>JAJLRJ010000007.1:28268224-28513224 GCA_024195265.1 Dendrophyllia cribrosa | reverse complement strand
TAAAAATAAATGTTCCTTAAGTTTCCGTTTAAAAGTTTCGACTGATTGCAAGTCTCTTAATGACTGTGGAAGGGAGTTCCACAACACTGCTGAAGCCAGGGCAAACGACCGACCACCATAAGACTTAAGATTGTACACGGGTATCTTCAAAAGGTTTTTGGAAGATGAACCAAGTGATCTTGAAGGTGTATAGGATAAAAGAAGATCTGCTGATAAGATAGGATAAGACTGCTGTCCTCTCGATTTGGGGACAATCATCAAAATCTTTTAGCATTTGTAAAGTATGAAAAACGACTTTTGGCCTTTGCAAAAGAATAAGACGTAACAAAATCATTGTAAGGATTAGGTTAAAATTAGCGTTTCTCTGACTATAGTTTTGCATTGATTAGTATGTTTTGTCATCGCTATAGTAAATTTGCAATCATGTATACATACACTGTGGGTTGTCTGTCTAAAACCAATCATACAAACTACAATTTCATTTCTATGACAAGAAGTGACTAGGCAGGCAACAATTTGTTAGGACAGTATTCAATTCCAAGACAAACAGGTTTTAGTTTCTCTATAAAATGCAAAAGTTAGGGTTACTAGCATAATGCATGTTCTATTAGCTGTAAGGAACGAGAGAAAAGGTTATTTGAAAACCAAGACACATATTTTACTGAAAAATGAGAAATGTAAAACTATAAAATAAAATATAATTTATAATAGCCAGGTATATAACATTATATTTATATTGCACAATTCTCCACTCAATGAATTATTCATCTTTTAATGTAACAATGAACCACAATGAATTAAACTGTTTATATGTATTTTGCAGCCACATTTACACAGCAGCAGCTGTCGTCAAAACTGGTTAAACCAGTTTGTGGCATAAATTTTTAAAAAGAAAGCAACATTTTTACTTTTATAAGACATGTTTCGACAGACAGTTAAAGTTTATTTAAAATTCTTTAAATGACGACGAGGGCTGTCTGTTGAAACATGTCTCACAAAATTAAAAATGTCCCTGTATATGGCATTTTAAAATTGCTACTTGTTGGCTGCTGTCGCAACCATTATTTTGTGGTATCACAGAAAATTTGACACTTTTTGTGACCTGCATTTGAACTTGAAAATAACACGTTCATATCAATTTCCTGCAGACAACCAATGCCAACTCTCAAGGCTAATTAATATCAATGAAATCAGTTCCATGTGTAGTATAAGTTTAAATTACAACCAAGTTCAAGCATACTTTGATATGCTTTATAACTTAACTAACATTATAGTCAGGCGCATTTTGTGAAATAGCGAACCACTTTTATCTTAAAATCCTAACAAAACACCTCAAAATACAATGTATGTTCAGTCAGCTCACTCTTTAATTAAAGCTCAATGTAATGTACGTTACAATCAAGTCACATGATAAAAATCTATGAATCAAACCTCACGTGATGTGTGCAAAAGGATCTTCACAACAACATTAAACTGAGCCTTGATTGTGGAGCTTTAAAAATAAAATGTTTGCGTAGACCAAACCCAAAAACACTGTTGGAGATTATTTCAAATCTAGGGCTTTTAAATGTTTGTTTTTGGCCTGAAAGCAACCGGAAATGAGGCAAGGATCGTGAGAGAAATGTAATGCCGGATAAATAATATCACGCTAGGGCATTCGTTTGCCTAAATACACCTTGATGTACTTAAAATTACTTCTAAACACGAAGTCAAACTATAGAAAGGATACGGCACAAGCGTGGCTAATTCCCAGGAACAAAACGACACATTTTGCGACGCTAGACCACTCTCTCTGCAGTTTATGAGGTTTTCCAAGTCGAATATCTGAGCAGGGATAAATGATTCCAACGACGGCAGCCACTGTTCCAGAGGACGGAGCGATCCACCATACAGCACTGAATAAATTTGTAATTATTCCAAAGTCCACAGCTCGAATTTGCTTTCTACGTGCCTCTGGTAAGATAGAAAACATGAAAAGAACCATAGCAAAGAAGACCCCGAGAATAAACAGCACAACTACGCGGACGAAAACGTTCACAACGGACGGGGCCATTTGTCGAAACAATTTCAAGAAAAATTGTCCGCTCGAGGGAGAGCGTCTTCTACAAAGTAGACACTGCATCGAAAGACCCATCGAGTGATAAGAAGATTTCACTAAACATGCTAAATGTTCATAGCTAGAATTTATGCAAGCAAACGTCGTTTCGCGAAAGTCTTCCGATGGTCGGCGAGTGGCCTGACGAAAATTGACCAATCACAGCACTCCAAATATCTGGTGTGCGAGGAAGGACAAAGGTGAAAATCAGACGACATCTGACTTGTGACTCAACCAATCACAGCGCTTCTTGCAACCCGCGCGACTTGGCAGAGTCAGTGTAAACATAATTGCTTTTTCCACGTTCACTTGAATATTGAGCCAAATCATTAATAAAATATCCATTTTCACGCCGTCAAAAACTTTACAAAACATTTACAAAACCGAATTACTTGTTAATGAGTGGTCAGAATTTGTTTTGTTCTGGTTTTCACAGGCAACTTCTTGTGCGTCGACGGTCTCCTGGTAGGGGTATTTACGTACTATTCAGGGACAAATAGGGCGAAAGTCTATAAAGGTTTTAGCGTTGGGGATTCAAGGTTAGAACTCGCTCGTCTGTTTTCATTTCAAGACTTGTTTTCATAGCCAAACAAAAGAAACGTTTTTAAAGTTGAAGATTTTGAGTTTTGGGGGCTTCAGTTTTGCGTACTAAAAAGCTTGAAATAACTTGTTTTCTCCGAGGGCGACGTCATACGACCGTCTGCAATGGCGATCGATCGCATTAAAAATTGAGATCTCAGTGATGTATGGCGTAAACAGGTTTTTTTTACAAATCACCTGGAATATCTGTATTCTTCATATTTCACACAGGACAACATTGAAACAACATTTTAAATTTCGCTGCGAATAAAGTTTGAGAAACTGGAAAGCCATTGGATCCGTGAAACTTCAACCGTAAAATTCTCGTATACCGCCGCTTTGAATTCTCCAGCCCAATGTTCATTCATGGTGTAACCGGATTTTGCCCAGCTTGAAAGGGATTATTGAACTTTGTGAAAAATGATATAAAGCCAGATAACTGAAACAGTTCAATCCCCGCATTCCATGCTCGCCTAGAAGGTTATAGCCAATTCACTTATTGTCTGGAGTTGGCCGGGTTGCTTTGCAAGACATAGAACTCAGTGCTCCGGGACAGTCAACGGGAGCCAGTTTAGCTCAGTTTTATTTTATTAGAAGTTGCGGGCATGGGTAAAATAGTTTCTGTTCAGAAAATCCAGATTAAAACCATGAGCAAGTTAGAATAAGTGATTTGATATGCTGGCCGGAATGAGTCAGTTTATTAACCGAGAGTATATATCTGGTAGACCCTCTCCATAGCTCATGATAACTGAGTGAGCATTATTTGCCCACATCACCTGATCAGTATGGAGCAATTTGACTAAATTATAATATTTCCCAAGTGGGCCGATCCATCACCTGATGCAACTAGAGGTGTGATCTCGTGCTTGACTACGATCAGTATTTTCCCAGCCCCCTAAGGTCTCTTAAACACAACTCAGTATGTGTTCCATTTAATGAGTGTATTATAGTTTTTCCGATCTGATGTAGCCTGCGTACTGAATCCGCTAGAAAAATATATGACACAGGCTCGTCCTCAAAGACCCCGCTCAAACATCTGTTTTGTTACGTCACGGGGCATTCAGAGTATAAGGGTTTGAGTATTAATGTGGGCGAAAACGCTTTTTTCCATGTGGGTTCTGAATTCTTGTGTTATTGTAAAAGCCACTGTTTTTTTATTTAACAGTCTGACCAGTTTGCTACTGAACAACAACAGCCATGAGTGACACATCCCAGGATATAAGCCCTTCTTCATTTTTCCTAATTACCTGGAGTAAAAAAGACATAAGAAGACGATCCCAGGGGGCCGGGGAGGGGGGGGGGGGGGGGGGGGGGAGGGGAAGGGAGCTTCCGAAATCGAAAATGACCACTGTCAAAGTTATATTGACACCAGGAACCCGTAACAGTGACTCCGGACAAATAAGCTGACAGGAACACCTTTTCGGAAAGAATTGGTACCTCTTAGGGGTAAAGAATTGGTACATTTTAGGGGTAAACATTGATCTGAGCTACGCCCACAAAACGGGTTTCAGGTACCTTTTAGGACCTTTTAGAGGTTCCTTTTAAAATTTCCGACGATCACCTCCGTCAATTTTATGATGGGAGCTTGCTAACTGCTGCAGAAACGTTCATTCCCGGTCAATATTCAGCCCTTTCCCAACCTGCAATATGGACAAGGGCCTAGCCGGGAGAAGAAAAAACGCGTGTCTTCACTAGGGGGACGTGGACATGGAATTTGTATAAAAACGCAGTCTGGAAATTATTTTTCTGATGTTGATAGTGTACTACTTAATTTGACTATTTCAATGAAAATCTATGACATTTATAAAATTAAAGCCGGAGAGCTTTTATCCTTAAGGCGGGGGTGAACATGAATTTGAATAAAATTTGAAGGGGTTTAAAGATGAATTACCGTACTGCGCAATCTCGGGGTTTGTTTTCATGTTTTGTTTTGAATTTGTTGATATGTTACACTTCAGTAATCGCGTTCGAAGAACGCAATCCTAATTTCGTGTTGGTTGTCCTGTGGTTTATGTGCAGTAAAATTTGAGATTTTTTGGTAGACGGTCTTCCAAATGGCCGCCCCTATTGGTTTTTTTCAGGGGCTCATTTCCGCCGGAAATTCCTTCGAACGCGTCTCCATAATCTGTGATTACTGCTAGTAGCATACATGAAGTAAATGGGAAGATTTTTTGGAATAGTATTCCGCAATCAATCAGAGACAAACCATCTAAAAAGATGTTTAGAAAAGCACTTTTACGCTGGTAACTTGCTCAGTACTAATGAAACATCATCTCTTTGACATTTACCAAGCTATTTTATAAGTTTTCTTTTACTTTTTTACTAATAAATTACAAGTTTTTGTTTATACTTATATAACTTTAGGGGGCACAATATTAGTTTATCTAGACGTGCCCCTCTCCTCTCCTTCCTAATATAACGTGATTTAATTTAATTATTAACATCTGTAAAGGTTTGGAGTAAACAAATGAATGAAATGAAAAAATGAAATGAAATGGGAGTAAACCGTCAGTCCGCCATTACGGCCGTTAGTTTTATCTTCATTTTCCTGTTAGCCCCTGAAGAAGGTTTGTTTTCAAACCGAAATATTGGGCAAATTTGTTTGAATATATATATTTTGTTTTATTCTTTTGTTTACTCTTTCATCGCCTTGCCGTGAGGATCAGTTTGCCGTTTTCTGATTTTCTACAAGTGTTTACGAATGCTCGATGAGCTGAAACGTCGGTTTGGGAAAACTTTGGGGTTCTTTTACTTGATTATTGTTTGGCAAGGATATGAAGGAAAAGGTAAGTTTGTCCCATGATTTTCATTTTCGCTAGTAAACGTTCCTTGTTTGTGACTCACAAACATTGCCGAGCTGAGATTGCGCAGTACGGACTGTAATTCATCTTTAAAGAAGGGATAGAAGAAAGAAAATGATTTTTGGAACACCAAGTGTCCGTCTATTAATTATTAACTCCAAATTCTAATTTTAAAACTCCACTAAATATTCAACATTTCTTATTTCTCTTAATTTAACCAGTCCTTTGAAAAAAATTATTGCCTCCCAAACATACCTAAAAATCCCCCAAAAATTTACAAAACACCCCATAACATAGATTCATGAGATGAGCAGAGAGTTTTTGGATTGCTAAGAACGCGAACGAGATATTTCATTAAAGTCATGTCAAGTGGCGATAAAATGGCGTTCATGTTTACCCCCGCCTTAAGCCCAGGTATTAAAACGATCACACATGTTCATCCTATGCTGCCTTAATTTGGGGTGGCGAATGATCTCTCAAAAATTATGGGACTCGCAGTCTCGTTTGTTGAGCGGTACAGTGAGTCCACGGTTTCAGGGTCTCGATTTTTTCGCAAAGCCGTTTCAGAGTCTCAGTCTGACACTGTCTCGCCTTATAAAAAGTCAAAAAGTCTCGGGTTCGGAGCCAAAACTGAATTCTAGTATCGTTGTCTCGCAAATTCTCGGATTACCATTCGCCAACCCTTGCCTTATGGACTCAAACCTCTCATTGTTTCTGTGCCAACAAAGCTTGAGTCGGGCAGCTAACAGGTAGAAAAAAAACCCGGATTGCTAAATCAAAAGGGATAGTCCCGGTCGCCGATATATCGTGTATATCATTATTATGGCCAGGAGCTTGCATAAAGCATGCTTCAATGGGAAGAAAGAATCGCCAAACTGCGATGAACGCAAAGAAATGTTAGCGTGCGAGCAAGCTCTCGGGCTCGAGGTTTCGGGTTTGGGGGAGCGGAGGGCGAGACTTTCAAACTTCTGAGACATCGTGGCAAGCTCTCGATCCTTTCCCTCCCCCAAACCCGAGCCCGAGAGCTTGCTCGCAGGCCAAGAAATATTAACTAAAGTGCGACGTGGGTGCTCGTCGTTGACGTCGTAAATTTTAGGGGTCAAAATTTGTAGATTGGTACCGCTTAGGGTACGGAAATCTAAAATGACCACCATTACAATTACGGTACCTTTTAGGGTGTTGAGCCGAAAAAATATGACAGAATATGACGTGTTGTTTTAGAATTGGTACCTCTCAGGGGTAAAAATTATTTTCAGCCACGCCCATCAATCTCGATTCTGGTACCTATTAGGGATTTTTTCGAAAATTTTCGACGAGCATCCCCGTCATTTTTATATGTGAGTCCCCCCCGGGAATAACGGCTGCAAGAGTCAAAATTCCACAGACTGGCAATTTTGATTTCTTGACCGCCTGTCACGAAACTGATCAAATTTGATGAAATGTAATCCACTTTTATCCTTGGAATCCTGCACTTTATCTCCAAACAACTACTTCTGATTTGCTCTATAGAATCTTTTTATCCAATTATAGTTGTATATTTGGTGGCAAAGAAACAAAGAAACAATCAAACAAAAATTATGCACCAGTGATAAAATTCATTTATTCTCTTATCTCACTGAGTTTAATAAGTTAGAAAATTGGAAATGCTATTCTTTGCTAAATGATTTATCTGCAAATTTATCTATATCACGCCAGTTTTACGTGACGAGTACGATATTACATAACTATAATTTAAATACCTAAACACCATGAAAAAAATTATACTATTTTTAAATTTAAACTCAAAACGTGAAAACTTCATTATATCGCTCAGTAGAGAACTCTCGTGTAAATGTAAGTCGACAACCAATTTTGAATACAAATTACAACAGAAACCGCCCAAACGTACCAAAAGGATTCGGATCATGATACAAAACAGTTCAAGCAACCTGGTAGCTCCTCTTTTACTCGAGGATACTCGAGCAAGAAACGAAACGAAATAAGTCAAAGAGAATTTCTGATCATTGAAATCCAAGGTGTCACATTAAACAATCGATTCGTTCTGACGAAAACATTCGAAATGTCAAACGTTTATTTACTTGCAGTCCTTCACGCAGCGCTAGCATCACTTTTCTTTAGCGGAAACTAATAACGAAAGTAAGATCTGGCCCGCAGGGGTATACTACGCACTCTTCTAAATTTTTTGTTGTGTGTTTGCGGCCTGCCTCTTGAACACTTACCCATTTCAGACCGAAATATGCGATTTTCATCAGCCATTTTCAGACCTGTCCCCTAAATCGATACTCATTTTCATACTAGCTTGTGTACAGCCGCCCCCTCCCACCAAGACCCCTTAATCGATACCAATTTTATACCTGACCCCTTAAATGATGCCCATTTTTAGACCAAAACGGTTCAAAAACCATACCCATTGCCCTCCCCCTCCCCCCCCCCCCCACTCCCACATACCTATATGGCTAAAATAACACATATGCAATGGCTGACTGGTCCTGACAAGTCCCCAGTTGTCTGTATTATTTTCACGAGAATTTAGTTTTATCGACTGAGTCGATAAGGTAAAATGACCACCGTAAAAAGATTCAAATAGCTGACGTTTCGAGCGCTAGCCCTTCGGATTCGCTCCGACGAAGGGCTAGCGCTCGAAACGTCAGCTATTTGAATCTTTTTACGGTGGTCATTTTACCTTATCGACTCAGTCGATAAAACTAAATTCTCGTGTTTCATCCCCCCACCGACGCAGCACCACAGTTTCTCTAGAAACTAACCCCATTCATTTGTATTATTTTCAGTTGTTGAATTTGCAAGAGAGAGGGGATGATCGCACCTCGCGCATGCCCTTTTGTCACTAGCTAGCGTCTCCATCAAGATAGAAGACTGGAGGCAAGACAACACGTGTGTAATTCCTACTTAAATTTGGGTCCTTTTTAAAGAAACTGCGTGCTATAGTATACAAAAACTTCTTATATATTAAGATTGCTTTTAAAGCTACACTGCATACGGTAGATATTTTTGCATAGTTATTAATATAAGCAGACTTTGGAGTCCTATATTTAATTCAAATATAAACTGGAACTAAGGTGGTGTCGGTCAAAAGATGCCGCTTTTTTGATCATCTCTTTCAAAGACAGCTGGCCAGCTTTGGTTTTTAATAGCTCAGCAAAGTTACTTGTGAAGCTGGTGTCATATTGCCTGGCAAAAAATAGCAAAGTGTTAATAGTGCTTCCAGTAATGCTTAAACACCTACAAATGAGCGGCTTTCAATTGAGTGTCGTAAAACCAAAACTAAAATTATCACACTGGCCAATCACTAGAGACGCAGACAATCCAATGAACCAATCAGAACTCAAATCAAATGTTTAAAAAGCTGACGTTTTGTGCGCTAGCCGTTCTGACGAAGGGCTAGCGCTCGACACGTACGGTGGTCAATTTACCCCAGTTATCGACTCAGCTAATAAAACCAAATGTTCAATTTTAGAAACATGCAACCGTTACTTAAGCTTGCGCGATAGTTTTGTTAGCTCCCAATTGGATGAGAAAACAGTTTTCTTGATTTGCACTGCCGAAAGGTTGAAGCTACATAACATATCGGTACGTAAAATTGAAAAAACACAGTAAATTAAAACAATAGACAAGGTCGATTTTAAAACAACTGAAATACCACGCAGCTCTTAACAACCTCTAATTTCATTGGACCTGGGTATCACGCAGTTCTATTGTTTTCAGGACTAGGGTCCATTGTTGTGTTTACGTGAGAAAGTGTTAAGTTTAACGCTGTAAAAAGTGTTAAAAATGAAACTAGACGTTTCGGCAATGCTGCCTTCATCAGTAGTAAAAATGTGTTCCATTTCTCACGTAACTACAATTAACGCTGCACAGGATACATATTTATCGTTCCATTGTTGTGTTGTTTGTTCTATTGTGTTCTCAGCAAATCAGAGACGACCTTGTAAGAGCTGCGTACTGCCCCCGATTAAATGTGATTCAGGTGATTTGCTGAAATACACCCCCCCCCCCCCCCCCCCCCCCCCCCATCCAAACCAAAACCCAAACCCCATCTCTGCGTCGGCTGGAAAACACACTTTTTATACTAACCTGGAATCTCCTCCTTTAGGTAAACTGATCATCACGTCAAGCGGAGCGGTCATTGGTACCAGCCCTTTCGTTGCATTTGTATTAAGGTCGTCAACTATTAAGATTTTCGGCTGCAGCCAAAAAACACAGGAGGTTAATAATTACGCTATACATGTACAGGCTGTGTCGGGCGTCTCACGAACAAGCCCCTGTTTGGAATCACACAGGAGAAATAAAATACAGGCATCCAAAGGGAACAAAAAAAAAACGAAGAAAAGGGGAAACCCGGCTAAAACAACTTGGAGCCAGTTAATCCGCACTGTTAAAGATATTATCAGTTATTGTCACTGAACCGATTTTTCCGATCCCTAGTATTATCTATA
Source organism: Dendrophyllia cribrosa (assembly GCA_024195265.1). Taxonomy (NCBI): domain Eukaryota; kingdom Metazoa; phylum Cnidaria; class Anthozoa; order Scleractinia; family Dendrophylliidae; genus Dendrophyllia; species Dendrophyllia cribrosa. Next base: position 28,503,295 of record JAJLRJ010000007.1, on the reverse strand, counting down.
TAAACGGACAAAAACATTGTTAATTTCATAATAATTTAGTCTCTACAGTGATTAACAGTTGAAGGAAATATGTCATGTCAAGTCTCTCGAAGAGTTTCGATTTATGATCACCGATGCGCGTGTTTGTGTTAAAAAAAAGCGATACTCAGAAAGGTAATACATATGCGGTTCAGATGCGAGGACATTGCGACAGTGATTTCAACGCGTACTTAATTAGTTGTGCCATGCATTTCAATAGTATGTGCTATCTATCCTTACTATCTTAAATAAACCGCGAGCGACTCCGCCGGCAGTCGTGTCACCTCCCGATCCCGGAAACGATGTTCATCGCCTATTTTTTAAATATCTGGCGTCTGAAATGTTCAACAAGTACTTATACTCTAATTTTATATAGTATAGAAAACAGACAAAACAACTTGACTACAAGTATAAAATAGTCGAAGGCAGACGTTGAAGGAAGAAAAAAAGGGAATGAATACTCACTCCTTTGAGTTTTTCACACATAAGATCCAGTACCCACTTGAGAGGGACACTTGAACGAAGAGGAACAGAAGATCCCATAATGAAATCTTTCCCATAGAAATAGTTGCAATCCAATTTCTGCAATAAATGTTGGGTTCTTTTAATAATTCATTTTTAGTTTTCTTTTGTTGTTTGAGATACTCATAAGCTAACTTTCTGGTTACAGTACATGTCAGTTTGAAGAAAATAACCTCTCCCTTGTTTGATTAGAGCACGTGATCTGTGAAAAAATGTATTTGGAAGAAACTTTGTTTGTTGTTGATAAGACATATCAGTGCATACGATTTTGGATACTTTTAGGCCCTCGAACAAGGGTTTTCTTCTCTATCAGCGGCTAACGACCCATTGGGGTCCCATTTTCGGACAAGAACTGAAGGCTCCTTGCGCCTGAGCTGTCTTGCGTGACGTCTCGTGTGACGTCTCGCGTAGGAAAAAAAGCGGATAAATAAATATGTATCCTGCGCAGCGTTAATTGTAGTTACGTGAAAAAGTGTTAAGTTTAACGCTGTAAAAAGTGTTAAAAATGAAACTAGACGTTTCGGCAATGCTGCCTTCATCGGCAGCATTGCCGAAACGTCTAGTTTCATTTTTAACACTTTTTACAGCGTTAAACTTAACACTTTTTCACGGAAAAAAAGCGGAGCCTAGGTACGAGACTGCCGACATAACTAATCACGTGACTTGCATCGCGCTAAATTTGAGCATAAAAACTACGGAAATGACGAGAAGTGAGAATGTTCGAGACAAGAAAAGTGTAAGTTTAATGATATATACAGCATGACTGCAGCTTAAAGGCTCTCTTGCCTTTTAGAAAATACTTCTTTAACGCTAAAGAAAATCATAGTGAACTATTGTCAGTGTTTCTATGCTTCTCTTCGTGGAATTAAATCCCCGCTGCAGTGCACGCCCGGGAGTGCACGGCAAAACCAAGCACGAGAGTTGATTTGGCTAGATGCATGTTTATGTAATTCCAGTTCTGCCTCGGGAAATAACAATGGATGTCAACTCATAAAGTTTAGCTTGATTTTTGCTGACTCCAGTCTTGATAAAAGAAAAAAATTTAAATCAAAAAGCGTTGTTGTTACGACATACCATTTGAGTGCAGCCCATGAAATAAACCATGACAACCTTCTTGTTCTTGTCTGCACTTAACCTGTTCAAAGTTTGTCCTAGCTCGTCCATTATTCCTTTCGCAGTCTTGTTACAAATTTCTGCTGTTAAAATAAGAAAAATTGGAATCAGCATGTATACAACAAAAATCAATGCAGGAAGATTACAAACGAAACAAAATTTAAAGAATATGAATACTAGAGTGATAAAATTATAAATAAATTTCGCTGTGACGAGTTCAAAAAGTCAAAATACTGACATGCCTCATTTATAACTTTATAGCTAAAATTTAAACATCGAAACCTTTTTGCCAGAGTAGGAAACCTTGTTTTAGATTTTAATTTGACATGACAGATACATGTTGTTTATGGCTTATTTAGCTGAACTGAGCTGGTGTGTGCAGGAGTGGGTGCATGGCTGGGATCTGGTAACTATTGAAACACTGTAGTGCTTCATATGGTGTCAAATTACAGCTATTCAATTACAAAAAGTTGTAATTGGATAGCTGTAAATAGACATCCACGTGAAGACACACCAATATTAGTAATAGTAATTGGACTGAGTTTGTACAAATCAGGGAGTAATCGGGCAAGTAATTTCAAATTGGCTGAGTGGTAGTGCTTGGATGATTTGAAATTACAATGTACGAGCACAATTACCCCTGAATTGTACAACATGAAGTTCAATAACAAAATTCAAGATTAAAAAGTCTATGGGGACTTTTTTTCAACTCAAAATGTCAAGAATATCATCTCTAATTTTGAAAGCAGGAGGAAAACAGCAAGAACCCATTTAATTGTCCCTGATTGATGCGCTTTCAATGTAGGTGTCCAATTACAGCTATCCAATTTAAAAAAGTTGTAATTGGATAGCTGTAATTGGACATCCACATGACCGCATGTCAATTACGTAAGAAATAGGCATGCGAATGACCAATCACAATGGAGAATTTTGTTATTGATGCGATTACATAAGAAATGGGCAGGCAGATGAGCAATCACAATCAATAATTTTGTTATTGATATAATTAAACCTACTGAATAGGAACATACCGCTACACTCCCATTGACCTTTTAGCAGTGCCATCCGCAGTCTTTCACAGTCTCTCAAGCATTGATTGGTGTCAATACTTAGTCCATGTTTATACTTGGAGTTTGAGACTATTATGGCATGACAGGTTGCATTGCTGAAGTAAGGTTCTTGAAGTCCTTTAGATGAAAAGTGGAAATTAAAAATATCATACTAATCATAAATTGTACCAATAACATCAAGTCTGCTTGGTTTCCACACACCTTACAGTCAAAATACTCAGCGTGTTCCGCTTATCATTTGGGAATGACTTTCATTAATCAAGAACGGATTACATTGAAATCAAAATTCAGGATTAAAATTGATTAATTGGAATCTTCCAACGGTAGCCTCAATCAAAATAGGCAAATGTTACGTGCAAAGCAAGCAACAGTTGGCGGCTTGACACATCTGACCTATTTCTGTTTGCTCAACAAAAAAAAATTCATCACTGAGTATTTTTTTGACGTAAAGAAGCTTTGCATTTATAAAACTCTGAAGAAGAATTCTTAAAATGCTAGTGTGCTGGTTCTGGAAGAGAAATTTTCTTGGAAAGTGAAAAAAAATTTCCTATAAAGTCCAAGCGACTGAATTCACTGAAACCAACAGCGACCAACAGTTGTGTATTTCGCCCGTGAACTTTTGACTGATGTCACTAAATAAACCAATCAACATTTGTTATTTTGAATGAGGCTACCGTTGGAAGATTCCAATGATCAAAATTATTTTAAACCTGAATTTTGATTTCATTAAATAAATGCAATCCTTTCCTGATTAATGAAAGTCATTTCCAAATGATAAGCAGAACGCGCTGAGTATTTTGACTGTAAGAGTTGAACCATGACCACCATGCATTTTTGTTTCCAGTAGGTGGTCACTTACGAGAGGTCAGATAGACAGGGGGTCTTAACTTTGTATCATTATATTAACCCACAGTGTATAGTAATTTAGCACAAAAATACTGCATCATGAAATTCTGATGTGAAGGATGAAGGTTTCATTTTATTGGAGTTGCAAAGGCTGCATTACATCATCCAGTTTATGGCTGTAGTGACACTGAAATAAGGACTAATATATGATACCAGCAGTTAAATTAATTTTGTACAATAGAAAACTTCAAACTGCCAGCATTGAAAGTGGTCACAGTCACTTATGATAGGTGTTTGTTTGCAAGAGGTCTTGATTTTAATAATGTGACTTGAAAAGTTTTAATACTTTGGAAAAGTTGGAAAAGTGGTTGCTCATTAGAAAAGTTATGGGTGGGGGGTGGGGATTTTTCAGATGGCATGTATTTAATTTTGTCCTCCATTGGCTCTGCAGGATTGTTTTTCTTTTCGGGGGGGGGGGGGGGGGGGGGGGGGAGGTACAGTCTTCTGCACAAATTTTTAATGATCCGAGAGGTTGTCACCCATGGGGGTTTGACTATTATGGAAAGCTTGTTAAAATGCAGTGATGCAGGTGTCCATATTACAGCTCTGCTGATTAATGTACACCATTTTGTAACTGGACACCTACACCTAACAAGAGGATGAGTTTATTTGAGTAAATACAGCAGGTGACCTTCATACAGCACAGCATAGCTGTCCAACATATAACATGAGCCATTAGTCTGCTAGCACTCCCTCTCTGGATAGTCAAGTGGGTGGTAAATCATGCTATCACTAATTGACCAAGTGAGCGAAAGTGATACGAGCCAAGGGGGCGATGGGGAAGGTCCTGCTTCTCCATTTTCCCCTTGGGTCCTTTTCTAAGCCCAGTTTCACCGGGCTTGTTGTTGGTGATTAGCTTACCTGCTCGACTGACTTAAAAGGGACAGCTAGCAGCTAGTGTAATGAGCCATCAAACTTGTGATCTAGACAACTGTGATTAGACACTAATATAATCATGTGTCAATTATTCAGGAAATTATAGGGTCATATATAAACCAGAAATATAGAATAAATAATTTTGTTAAATTCAGCCCAAGTGGAGTGCAATACAGGTAATACTTAACAGAGGCTGAAGTTATTACTAAACCCTGGGTTACTGGTGTAATAACGGGTAACTTTGTCAAAACTAACCTTCATTATCACCAGGACTCAGACAGAGTGGAAGAAGAGAGGAACCTAATGAAAATTCCACAGGCAAACTACAAACTTCAGGCCTTTTCTCTTCCAACTCTGCTCTGACTTTATCAAACATGTCTGCCAGCATCACGTTCTTCAAGTTGTTCAACACACCTTCAATGTAGTTCCTGACAATCAAAGAATGATATACAGTAAACTGAGTATAAATAATTTACTGAGTACAGTGTATTAGGCAGAAACTAAAAATTGACTTTCCCTGCAGCTGGGTGCATGTTCCCCCAGGGGGTACTCCTCAAAGTTTTTGGTGTGGGTGTATGTTCCACCTATTAAATCCTTAACTCATTTTTAGATTAAAATATGTAATTTTTCCTACCCATTTTCAGACTTGACCCCTAATCAATACTATACCTGCCAAGTCTCACGCCTTGGGCGTGAGTCTCACGCCTACGAGTCCAAAACTCCGATCTCACGCCTACTCGCGCCTATGGAGCAATTTCTCACGCCTGACTTACAGATTTGAGCTATAGTTACGTTCATGAAAATATGGCACTTTTTTGTAGGTTTTTTTCATTCTGAACATTACAATTACAGCTAGATGTTATTTTAAACAGAGGTCTGAGGTCCATGGAAACTTCTGAAAACTTCCGAATTCTTCGGAACATCTTCGGACAACTTTGGACATCTTCGGAATAGATCGGGTTCTCTTTGGATTTGGTCTGGGTGCGTTCGGAAATCCTGGCACTCCCACGAAAAAATTCTCATGCCTATCACTCGGAAAAAGTTGGCAGGTATACAATTCCCATTTCAGAATCATCAAAACGGCTCAAAAACCACACCCATTTGGCCAACCATTACACATGGTTTGAGTTTGAGAAGAGTCGGCAGCCAGAGTCATACTATTTACAGCTTTTTTCTTACACAGTACTTACAGCCTTTCTTCTTCTGGACGAATGGTTCCTGGAAGGCATGGAAATGCAATGACTGCATTTGGTGGTGGTTGAATTGGAGCCAATCCTTGGATAACTCCACCAAGGTTTACATCTGTTAAAGCACTGTCAAGAGCCCCATCAACTATTACAATTTGCATCTGAAAAATACCAAAACATAAGATTGATGATGTTTTCTATTTATTTCTTTTCAGATCAGAGAGAAAAAGTAGAAGAGCCAAGTTATTCAAACATAACCAAGATTTGGTACTAACATAATTTCTGCTCAGCTGTGATACCAGCCAGTTGATGTTCAAGGAGCTGTGAATAAGATCAGCCCGTGATGAAGGACTTTTTAAGTCAGCTGGCAGCAGGTAATTCTCACCATTTATCTACAATTTATTAGAAAAAAAACAGAAATGAAGTTAAATTTCTGAATAATAAGTAAAGGAGCTAAAATGGTCAATTAATGCAATAATGATAAATTGAAGGGCTCCCTGCAATAACGTCCTCAGTGCGTTTTTGGAAAATTTTCACGGAAATCCTGGATTTTTGGCCTCCAAAGGGACTCACTTGCCAAAATTATGACTGGATCATGTACATATGACTGAAAGGATTTAATCCAGGTCAACAAATCTTCTATCTTCGAACAGAATAATTTTTTATTTTGAAAAGATAAATAGGGTGTCCTGGGAGCCATAGGGTGTCATAGGGGCCCAAAACATTTTCTCAAAGATGTGGATTTTCTTCCCCATTTTGGAGCTGTTTTAAGTACCTTAACAATAATAAATCATTAATTTGACAAAACTGTGCTTTTAAAAGGCCTAAAACATACAATTTTAGTGAAAGTTACCAAAAACGCACTCAGGACGTTGTTGCAGGGAGCCCTTCAATTGTAAATTTGCTTGTTTTGAAAGCTCAAGATTACAAAATTTAATGCTCTTTTATAAATACACACAGTTCAAATCCCATCTCTGAGAACAAACAATGATGATAGTGTTACTACTCGAACAGTGTTTTGTAAGTGTTTTTGCAAATTAATAGTCCAAAGCATTGATGCATGCAGACAATACATCTTCATTTAATTTGACACCATTCTAAATTTCAGACTGCTTAGAAAAAAACATTTATTGACAAAATAAGGACCTTATTATTATTATTATTATTTAATATTTATTTTTTTTTTGGGGGGGGGGGGGAGGGGGTTGGGCAATTACCTCAAAAAAATTCCAACACAGCAAAAGTAGAGAAAAAAAATCAATTCCAAAACAAGTCCAAAACAAAATCTTGGACAACTTCAAGACAAAAAAATTCATGCTCTGAAAACTTGCCCAACCCCTCCCTCCCACCTCCCAAAAATAATAATAAATAAAATAATTAAAAATGGTCCATCCCTTATTGTCAATAAATGTTTTTATTGGTTATTGGTTACTAAAGCTTGGATCGATGTAACCAATAAAAATATTTTGCAGGTCCCAGAGAGGTGCAAAAATAAGAATGGTTTCAAATTAAATCAGATGTATTGTGTGCAAAAAAACTTTGCGATCTTTTATTGTGAAGTAATAAATGCATGTGATAAAATTGGATAACTTTATTCAAGTGACCTGGTTTGTGAAGTTGCACTGTAAAAGCCGATGATCTCATCTCAGGGGGTGATTGTAGTTTATTAAGACAAACATTTCAGTAAAAATAAATTAAGTAATGATCCGCATATAAGAAGGATAGCGCTGAATGGCAATGGAATGTCAAACACGATGGAATGTCAAGATTTTTCATTGTTACAACTAGTGATCTCATGAGTCTAGACTCAAAAACTGCTAAAAAGTTAAGGTTCAAGGTGCATTTTGTCTAATTTTTTTAAGGTTTCAAGTAATTTGAGACCCAATCGCAAAACATACAATTTTTAAAAGAAATTGTATTTGGGGAACTTCATCAAAGAAGCAAAATTGTTAGCTATTGTCTTCTGCTATTCTGATTGGTTAAGCACGAACATTTCCTAAAATTTATTTGAAGCAAATGGATTTTCTTTATTTTTATAATGAAATATAATTATTAACCATCAGCTCCTCCTCTATTCTTGAAATCAAAGATATTCTATGTGGGAAAGAGCTAATGCCGCAGAACAATGAAGTTTGCTATCATTCTTATGTGGAACAATACTTAATGATAATGAAACAAGTATCGAACTTACATGCACTGTAGGACCCACAAGGTAAACAAAGGATATAGTCCTTCCAGGCTCTTCGCACAGATACATGTAGTTGTGTACATTCTGAAGCAAGTTTGACACCTTACATTTGCAATGACATCCCTCCACTGTAATGATAGAAAATCAAAAGCAGGTTTATGTAATGCAGTGAAATTAATTTACTGCATGGGCATCACTCCATACCCTCTACGTGTATTGCACATAGCTTGTCATCACCATGCAGTTTGATCATTTTATTTGGGCTTCTCTGTCTTCTGAGATGCAAGAAGTAGGTTACTCAGACCTTGATAAAATGCAATAACATAGCTACATAGAGCACATGTTTTGTGATTCATATGAAATCCTGATGCTTTGTACAAATAGTTGAATATGTCTGGAGCTCTTTTTAGCAGCATATCTATATTATAAGCATAAACTCTTTGTGTTTGTGAATCCTTGTAACTGCTTTACAAGTAATCACTACCTGATGTCCAGCTTACTTAAATTCTCTCAGATTTGCTTGTTTCTTGGTCCGTACAAATGTAGACCCCCTATCTGGAACCTTATCTGGATCTCCTTCTGAACTGTACAGCCCCGAAATGATCCCAACCCCGAACCCCAATCTGGATCCCCTTTAAGACACAAGTGCTATTATGCTTCTGCTAACGCCTGTGCTTATGCTCATAAGTTGACGTCTGATCTCATTCTCGAAAGGGTATGCTTCTGCTAACGCCTGTGGTTATGCTCATAAGCTGACGTCCAATCTCATTCTGTAACTGAAGTGTCATGAGACACATGATATGTGCACTATATAAGTCTCTTCCTTTATGTTGCTAGTGAAAACCAGGCTAAAGTATAGTAACCACTTTAATTCATGGATTTAGCCAGAGTGAGTCCTAGAATACCCTTTCCATCTCTTCAGCTTAATAATTATAAAAAAAAAAACATTAAGAAAAGCATATTAGTTACTTGTAGACATTAACGTTCTTTCTATCAAATTTTAGCCTGAAAAGATTCTCATCAACATTAGTAGCAATTCTGTGTAATCAATTTAAAGGCTGAAACAGGTTACATAAATCACCTCTTACATTTTAAAAATCTCCAGATAAAGAAGCAACCAGGCACCATGGAAAACCAGCCATAAAAAGGGAAGATCCATTGTTGGGCAACCCTAAAACCTGGAAACTGGAATCCGGAATCCGGAAACCAGAATCCGAAATCCCAAATCTTTTTTCAAACTTCTTTGAAATAAGAAGAATATCACTGGTTATTTCTTAATTAAATTCGATCACCTGGAAGCATCGTATGAAATGCGATCATTTAAAATGATCCAGGAAAAGCATACTTACGCCCGTCAAGTCTATCTTATTTACTGTGTAGGAGTTTAAAAATACTTCCATCTGCAAAAAACAACTCTTGCAGAAAAAAACTTCCGCACACATTTCCTCGCACATGGTAGAAGATTTTGCGTCTAAAGCCACCATAAGAAAACTAATAAGGGGAAGGCACTAAGTAAGTTGGCTTGAACATCATCCAAATAAGGAGCCAAATTTTAGAGCAAGAAGTGCAAGACATATGTTTATGAAAGCACTTGCTGCAAAGGACTGCATGTCAATTCTCGCTTTAATATGCCATGGACATTTCCAGAACGGCTACTAAAATCCAAAAACGGATCATGAATCTAAAGAATCCACACGAGCTCCGAGTGGATCTAAATCCAAATTTAAGTAACCGTGGACGATAATCCTGCTCGTGTACGTTGGATCAAGCTAGTGATCAGATCAGTTTAACAAGTGAAAATAATAGTATAAAAGCAAAGACCGATACAACGTAGGTACAATTTTTAAAGGTTTTCTATATTTTGGCTGGCCAAACTAGCCTTTTTCAGGTACAATGAGGTAAAATTTACATTGGCTTTTTATATATAGTTGACATGTATACGTAACAATGGAAATACGTAGGGCTACGCCTAGAAAAATAACAATGATAGACAGAAATAAAACTAACCGATAACGAAAAATATCCTGAAAACAATGAAAAGAAAGTAATACAAAAGTGAAGAATTAGTATGTTTCTTCACAAATGTTGCTTGAGGCCATAAGGTACAAGTGTTCTGCTTTTTGAAATTAAAATAGCTTCTTTGGCCTTGACGTATTGAGTCTCGGTTACAGAAATTTTTTTCAATGGGAATTAGTTGCATGTCATTATCAGTGTGATTAGGAGGGGAGAGAAAATGTTAGTTTTCTTATGGTGGCTTCAGATGCAAAATTCTCCTACTGTGTCAAGGAAATTTTTGCGGATTGCCGACTGAATTTGTTTTCTGGGAGGAAATTTTTGCAGATCGAGACAGAATATAGGGAGGAAATGTTTGCAAATTTCTGGTCAAGTATAAATAAAATTCAAGGCAGCTATTGGTATTGAATTGCAATTTTACTTCCTGACTGGAAGTTTCTATAGTTTCCATAGTTATGGTTGTTGTTTTAGTGCCAACATGAACACAAACAAAGAGAAAACCTGAGTGAATTATTGTACGTTCTTGTAAAAACGTATTAGTCAATTATGATAACAGTCTCTGGTTCTTTTGAAGACGTGTCTGGAGTTGAATCGGGAATACAGTTGACTGTTGTGCCAGTTGCCCCTGAGTTATGAGAGCAGTATGTTCACTGTTAAAAAGTTCCTGTCAAGCCGTCCCATATACACCATAAAACAAGATTTACTAAGTTTTCTTCAGGAGTATATTTCTGCAGCAGAAAATTTTGCGGGAGGTTTTTTTTGGGGGATGGAAGGAAATCTGCAAAAATTAACTCCCAGACTTGAAGGGCGTAAGTCTGCTTTTTCTGCGTCGTTTTTAATGATCGCATTTCATACTATGCTTCCAGGTGATCAAATTAAATTAAGAAATAAACAGTGATATTCTTTTTATTACAAAGAAGCTTGAAAAAGGATTCCGGATTCCGGTTTCTGTTTTCTTGTTTCCAGTTTCCGGTTTCCTGGTTTTAGGGTTGCCCTCCATTATTTTAGCCTGTGACGGCCGCCTCCTCCCCTCAGAAAAAAATCAGGGAGAAGCGTCTGTGTAACAGCGTCGCTAATCTTGCTCCGGAATAATTTAATTAAGAGTTTTTCAGTGAACGTTAAAACACATATATAGGTGGCAAATGGTATTTAACAACATTTTGTAAAAGTTGTACAGGCCTACCACCTCCATTTTACAAAAGGTTTCCAAATGTTTCACACCGGTAGAGATTGTGCGGCCTGTCAACCCTTGCTATTTCCTACGATCGAGCCAGCATACATTATCGGGAATTTGCTATAATTTTGCTTCGAATGGCCCGAATAAATTTGAAGACACGGTAAATGTCCTACGTAATAGGATTAGCATAACAACCCATCATGATACGTCGCCAGCATTCTGGAAAAGCCACCCGGAGCGAGAAGCAAGATTAGCGACAGCGTTACACAGACGCTTCTCTCCTCGATTTTTTTCTGAGGGGAGGAGGCGGCTGTCACAGGCTACATTATTTTAGTTCTGTATCAATTATTAGTAAACCTGTCAGCTCTAAGTGAGACAGACTTACCTTCCCATCCTGACTCCTCAAGCATGTCTGCCAATTCCTGCAGTTTATGGTCATGTTTTTTACCACTTTTACTGTTTCTGCAGCAGCTTATTAAGAGTGCACACTTTTTCTCCTCATTGTCACCTGCCAATCAAAATAATATTGAAATGAACGGATCACTTGCCGACTGTAGCAAGTTTTTCCTGTTCTAACCACAAATTTATTAGTTTGTTTCTACAATTTAAAGCTTGAAGTGTTTCTTCTTTTACTCTGTTAAGTCAGTCGGGTAGTTGCACAATCTGCACTTGCTTGCTTGCCCACCCATCTCTTACAACACAATGTTGTCTACAAGGATTTTCTTTTCAGTCTTGCAGGCCTGACAAGTTTAAAGGTTAATTACCATTAAGGTTACATGCAACATATTCATTCTTACTAGTAAGAGCAGTTTTCAATTGATTGTGGTAAAACCAAAACCAAAGTAATTACTCTAACCAATCACAGCAGTCGAAAACAATCCAATGAACCAATCAGAGGAGCTCAAAGCAATTACATGTCGGCGGCGCCAAGAGCGGGAAAACGTGTGCGAGCAAGTCACGATTGGTTTTGATTTTACTTCTGATTGGTCGAGAAAGTGGCGTGAGATTTTTTAGCCAATCACAAAGCGTACATGTAGCATGCAAAACCAAAGCAATATTGTGTAATTACTTTCAACACTCAATTGAAAACTGCTCTAAGAATGAATTAAATGCCAGTCCACCCCCAAAGATTTATTGTTATTGCAAGAACAACTTTGATGAACTCAGAAGAGGACATAATATGGGGTTGCTAAGGTTATCTGTTTCAATACCTGTGCTGCCAAATGCATCGTCATCATCATCATCAACTTGGCTGGCATTTGATCTGCTAGTAAATTCTAGTTCTTCACTGTCTTCCACTTGGCTAGGAACGCGTGCATCTGGTTTGGTATCTAATTGTGCTGTGCCTTTAGAATCATCATCATCTTCCACCTGACTAGGACTGCGAGCATCTGGTTTGGTATCAAATTGTGCTCCGCCTTTAGGATCATCATTATCTTCCACCTGACTAGGTATACGTGCATCTGGTTTGGAATCAAACTCATTAGTTTCTGGAGACTCTTGTTCAGGAATGCGAGCATCTGGTTTGGTGTCAAATTCTTGAGGTTCCTTTGATTCTTGTCTAGGAAATGGTAATGACTTGCATTTTGTTGCAGGGTTTGAGAATTCTTCAACTGAGGATGCTACAGCTGCAGATTCTATAAAAAATAATGGATACATGTATATATGAATGGACTGAACTGCAAAAAATCATGGATTTGTGAAAATAACAAACAATAGAGCAGTTTTCAATAGACTCGGATCATAAAAAAAAAATGAAATGAGAAAAAATAAAAATTTTACCCAATAATTATTTGTAGGTTAAAATTCCTCCCAGAAATAGGCCAAATCAAATAAGCTTTGCAACGTTTAGAGCTCATGGCATTCTCTGTGGCGTTCACCAGCCATTTTGTTTGTTAGTGCCAGTTCCTCTCGGATCAGTTTATGAACCCGAACAGTTTCATTACACGCTCCATCAATCACGCTGTCGATTGATCACATAAACATGGACCCAGCTGAAGGTGATGAAAGTAAAATCTAGGCCATCTTTCTTAATGAAAATGCTTAAATTCAAGAAAATTATAGTTTCTGTAACTGAGAATGTTCATATTGTTTTTTTTTACAGCAGGCGATGTTGCTTTTTGTCACAAGTTTATAGAACTTGTGGTTGTGTAGCGAAAAGGAAGTTTCCTTACCGTTGAACTAACCCTGAGTCGACATGAATTCATTTATGGTGGGAAGTATTGAGGTGGAAACCATGCTTTCACTTTTGACTCGCCTTCCTCACCTTCAGCTGGGTCCATGTTTATATGATCGATCCATGATGGAGTGTGAAACCACAAGTTCGTAACCTGATCCGAGAGGAACTGGCACCAGTAAACAAAATGGCGGGAGAAGGCCAGGGAGCTCTAAACGTTGCAAAGATTACTTGATTTGGCCTATTTCTGAGAGGAATTTTAACCTTGATTGGGTAAAATTTTTATTTTTTTATGATCTGGGTCGATCTGAGTTGATCCAACCCGGATTGGTTCGTAATGTCCAGTTAAAAAAAAAAAAGGATGCTGAGCGTGAATCGAACCCGGGGCTGGCTGAGTGCAAATCCCAGACCCAACCCACGAGACCATCGAGGAACACATGCACAATCAAGACTTAGTTTTATTATTTAAAGATAGGTACACATCAAAACGCGTATCTCAATTTGAAAATCCTTTTGGATCGATTTTAATGATGCATTAAAGACTCCAAATGCGAAACATCTTTTGGCCGGCCAGCAAGAACTCACTTCGAGCTGCCCAAAGCTGTATTTCAAGTGCCTGACTACGCACAGCGGACCCATCTGCCACTGTCTCAAAAACATGCCGGGAGACCTACGGCAAAACCGAAATGGAACTTTTCACCCGAAAATTAGAGCAAAACACTAGAAGTCTGGAAGCACTTTGGATATCGGGCATTTCGACCACGGCACGGGATGGCAAATGGCCCACAACTCACAATGCTGCCCCTTTTCTGATCCGAAGTGATTCCAGACTTTTCTGCTGGCTTGTCTTGTCCACCAAGGTCCATTTTTTACCTGGAGTGCTAAATGGCACTTTAGACACAAGGTAGGGCAAGAAACACGACTTGTTTCTTTGAGAGGTGCTAGAGACTTCCGAACTTAATGATGTCTTTCAATCACCGGACGGGCCTTATACACGTTGGCCTACACACATGCTGCAGCTGATGTGTTACCGTAGTGAGCTCACAATAGATAAGCGAGCCACTGAGGCGTGCGTAAATAACAGTATTTTCATTCAGGTTGTTGGCACTGGTCAGGAGTATTGCAGTCGCATATTCAACAAGGCTTTGTGATATTATTCACTGTATGATAAAATGAGGCAAATCTGAGCGAAAAAAATTGTAAAAGGTTTTAAATTCCACACAGGTTGGTAATGCTCTCGGCTCTTCAATTGGTTTTGGTTTTACTTCTAATTGGTTGAGAAAGTGGCGGGATATTTTTTAGTCAATCACAATGTGTAGCAATGCAAAACCAAAGCATGCAATCACATCATTACTTTCGACATTCAAATAAAAACTGCTATAGATAACAAACAATAAAATTTATGAATATATTTAGATTTAAACATAACAATTAATTATTATTCATATACATTGACGTTAAACCAAAAACTGGAACAACACATTGGACCAAATTAGCTTAAATTATCAAGCAGAATCTTGCAACACACTATTTTGTTGTTGTTGTTGAGATGATCATTACCAATGTAACAGAACCATGGAATGATGTTCATTCATATGACACTGTGAACAGAGTACTGTTTTTGAGGCACACAAGCCCTGATAAATAATTATTGTCTTATAAGTGTACTGCCTGAATAGGCCTGGCAAGACGTATCTAAATCACGAACAAGCACTGTCACATATTCCTCAACTAGTTTTGCCCTTGTCATAGAAAATTATAAAGTATAAACATCATAATAGTTCATAATTAAGAGCTTTTAAGTACAAAGCAAAAACAAACAAACCTGTTTCCTGGTCTTCAGAACTCTCTGTTAATTCCAACAGTTCTGTAGGAAGGTCACATCCTTTTACAATTTCATCTATCACATCCAATCTCTGAACATCGTCATGTTTAAGCAGAGCAAGGAGATCATTAATTGTTTTTTTGGTGTGTATCAGCTTATCAAAGAGTCCTGTCATTTTGCCTTTGTCTCCTTCTTCCATCTGTCGCACTTCATCAGCTGTCATGTTCATGGCACCAGCCAGTCCCTTCCAGTCATGGTTATTTACAGCATGGTGGTTCATCATTGTTTCAATCCGTATGCGCAGGCGATAAGGAATGTCCTTAACAAGAGAATCTGGAGTACAAATAAACAAAATGCATGTATTGAACATCTGGTGAATATCCAAAAGAATTCTAGCCTGATAAAATGAATGCATTAATCTTGGGCTAGATAGGGGGAGGGGGGGGGGGGGGGGGGGGGGAAGATGTCTGTCTGAAAGAAAGAACCCCTTAAAGTTTCAAGAATCTTGTCTTTTGGGTATGACACCAGTAATTATTTTTACCTCTTTGAAAAAGTCCTACATGTAGTTGTGCTGAAATAATGACTCACAGCAACCACGTCGACCTAATATTTATTTACCATAAATATGTGTAATACAAGGCACCGGTCCTGCAGCTGCAACTGTGAATTTTTCAAAACTGGACAACCTCTGGAGATTAAAAATAGGGAGATTTTTCTAGGGGTGAAATTCCACCATCACCCCCCCCCCCCCCCCCCCCCCCACCCCACCCCACCCCACCCCACGAGGCATGGGGGGATTTTGGGGGAATTTGGGTTAAGGTGGTACAATTGGCTGAGAGGTAAAAAATAAACTTGCATTTTATTTTAAGTCAGCTAGTAGATATAATATTGTTATGTACAATTCCAAAAAATGAGCGTTCAATGTGTGTGAATTTCGGAGAAAATGGAGGTTGAAGTTCGTAGCTAAGGGCGCCATTTTGAGACGCCATATTGGATTTGCAGACGCAAGTATCGAGCAGCGGAAGCCGTAGACATGCGCTTTGAATTTTAGTTCGCGGGTATCCTCGTGTCATCTCGCGCAGTACTTCTCTGGCTTTCTGTGGACACGTACGGATTGTGATACTCACCATACTGCTTTGGATGGTAAGTTTATTGTGAATCGTTTATACATGTTAATGCTAAAAGAAATAAAGAAAATGCTCTTTTCAGCCCTTCAACATGTCAGAAGGCGCTTTGGCATCCATTGCATGAGTCGTGTGAGTCCACGCAACAATTCAATGATGATCTAAAATACTCTTGGCTTGCGAGTAAGCTTACATAATTCCTTTTCCTAACGAAGTTCGATTGATCTTTTAGCCTCAAATGGTGGCAAATAGCATAAAGCGATAAAACCATGGTTTGCAAAAGGTGTGAAATTCACAACTAAAGGCTACTCCACATGCTCGATGAAAAGAAAGTTTACTGTTTGCTTTTCGTGATGCTCAGTTTTTTGGTTCAAGTTACTTGTTTCATTGCTAGTCTAAAACTAGTTATTATTGCAAGCCTATTGATTTGATAAGGCCAAAAAAACTTGAGTGAAATTTACAATACCTTTATAATAGTTTGAGTCTATAATTCTAGGTCACAAGGAATGAGTTAGTTGTCAGTTATGTTCTCTCTTCATTGTTGCTAAAGATGAAGACCCAGTTCTCAGCTAGAGTCAACTGATAATCCTTAGTTCATGTTGCTGAACTTTCTCTATATCAAGGGTTACTAGTGGACAGGTCTCCCACAACTATCCCGTCCATTCCATATAATTGTGAGAAACTGTAACATTGTATTTGTTGTCATTTATGTGATCTTTCTTCTGGTTTAAGCATGGAAATGGCACTGGGGGCAGATCATCGCTGATATATCCCCCGGCTATAGTTGACACCATTCATCAACTATACCCAGGGGATATTAAAATAATTATATACCCCTGGCAAGGTAAAAATTTAGAACAATTCTTTTCTGAAATAGCTTCAAGTGCAATTGTATAATTTTGTACACATTGTTCTATTTTCCCCTTTTGCAAAGAAAAAGCTTCTATGAAGTGTCACTTGATGAATTTATCCAGTGCTATCATGAGGTGGATTTGCGATACGGCTTCAAATCGAGGGAAAGAAATGTCTGTCACATTTTCACTTAATACTTGTCACCATCCTGTACTCTTTGGATCCATATATTAACAGTGACATGTTCTCTTTATTGCAGGATGCCCAAGATGACAGTTCCAAAGCAAATGCCAAAAGACAGAAACATCAGTAATTTAAAACAGAACCCTCTCGCAATTTAGCTAGTTCAAGGATTAGCTACTTTTTTACATGTTGCAAATGAAGACTTTATTTTTGTTTGGTTTCTATAAAAATGTTACAATGTTTTAGACTGGAAGGGGAGGGTTTCTTGTTTTAAAATACTGATGTTTCTCTGGTTTCTCATAACATTTGAGTTCAAAACAAAGAAAATTGACAGAGGCCAAAATTGTCATAATTTTCAAAAAATTTCGATATATTAAAATTAATACTTGGCTCCGAGGCTTGGGGGAATAAGACAAAGAAATCACACCGAGGTTCAGCGTTGAATTATTCATTTTCTGTTTTATTCCCCCAAGCCTCAGAGCCAAGTGTGAATTTTAATATATCGAAATTGGTCTATTGCAGAGGCCATAATAATTTATTATATGATAACTTTTGGATACCATTTTTTAATTGAATATCACTTCAAAACAAATAAAATTGAATGACTGAGGCCATAATAATAATATTAGTTTACAACTTTTTATACCATTATATAAATAAAGATCAATTCAAAACAAAAGAAATTCTGTGAAGGCAATTTTATTTGTAACAGTATGTGTAACTGACAGGTCCCATCATTTCTACCTAATGAAGGCTGAATGACATGGGAGTGGGAGGGAGGGATAGTATTCCAAAATGAAAAACAAAACAAAAACAATTTTCTTTTAAAGAAAAGGAGAGACCCACAGAATAATAAAAAGATTACATGACTGAGGCCGTAATAACCTTTATAACTTTTTCAAAGGTTCGGAGGGCACAAAATCATCTATTTTTAATTTGTGTAGGTCACTATGTACAGAGACACTTGTCCTTGTGGGGGGAAACTCCCTTGTCGGGAGTCCTTACCATTGATCACAATGCCAAAAAATCTCCCTATTTGCTAATTACACTTATTTCCCTGACAAGAGGGACACAAAACTCAGCTCGCAACAAGTGACAGTAATGCAGAAAATAAGGTCACAAAAAGAAATCAAATCCAAAACTATACAATTAATCAAATCTATACAAGCCAATTAATAAAAATGGTTTCTTTCAGGTCTCCTTGTCATCTACTCCTGTTAAATTTGTACCCCCCCCCCCCCCCCGCCCCCCCGAAGAAAAAAATTAAAATAGGAATAGCGAAGCATAAATGGTGTCTCTTATACAAAAAGCTGAATATCGTCGTTGTTGAGGTCGTTTACAAAAGGGGTGATGAGAGGCAAAACAATCCAAGCATAAATCAGGCAGTTTTCTTGTTACCTTTCAAGTAATATTTATTTGGCTATCTTTGTTGACCCTCCCCCTTCGCTGGAGTTTTATCACATGAGCCGCAAATCCCTCCTTCTTCTTCTGTGTCTGGGCCGTATTATTTGTCAGAATCGCCTGTTTCTTCAAGGATTTCAGAACCTCCACAGTAGCATCGAACAAAATTGTGAAAAATGACCTTGCTCTTCAGATACGCTGCAACATCTTTCGCGGATCGAAATGTTTTCCTCTCCGGCGGTCTCCGGGGAAGGAGACTGCAGCTTGTACCGCTTTCCTGTCGCTTCCACAACCCATCCAGCTTCTTTTAGCTTATCCAGGTCCAGTTCAGTTTTGGAACCCTCTCCACCAGCAGCCGAGCATCTTGCTTGCAAGAACACGACATGTTAGCTTGTCCCGTAAGATTCGCTTTATAGTTGCTTTATGCGGACTATTTACAGTATGTTGACAAAAAAAAAATATT
The DNA here is from genome assembly GCA_024195265.1 of Dendrophyllia cribrosa. Lineage (NCBI taxonomy): Eukaryota > Metazoa > Cnidaria > Anthozoa > Scleractinia > Dendrophylliidae > Dendrophyllia > Dendrophyllia cribrosa. The sequence goes on along the minus strand of JAJLRJ010000007.1, from coordinate 28,484,201 downwards.
TGCAAATGCTATGATACAGTGGCGATATAAAAAATGAAGTATGAAGAAGGAAATATACACAAAATTATATAACGGATGAAGAATATTGAACGTTTCGAAAGCTGGTTTACGATAGACAGTAATGGCGAACGAAGACAATCGTGGAATATGCGAAATGACTCGCACACACGCGCGAAACTAATGAGTAATGTGATCTGCGCATGGTATCCGCTGACAAAAGGATTGTTGTGTCATTGTTTTTGTTGGTTGCTAGGGAGTTTGCCTTTGTTTGGACTAAAAGGCTCGAAACACGCACGCAATACGTCGTTTCACTCGTTTGAACCACGCAAAGCGTGGTCCAGAAAGCAACGCAGCCTCCGAAGTGGAAACAAAACATGGCGGATCGATTTGGACGAAACTAATGAAGGAAAACTGACAGAATTCGACGCCATTTTAGCTTCCCTTTGACAAAATACAAGAAATTTCAAACAAGAAAAACTCAATGCTAACGTAATTTGGCACAGTTTATAAGCACAAATGAAGTAATCACCCCGCACTTAGCCGCAAATAAACGTTGCTTTCGAACGGATTTATAAGACGCCATTTGCTTACTTTTAATATGTGTTAATTATTAACACAGGATTTAGTATTAAACTGCGGCTAAGTCACATTTAAATTATTTTCTTCTCAATAGTCTGTAAAACAAAAATTGTAGCTATTTGATAAAGAGAAAAATAAAAAAATACAAATAACTGATTTTTATACCTCTCATGAGGTATCGAATTTCACCCACTTCCGGGACAAAAATGTAAATTTTGATTGCAGATTCGAATTCTACGATAAAAATTGTATAAGAACTTCTTCCATGGCATTTTAAACAGAGTTGAAGAAATATTCCAAAATGGGTCGTTTTTGTAAGCCTTTTAGCCAATTGTACCACCTTAAAATCTTAGCCTATTTTAGAGAAAAGATCCAAAGTCGCTTTTATCCGGGAGATTTGGTGACCTGTACGGGAGACCGGGAAATTGTGCCGTATCCGGGAGACTCCCGGATAATCCGGGAGAGTTGGCATGTATGATGTAATGCCAATTAACTTGCTCAATATTGGTAGATTTCTATGAATTTTTGCCACCAAAATCATCTTGTAAAGATCTATCCAACAAAGGCATAACATCATGACCTTCTCCTATACATGGCATGGTTGACCACCCCTACAACTTTTCAACATTTCTTTCCTTACACATTTGTAGTCCAAGACGTATCTCATATTAATCTATGAATTAAAAGCTTCAAAATGAGGTATAGTTTAAGGGTGTAACTTAAATATATATGAAGAGTACGATGTCATTGAACTTTTTTATTTTTTCGTTTAAAACTCATTTCTATCAAAACCATAACTTCCATCACAGATGCTGATATGTTTTATGAAATACACTGATCAATAGCTTTAAAATGGTATATCATAATGGACATAGGGTTACACCTTATTAATTTGGAAAAAAGTGGCATTTGCCAGTCAATTTGAAGTTAAAAAGAAAAAAAGCAGTTTTAATTGAGTGTTGTAATTTAATTATAACTAAAAAAAAACAAAGTAATCACTCTGACCAATCAACGCAATTAATAGATGCAGAGAATGCAACAAATTAATCAGAACTCAAATCAGATACATGTACAAACCTAGCTGGTGCCAAGTATAGGAGAACACCTGCATCCAAATCACCATTGTTTTTTGGTTTAACTTCTGATTGGTTAAGAAAGTGTTGCAAGATTGTTTTACCTAGTCGTAAATTGTAGCAATGCAAATTAAAAGAAATTGCAAAATTACTTTGACACTCAATTGAAACCACTGTTATGCGTACATGAATTAATCGCTGATTACCTGGGGTAACTTGAGTCTGCACCTGGGCAGGATGTGCTTGAGTGTTCTCCATACCTGGAAGTTGTTTACCCAAAGGTGACTGTAATTGCTCTTGATTGAAGTTGTACACTCCATTGCCGCTTCCAGCTGGTGCTGAGTATGGTGGAGGTGGTGAACATTCCTCAGCCTCGTCGTCATTGCTTGGTGGAAGGCTTTGCACTCTTCTCATTGGAACCTCTGCCAGAGCCAATTAAATGAGAAAGTTATCCAAATGTTTCTCCCTTTAGTTGGGGTTAGGGGTTTTAATGTTGGGGAGGGGGGGTTTTGATTCCATTTCAAAGTTGAGTGAAAGATGATGATGTAAATAGTATTTATGGTGTTGTGCCTTGTATGGGGTACTGGCTCTTTTGTGCAACTCCAATGGCCTTTCTTTTTGTTGTGTCTTTATTATTATTATTATTATTATTATTATTATTATTATTATTTTCTTTTTTTTAATTTTATTGTTAGTTAGTTGCCATGAATTGTAATAAATATTAAATAAATACATTTGCAATGCTTGTTGTTTACTTACAGTATATTATCAGTTATGTTATATTACATTTTAGTCTGTTAATAATTCAATCACTTCCACTTTGTATTTTGCACGTTCACGTTTGAACGAGTCTTGAACTCATCCGTGATATGTGGGTAAAGAAAATACTACTACTAACAGATTATGGAAAAAAAGTGGGTGGTTTGTGAGCTCTCTCACATAAACGATTTAACGCAGTTTTCATGCACCTGCATCAGTGGGGTAATGAAATATTGGGGCCCTTAGCAAAGAATTCGATGCTGATTCTTTTGTCCTCCAAAACTTTGAATAAAATGTGACCTCGTAGCCCTGTATGAAGTTTGCGTGGGTGTGTGTTTGCAATCTCTCATCTTTCGCGTGATCGACTGTTGTGATTAGTGTAGCTCAAATTATTCAATTTATCCAAGAATGAAGAACTCACCTGTTTTCCCCCGTAGCCTTCTTTCTTCGTCCTCCAGTTCTGTTGCTAACTCTTCTTGTTTATCATATCGCAAGGCGTTTATCAACAGAGAATAAGCTTTCCGTCCTCTCTTCTCCAGTATACTGAGCAAGGTTTGTGTTCCGATGGTAGCCCCCATCTGTGTAGTTTTCGCTTTAATTTCCTCATTATCCGAGGGACTAAATACACTCGAAAAATGTCCAGATAAAACCACTGGATTGGAAATGCTTCCCATTATCACGGATGTCTTGTTTGCTAGAACTCTTTTATGTATAGGATCCATGGCCATTGAATCAAATTGTAGCAAACCTTGGTCAACACAAAATTAACTTGTCACTGCGTTCAGATCTCTCCGTTGTTACTTCTGCGAGGTCGGTGAAACTGTAAAAACTTCCTTCCCACGCAGAGGTAGTAATAAGTTGCATTTAAATCGTCAAAAGCTAAAAATACTGGCCAAGAACCCTCAATTATCATCGGGAGAGTCCCTTTTTGACAAGTTTCCGGTTGCTTTCCTGGAAACGCGGGAAATCCAACGAAGATTTGTTGTTTTCGTCGGGGATTCATTTTCAGCCGAACATCTTCGTGCAATATTCGGAACGTTTTCGCTTTCCGATCATGTTTCTTGATTCAGTCCTCTCGCGTTTTTTGAATTTCACTTGGAAACGAGGTAAAAGCAATTCGTCGAGCGAAATATAAGCTCATCTCAGTTTTTCGAGGGATGCTGCGGTTTCTATTGCTGTAGTTGCGGAAATTTGGATGTTGAGAGGTCCTTTAATGTGCAAAACTCAAAGCAAAGCTATAAATGTGTGGGTGTATTGACGTACTATTAACTTGACGTTATGCCGCATTGTTATGAAAGATTCGTGAACGTTGACCCATTTCCTTGGTTCTGGAATTTTTAAAGTTGTTCCTCGTTGAATGGTTGATATTTTCGTTTTGTGGAATCCGTTAATTGAAAGGTTTGTTAAAGTTTGCTTCTTAAGTTGAGTGAAAACTGGTTCTGTCAACATGGCGGCCACGTCTTCAATAACTTAACAATTCATCATCGCTAGCTGAGAAGTTGTCCTGAATTAGCTGATGAAGGGTCTATGAAATTGCTCTGAAGTGGGTAAAACTTAACCCCAGGCTTCAACATGGCTAATGGAACTGTAGAAGCTCTTTATCCTTATTCGTACGAAGCAGGCGACGGAAGAATTATCGCGTTTACCACCGGAGATAGGTTCACATTACTGAACAAGACAAATGGAGATTGGTGGCAGGTCAGAAAGGGAAGTGAGAGGCCGATGTACGTCCCAGCATCTTATATGAAAGAAATAAGTATCCCTGTTTACGAAAATATTGAATTTAAATTTAGTCGCCCTCGCAATGGCGAAACTGTTATCACTGAGGAAAATGGGCAAAGCTCTGAAAGCGGAGAGAACGAAAATGAATCGAATGGAGAAAGTACAACACCCGACGGGAACAATCACAGTAATATAAACAGAGGAACTGAAAATACAGAGGAAAATTCACAAGATACATGCCCCATTTCAGACGAGTCGAACGGTTTTGGAAGTGTTATGTCGAATGCGAAATTGCTAGCGAGGTCTCTAGAAAAGGTAAGCATGGCCAAGTGTGATTTGGCTTGTTCTGTTTGCATGTTTCAATTAAGCTTACGTTGTACGTTTGTGTGTGTTGTTATTATGTGCAAATCAAAGCGGATTTTTGTTACCGTGTTATCGATCAACAATATTGATAGCTAAGGAATACACAAAGTTTTCAGTTCGCTTCGTATTATTTATAGATAAACCCTAACACGTACACCACTGTTTTCACAACCATTAAGGTTGTTTGTTTTCAAAGTAGTGGAAATCTTCCGTCACCATGAAAAACCAAAATCGTATTATTATATTGTACGTAAGTAGCTTAATAAAAAAAAACCGCCTTTAATACCCTTGTTCCAAAACCAAGAATATATTTTATAATAAAACACTTCTATATACTGTCGACAGGGTTGGACAGAGTACTAACTCATATGTTAAACAAAAGAGATTATAATTTTGACTGTTGTGAATATTTATCAGACAGCAACCTTGTGATTAATTGCAAGTTTCATGGACGATAACATTTTAAAATCACGATTAATACTTTCAGCCAATTTCAAGGAAAGGCTCTTTTCTTGGCACTGTTAGTATTAAAATTGTACTGAAGTTACGCAATTTATTGTATTGTGTATCTTGTATTGTATTGTTTTCAACAGTGTCTGTTGAAAACAATACCTGACAAAACTAACACAGTAATAGTTGCCCTGTCTGGTAAATTACAGTTTTGTGTGTGTGCAAAGGTAATACAGACTGACTGACTGGTTCATGCCCATAACCAGACCAAAAGAATAACTGAGGCACAGTACAGAGAAAGAACTTATCATTAGTGAAGTTAATTGAGGTTGTCACCTTTTCATTGCCAAGGTCTAGTGATTCAGCTCTAGTTTAATAGTTTATATATTTGTCTATTTAACCAACAGAAAATTTTATGTGGTTGCCTCAATACTGGCTACAAACCTGTGGTTAGAGTGATTTTACTTTACATGTTTCTCAGGAGCTTAAAGTAAAATCACTCTGGTATTCAGCTTCTTGATGTTTCTGTAGAAATTGAATACTTGATGAGCTGTTGTAAATATGAATTGCCAATAAACTGAGTTTCCATGTATCCAAAATAGTTTTTGTAAATCAAAGTTTTGTAACTAGGTTAATAAAGGGAAAACCCAAGTCAATAGTCAAATCTTGAACATTGAGACTAATGATGGCACCTACAAAAACAGTCTTAATATTTCAGATAATTTTTAATATTAAGATGTGTTTTATAATCATTATCATATATATGAACAAAATGTCATGAAAACAAATTGAGCAACCATGTCACATGTGGAATAGAGGAAGTTTAAAATAATACCGTCTCCACCTAATCTTTTAAGTGTTGTACAGAACTGAAATATCATTGAAGCATCAAGGACAGTGCCCTTTTTGAAATCCTGGATAAATGAGACTCCAAATCCAAATAATTAGGGTTAGACTTGTCATATTAAGCAGCATTGAAGAGCCAAGTTAGTTAATGGCCCAATTTGTATTAGAAACAAATTATCCGTTTAGACAAATATATTCTTCCACGTCTAGGTATAAATTTGAAGACAAATTACTGTAGGATGAATTTTTCGCCTTTGTGTGGGTATAAATTTGAAGACAACAATTCTTTGAAGTTTCTCATTGAAGGACTGGGGAGAGAAAATAGGCATCCCAAAAAAACCTTGTGAGCAAAAATTTTCTGTTGGGTATTTCCTTAAATATATATGCTGTCAGACAACGGATAATTGAAGGGCTCCCGGAAAGAACGACCTAAGTGTGTTTTTTGGCAACTTTCACTTAAATTGCATGTTTTAGGCCGTTAAAAGCACAGTTTTGTCAAATTAATGATCTATTATTGTTAAGGTACTTAAAACATCCAAAATGGGGAAGAAAATCCACATCTTTGAGAAAATGTTTTGGGCCTTCTCCCTATGTATCTTTTCAAGATAAAAATTTTATTCTGTTTGAAGATAGAAGATTTGTTGACCTGGTTAAAATCCTTTCAGTCATTTTTAGATAAGAGTCCATCTATTTCCTTATATTAAAAAAAAAACGCTTTATTGAGCTACACAAATGGAATGATGGATGACTACAAAACACAATTTGGCCGGGCTAGTCCCAGTCTTTACACAGGTATCCCGTATAATGCTCTAATATTTACATGATCCAGTCATAATTTTGGCAAGTGAGTCCCTTTTGAGGCCAAAAATCCAAGATTTCAGTGAAAATTTTCCAACAAAGTACTTAGGATGTTCTTGCTGGGAGCAAGTAGTCTAATTATAGTAAAATTATTCTTTTATCACTTACTATTACAAATATTAATAGCAAACAGTTGTAACTTATTGAATATTTTTCTTTAGACTGGTGCCCGTCCAGGAGGCAGCTTTTCATTAGCAAAACCTGAGCGACCCAAGTCACAGTCGCTCCCTGTTGGTTGGGTTGTAATCACTGATGAGGCAAGTGGTCGACCCTGTTATATCAACTCCAAGACAAATGAAACAAGTTGGAAACCTCCAAGAATATCACGAGCTAAGACTCCTCCGCCAAGCCCTGGAGTAAGTATACATACATGTATTACAAAATGCCAGTCAGTTATTGGAAGTACAACCTATTAATAATTGACTGCCATTATATTATAAATGGCAATCACTAAACACATTATTATCAGTTACTGGATCTGCCAGTGAATGAACAAAATTTTTCAATTTTTGCTGTTGATTACTTAAACTGTAATCAGTTATCAATAAATTATTGTTGTTTGCTGTTGACCATCATGGGCCTTTATCACACGGCGGCCATGTTAATTCCCAGGAGAATAAAATGCTTTGTTTTCCTTTGCTTAACCTCGTTCTCAACTTTTTCACTGCGAGGTTTGGGGGGAAAATCTTTTGTTTTGATACAAAATGGCGGGGCGTGATTAAGGCCCATTTGCTCTAAAACTGATTCATTGCAATTGGTTGTTCTGGTTTTGGAGATTTTTGTTTAAGTGCCATGTTTGAAAGGAATATCTTTCACCGTAGCCTGTCAAGTAAAGAGGTTAATCTAATTTAGTGTAATGATACAAAACCCAGTGGATAGTGTTTTTTGCGCACTCTGATTGGCTACTTAAACTCAGGATAGTATTTGCTATTCACCTCCACATCGGTGAATAATTGAAGGCTCCCGGCAAGAATGTCCTAAGCATTTTTTTGGCAACTTTCACTAAAAATGTATGTTTTAGGCCTTCAAAAGCACAGTTTTGTCAAATAGATGATTTGTTATTGTTAAGGTACTTAAAACAGATCCAAAATGGGGAAGAACATCCACATCTTTGACAAAATGTTTTAGGTCTTAGGACACCCAATGTATCTTCTCAAGATAAAATTTTATTGTGTTCAAAGATGGAAGATTTGTTGACCTGGTTGAAATCCTTTCAGTCATATTTACACGATCCAGTCATAATTTTGGCAAGTGAGTCCCTTTTGAGGCCAAAAATCCAAGATTTCAGTGAAAATTTTCCAGAAAGGTACTTTCATGTAGGACGTTCTTGCCGGAAGGCCTTCAATTGTTAAATAGTTCTTAGGGTGCAAGAACACTACCCTAAATCGATGCAATCAGTGAAAAGATCAAAGCCAACAAAGGAAGACACCTTGGTGACAACATTAACTTTGTTTTTACAATGAGTATCCAGTGATTTTGTTACAAATTGCTATGGTGAGTCCTGGGACTCATTTCATGAAAAATCATGAGCCCTAGTCCAGAACCAATGAGTCCCAGTTCAAAAGCCAATGAGTCCTATATTAAAGTCTTATTATCACTGTCGGGAACACTCATGGGTTCGTTGTCATTTGAAGCTGTATGAAGTGGCCGTCCTCCGAAACTTAACTTTTTTTGCCCCGGCAGAGGTTGCACAATCTTTTTGGGTGGCAATTTTTTATCTTTTTTTCAGTGTTAACAAGTGATAAAAGCTAACATAAACTGTACACCGTATATTTATGCAAAATTCTGAATCATTGTCGGCCATCTTGGTTCACCCATGTGCTTTCCATATAATATGGTAAATCAAAATGGCAACTTTTGAAATAAAAGAAATTTTGTTGGAGAATTTGCATAGGAATGCTTCTGTTTATTCATCCAGAAATTACTTCTTGACCTATTTTATAGGCAGACAATTTTACTCTCTTGACTTGAGGTAGGTTTTAAAGTATTTCAGATTTAAAATCACACAAAGATCGATAGATCGTTCTTTGCATCCTACAGGACGCGTGCCGTGAATTATTTTGCATCTTTGGGGATTTGTATGCGTCAGAGATACAGGATGCAAGTTCACTGAGTATCCTGTATGGTTTATACAATGAAAGAAAAACAGTTTGGGGGTTAGCCATTTAAGAGGCAGTAGAGGTATGCAGCAAAGTCATAATGATTTGAATGAGTTGCAACAAACCACTGTGTCTTTGCTGTTTGCATTTAGTATTTTTCACCACACACATAATAATATAATAATATTGTTGATACTATTTTTACAGTGGCAGACACCTCCACTAGGATGGCAAATTTCACATAGCGGTTCAACTGATGAACTGTGTTATGTTAATGAATACAATGGTGATGAAGTAAGTACCTTCTTGTAGGCCTTTATTAACTGTATGTGGTGCCAAATTGGAGTTTGTATATATCACAACAATGTCAAATCCACCCAAAGGCTAATTAAATCACTAAGCACATAACTGTTATTTTCTGAAAGTAAATAATTTTGGGTTCTTGCTAGAGATTCTTAAAATTAAGAATTCTACTGGAGGTAATGGCAAACATTTCCTTGCATGACTGTATAATTTTTCTGTCATGAATGAACTGTTGAATCTTTGGAAAATGTAATTTGCTTATTATATAATACATTTTCTTATAACACTTTATTCCCCAATGCAGGGCTCCAAGCTTAATTTTTTTTTTCTAAGTCACCTTTGGCAACCATCACTGGTGAAAAGGTTGCCAAATCTAAAATTTTGGTTGCCAATCTCAAAACACCTTTTTTTATGCAAGACACATCATGCATACCGGTGTTGCACAAAAGTATTATGCCACTGACCATTTTGAACGGAACAAAATTTGATCTGTGTTGCCCCCGTGTTGCTATTTCGCATTTTATGAACAGTAAAAAAACGCCAAGAAACCAAAGAAAAATGGACAAGAAGAGAAGCACAAGAAAAAGGATTGCACTTCAATGTAACAAATTGGAGAATAAGCGGTCACATTTCAAACTGTATCGTTGCCACTCGAAGCAGCAGACTTTTCTAAGAATTTTCAAGCATTCCTGGAAAACTATCAGGTAAAGGAAATAACATTTTTGAATGTGGATTTACTTTTCAAGAAATGTTTCATTGACTGTTTCATTGTGATGTTTTTTTTCCCAAGTCTGTGTTCACTCTTATTCTTGTGGTGATTGTCTTTAAATCACTGCAGACGTGATTCTTTTGGTCTTCAATCGACGGAACCAGAGAGAGGAAAAGGCAAATTACTAAAACAAGTGACAGTGAATTATTTTGTGGCAATGTTCTTCTGCTTTTCTCATTTATGGTTTTGTTTTTGTCAAAATCAGCAGCTTTTCATTCTAGCACTTGACCGCTGAAAAACAGGTCACCAAATTGGCAACTTTCTCAGCAAGTTTAGTTGCCATATTTTTTTTTGTACTTGCCATGGTGACCAAAATGGTCGCAGGTTGGAGCGCTGCAATGCAACCCTGGTGTTGCTTTGGGGTTTTAAGTTTACTGGGAATAATAAAATGAAAAAATAAGTCAGAACTTTCCTCTTGTGAGTTAGAACCTCCACCATGGTGGTCATATTTGCCTTTAACTTAAAGTGTCTATAACCCCAGAAAGTTTTTTCATCAGAATAAATCTTTGTATTGAACTGAGTAAAATGCCGCAAAAATTTTTGGTTTTGCTTAAAACCTCGATTTTTGACGAATTTTCAAAGTCTGCGAAAATCACAAAAATAAAAATCATGACCGAGTCGCAGAATCATTCGAAAAGGTCTGGGTCTAGCACAATATGTGACATCATTCCAGGATATCTTTCGCTCTCCAGGCCTCGAGACTAACTTTTCAGCTTACTAGCCTAGTGGCTAGTGACAGGTTTGAATTCACTAGCCAAAATATATTTTCACTAGCCAGCCTTGTACGGGAGGTAGGGTGGGGATTTAGGGGGGGGGGGGGGGGGGGGGGGCAATAACATGATCATGTCATACTGGTTAACAACAAAAATCTACGGGACTTGGAAACACATTGATCTTTTAGTTTTCTTCTTTAATCTCATACTAACACTTTACAACGTACTAACGTACGAAGAAACGTCGAGAAGATACGACTAACACCTTACGAATGTACTTACCCGCGGAGAAATGTCGAGAAAATAAGACTACACCTTACGGATGTTCTAACGTATGGAAAAACGTTGAGAAGATAAAACTGACATCTTACGAACGAACATATGTACGGAAAAACATCGAGGAGATAAAACTAGCATCTTACGAACGTACTAACGTACGGATAAACGTCGAGAAGAAAAGACTAACACCTTACGAACATACTTACCTGCGGAGAAATGTCGAGAAAATAAGACTCACCTTACGGATGTTCTGACGTACGAAAAAACGTTGAGAAGATAAAACTGACATCTTACGAACGAACAAATGTACGGAAAAACATCGAGAAGATAAAACTAGCATCTTACGAGCGTACTAACGTACAGAAAAACGTCGAGAAGAAAAAAACTAACATCTTACGAACGTACTAACGTACGGAAAAACGTCGAGAAGATAGGCCTAACACCTTACGAACGAACAAACATACAGAAAAACATTGAGAAGGTAAGACTAGTAACCCAGGGGGGGGGGGGGACTCCCATATAAAAATGACGGGGGTGCTCGTCGTACCTTTTAGGGGTCAAAATTTGTAGATTGGTACCGCTTAGGGTACTTGATCTAAACTGACCACCGTTAGAATTATGGCGGTACCTTTTAGGGTATGAGCCGAAAAATATTACAGAATATGACATGTGTTGTTTTAGAATTGGTACCTCTTAGGGGTAAATATTTTTTTGAGCCACGCCCATCAAATGAGATTCTAGTACCTTTTAGGGTATATTTCGAACATTTTCGACGAGCACCCTCGTCATTTTTATATGGGAGTCCCCCCCCCCCCCCCCCCTCCCCTTCGGGAAGCTTCAATAAGATATAATTAATACCGTACCGAAAATTGTTCTGAAGACAACATTTACGTCATACGTAACGAAACATGGAGAAACGTAGAATGAACAAGACTGTTACTGTACTAAATGTTCTGAACTTCACTACATTAGCACATTTTTCGTAAGAAATAGCCGGAACAAGAATTGAAATAGCCAAGTAGAGATCCCGGTGTTCCGGCTCTAACAAAAACTTGGTCACCCAGAAAAAGAAAATCGGTTTCCAAAAAAACTTTATCGCTATTTCAAATTATTGGTTGAAGGCATTAAAAATATGATATCTGTGACTGTCTACAGTTTATACAGCCATGTTTCACGGTTTTTGGTCTGTCAATTGGCTTTTGCGGTTCATCAGAAATAATTTTTAGTTTGGTTCCGTCCGGTGCTTTACCGGCGATTTTCACTAGCCCAAATGGCTAGTGAAAGCAAAAAATCACTAGCCAAAACTGAATTTTTACTAGACTTTGGCTAGTTGGCTACCGTTAGTCTCGAGCCCTGCTCTCGATCATCGAAGACAGTCTCGCTGCGGTCAGGAACACAAAAATGCCTGAGAGTTGTGTAGTATTTGGCTGTAGCAACCCTTCAAATGAAAAAGAAGGCATTGCTCTCCACCCAATACCTTTTTATGATAAAGAAAAGGCGGAGAAATGAAAAAGAAGAAAAAAGTGGGTCGATTTTGTTAAACTGAAGCGAGCACATTGGGAGCCCACCAAGTACTTGTCGGTGTGTTCGAAGCACTTCACAGATGAGGACTTCACTGTCCGGTTTTCTGAATTAACTGAAGAGAGTTTAACCGAAACTGTAGAAAGTAGAACCGAAACTGTTACTAAAGATTTTCTATGGAGATGTCAGATACTCGACAGCATTATGGCCACCTCGTGCCAAACCAATCACCACAGAATAGCCAAACAAATTAAACGACACCGAGATGAAAGACGAAGGATTGAATGCACCGCTCCCAGATTATCCAAGTTCTGAGGAAGAAACAATCACCAATGCTCAACCACCGCGCAGAGAAAGCAGTAAACGCTACCGTGAAACGCACGATAGAAAACAAAATCACAGCAGTGAATGAAACAACGGCGACAGCAAAAGAGCTGGAAAGTGTCCACGCTCTTGCGAGAAAACCACCCAGGAAATGTCAATAGACAGCTGGATAAAGGCATCGGAGAAATCGATCGGGAAACTAGAGACACACATAGAGAATAACTCTTGCCCAAAAACACTTCGTTATGATGTGAGGGCAAAGATCAGGCCCGATCCAGAATTCAAGACTGACATTAACAGGATTAGAAAGGAAGCAGAGCGTAAACTGCTCGGAGCATTAAAAACATTCCACTCCGAAGCGCAACAAAGTGAAACTAAGAGAACTTGAGCGAAAATCATGTTTCAGTCTTGAATCTAGTGAACCTAGTACATCAAGAAATACTGATGTAAATTGAGACCGAGCTAAGAACAAACAAAAGAATGTGACAGCTAGCACTGATAATGTATCACGGAATGTACAAATGTCCGCCCACAACATTCAAGCACAAATAGATTTTCTTAAGAAAATGATGGAAACTTTAGAGAAAGCAAATAAGAATAAATGAAGTGCATCCTATCCTTGTCTATTATCTGAGTGTACAGATAAAATTAAGAGGGAAAAGAATACAGAGAAACGGAAAATACGAAACAAGAAACACAATACATGCAAAAATATTAGCGCGCCAGAAGCGACAGATTAAAACTAACAAGGAGCCCGTTGGGCTTCGCAACTGGCTCGTTTGGTCTCAGTTTCCACCCGGTTTTCATTTTAGAGTTTTATATTAACAATCCACAATATACAATCTGGAATCTATTAATATGCACAGTCCAGTCCACATCTACATTTACATTTCACACCCTGCTTCAAACACTTCTTAGGGACGGGCCATTTTATTTTTAAAAGGGGGGGGGGGGGGGGGGGAGGGCCAAAATGCACAGGAAAAGTAAAGAAAACAAAAACATGCACAGCTAGCCAAAGGAAAAAAAAGTATCTAACGATCCCAAAAAAAAAAATTCTTGCACAACATCAAGACGGAAAAAAAAAATCATGATCAGAAAAATTGCTGCCCCCTGCCCCTTGCCCGCCATAAAAATAAAATGGTCCATCCCTTAGTAGGCTACAATTTCAGGTCTATAATTTTTTCTTTGATCGGCTTGGTACTGTTAGAAAAAACACAAGTTCAGAACTTTGTATATTTTTTCCCTTTAAAATGCTTGAAACCACCTACTACAAGGAATCAGGATTGTTTAAACACAGGCATTTTGGAGAATCATTGATAGATATAAATTAACAATATCAACATGATCGATCAAATAATTAACAGCCGACCATAGCGTGACATAAATAAGAGATGTGTTGATCGAGACTCCATGACGTAATGCTTGAGAATTGTTTACTCAGCAGCTTTTTGACTTGCCGGGACGTGTTTTATACAATGATTTATTCGATTTAAACTCGACTGTTTGACAATTGATGTGGTTAGAAAAATTCAACCCGCTTTCCTTTTACCAGAAATAGATCACATCCGAAAATCACAGAGATTTAATTTTTAACAATTCCGTCGAAATTAGAATGGTAAATATTTGAATTATAGTTGCTGACATCACTGATTACGCCATTTCTGAAAACCGGAAGTAAACAAGGTACGGTGTTGGCCGCAGCAAAAGCGATTCCCGGGGCAGGTGACCCGACAGGCCGAAAAAAAAAAAAAAGAGGGTATTTTAAGAACTGACTCGTCGCAGAGCGACGAGCCAGTTAATGAGTCGAACAAACGACACATTAAGAACCTTTCTGCTATAGAACTCACAACCGATCAAATCAACTTACAACTTCAAATAAGGCCAAATAAAACTAAATGAAGGTCAATGAAGGTTTTTTCTTCGCAAGTACAAAACAAGTAAGCGGCAGAAATCAACATGTGAATGACTGAGATCGGACCCGATCGGCTTTGTTGACAATATCCTGGAATGACGTCACTAGTCCCAGTCTCCGCTTCACTCGGCCGTGTGGAAAACAAGTCTAACTTTGACGGGCCATAAAAAATCGAGGTTTTAAGCAAAAGCAAAAATTTTTGTGGCATTTTACTCAGTTCGATACAAAGATTTATTCTGATGAAAAAAACTTTCTGGGGTTATTAGAATGGATTATTCATGTTTTGTTTTTGGCAGTCTGAAAGCATAATCATTAATGGTTGCCTTGCTTTTGGGATTCTACTTTATTTTATACATACTGAGATTTTCTGATAGAATTTCGCATGTGAAAACCCCGTCCCGGAATTTTCGCAGCCAATCAGAATGGCGAAACGACTTTCTCACACGCGAGAAAAGCGTTTCGTCCAATCACAAAGCACCTGTCAAAACATATCAGTATTTTCAAAGGCGCTTGTACTGTCGCTGGCGCTAGCGTTTTCATTCACAAAAATATTTGCTTGAACTTTTAATTCTTTATTCAAAACTCAAGAGATGACTGAAAGTTCCGGATTTATGTCCTTGGACAAACCGATTGAAGAATACATTCAAGAGCAGGAAAACAAAACACTCGAGTGAAAATGCGAAGAGATGTTACTAATCTACTAACCGTATTCTTAAAAGAGAAGAGCGAAACAACAACAACAACAAGAAATTCAACCAGAAGAACTCAACAAGTACGTATGCGAATTTATTTTAAGTGTTAAAAGAAAAGACGGTGAAGACTACGAGCCTTCGAGGATTGATTTCGAGTTTCAACCGGCATTTGAACGAAAGTAAATACCCTGTGAGCATTATTGAAGACAAAGCACTTGAAAAAGCAAGAAAATGTCTGGGAAAAAAAAAAAAAAAAAAAGAAAATGTCTGGAAGCTCGAAGCAAACAACTGAAAAAAGAAGGCAATGGAAACAAACCAAATGCAGCAAAGCTTTAAGCGACGAGGAGGTGAACATTCTTTATGATTTCCAATCGATTCTGTACAATTTTTAATTATTATTGTATTCTCACTACTTGATTGTTTGAGACTCTGCCGGTCAAAGTAGCTGTTTATTTTCGAGACAAAAATAAATAAAACATACCTTGGCATAAAATCTCAGTATGTATAAAATAAACAAATTACAGCATGGGCAGTGCTTTGTACGGCATTTACGCACTTGTTGGTTTGTATCAGAAATCTCACTCGTTCGCTGCGCTCTCTCGTTCGATTTCTGATACATCACCAACTCGTGCGTAAACGCCGTACGCGCGCACTGCCCATGAAGTAATCTATATGTTTCACACATAGATGTTTCACACTATATGTTTAATTTATGTATAACCACTACTTTTTCTTCCAGTGGGTGCCTTCAAAAGACAGTGAAGGGAACCAGTATTATTACAAACTCAATGGAAAAGATTCTGCTTGGGAACTACCTGAGGTGAGTCAGTTATAAAACAGCCCAGGATATTTCACAGCAGCACCTAACTGTTCCTTTGAAACACTGCCTTGGAAGAATCCAGACACAAATACAAAAAAATGTACTTGTAATGACTCAACATAGTGCTACTCAGATGAATAATGCTTCTGAAAAATAAAAGAGTAAATTGAATCAATAAGAAATCTTAGGCACTGATTAAAAAGCTTTTGACCTGGGTTCAATTTAATAAAACTTTTTCAAGTGTAGCCATTGTTTCAGAGATTGAAAACAATAGCTACACATGTAAATTACAAGTGTAAAAGTTTTATTGAATTGACCCCTGCTTATAAGTAGATCTACAAATGGAGACCTTGATCAAATAATCTTCAACCACATTTCAGTAAGACTCAATGTAAAAAATTAGCCATGTTGTCTGTTAAATTTGGTGCAAACAAGCAGTATCCTCCACACAAAACTGGGCATGGTTTGTGAACTATGCTGTTTTTTCTTTCTCTTTCTCTTTCCATTTTAAGTGATCCTTATTAGAATTTTGTGTTGTGGTAAAGTTAATGTTTTTTCTTCTTAATTTCAACAAACTATCAACTTCCATATGATTGTAAGTAATCCTTATTAGAATTTTGTGTTGTAACGTTAAGAGTCTATGTTTTTCCTACTTAACATTTATATCACTAGTTTAAGCTTTTGCACATAAGTTCTATTGTTGCTGATGTTGGTTCTTGCATTGTTGTAAATTAGCCACTGTTAAATTAAAGTAGTGTTCAATGTGTAAATGCTTTTACTGCAGGTTGAACCTGCAACACGGCAATCTTTTGAGGCACTGGATGTCACATACAGAAGACGCTCCCCAAATCTCAGTCTTAGAAACTCCAGGTGCATGTCTTTGCAGACAGCAAAGAAACGAAACTCACAAAATATTGCTGCTCCTTTTTCTGCAGCTGCTTATGGCTTACCCCCACCCCCTATGGTGAGTCTAGCACTTGCTTAGCTTTGTAAATCACACTGTGGCTGCAGACGTTTGCTCACTCATGCTTTGTGTTGTCATCCTTGCTTGCATTTTGCATGTGTGGAAATACATGTACTCTGACTTGACTTGCTTCACCTTTCACTTATTGTTGGCATGATCACATGCTTTTTTGTTGTTCTTACTGGTGTATTGCACAATGTTCATTCATACATTCTTGGCTTAAAGGAAGTAAGTTTGAGTAGCCTGGTTGCATTTAAATGTTCACAAAAACTTTCCACAGGTCTTGAAGAGGTTAATAATAATTGATATTAATTATTAGCTCATAGCAGTTGGTGGAAATTAAGTCTGCTAGCAAAGGAACTGGAAAGTGGTCCCAAAAATGTTTTTTTAAATGTATCTGAAATGTAATTTGTATAATGTGAAAGAAGCAAAAAAAAAAAACACTTATCAAGTTCTAATTTTTCTTAAGGAAATGTCAGTTTAGTGTATCATTTTCTTTTAGTTATATATATGTTATATGGTGAGAAGTCCAAAAATGAGGTTAAATACATTGGATAAATGGGTAATTGACATTTAAGTGCCAGCTAGTGGTATATTTAGTTTGGAGTAACACTATCCAGATCTAATGGGATTGTGGAAGTGTTCTTGGTTTTCGAGAAGAGGGTGAAACTGATGTTCCCAGTGAGAGAAAAAGCTCTTAAAAACAAAATAAACAAACAACAAAATCAACCCACATGTGACATCAGTTGGAGAAAAGTTATGCAGCTGTCACTATTTCAACAATCCTGCTCCCCTTAGTTAGGGGTGATGTGCATACATTATTGGGATCGGTAAGCAAAGAAAAAAAGGACGAGAAAAAGAGAGTACTGTAGGTAAATTATGTTTGATAAAGTTCAGTTACTGCTGGCACTTACAGTAATTAACTTATGCAATTATTTAAGATGACTGTTCAGCTATTTTAGTTGTACTACTAAGTAGCCAATGTTGTTTGTTTGTTAGTTTCATCATGAAAGATCTGCATCAGTTCAATCTAGAGAGAGTGTATCATCTATTGATGACTCAAGCTGGCCAACACCTCCAACACCAACATCAGATTTAAGTTTGAATTTTGTAAGTATGGGTAGATGTACAGAAAAAATGGACACTCCATATGCTTTCCAATTCTATTTGTTTTTTTTTGGCACTACAAAGGCGAGAAATTTTGCTGCAAGGACTTAATGAGACTCATGGTCTAATTTCTACATTTCCTGTGTGTTTCTCTGGCCCAATTTACACTCATATCAGTCTCATCATTAATTTTGGGCAGGTTTTGTAATTTTTTTTGGCATCAGTTGGTCAATAGGTTAAATACAAAGTCGGACTTTAAAAGGGACTCGGATCCTCTCACTTGAAGAAAAAGATGGTGTGTTAATATGAATTGTACCACCGATTACAAATATAAATTGTACCATGAGCAAAATTGAACTACAACATATACATGTACAGGAATGCTGTGATAATTTTCTACAAAATGATAAAAATTCAAGGCAATCTGTCCTGACTTGATTTTTATATTGTAGTTTCAAGAAGTAGAAAAACAAGGAGTGTTACAGCGGAAGAAATTGCTGGAAGGAGGTGGAAAAAAAGTAAAGTAAGTATATTTTACACTTTGATAGAGAATAACCACTTCTTTTGTACATGTATTATAATTGTCTTTGATCTCAAACTGGATTGTTGTTTGGGTTCAGTAGATGTAGGGCCTTTCTTTGTTTTCTACCTATTTCTACCTATGGTTGTTTTGCAAATTTATTGTTGTATATGTATTGTTTTCTTTGTGTTACTTCACTCGTGCATTTTTCAGGTTTTTACAGTGAAGATGAGCCATTGTTTTTGCCCAAAATTTTCAAAGATTACATACATGTAATGTTTATTGTGCAAAGAAAAAAAGTAACAAAGTAATGGGAAGTTTTGAATTAATGCACTCTGATTTGTTACCAAATGCAGTTATTATATTCTTATTTGAGAAATGGGAAATTAATTGGTTATCCAGAGACTGTTAGTGTATTTGTATAAATACATAGAGGATATTACATGGCCGCGCGAAGATACGAAATTTCTCTTCGAGTGTTGAAAAATATTTCACGAGTGAGCGCAGCGAATGAGTGAAATATTTTTCAACACGAGAAGAGAAATTTCGTATCTTCAAGCGGCCATGTAATGTTCTGTTTATTATATAAACACCAATGAAATCAAACCATTTCACTTTAATATTTTTTTGCAGTCCTAAAGTAGAACAACGTGTAAGAACTAAAAACATGTTATTCTCACGTGTGAAGATAACATGTTATTCTCACGTGTGAAGATATGATGTTTACGCGCGAAAGCTCACCTGGTATTTCATTGGTGTTTATATAATAAAGGTTACTAGGTAATGCTTAAAGAGTAGACTAAGTATATTTCTTCTGCTAAGCATCTACATTGTACATGTACATGTTACTGCTGCCCATTTTCTGTTTTTGTATGTTATGGTATTTTTAGACCAATGCTTTGACAAATTATATTTTTATGTATTAAACAAATAACAAAATTAATGTGAAGCTTGTTGTATGTCACTAAACTATGTTCAGACCAGACAGGGTTTGTTTAATAATTATTCATACATTATTTCAAAAAAATGAAATTAATGAAATTAATTAATTTAAAAAATACTTATCAGCATCCATGCAAAAGCCCATCCAAATAAAGTGAGTGATACATGTAACTCATTTAATGTTTATGATTATAGGAAAATGTCATGGACTCCTACTTTTGTCATATTGTTCTCTTCAAATTTGGTTTTCTACAAGGATCAAAAAGCAGCTACCCAGGTAAATAAACTCTATAGGGTTTTCATTATTGTGAAACCCCTGGTGAATCCTTGCATTTGGCATGGTACCGATATTATGTTTGCAAATGGTCAAAGTAATTGGTTTCCAGTGTCTGATCTAGGGCGTGCCATTGCAGGATTGGCGCAGTTTGAGCTAAAATGCCCCCTTCAAATTCGTTTCCTGGGTCACTTCAAATTTTGTGGATACATTGAATTTGTGATTTCTCTTTGTTCAAAATCTTTTGAAAGCAATATCCTGTTTAAAATTTGGGGAGAATGCAAAAACGAGAACCCAAATGCGGAGAATCCTATTTGAGTCTGACATAAACAAAATGACCGCTATAGGGGGTTTTATTCATTGAAACCCACATGCTTGTGAGGTGGTGACTGATCGAGCTGAACGAGGTCATGTCAAAACAAAGAAAGATTTCGGTATTTTTTGGCCAAGGTCAACCAGAAAACAATGTCAAAAACGCAGAACCGAAAGCTAAAGTTGTAAAGCGAAACTTTCAAGATACTTGGCTTGAAAAATACAAATGGTTGAAGTATGATCCACTGAAGGGTATGCTGCGCTGTTGCATGCTTCTTGAAAACTCAGTTTTTAGTGCTAATGAATACTCCTTGAATTTTATGTTCAAAAACCAGCACCGACTGTGTCTAGGCTAGGTAGCTGAACTCAGTGTTTATCCTCTATTGGATTCATTTCTTTTCTTTTCTTCCTTTTATGGACCACATGCCCAGGGGGGACTCCCCACCTTTTCCACCAGTGAGTTTAATTGTCCCGGGGCTACAAGCAATTGCAAAAAGAGTTGAGACATTGTGTACTATAGTGCATATTTTGAGGCCAACATGGTTTTTAACAAGTCCCCACCCCTCCCCCCTTATCAATGTTGTACCAGATCAAAAATGCCATTCAAACTAACAGTCATCAACATTGAAAGGGGGAGGGGGTCAGTAGCACATGGCATTGACTTCATTTGTGTTACGCGGTCGCTTTTATACGGAGTGAACATTATTTTTGGAAAGTGTCTCAACCTTTTTGCAACTGCTTGTCTGAGTCACATATCGCGATATAGCACTGGATTTGCTTTTCGGAAATGAATCATAGTTGATGTACGTTATCAATGTAATGACTTGATTTGAAAAAACAGCTTTTTATTCCACTGCGATTAGGCGTTTAAGAATAGAAAGTCCAAAACGTGCCTTTTCAACATTTCTCTACGACCTTAATTAGCGCGAATTTCAGCAAAAAAGGAGCGTTTCTTCTAAAAGTTGCTGTAGTTTCTCAATATCGTTATGTATTTTTCAAAAAACATTGCTATCTTGTTGCAATGACGCAAATTATGTTATTTTCAACCTCTTGTTTTTTCTCGAAGGTTTGTTTGCGTTTGCTATTGACGCAAGAAACGTGCGTAGATTGAAATGATAAGCATTAGTCTGTGTAAATAATACGTCATGTGATACTGTGATCGCATGTTCGCGCTGAAATAAAATGGTGAGCAACTTTTTCCTGGTCCAATTTGTCCAGTCAATTTCGGATTACACTCTAGTTGTGAAAATATTATCATTTCTTCGTCCTTTTGCTAGCTAGCTTTAATCTGGCCGTGTATTTTGCACTGTGTATCCCAGTTGTCAAGTTTCGTATATTTACTCAGATTTCGTGAAATTCTTCCATAGCAGGGTTTTGCGCTAGATTTTATCAACCGTTAACCAGACATTCACCAAATGGAGTTGTTTGAGAACTACGATATATAAATACTGAGTATGGGCCTTCTACATCCGGTGGAAACGAAGAGCGAGGCACGATTACTGGGACAGATATGATGTCCGTGCGCTGGAAAATCTTCCACTTTAATGTGAGAATTGACGAGCAAAACCAAAAGCAGATTCCAAAAGGAGATTCCAAAATGTGCCAAATGTTTCGCAAGATGTATTTTGGAAGGCAACAATTAGTGAAATGCGTACTTGCAGAATTCACTGACTGTAAATTAATACTCGCGTGAATGGTCAACGGTCAACGGTCTACAGAGAGAAATAAGAACTTATGTAATCTTTATTTGTTGTTAAGTGTAGACCGTCGAAAACATGTAGACCGTGGGGAAATTTTTATGAAACGAAATTGAGCGCCTTTTCTTAGTGGAAATGTATTATGAGAATATGTGACCCTCCACAAGAAAACAGGGATAAAGGTGATGGCACGCTCACAACACGCTAACACAGCATGCTAAGTGTGTCCTAAGACACGCTTTATGTGCATATTTAATTTGTTGAACAATGAACGACACACTAGCTTTTGTTTTGGAGATGTTAACACGCTAAACCTTTTGTTTTGATCAGTGTGCTAAAGCTTGTCATGCTTAGAGTGCGAGTTAGCACGCTAGAACACGCTAGAGCAAAAAGAAGCACGCTAAAACACGCTAGAGCAAACAGAAACATGGCAGAGAGCTAAATAAACATGTTTGAAAGTTACTGATTTGGTATGCTCATGCATTTCCTCTCAAAAATCGCTTTGAAAAACAATTATAGTATATACAAAGAAAAACCATGGTAAGGATGGGTTGACAAAGTCGGTGAAAGTTTTAAAAAGTGTTGGCTGTTTAAAATACCGCGCCGCCGTTCGTGTTTCAAAATCTATACAACAAATATTATTCCAACCGATTTGGGAAGAAAAACCCTAAGCTCTACTTTTCCGATCTGAGCGAGTTCCTTTATGAAAAATCCGTACATTTTATGTAGTTTGAATAATTTCCTTTAAAGGTTCACACAATTTCTTCGAAAGTTTGCCGCAAAAACACAACCTCGAGATGTATGCAAATTGCGTGCTAAATGTAATGTGATAGCATGTTTGTTTTTCATTTTCCTGAATGAATGCGTCTTTCACTTGATTGAAAAAATCAAATCCAGTATTCTGATCAGAACTTAATAATTTGCTCCTATCAATCCGAAGTTCTAGTGCTTTAATAGTTTGTTTGTCGATTCGCAAACTTGATCAGTTCTTTGCGAAAATAATTCAGACAGAGTGACATTCATTTCGGCGCGACGGTACATTTCTTCGGTGTTTCTTCTTCGGTCCCCCACATATTAAACTGAAAGAGGAAGCGAAAGCGCTCGAAAAAATATCAACAGGCTGCTAAGAAAAACGACATAATGTCTGGAAAACGACAACTAAAAAGCTACGCGAAAAATTCTGTAGGAAGTCCGATAGAAGTAAAACTGAGACTAGTTCCCAGGACGGCGAAGAGAACGCCTTGTTGTTTTTATATATCGATCCGCTCGAGCTGTTCCAGGAAAGCGAGGGATTTCTCGATTGTTTGGAAGGAAAATGGACTGAAAATAGCCTAAAACGTTTCTCGAAATCTTGGTAATCAATAGAAATACCTGATTTAATTAAAATTTTAAGCAAATATTTCAGTATTGGGCGGATTTTTATTTTTAGGAATTGTGCGGAATTGTGCGGTCCCGCACCCGCGCACCCTGTGGGGAAGTTGCACGCTTCTACGTGATAAGCTTCTGACAACACGCATTGCCAAGTATGCTTATTGCCTGCTTTTTCACACTGCACCACGTTCTTATTAAGACAGCTAAAACACTGAGTTCGAGAATTGTGTTAATAAAACCAAATCTCGCCTTATTTCGAAATTGCATCGAAATAACGGCGACCGATAGTTTAGACAAGGTCAAGCTACAATCAAATAATGCGGTCAATTCGAGCTTAGACAAAACGGTAGGTAGGTAATTGGTTACATCAACTTGTAATTTAACTACTCTCTCTGTATTTCGAAAACTTTCAGCACACCAGTAAATAATTGCGTGAGATCTCGCACGCTAAGCGTGTTGTGCTATTTCGCACGTTAAGAGTGTTGTCGCACGCTAGCTTTTGTTTACGAAGGTTAACACGCTTCTTTGTTTGACTGTATTGTTCTTATATACACGCTTTATTGTTCTTAGTGTGTCCGACGAAACAAGGGAGTTTGCTAATGAAGTGTGCTCTTGAACACACTTTAAGCGTGCTAAAACCAATTTCTTTTGTTTTTAAGTGGAAGCGTGTTGTGAGCGTGCTATCACCTTTATCCCTGTTTTCCCGTGGAGGGTCACATATATTGTTTCCATTTTTCTATAAATATATAATAAAAGCCGAAAACAAGGTTTCTTTTCAGAAGAATGTTTTCATTCCCTTATACTGTCACGAAAGCGTGACATGTAAAAGCGTGAAATTACTGTAATAATTGGGACCATTATTGCCACTAATTACAACGCACTGACCGTTACAGTATTTATCAGCACAAAATTTAATCTTTTCTCTTTCTATTGATACCTTTTAATCATATATTACATGCCGGTTCCTCTTGCTATTAGTGTTTTAATTGTACTAGTATTCAGACAAGCAATTGCAAAAAGAGTTAAGACATTGTGTACTGTAGTGCATATTTCGAGGCTAACATGGTTTTTAATAAGTCCCCACCCCTCCCCCCTTATCAATGTTGTACCAGATCAAAAATGCCATTCAAACTAACAGTCATCAACATTGAAAGGGGGAGGGGGTCAGTAGCACATGGCATTGACTTCATTTGTGTTACGCGGTCGCTTTTATACGGAATGAACATTATTTTTAGAAAGTGTCTCAACCTTTTTGCAACTGCTTGTAGCTAAAGCCCTTTGTGCCCGACTCTTGCAGTTGCGCTGGGACTCTTGCCCTCTACTGGTCCCCAGGGGGATCCCAGCTCTCGCCCATCTTCTCTTCGGTTCTTTTAGCCGCCATCCAAGTGTCAACGTTGTGAGCAGTACATATCTAGTGCCTAAATGGGAGACTGTACCCCATTTAAACCCGATGGTAGCAGTCGCATCATTTCACAAACGGGTAATCCAATTGACGACCCTCCTGGGGACCTGTGATCAGGCATCAGTCCCAGATAATGAACATATTGTTGTGAGGGAACCCCAAAGGGGACCACATGGAACAGCTAGGAATTAGCATTGGGATGCAGTGTTAGGTTTGGGAGTAAAATTTGGGGAAGGATAGTGAGATATGGGAAAATGGGTTGCTTGGGTGGGAGGAAGCTGCGGGACTACGATCCCAGTGCCTTGCGGAGTGATTCACCTCATTGTTCATACACAGAACAATGGGTCCAATTCTTGATCAGCGATCCGTGAAACAAAGGCCAGATGGATATTCTACTATTCAAATTGGCCAATATATTTCACAGAAGCTGATTAAGCGCTGGAATGTGACAGAAAGCATGGGACTCGCACGTGTTAATATATTGAAGACTATAAATGTAAACTGCTCCATCTTGTGGGGCTCTTTTCCTGTAAAAACCCAAAGCGAGTTGAAAGCGCGTTGTCAAGAGAAATAGGAAGGGGGAGTCTGGGTTGGGTGGGGATGTTTGTGGGTTGTTAGGAAGGATCGATGAGTATTTTTCCTTCTGAAGTACCCACCTGCCCATCCCCTTTTGTGATATCCTTTCTGGCCTGTGCTCCGCATCCACCTCATTGTTCATACACAGAACAATGGGTCCAATTCTTTCCTAATTCTTAATCAGCGATCTGTAAAACAAAGGCCAGTTTGGATATTCTACTAGCCAAGCTGCCATTAAAGTAGAAAAAATGGAGAAGTACAGACAACTGTTAACAGGTCTGTACTATTACTTCTCTAAATCTGCAAAACATGTTACTGGGCTAAAGGCTATTCAAGAAATACTAGAGAGCCCAAAGTTGAAGATAAAGGAGATGCATTCAGTTAGGTGGTTTGCTTTCTATAGTGCCCTAGAAACTGTGTACAGGTCATGGGATGCCCTTGTAACCTATTTTGCTAACCGCAAGGATGATGCAAAGGCAGTAGGTTTTCTCAAGAAGATTACTCAGGTTGAGAATGTGGCAACAATGTATTACCTAATGGATATTATTCCCTGGGTAACACAGCTAAACAGCATATTTCAGAAAGAGGATCTAGATGTTTCAATCATCCGGGCATGCTTTCCCACCACCCTCAGTGAAATTGCCAAAGTAAAGGAGTGAAGTGGCTACTGTACAAAGAAACTTGATGAATCCTTGAAACAGGATGAGTCTGGGAAGTGGCATATGGGTGCTTGGTGACCATGAAATTTCATATTTGGAAACTCAAAAAGCTCAGGCTATCAAAAGCAGAGATGCTTTTATTGACAATTTCACTGAGCAGATAACTGCTAGATTTCCTTAAAAATCACAGGGTCTTGTTGATGCATTTGCGATCTTAAGTCTGAGAGGAGTGTCTTTCATGACAGCTGAAGACCTTTCGAATTATGGAAATGATAAGTTACTGAAACTGTTGAATCACTATGGATCAGACAAGGCAAATGTGGTCAGTGGAAGAGTAATTCCTGCTGTAGTTGATCCTATAAAAACCAAGATGGAATGGTCTTTATTAAAGGGTGTTGTTTAGGAGTAGCAGTACCCAACTGACAAGTTACATGTATCCATGCTGTGGAGTTGTATTTTCAAGTTTCATCCAGACACTTTTCCAAATCTGCTGAAGTTGGTACAGCTGGCTCTCACTCTTCCACTGCAAACAGCTGATGTTGAGAGAGGATTTAGTGCTCCAAACTTAACTAAAACTGCCCACAGAAATCAAATGGAGGAAAACATGCTTGACAATCTCATGGCAGTTAGTGTAGAGGGGCCTGCAGTTGACAGTTTTGACTTCAACAGAGCTGTCCTCTTATGGAAAAGAAAAAAGGAATGGAGAAGTTTCAAGAAATAGAGCTTCAAACTTGTTACTGCAAGGGTAGCAACCCACCCTGAACCTCTTTGAACCCATAAAGCAATTTTCTCTTCTATTGAAGCAATAAAACTGTTAAGCTTTGATTTGACTTCGTCCAAATTAAAAACTAACATAACTTTAGGCTGTTTTTGCCTGGAAAAGAAATCCAAAAATTCTGTTTCATCTGGTTTCTGTTCAGTGTTGAGATAGTTTAACTCAAGGCTGGGTATATACTGGAAATCCACAGATACTGATGCAGTACTTGTTCCCTTCTTTTAAACGAAAGCTGTAAACTTTCTTTTAATATTCAAACAGTGGAAGAATGCTGTAACATAGAAGAACAGACAACACACAGTTATCTTTGTTGTATTAGTTTGCATTCCATTTCTAAGATGAAAATTGAAAAAAGATCTGTTGAAGCAAGGAAAATGCATTTGTTAATGAATTAACTTGCTCTTCTCTATAAACAGACTGAAATTAAGTTGTACATTTATTTTGTTGATAACAATACTGTACAAAAGCAATTCTATACCCAGACTTGTTTTTCATATTAACTAGAATACAAAATTTAGTGTCCCCTAAAAAACTGAAATGTCTCCCTGAAAATTGTTGACTGGGACATATTGTCCACCTAGATGGAAATCCTAGATCAGACACTGGGTTTGTAAAGAAATTGTGGTGCTGCATCAGATGGGAGTTTGGTGGGGATATTATTGTGATTGGCAAATTCCTTCAGTGAGAGTGCACGGCAGATAAGTTGAATTGTAAAATAAACATAGAAGAATTCCTGCAAGGCAAATTAAGGGCTAATTAAAGACTTATGAATTAAACCCTTCCACTCCCAGAGTCAATTATGGAGACATGTAATGTAGTTCTAACTTTTGAGTCTGTGGACGAAATCCCATGGTGTGACCATTCAAATGAAACTTCTTCAGCAGTACTTATGCATGGTACCATTTATTTTATTAAATATACAGTTGAACCTCTCTAATACGGACACCGAAGGGACAGAGCAAAGTGTCCGTATTAACGAGGTGTCCGTATTATCGAGGTCACCACGATGACGTCACTTTTAAGACTCCACTGACAGTTTTTGTTCAGTAACTAAAAACAGGTCCACACTGTCAGCAGTGTACTAAATTGTAAAATTCTCAGCTACATAAGGTATATGAATCACTGTTTTTGAACGAAACAAACTACAACGCAATGCTGCATGTGAAAAAGTAATATAAAGTACGATTCTGAAAACGTCTTTCGATATATGTTTGTAACCACAAACAGGAAATTGTATTACTTACTCAAACTATCATCACCTGATCACCGGAGTGTCCGTAATAAAGAGGTAAAGTTTATATGAATTTGCTCTCTCGGGCCGAGATTTAGTGTCCGTTGTCCGTATTAGAGAGGGTCCGTTATCATAGAGGTCTTTTCTAAAGAAAATATGTGAGAATTTTGTCGGGACATAGGAAACTGTCCGTAATAGAGAGGTGTCCGTATTAGAGAAGTGTCCTTAAGGAGAGGTTCGACTGTATTACAAAATAAAATTTGGGTTTTTGGCACTTTTGGTAAAAAGCTCGGCCTTATTATTTTATTGTGCTTTTTTGTGTTGCAGAAACCTGGTCTTCCACATGGCAAACCAGAAAGTACCTGTGTTTTACAAGGTGCTTCACTAGAGTGGGCTTCAACTGCATCAACCAAGAAGAAAAATGCCTTCCAGGTACATCATTTAATAAGAATAATGGATTTAGTCAAATTAACTTCTGGATATACATGTACAACAAAATAAAAATAAGCAAGAAAATTGAGCCCATGTGAATATTATCCAGGTGTTATTTTCAGGTGTAAACAGGGCTGTCATTAGTAGCTGGCTGGTTATTATGGCTGGTAACTACAGTAAAGATGACCTTTAACAAAATCCCTTCATTTAACACAGTTTGATGCTGTCTTTGCTGTGCCATTTGCCTTTCAATGTTTCTCTCTCCATGAATGGCTAGTTTATTTCTTAGTGTCAAAAGTATAGTATCCTTTTAGCTGTTGCTTCCTTTTCCAATCAAGTTCCTTATAATCTTACTTCCCATGAGAAGGACACGAAGAGAAACTTAAAATAATATTTTTTTGATTGCAGATCAAAGCAGTATCAGGACTTGTGTTCCTTCTACAGCATGATCACCAGATGGAAGCCAGCAACTGGTTTAATGCTGTAGCTGGTGTTATAAAGAGACTTGTGAGTCATTCTACGCTTCAGTTTGCTCTACCATAAACTCTTTTGAAACCGAACACCCTCTAGCTGTCCATATAGACAGTGTACTTACAGACAAACAAGTGAAATTCAGCCAGAACCAGCTAATAATTAAAGGGCTGAGAGCACAACCAACCTACGTTGAATTTTAGGTTTTTTTTATTTTTTCAAACTCAGATTTGCCTCATTTTATCGTACAACAAATAATAGACAAATTCGGCTAACGCATTGTTGTACCCAATTCAAACCTTTTGGGATTAGAACTCTTTCTTAGTCATATTTCCATATCAGTGAAGCATTGACATGGAAATTATATGGAAATATTGTGAACAAAGAATCATATTCCCAGAAGGTTTGAATTGGGTACAACAATGCATTAGCCGAATTGGTCTATATCACAAACCCTTGTTGAATTTGCACTAACCCTAAGGAATTTGACTAATTTCACCTGAAAAAAAGCAGTGTTCTGGCCCTCTTGTGCTTTGACTGTACATTCAGAGCATAATTTTGATGCCATTACAAAGCAGATTGGCTGTGAGAATATGCGACCGCAATGCTCCTGACCAGCGCCAATGACCTGAATGAACATAATGCCATTTAAGGTGGTTTGATTTTTTTAAGTGGGATTCAGAGGGAGACATGGAGATATCTCTTTTTTTTTTTTGCATATTAAGCAATTTCTTGAAAATGACGGTAATATGAGCCTTTGTTTTTTTTTGCATACGGTACGTAGCAGGCTGGGTGGGACCCTGACCCCACCTTAGCCTTACACTAGCTGGGTGTGGCATGTGCCACACTCATTGCCTCATCCCTTAGTTTAGCCGGGTGTGGCATGCGCCACACATTGGTTCATCCCTTAGTTTGATTGCGTTTTACTAGCCAACAAGTGTGGGATGCCCCACACTTGTTGGCTCATCCATAACCGGCGGGGTGTGTTGCTGCCACCCTCTTTATATTATGTTTGCAGGGTGTGTCGCTTCCACCCTTAGTTTAGTCCAGGCTGCACCCAACAACCTTGGTCTCATATACTGCCAAAAATTGTGTGGTTCTCTTGTGTATTTACTTTTTAGTGGGAAAGTTGTTAAGTGGCTTTATAAAAATATATTGTAATTATGGTGATTTTGTAGGTGGGGTTTGCATTGGATTCCCTTTCTTTTGTCTCTGTGTTTTGTAAGGTTTTGATGTGTTCTGTATAATTTTGTCCATGCTTGATAAAAGATGGGGTTTATCTTTCCCTTGTTTTATAGACAATTTTCCTCCCTCTTGGCGTGTTTTGATAGGGGAGAAGTAGTATCCTTGGGATCAGAAAATCCCCTCTCCCTTGTTTTAGAGGTTTTTCTAAGGTGTGTGTTTTGCATGTTTGATAGGTGAGTAGATTTCTCTTCCCCTAAGGAACATTAATTTTACATTGTGTAATATTCTGGAAAAATTCTAGTTACCCTTGGGTTGGATATTCTGAAAATGCCAGAGGATGGAATTTTTCTTTTCCTAAGTAGACATTACTGTGTTGATAGCACAAGATTCCCTTGGGGTCACAAACTCACAATCACCCCTAACACCATACATTTACAGATTTGGCCAAAACTGCATGTTTTTTTTCCAGAATGAAGAGGAGCCTTTTTCAGTAGAAGGAACAGTGCAGTACCAACCTTCACAAAGTAAAAATGATAGTGATGGTTGTAAAATTTAAGTAATGATCCGCAAAAGAAGGATAGCGCTGAACGGCAAAGCACGATGGAATGTCAACTTTTTTCATTGTTACAACTAGTGATCTCATTGGCCTAGACTCAAAAACTGCTAAACAGTTAAGGTTCAAGGTGCATTTTGTCTAATTTTTTTTAAGGTTTCAAGTAATTTGAGATTCAATCGCACAACATGCAAGTTTTAAAAGATATTGTATTTGGGGAACTTCATCAAAGAAGCAAAATTATTAGCTATTGTCTTCTGCTATTCTGATTGGTTAAGCACAAACATTTCCTTAAATTTAATTGACGCAAACGGATTTTCTTTATTTTTATACTGAAATATAATTATGAACCATCAGCCCCTCCTCTATTCTTGAAACCAAAGGTATTCTATGTGGGAAAGAGCCAATGCCGCAGAACAATGAAGTTTACTATAATTCTTATGTGGAGCATTACTTAAAGCAATTGCGAATACAGTGCTGCCATTGTGCTGTATCATTTCCACTTGACAAAGTTTTAAATTGTTTTAAGATAATTATCCTTTTGAAAACTTCCTCATGGTTTCCATTTTAACTGTAACACTTGCACTTAAATGCTTATTTTGCTAGTTTAAATGTAAAAAGAAGAAATAAAAAAACAGAAAGATGTGAAAAGTTATCAATAACTTTTTCAAAAGGCACTGGTTACGTTTAAGCCTAGCACGAAGTGTGAGACTTAACAGGTTTCAACTTTTAATCCATGCTGAGCTTCATTGTGTGATTCATTGCAACTCAAAAAGTTGCACGTATTTTTTCAGTCCTTGATAATAAAAACCATGTTTTTAAAGCATATCATTCTTAATAATGTATTGAATGTTTCTTAAAATTTTAAAACGATTTTAAGCATTTTTATTGACATGTTTTTTTCCACTTTCTAAATTATGAGAGTGATTGTTAAGATACTGGAACGTAATATAAGACTGCATGTTTGAGCTTTTGTTAATTTGGGAAGGATTATTTAGTGGTCTATTATCTCATCCTTTTAGGCTTTGATAACGATGATGTTCTAGATGAGCCTGGTACTCCAAACTCTTTGCAGCCTGAGGATAAACTGACTCGCATACGTAGAGGAGGTACCAGTAATTATACAGGCTGTCGCCAGCACTATGCTTTCTTATCACACAAGATTGTCTAATTGTATTAAGAATGGAACGGACAACCTTAAATTTAGTTATACATGTAACAACAAAATGCAAAACGTGAAACTGACAGACATGAATGCTTGTCAAGTTTGGAACAGGTTAATACCACTCAGCTGTACATGGAAATTGGACTTTTGTATTAATAGAGTTTTAAACAATTGTCAGCTTTGAAATCATTTTTCTGTAATTTATTTATTTTTTACTTTTCTTGTTTCCTTTAACTGTATTTTATCTTGTATACATTATCATATTTTAGTCATAGTTTTAATGTTGCATTTGAAAGGTGGCACTCCAAGATTACCACCTTGTTACATTGGTCAAGGTTGCACTCTAAAGGGACTATAAACCAATTCAAGATCATTTGTATGTTTAGTGGTGAAATAGAGTAAGATCTCACCTCCAAATTGCAATAACATGTTGATTTTTGGCAAGCAGGCATTTTTCAACATTCCCTTTTCAAATATCTAATCAAATCACATAATTTCCAAATATATTTTTTGTGACGTCACCCTTGGTACGCTATAACTGATTACAAACTGTATTATGAATACAACTTCAGGCAGCGATAAGGATGACAGCAAAAGTGGAATCAAGGACAAGTTAAAGAAGCTGCTGACAAAGAGACCCCCTATAGAAGAACTGGAAAGAAAGGGAATCATTAAAGGTTAGGAGTGGTTCTGTTTTAAATTTGCAATTGTGCTAGCATGTTTTATCTGGTTTAGATTACAACTACCATGTGAGATAGTTTCAGTCACAATTTGTGCAATGCACTGCTGATACATGTGAACACTTTTCATAGTGAAACATGTTTCATTCTTGATCAGACAAAACGTGTTTGGCTGTAGTGTGAACACAGCATTAGTAGCTTCATGCCACTGAAACCAGGATATTCTCCAGCGGTAGTGGGTCACATGGCTTATGAAGACTAGCTTAAACACAACCAGAGCTTTTACTTACTTGTGACTCAATAATTGCAGAGAAACATGCAGAGAATGAACTTATTCACATGAGTTTTGGCATTTCACTTGACTTTTCTCTGTTGATAATCTGAGGTACTGTAAATTCTTGAATTAGCGCTCCCCCTCGAATAAGCGCCCCTTCGAATAAGTGCCCCTTGTATTAGCCAAATTTTAAAATAAGCATCCCCCCCTTGATTACACGCCACCCCTTCTTCAAGAGAGAGAGGATCCTTTTGAGGGACTGACGCAGTCTGACAAAGATGATGCCCGCTGAGGATATTCACGTCATTGACATAGATGAGGATGAAATCACATTGATACCTAATATGTTACGTATAATTGCTAAACAACAGTTAACTACCATTATAGTGGTACAAACAGATTTGCCAGTTAGTACATGTTTCAGTTTGTGAACTACTATATGAACAACTTTGTAGTTTAACACTCGGGTTAAGTTGTTGTTTATGCGTACATGTTATATGATGTAATTGAATAATTAATTACCCCCCCCCCCCAGGGCACTAATTTGAGGATTTACGGTAACTACAATTGACATCAATTTTCAGAAAGTGTATTTGGCTGCCATATTGGACATTTATGTGAAAGACAAAAGACATCAGTACCTTTGTTTGTCACTACATGCATTGCTGCTATTGAGAAAAGAGGTAGGTAATTTAAATGATTAGTATAGGTTAGTCATCTGCTTTGCTACATGGTGCAGATTTAAGGACGTTCGCGCTAATTGTTTATGCGCATCCTTACTGCGCACGCAATTCATGTCGCAACGCCATGCTTCGTCATGCACGAGCGCGCGCGCAAGAGAAGAAAATCTAAGCACATAAAGGGCTGATAGCGGGTTGTGTTAACCTTGCTTAGATTTAACTCGCTTGGATGGTCGGTGACCCCTAATTTTTTTTTCATAGATAATTTTCTTTTTCAATTCTCGACAGATTGTGAAAAAATGAACAAAAAATCAATGTAGGAAGTTTAATTTTTTTCCATTTTTCCACCCGCGCGCCATCGAATCCTGCCAACTTGCGGCTGTCAGAGTTTGCAAATGCTGTCGTTTAAAGATGAAATTTACTTCAAGGAACGTCACCAGTTAAATGAATTTGCTGAACAGACCTACAAGCATAAAATTTGGGAATTAAAGTTGCATTTTAGAGATTCATTTGCAATATTTTTAGACTAACAAACATTGGGATCACATCCCGTAAGGAAGACCAATTTTTCAAAATTAGGGTCGCCTTTCAGATAGCTTATCTCAGAAACGAAGTCGGTGACCCCCTCATTTTTTTGCATTTCTGACACGAGTAACTCATAACGTAGCTGTAGCAAAAGTTTTATAAAAAAATCAATGTTAAAAGATTTTCGCGCGAACGTGCTTAACACAGTAACAATGACTGGATTAAAGATTGTTTCCCAGTTGACAAAAACTCTTTCACAAGTGGAATTGAGGTCATTCCAATGAGATATAACTAACAACAGATTCTTGTTGAAACTTTGCCTAATAGACATTCATCATGTGAGAACTTCAATAAATTATTTTAAAATAAAAATTGGGGTGCCCGTGTTGGTTAAGGAGTTGTCAGGTATCAAATAGACCCCCCTCCCTGTTGTTGTAGAAGTGCATTGCAATTTAAAGCTCTCCGTAACTCCAAATTCGTAAAGACACAATAAAAACCACCTCAAATGCGATTGTGTTGGACAGTTGCTAACAGAGCTTTTATGGAGTGATTCATTATTATGAACAAGTTCTATTTTTCCTAGGTCTATCTTATGATGGATTGTACCGAGTATGTGGTAATGTGTCTACTGTACAGAGGATCAGGATAAGTATTGATCAAGGTTAGTTTTAGTTCCACCTGAAGATTACATCCAAACTGATTTTTTGGAATGAATGTGTCGAGCAGGATTCTTTTATATTTTGTTCACTCGGTCAGTACACTAGTAACAATACGTTGTAGTGATTTTGTTGTTTGTGTTTCTGGCTTTTAATAATCTTGAGTCAATTTATGCTTGTGATTGCAGAGGAGAAAATCCCTTTAGGTGAAGCACCTTTTGATGATGTTCATGCACTCACTGGAAGCTTAAAGCTTTACTTTAGAGAACTTCCCGAGCCACTTATTCCTTACGACTTCTTCAGCGGATTTGTTGAGGCAATAAGTAAGTTATCCATGTAAACCTGCCACACATAAGGTCATATGCCCTGCCACACATCAGAACATCTGACATTTAGGTCATATGCCCTGCCACACATCAGAAAAATGATCTGACATTTAGGTCATATGCCCTGCCACAAGCATTTGGCCACCTTGGAGTATTCGTAAACGAAATTCAGCTTGGACAGGAAACTGTTGGCAAGGCTCGAAAACGCACCTTGTGACTTGTGAATTTAAGCATAACTTTACAAAACTATCATATCAAGAGAGAATATTTCTCTTGATCATATATATTAGAGGCAAATATAGGGATTATCAAAAGATTTCGGTGACAACATTTCCATTCAATTCTCTTTTGAGATATGTTGATGCTCAGAACTTGTTTAACACTGGGCTAATGTTTTGTAATTGTTAATTTCTTTAGAACAAAACACACGGAAAGATAAACTGACTGCAATGAGATCATTGGCAGTTCAGATGCCAAAGGTCAACGGTGAAACCCTCAAGACGTTGCTTCGTCATTTGCGAAAGTAAGTTTTTTTCTTGGTTGAAAACGGTCGTATGGCGATGGCGTTTAAAAAACCGTTGGCCTTTTCTTCTGTACATTGGCATGCTAAACTAGTAGGGGACGAAAACGAACTCGCATCATGCTAACGAGGCCAGTGAGACTAATAGCCCAATTTCGATATATTAAAATTCAACTTAAAACAAAGGACATCACTACGAGGCTTAGGGGAATGATAGTAGGGATTTATATGGTTTATTCCCCTAAGCCTCGTAGTGATGTCGTTTGTTTTAAGTTGAATTTTAATATATCGAAATTGGGCTATTACATATACAAAGGCAAAAGAATGATAAATTGGCCGCCCTGTATATACCGCCTAAGGTATATTGTAAAGCACATTTAAACATATTGGAATTAACGTCATTAGTGCATGTAATTACCGTGACTAATGATTGTTTAAATTCTTTAATATTGTAGGTTAATGGATCAGAGTGAGGCAAATCGGATGACTGCGCAGAATCTTGCGATCGTCTGGGGACCAAACCTAATGTGGCCGCGGTATGACTCGGGGGACATCGCACTAAACATGGTTCACCAAAACCAAATTATAGAATTCCTACTCTTGGAATTTGACCATGTGTTTAAATAACTATTATAGAATTGAGTAGAGAAGCAAAAACATGAGAAACAACATATTGTATTTTCCAGTGTTAGCTTGGTAGCTTAAGAGCCATAGGTTCTAACAGAAACATACGTTTCTGGTTATAAAATGTATATCTTGACAGTTTTAAGGTACCCATTCTTCGTTTATTAAGCTACATTAGTATTTTGTAGCACTGTTTTGCCGTTCTTTAGTCTTTAGACTATAATTATAAGATCTTAGTGTACATAACATTTTGAAGAAAAAACATCCTTTTACATTCGTAGATTCAAATTTAAATGATGCAAAATTTCATTGAGTTGTGACCAATCTGTTAGAGTTCACCTTCGATGTATACGTTTTCACTGCCAGGGTCAACCTTTTAGTTCTATACTATCTACAGACTTGCTCTAAAGCTTCTGAACAGTTCTCCTGTGTGGTGCCGTCTGTCTGTTATGTTGTTTAACATCAATGGCTTTTTATATGAAATCCTAGACTTGCCACAAGTCGACCTCACGAGTTTCACAGTAAAGCGAGCGAAGCGAGCTTTTGAGGCCGCGAAGCGGCCGAGCGAGCGACGAAGTCGCGAGAGGTCGACTTGTCTCGCTTGAAGGGGTTTTCATTTGTGTTTCGCGCCAAAAATGGGGAGTGGCGTGACTTGTCAATGTCATCAACTATTGTTTTGCAACCAACCCCATTGTTGAATTTCAACCGTAAGTCACGTTTCATTGCGCCCAATACCTTGTGGTTGACAGTTCTGTCCCCAAGGGCTACTCTCGGCTACTCTGATTGGTGTAAACGCAGCGACCCGTTTTTGGGTCGCTAAAAATGGCGCCAATCAAGTGTGAAAAGTCCTTCGTCCGGCGGGCTATAAATATAAGACGAAGGACTTTATTGAAAGTCTAATGAAATCCTAAAGCGTTCCAATTCAAATGAAAACTACTGACAAATACTTTCCTGTGGTGCTGTTAGTAAACTTAAGCTTTCTTGGAGTGAAAGAGTTAACAATTAACAGTGTGGAAGTAAGGGGAGACATTACTGGTAGTTTAATTTTCACAGTTATCGGGGTCACATTGGACTAACAGTCTATTGTGCAAATAGCAGACCCTTCCTATTTTTATGTGTAGGGGAATGCGTTTAGACATTGATTAAATTATGCAATTAGATTTGATAATCTGCAAGCACCCTTAAAGTGAACTATTTTCTATCGTTAAAAAAAATGTTTTTGTCGAAGAGTTGAAGTGGTATAGTAATATATCAGTATAAAACAAAATATTCTAAATATTGGTTTTATTCTTGGTTTGCAACCACGTGACAAGGCGGCCATGTTGGTGGTCAATGCAATACAATTTTTGTCGCAGAATTTGCATGAAAATAGAGTTTAGTTCCCAGCGGAGAGTAACGCTTTTGTTCTTGACCACCAACATGGTCGCCGTGACGTCACGTGCAAACCAGCAATAGTTGTGCTACTCTATGTAGAACGACCATGGGGCTTGCAAGTTAAATTAAGATGTTAAAATGTATAGGTGAAAATGTAAAGAAACATTTAAAAAATTCATTTCGGGTATTTGTTTAGTTATGTACGATTACGATTGAACAACGGAGAAGTATAAAATTAAGTGTCATGAAAAAGCTCACGGATTTGTACTAAAGAACAATCTCATATCGAGATTAGTGTCTGTGTGAAAACTATGTAGACATGGTGCAATTTTATCCGTTTAGACTGTACAGAATAAGTGTTTAAGTTCTCTTGGGGCGCGTTTTTTGGGGACAAAACAACAGAAAACCTTTAAAAATATTACAACTATATTCCTCTCGAAACATGTTAAGAAATCACTATATGACTTTGTGTACCTGGAATATTTTTGGTGTGGTAGAATGTAAACAACAAAGTTTTGTTGGCGTGTTCTGATGTCAGAATGTCTCCAAAATATGCGTCCTTAGACATTCATGCATGGAAAACGTGACAAACCAAAAAAAACCTAAACGAGCGTTTGACTGTGGATAGTCATTTTGTCGCTTTGTCAATTCTTGTTCTTAAGTCCCTTCTACCATTTTCTAATAAAACAGTGAAGCTGTGAACAGCCTGTTTCTATTTTCTGTACACAGGTATTTCATTTAACTTTATCGGGTGTAAGCTTACATAACAGCACTGTGAGGTAAAATGGATAGTTTTAAATAGTGGGAGTTGCATGGTTTTCGGTGTGACTGAGTGGAAGAAAAGAACATAACCTTTTTATTCGTTTTCTTTACGGGCGAAGTAGCGCTGAATTTGATAACATATTAAAGACTCTTAGCTCGCGTGGTTCTAACTTTCGACTCTACTTTGTTATGGCGATGTTTGTATTTAAATTATTAAAAAAAGTGGCTTCCGTAGAGCAGTTTATCCAACTTGTGCACTCATTTTCACTCGGATATAGTAATCCAAAAATAGAATAAGGGCGGAGGGATTTGTCGGATTTCTGACTGTATGTCTCGCAAACAAATTTCAACGCCGGGTAAATCAATGTGATTGTTCCATATTTGTTTTAAATAAAAGGAAATAATTGTATATTTCTCGTGACGAAAGTCCTGATCTTGATTTATTCGTTATATCTAAATTATAAAAACAGAGGAGTAGAACTTTATAGCGCATGGTTTTGGGGGATCAGCTGGTATTGTGGGAAGAAGTCGTTTTGTGGGTTGGTAGCCAAAATTGAAAGTTTGTCCCCCGGTCTCTTATTCCTTTTGAGAACCCCGTACCCACCGCCCCCCAAAATAGCATACTTCAAACCCTTACGAGTGGTGGGCGCTGTATTATATCACTTTATTGTCCACTACATTTCAAGAATGGCGCATTTTGAACATATTTACATACCGGAGTATATTACAGAGTGCAACATATAATGCTTGAGTTAATTTTAGTATCACAAGTGTCTTTTACTTAATCCAATCAATGGAGATCTTTTCCTCTTTAAAATATCATTAACTTAGTAAAAGGCTACGCTATAAAGAAAACATGTTGGAATTTTATCTCAACTAAAGGTAAATCCAAATGATAAAAGTTATTCAAAAGTTGCTTATGTAGTCTTGTTTCCGTATTAATTAAGTTATCTAAATAGATGAACGATGCAATTTAGGGATGGTATTGGTCGACTCTTTGAAGAAGCGTTTCGGCGTACCCGGGAGAGTAATATCTGCAAAAACAAGCCAAACAATGCTAGGTTACATCAAACGGAAGAGAAGGCCCTGAGTTTTAGAAAAGGTAATTTGGAAGTGTGTTCTGCGAATCATGGCACCGAATCACGGTTGTCGCAAACTATTAACCCATTGACACCTGAGGATTTTTACGTTTTTGAGTGATTTTCTGCATACACACGCCCCATAGGATTTCGTGACTTCATATTTGGAGTTACCATTGAAAGTGCTGCTGTTCTAAAACACTGAAGGCTCGAGTTTACTGGAAACGTCATTGTGACGATCTCATTTTGCTTGGTTGATTTGCAATAAAGGGTCCAATATAAATTATCTACGATTTTTGGCAAGTTCACAGCCATTTTTCATCTTTAGTAGCTGTCTGATGAGCATCATTAGGCTTGGAGGTAGTTCAGAGTCCACTTCTCAATGAAGCGAGTTAGGTGTTGTACTTCGTTTACGAATTTGGCTCGTTGCTCGTTGAACTGGAAAAATGGCCGCCTGGAAACGAAGTGGCTTTGGGACTCGACTCTGGATGAATTTCTCGACCTACCGCGGCATATTTTGGAAGTTGCGACCACAGGAGAACACAACAAGAGCGAAATTTCGGCGGTGCGTCAGAG
The DNA here is from genome assembly GCA_024195265.1 of Dendrophyllia cribrosa. Classification (NCBI taxonomy): domain Eukaryota; kingdom Metazoa; phylum Cnidaria; class Anthozoa; order Scleractinia; family Dendrophylliidae; genus Dendrophyllia; species Dendrophyllia cribrosa. The sequence continues at coordinate 28,444,407 of JAJLRJ010000007.1, read as the reverse complement.
TGGCTGTGGACTTAGTATATATATGAAAATTGTGGAGGACGGAATGGACGCTGTCGAAAAATCTGTTTATTTCCCAGCATGCATTGCGGTGGTGATGTTGAAAATCGAGGCAAGGTGAGTATGCACTAGTATAAGAAGCTGTAGCTAGGCCCGAGCAACGAATAAGAGCAAAAAAATTCACTGCTAAGCTAGGACTAGGACTGAATTTTGCTGTAAATGTTGACTTTTGGGTTTGCCACGATGATTTGAATAAAAAAAACTAAAGGCAAAAACGTGATTTTTGTTGTTTTTCTATGACGTTAAAAACGGTAATTTTTGTTATTGTCCAAATTCAAACGCTGATATTCTGCAAAAATCGCTGACTTTTTTGTGTTTATTGGGTATCTCAATTTGAAAGACTTTCTAGTCAATGCTCACAACTGCTAGTTAAGGCAATGTTCGCACGATTGAGAAAGTTACAATTTTTTAAAGCAGTGGAGTCTTGTACGGGCGGTTACGGGCGGTTCAGGTGTCAATGGGTTAAAGACACGCTAATCATGTAATTTGTGGTTGGACAAGATAATAAAATAATCCTCACAGTTATGAACGGATTCCATCCGAAAATCAGTTTTGAACTACCCTGCGCGATCAGGTCCAATTTTAGTTGCCCTCTTATGTGGTCGCTGGCTATTAAAAATAGCTTTCTGTTCGCTTCGCGTTTCCCGCGAAAATAGTTTACAAAGCAAAACGAAAAAAGAGCTTTAACGGAGTTTGTATTCTCTTTGTTTGTGATCTATTATTTCCGTGTAGTCTGTTGTATGAACCAATGACTTCTGCGATGCAAGTGCAATGTTTCCCCAACTCAGATAAGATTGTGAGCAGGTAAAGGGGCGTCATGTAACCCGTGATAGGAATAAATGTGATAATGAATATATGAATGAAATTATATATGTGGACCGCGGATATGAAAATTAAAAAAAAAATAGATCATTGCACGGCTGTGAACGTAATTTATCCAACTGAAACAATTCAGGCTACAACGGGGTTCGAACCCATGGTGACTACCCTGCATAATTAACAGTGTATGCATACATGTACTACACACCTGACGATTTCTTCAGGGTAGCAATTGTTGATAGCATTGATGTGCTCATTCAGAGCAGAGTTTCTCTCGGCATTAATCTCCTGCACTTTTTTCAGTCCACCACTCGTTACAAACAGCCGGCGAGCCTTGGCATCGTGTGGTAGAACCTTGGCAAACTGGCCAACAACATGCTTCAAAATGTTGGGTGGGGCATCACTCAAAAGGGGTTCTAACGCTGGCAGATGGACGCATTTCTGAAGAATGTTGGTGAGAGCTTTCTTGGACTATAATGGAAATAAAAGGAAAGTGAAGATTTAATCGGCATAGGAAGATCAAGAAGGTTTCGAGTAGTGAAACCAGGTGATTTGTTGGCCAGGAGAACCGACCGACAAAACTGCTTTTAATCATAGCATGGTGTTACACACGCCATGACGTTCAATGTTAGTCTTTTACAATTAGGACTGTTTACAATTGTTATTCGTCGGGTCGCTACAGTACCGCTCAGAGATAAACGAATCATCAAACGCATTGACCACGCAGAGTAAACTAGTTTGCGTTTAGAGTCTAACGCTTCAGCGTTCGTGTTCCCACGCAAACGCTAACGCGTTTGTGAAGCTCATTAGTGGATCACACTTCAAAGTCATTTTGCGTAACAAAAGGCCTACACAATAATGCCGATATTTGTCACATTAATCTTTACCTTTTAACGGATCCCCGTGTCGAAAACATCCAAGGAAAGGTTTTCATGAAGATTCCTTGAAACTGTTTACTCAGCTGATATTCGGAGCGCTTTCATTTCGATCGAACATTCTCGTGTTTACGTGCCGCACGTCTTTTCAACTATAAAACAAGCGAGCACAATTTGCGACGCCTGAAACTTGTGTTATCGGTTTCGTAAGTCGCTTTGGCTGTTAAACCACTTTGGCAATGAAATTTTAGCCGTGGAAACAGTTGATTTTTATTGGCTGCTTGCGTTTATTGACTTGTGTCAAGTCATCACGCTAAAGCGGCGAGAAATAAATTATTTCCCAAGCGAGCCGAAAATGTACTTTGGGGTTTTGCTACTTCCAGTTAGCATAAATATGCACCATCATAAATAAAATTGTGAAAAATGTTCAAATTCTTATCCGAACTGTTTCAATCATGACAAAACTTTTTCAAAACTTCCCAGACAGAAATTAAAGTCAGGTTTGCGGATGTTATTTACGATAATAATATAAGCAAACAAAACATTTAACTGTTACTTTTGGATGGTCGATGCTTTCAAAACATTCCCCGTTATTTCACGTTACCTTTGTCTGCAGGTCTTCGGAACTTTCAGTGTTGAGATAACAGTCTAACAGTGACTTCAAAGCCCTGGTGACTGCAACAGCCTTAGCATGTTCAGGGGTGTGTCTTCCAATCTGACCCAGGGCCCACGCAATAGCGGCCTGTTGGTTTGTCAAAACATACATTAGGTTTGTCAAGTCATGCTAAGATTCAACAAAAATAATATCAAAAAAATAAAAATAAAAAATAAATCGTCTTTATTTAACGAGGGTGACACTAAATAGTCATAAGGCTAACAAACCTGTGGCCCTCGAATTCCGGATCGAATTGGAATTTGGAAGTGTTGGTTTTTGAGGAGAGGAGAAAACCGGAGTACCTAAAGAAATAACTCTCGGAGCAAGGAGAGAACCAACAACAAACTCAACCCACATATGACATCAGGCCCGGAATCAAACCCGGGCCACATTGGTGGGAGGCGAGCGCTCTCACCACTGCGCTACCCCTGCAATCCTGCTCCCCTGCTCGTGGGTATCAATTACGTTTTGTGAAATGTAAAAAGGACAACTTTGGGGAAAAAATTACAGTGCCAAGATCATGATTGTATCTCAGAAAAGGATGTGATTATGTACCCAGTCCAAAGAACTATGAAATGTAAGTTGTCAACCTTTCTAAAAGGAAAAAGAAGGTGGAAGGGTGAAGAAGAGGTGGAAGGGAGGGACATTTGAGCAGATATTAAATATAATTAATGCAGTTGACATACCTTAATGTGATCCTCTTCATTCCCACCTAACTCCGTCATGCGATCATCTCCACTCCCTGAGAGAATTCTTGCTAATTCAGTGACTCCCTACACAAACAACAAATTTATGAGCATTTTTTTTTAGTAATGTTAATGCATCAGTCAATTCCAGCAGTGCCTATTCCCCGCCCGGGCAACCCCGGGGCATTTGCTCACGTTGTCAGTCCCTGGGGTGGGGCATTAGCAATGTTTTCGCGGCCCGGATGGGGCATTTGCCTACTCCCAGGCGACCCCCGGGCATTTGACTCGCACGTGGTTTCCGCGGAAATTCGTAAACATGGAAGAATTTCACGGCAAAGACGAGGGTTTTGTGGCAGATTGGCTCGTCCGTCAAGGCCTTGAAAAGCTTGTGGATGTTTTTAAAGGTATGTTTTCTCAATTTTATATTGCTTCATTTCCTGTATGCCTATAAAAAGCAACAATTTGAGCTAGCTTTATTGATCACTCTGTTGCGAGATCCGGAATGATCTTTGTTTAGTACGGTATTTGAATGTGCTTATTTTACCGTTGTTGTTGTTGTTTGAACATTTATGTGGATGGAATGGCCCATGACAAGTCTTTTGCTTTGTTAATGTTTGGTCTTTTAGTAAAGATTTTCAGAAAAAAATAACTTTACAACAAAATATTTATTAATCAATGTAGCAAATGTTTGAAAACAGAATACATGGAAAGAAGAAAATCCAATATCAACTATAGTGTAGTGTTGTCTGTGGGGTCTTGCAATTAAGTTCGGAAAGTGCCATTGTATATACACTGTATATATAAAAAATAGACAGTGAAAAGGCAGAACTAGAAAGAATAAACGCTTCTAAACACTGAAAAGTGGTACTTTTGGTAGGGGACGATCCCTGGGATGGGGCATTTCTCCTCTTTTTTCGCCCCCACCCTGAGAGCATTTTAAAACAATAGTTTATGCAAAACTTGGGGGGGAGGGGGGTAAACAAAGTGTATTATGGGCAATTCGAAAATGGAGAATTGATTTTAAAAATTCTACCCAACAGAACCTATATCAGTCTAATATTAATGAAAAATGTCACAAGCTTGAGTGATTTGTGTAACCTTATGAAATAATGCAAGCAAACAGGTGGGAATGAAAAATTCATGGGATCATATCATAACTCTCAAAACGTTACTTAGCTGGTCAAAATTTTACAATTACTTCAGTAGGCTGCGACAAACTTCTATAACAGCATGGTTTGCTTTTCTTTGTGTTTTGAGAAAAATAAATCAGTTTAAAGGACTTCAATACCAAACACAGAAGTTGGCCATGGCCTTGGTCAATAATTGTTAGAACTTTGATATTTCAAACATGGGTTATTGTATTCAAAACCATGAGGATTACCAATAGAGGTTTTGCACAGCAGCCATGTTGCATGGCAGGAACAATAGATTCTTTTCCCAATGGGAAAGAATGTTCTTTCTAATGCAAAACATTTTCATTGTTCCTGCCATGCAACATGGCTGCCGTGAAAAACCTCTATAGCAAACTTTACATACCTTAGAAACAATGACAGACATGGCAAGTGTTTCTGAGTGGGCGGCAACATATCCCAGCATCATAATTCCAGGCAGGCGAACATTTCCTTTGGATTCTCCGATGTAGTCCACAACAGCCCCAACCCCTCCAGCATTTGTGATCAACTGAGCAAGCTGAGTGAAAAAAATGCATGATTACATCATGGCTGTCACTCATTTTTGAAGTAGCCAGGGAGAAAAGCAGTTGCATTAGTTTAAGTACAATTGCATTGTTTGTCTATGAAAGTAGTTAGGGCTCAGAAGTGTAGTAAACCAAGAGCAAATCTCCAGCCCCTGGCCTGTGTTACATGCATGTACAATGAGGGACAACCATTTAAGGTTGTAGCATATGCCATATGAAAAAAAAATTGTCATGTACATGCATGTGTCATATTTTACCGCAATATGTTGAAACTCAGGCATGTGACCTTTAAATAAAATATGCATATAAATACTAATTTTTTTTATAATAATATAAATTAATATGTCTTTACATGTAATAATAATTACCTCTGGTGTGTGCTTGGCAATTTCCCTGATCAGTGTTGCTACATTCTTTTTCACATATTCGTCAGAGTCTATCAAAGTATGAGAAAAATAGTTTTTTTTAATAGTACAGTGTATATTAAATTATTGGTATCCACAATGTAAATAAAGTTACAATGTAAGTGCCAATGGAGGGGCTGTTAAGTGGTCAGTACAATACATGTACAAAAAAATTATACAGTACAGGATGTTGGACTTGATATTGAAAGGCTGATGGTTCCAGAGAATGTTTTTCAATATGATAAATGGTAGTAACCAATTGACAGTAGGAATTTGAAGAGCAGTTATATGGTGCATTCAGTTTGACCATCCAACTTAAGGCTCAGGAAAAACACTCCTAATGACTGTACAGGCAGAAAGCCAGGTAAAATCGATGTCAGACTTAAGGATAAACTCACTTATAATAGGGGTATATATAAGTGAGTTGAAATAAATAATCTTACCTTTCAGGCATGCCAGGACAGCTGGAAATATTTCAGCCTCAACAACCATTTCAGCCAAGTCAACAGAATGCTTAGCAATCTGGCTTAATGCAGAGAATATGTGTCGCTGCGGAAAAAGAGACATGTTTTATTTAGTAATCCCAGTTACAGTTAAGTATACTAACTTGATTCTGAGTGTTCTGGATAAATATTTTAAGTGCACCTACACTTTTATACTGTCGATTACATCTGTATACATAGTGTAAGCAATTGACCATGCGTGAAAAAAATAAACATGTTTCAATAATTAAAAACATAGCTAGGGCATCAAAATGTGACATAATTGTTTCCATTTCAAACATGTAATTTACAATGTAGGTTTTTCAGTACATGCATGGTCACACTTACTTATACAGGGGTGTAGCTCAGAAAAAACTGAACAGGCTTATTAACAAGCCCAACCGGTTTTTCTGGCTTGTGCACCTTCAAAATCACCCCAAGTCTGTTTTCTAGTGAAATTTCAGCCGCTGATAATTACATGTAAGTTCTCTTTCAGCTGGTGAAATTAGCCGGTAGCTGGCTCTTAGCTACATCCCTGCTTAATATAAAAAATTATTGTCCTCTACTCACTTACCTTGAGTTTAAAATCTGGATTAAGAATCATTTGTGCAAGATGAGCAATGGCTCCTGCATCTACCACTGTTTGAGCCAACTAAAGTAAAAGATAATTAAAGCAAATAACCTCAGATACATGTAAGTACACAATTGCACTAAAAGCCTGCAGGGGTGCTTGGCAGATATTTTGAAAGGAACCCCTATTTGATTCTAGGCAGTCACTTAACCCCTAAGAGGCATCCAAAGAACACATTGATAATAAATTTATATTTTCATAATTTGTATAATTTTGCAATTTAAGGTTGGTTATAATATGTTATTGAACATGTTCTGCTTTTAAATGCTTAAGAAAGCAGTTTACCTATAATTATTTTTCTGAAACCTACATGTATATTAGAGTAAAGCGAAAACTACATCTGGAAATTGTGAAGCTGAAGTCAACCCAAGCGCTACCCAAACTGTATTGTTTACCCATGAAAGGAAATTTTTATTTAATTGATTTATATTTTAAAGTTATTTGATGGAAGTCTGTTGAAAATTAGTTTTAGTTAAACGATGCACAGCATTGAAAATGGTTGTAACACTTTACATTATGAGTAAGTAATGTAAGTCTTGAATCAATCTGATACATATTAATATTCTTACCTCTGGAGAGTGTTTACATATGTCACTTAATGCTGATGCAGCAATTCTCTTAAGAGGCATCTCAGGTTCCTGAATACAAAGAACTAGCAAAGGTACAGCTCCAGCATCAACTACTGCTTGGGAAAGCACTGCAAAGGGAAATGTAAAAACATTTAAGAGCTCTATTTTTTATCACTGCTAAACATATACTTAGAAATTATTATTAGTGCTACAATAATACAATTTCTCATGATACGATACATATCTCCAGGGGTGTAGCCAGGACTTTTTCAGAGGTACGCACAATCACTAATTTCAAACACCCCCTACCTCCCCACTTCCCAACCCCAGGTATGCACGTGCGTACAGGTAGCTACGCCCCTGATCTTGATACAGCTGTCACAATACAATACACAATCTGAGACACTCACAAAACCCAATAGTCGCATGCAATACAACATAAAATAAGATAGCACTGGTATCATCTATAATGACTGAGGTCTGAACCCAGGAGTGTGCGTCTTCTCCCTTTTGTGATCATTTCGGTAAGGGTACATCATGTAGCTCTGAAAAGGACTGTTGTTGGTAACATTGTTAACATTGTAACATTGTTCAGGACTACCATCGCACAGATGATCATACCAGACATTAAAGTCAACACATTCACACTCAATAATTTTCATTCCCACTGCTTATAGTGTTGCAGTTCAAAAAAGCAGAAATGTAATGGATCTTGTCCTGTGCTGACTTACCTGCATTGTGTCGTGCGATATAACCTAGAGCCCATGCCGCAGCTTCTTTCACCCCCGGGTCAAATTCTTCTAAACAGATCACAAGCGCATCCAAGGCACCACAGTCCACAACAGCCTAGTTATTTCAAGACAAGTTAATGATTTTAGTTATTTAACTGATAAACTGTTCTTTACTTGAAATGACTCTCATTAAAGGGGCATTGTCACGCAGATTTTGCTGTGTTTTGGTCAAAATACACTAAATATATGACAAAGTACCTTTGCTTAAACATAAAATTGCTTTTAGAACACCAAGAAGATAAGATCAAGTGATTTCTTTAAAGAAGAACAAACCATAATAAGTTTTTCTGCGATTTTTCCACAACTCTTCGGAGGAACTTGAAAAAATTGGCCAATTTTTTCAAGTTGCAATCCATTTCCATCCTGGCCATCTGCTGCCAAAGATAACGAATACTAGTTTCTGTGCACTGGTAGAGTATTTGTTAACAAAACTGGACCATTATTTTAAGGTTTCCATTTAAACAAATATGTTTTTTGGCTTTTCAAAGTGATACTAAAAATAGGTGACAGTGTCCCTTTAATATTGATCTGAGACAAGGAAAAATGTTTCCTTTTTCTTTTATTTGAAAGGTTGACGACTGTGTCATTATAATATATTATTATAAGCAGACATGTATCCTACAAGCTATATCTAGCATTCCTAACATTGTACCTGTGCTAGCTGGGGTGAATGTTTTGCTACAGCACGGAGAACAAATGCAGCAGCCTTCTTGTAAAACCGCTGTGGAGAGAAAAAGAGTTTTATTGGTTTAACTTCAATGCACAATTTCAACATCATAATTATTATGTCTCCTTATAACAAAACTACAGTATATATTCATAATAATATGGCTAAATAATATTAGTTGTACTTGAGAAACATGATGTTACATGAGATGAAACACAACATACACTGTACTATAATGCTGCCTTTAAACTGAATAAAAATCTGAACACTTGAAGAGCTTTTAACATCTTACAACATGTTTCTGCAAAATATGTTGCATTATTAAAATATAAATGCACGTTATTTGGTAATGATTAATACAGCAATGTTGTCCTTAAAAATATTGTTGTTAAAAATAATTGAGGGGTAAACTTTACCAGAAAATTGACTTTATGCACCAGTTAATGTGCATACTTAACTATTATAGTGCGAAAGCGCGCGTGATATCGCCTAATTCTTCGCCTAAAATTAGGCGATATCACGCAAGCTTGAGCGTTATAATAGTTTTATAATTCAACACATTGATAACAAAGCACAGTTTGAAGAAAAAATTTCGAGGCCGGTCCGCCATTTTTGCATTCACTTGTCAAAATGTGAAATTTACATCCATCGTTGGATATATGTCATGTAGACATAGCGTATATCGATAACTTTTTGACCATATTTGGTCAGTGTATCAATGTGTTGAATTATAAAATTACTTATTCGCAGCAAATATAATTTTTAACATTACATTTTGTTCTGCCAAAGAGTACACTAGCTGAGGTAGAATGTCTCCTTTCACAACAGCTTCTGCAAGGTCTTCATTATAATTGGCCAGTCTACCTAGAGCCAGGGCGGCTGTCTGCTGAATGTCGGGTGCTACGTCAAGAAGAAGAGGTCTCAACAAAGCCATGGCACCTGGAAAACGAAAATTATACAAGTTGAGTTAGTCAGTATGGCGTTTTCATGCATCTGAATGAAGATGGAATGACCAGATCTATTCATATTTTGGTTTATTTTGGTCAGTTCTTCTGATTTTGTGAATCGAGCAATTATAAGCATAATTTAATAATGCAGTCGAATTACAAAGTACTAGTAAGCTAAAGTCACTTTTAAAATATAAGCTTAAATGCTACCAAGAAGCTAACTACTGTACATGTAAACGTGTATGTTATACATGCACCCTTTGAAGAATTAAGTTTGTAAAACGTTTGCTTCTTTGATATGTTACAATGAATGCTTCTTTAGACATTCAAATGGTAGAAACATTGCTTCAATATATCGTACCGACATTCTGCAGAGTTTCGATGTTCTCCGATTGACTTGCGAGCTCGGCGACCGTCTGTACAAAAGCTGACCTGTCCTTTTGATATTTCTCGAACACTGATGACAACAAACGAAAATATCATGAGTTATTTTAACCACACATCAAGCCAAAAACTTCAGATAACTAAAACGCACCTTGTTTAACCTTTCTTGAACTCATTTTAACTCCTCAGATGTAACTTATTACCAAAAACAGTGATTTGTTGTACGATGTGATGGAAATGTTCTCCAAAAGCTGTTTTCCACTCCACTGTTGCTATGCTACAGCTTAGTTGAACGCGTGCGCAGATATGACAGTCCGCTGAACGATACACTCTCGTCCCCAGAGCTCCACGGGAGGAGGGGAATGGGGTGATAGCAAGATCTTCAATCGTCTTGTTTCTCCGCTTTTACTTTTCGCAATTTTGACGTCTTCAATCGAATAAATTGAGTTCGGTATTTTTTTTGTTTTCACTCCAACTCTGGCCCTGTAGAAGACTAGTTCTACTAGTTGAAATATTGGCCATTAAACCTGCCCTTAATTTCTTAAATGGTTTATCTACACTTTGAGTGACTTTTAGTCCTCGCATCCCTTTATAAAGGAGATCCGGAAAGTAAGTAACCACTATTTATCGTGGTATTGAGTGGTCCTCTGCATTTAAACGTTTCCGGATATGTTAATTACATTACTTTATGTAGAATTTGTTCAATAGTTGTGTTAATATGTTAATATTAGTCTTCATTTTGTTTTGTTTTTGTTATTTTTTCTCGGAGATACTAACAGCTACCGCTGACTACCGATCCAAGATCAAATAAAATCTATGGGGTTAGTTTCTAGAGAAACTGTGGTGCTGCGTCGGTGGGGGTGAAGCACAAGAATTGGGTTTTATCGACTAAGTCGATAAGGTAAATTAGCCACCGTAAAAAGATTCGAGAAAGCTGACGTTTCGAGCGCTAGCCCTTCGTCGGAGCGAATCAAGGGATTGTGGGTAGTGTGTGGGTTAATATAGTAGGTGAAGCTACGCTATTGGTGGAAATTTGGTGACGTAAAAAACAAATGTAAATTAGTTGAATGAAAAGCGTTCGTTGATTCCGTGGGGTTTGAGAGTGCCGATTTGAAAGATGATTTTTTGTTCTAAGTTTTTGCGGCTTTCTGTGTTACCCTGGTGTAGGGAAAGGCCGCAGATTGTCATGTGTTGTTTAGAATGGTTAGTGAGATTGAAATGACGCGCGACTGGTTTGGATGCGTCTTTGTCATTTTTTTCAACGTCTCGGAGATGTTCGCGAAAACGGTCGCCCAGTCTCCTCCCTGTCTCGCCAATGTATATCTTTTTGCAAAAAGTACATGTTATGCAGTAGATAACATTTACGGAGGTGCATGTGAAACGATCAGTGATTTTAATAGATCGTTTGGGTCCCGTTATTTTGTCCGCGTTATGAATGAAAGGACAAGTGTTGCATCGTGTGCGTGCGCATTTAAAAGTTCCCGGTTCGTCGTCAGATTTCAGTGTGCTCGTCACTAGAAAGTTGCCTATGTTTTTGTCACGTTTGAATGAAATTAGTGGGGGTTGTGAAAAAATTCTGCTAGTTTCGGGGTCGTTTTGGAGTAATTGGAAATTTTTTAGAATGATGCTTTTGACTGTGTGATTGTGTGGGTGGAAAGTGAGGGTGAATGGAATTCTCTCGTTCTCTTCCTTCTGTGACGTTTGTAGTGCTGATTGTCTGTCGACTTGTTGTGCACGTTGTTGGCCCGTATTAACAACAGAGTCAGGGTACCCACGTTTTTTGAAAAACTGGCACATTTCTTCTGATTTGTTGGAAAAATCGGAGTCATCACTACAAAGACGTCGAAGTCTGAGAAATTGAGAATACGGAATGGCGTTTTTAACGTGTGATGGATGTGAGGATGAATGTAACAGATAACTGTGGGAATCTGTAGGTTTGTAGTGCACACTTGTCGATAAACTGTTGCCTTTGATAGAAATATTGATGTCAAGAAAAGCGACAGAGGTTTCTGAAATCTCCCAGGTATATTTTAGAGCCGGATGAAAAGTATTGACAGAAGTTATGAATTGATTAATTCCTCTTTACTGGAAGAGGTAGCGCCAATGCAGTCATCGATGTAGCGGCCGTAGAGTTCGGGTTTGGTTCCATGGTACTGATTGAAGAATTTGTTTTCGACGTAGCCTACAAAAAGGTTAGCATAGCTTGGTCCCATTTTGGTGCCCATGGCGACTCCATTTACTTGTTTGTAGTAGTTTTGGGAAAATGAAAAACAGTTGAGTGTCAAAACTAATTCAGCTAAGCGGAGCAGTGTTTCTGAGCTTGGGTTTTGAATGGAGCGCTTGTCGAAAAAATATTTTAGTGCTTGAAGCCCTTCGTCATTGGGGATGACGGTATATAAAGAGGCCGACCAATTGTTTCCGCTTGTAGCTGTCCTACCGAACTAATTTCTAGCTATTTAGACAAAATCATGGCCCCCATTGTTAAATCACTACCCTCGTACATTAAGGACACCAATCACGCACTCGAAATTTTCCGTGATTTCAGTTTTTCCAGCGGAAACAAATTAATTTTCACTATGGACATTACCTCTTTATATACCGTCATCCCCAATGACGAAGGGCTTCAAGCACTAAAATATTTTTTCGACAAGCGCTCCATTCAAAACCCAAGCTCAGAAACACTGCTCCGCTTAGCTGAATTAGTTTTGACACTCAACTGTTTTTCATTTTCCCAAAACTACTACAAACAAGTAAATGGAGTCGCCATGGGCACCAAAATGGGACCAAGCTATGCTAACCTTTTTGTAGGCTACGTCGAAAACAAATTCTTCAATCAGTACCATGGAACCAAACCCGAACTCTACGGCCGCTACATCGATGACTGCATTGGCGCTACCTCTTCCAGTAAAGAGGAATTAATCAATTCATAACTTCTGTCAATACTTTTCATCCGGCTCTAAAATATACCTGGGAGATTTCAGAAACCTCTGTCGCTTTTCTTGACATCAATATTTCTATCAAAGGCAACAGTTTATCGACAAGTGTGCACTACAAACCTACAGATTCCCACAGTTATCTGTTACATTCATCCTCACATCCATCACACGTTAAAAACGCCATTCCGTATTCTCAATTTCTCAGACTTCGACGTCTTTGTAGTGATGACTCCGATTTTTCCAACAAATCAGAAGAAATGTGCCAGTTTTTCAAAAAACGTGGGTACCCTGACTCTGTTGTTAATACGGGCCAACAACGTGCACAACAAGTCGACAGACAATCAGCACTACAAACGTCACAGAAGGAAGAGAACGAGAGAATTCCATTCACCCTCACTTTCCACCCACACAATCACACAGTCAAAAGCATCATTCTAAAAAATTTCCAATTACTCCAAAACGACCCCGAAACTAGCAGAATTTTTTCACAACCCCCACTAATTTCATTCAAACGTGACAAAAACATAGGCAACTTTCTAGTGACGAGCACACTGAAATCTGACGACGAACCGGGAACTTTTAAATGCGCACGCACACGATGCAACACTTGTCCTTTCATTCATAACGCGGACAAAATAACGGGACCCAAACGATCTATTAAAATCACTGATCGTTTCACATGCACCTCCGTAAATGTTATCTACTGCATAACATGTACTTTTTGCAAAAAGATATACATTGGCGAGACAGGGAGGAGACTGGGCGACCGTTTTCGCGAACATCTCCGAGACGTTGAAAAAAATGACAAAGACGCATCCAAACCAGTCGCGCGTCATTTCAATCTCACTAACCATTCTAAACAACACATGACAATCTGCGGCCTTTCCCTACACCAGGGTAACACAGAAAGCCGCAAAAACTTAGAACAAAAAATCATCTTTCAAATCGGCACTCTCAAACCCCACGGAATCAACGAACGCTTTTCATTCAACTAATTTACATTTGTTTTTTACGTCACCAAATTTCCACCAATAGCGTAGCTTCACCTACTATATTAACCCACACACTACCCACAATCCCTTGATTCGCTCCGACGAAGGGCTAGCGCTCGAAACGTCAGCTTTCTCGAATCTTTTTACGGTGGCTAATTTACCTTATCGACTTAGTCGATAAAACCCAATTCTTGTGCAAATAAAATCTAGCCTGTGACATCCGCCTCCTCCCCTTAGAAAAACATCGGAGAGAGAAGCTTCTCTCTTTGTGTGTTATTTTCTCGGAGATCATGACTGACACTTTTGTGCTGCACTTGTCTACAATCCGAGCTGAAGATTAAGCTAATAATCTATTTTATTGCTTAATTATTCGGCTAGACAAAATGTATTTTCCGCTGTTATGCATAGTTTGTACAGTCATTAGCTGGTTATGTTTGCCTATTGTGTGATACGCCGCTAGGCGTGTCTCCAGAGTTTCTGTGATTGGACAGTTTTAGTATTTAAGGCTCATCAGAGTTTATCGATTCCTCTCGCTCACGCTTTCCACTCTGACGCGTTACCCTACATCCCACCCGCCCACCCGTTAGTTTTCTGTTCTTGTAGTTTTTTTGGTGGCCGATGTTTTCTTTTGTTTTCGATTTTAGATTGAATTTGCTGCTTATAACCACTTCCACCAGGTCGTTCAGGTTTTCTTTCTTTTCTTAGCTTGTATGCTGGCTTATGTTTTTTATTTTGTTCTATTAGGCCGTTCAGAATATGCTGCAACAACCGGCCGTTGCTATCGGTTCAATCGTACAGGATACTGGATCAAGGATGACCGGGTCGCGTTGCCTCACACCCGTAACAGAAGCAGCTTCTATTATTCAAGCAGCTCCACATCTTCTGGAACCGGACCGGACCAAGTGTTAGCGGTAATAGCGCTCTGTTTACACAGTTCTTTGAAGTAAAAGAGACTTATGAATTTGAAGATTCAAGCGTAGCAGCTTCTTTAGAAGTCAAGGGTTGTCTGAGGTGACATGTCGATTTCTGGCGTAGTATAGGTGCCTCTAAATTTATCAGTATTATCGGTCATTCTTGAGGGTTATCTTTCGTACCCTCGGAAGTGTCTTTAAAAATGATAGGTCGGCTTTACTAATTAGATCATTCGCAATTTCTAGATGGAGCCATTTTGGAACTATTACATCCAGGCAGTGTGGTGATGGTCTCGGGGCCCCTTACGTTACTAACCCGTTAAACGTATCTATTCAACCCAACGGAAAAAAATAAACGGATAAAATTCATTATCTTCGCTATGTCAATAAATTTTTAATCAAGCACAGATTTAAGTGTGAAGACTGGAGGATTGCTTACCTTATTTACAAAAGGGAGCTTACATGATCTCGTTTGACCAAAAGAGCGGTTACCACCATATAGACACTCACTCGGACCATCAAATATTTTTGGGTTTCGCCAGAATTGAAGGATTTTCTCTCGACATTACTGGAATCTAGGGCTGATTCCACAGCGAAGGGATGTTGATAAAGGAGATCGTTAAGTTTATAAAATGATGTGGCTCGTCCAACGTTCGACCCGTGCCTCCTTTTCCTGTCACTCTCGCAGGTTTACAAGGTTTCTAACTCTTATGCTACATTGGTGATGACTCACGCTGCCCTTAAGTGGTTTCATTCTTTCGCTCCATACAGCGAAAGCAATTCATTTGATAGTGCAGTTTGCCACAATTTGCTAGAAGCGGCTAAGCATTGCAAACCAGCAAATGTTAAGAAAGCGCCTGTTTCCGTTGACGGTTATTAAAAGTATTATTGATAGGTATGCTCGTCCATCAGCTAATGTAAAGGACTTGCGTCTAGCTTGTATTTATATTTGTTCCTTGAAATTGGGCCGTTTGCGGGTTTTTTCCGTTATGACGAGCTGAACAGCATCACTCCCGCGCATTTAGAGTTTTTCCCCGATTATTAAAGAGTGTTTGTTTCCCGTGCGAAAAACGACGTTTATCGCGAGGGTCATTATGTTTACATCAAGACGTTACTTGGTAACAATTACTGTTCCGTCGGCTTTTAGAGCGTTTTATTGCCATGGGTGAGGTAGGCCTAGATCCTAAGATGTACGGTCTTCATAGTTTAAGATCTGGAGGCGCTACCTCCGCTGTCAGTAACAGTTCTAATGTATCAGAATGGCTTCTTAAGCTATATGGTCGGTGGAGGTCTGATAGTGCGAAGGACAAGTATGTTTTAGAGGACGTTTCCAAGCGTTTACAAATAACTAACCAACTGTGGTTATATTTACAGCGCATTCCATGTAACTTTTCTAGCGTGCATGCATTAGTCTGTAGTAGGTCTAACCTTATTTGTTACTTGTCACTGCCTGTACTAAAGTAAATAAACGTCAGTTATAAGATTGCCTGAGCAACCAACCATCAAGTTGTTGTATTTAAGGAGAAAATAATTCACGTTCGTTTGAGCGTAGCGAATTAGAACATAAACTCACTATCATTGACTTTTGAAATACGTCATACACTCCATACATGGTAAGACAGTGTTAAAGGTTACGGTGTTATCAAAACTGCGATGGCTAACAAAAGTTCATTTGTTGTAATTTGTTGCTTACGACAGCAAATACATGACAGCAACTTGCGAAGAGGATATTGGCAAAGTAGAAATGGAGACGTTAAAATCATTAGCAATGAGGAAAACGTCCCGGGCCATGAGATACAATTAGTCCCGTGAATTTGTGTGGTGTAAGGCGTCTGCCTTTTTTACCTGAAAGAGAAAGTAGGTTGATCTTATTGTTACTGATACGGCAATTCATGCAAGACTAATTTGTTCATGGTATGTGGTGTATTGCAATTGAATGCACTGTTCATTCATCGGATTGTTCGTTTACGGCTTTAAGTAGTCAGAAGAGTATTGGTCGTTGTTCCTGGAAACGACCTTAGCCTTCTTACGGGCTGGTGGGATTGTACGAGTAAAGACAAAGGTTTGGCGGCGAAACCACAATCCCTTCCCGAAATAACGCCAGCTATGTTGGCTAATATGCAAACTAAACATTCACATCCAAACCCTGGATACCAGAGATTTTCTCGCAGCACGCTTTCGTAAGCAGTGTTGTGGCCGACCAGAGACAAAAGGAGTGTAATGTAAATGAGAGAGATGCATAAGAACGCAAGTAAATCCTCAAGTATGCACCCAGTGTAAAATCCAATACATGGAGACCTTTGTTGTAAATGAAACATTATCCTGCATGCGGTGATGGCATTTGACACCGAATCAATCTTACGCAAATACTGTAGCTGGCATCGTTTATAATTTTAAACTCTCACATTTAAATTCAGCCTCCTTACTGATTAAGCTGATGAGACACGAGAGGTGGCTAGATTAATATTTGTTTCCAAGACTCTTTCTGATACATGTATTCAACTGATTTCAGTGTATTAGTACTTAGTACGGGGGGGGGGGGGGGGGGGGGGGGGGGGGGGAGGGGAGTAGGAGTATGCAAATCCATCGATCACGGTTACATGCACTTTGACAGCGGAGTCCATGGATCAGTAAACATTAATTTCTGCTCGCATCCGAATCCTCAATTTATTTCGCAATTTATTTGTAATTGATTTATGAACTTTCGAGATGTACATGTATTTAAAATGACCTGACTCGAATCCTTGCGAATGCCATGTATGGGATTCTTATTTTTTTTAGGAAGAAAAAAAAGGTCTTCTCGAGTTTTTTCACGCATTGCGAGTGAACGTCGACGAAATACTAAGAAGCAGAGATAGATAGTACAGTGGAACCTGTATATAACGGCCCTATATTAAGCGGCCACCCTTTGTTAAGCGGCCAGTTTTAAAAGTCCCGATTTTTGCCCATACAAACGCTGTATTTGCTACCTGTATTAAGCGGCCATTAAGCGGCCGCGGCCACCTTTTAGTAGTCCTACATGTACGTTGGTCTTTCTTTGTTATTTTTACCTGTATTAAGCGGTCACCCGTGAATGGAAACTTAAGCCACATGTCATTTTAAGCGTTATTTTATCGTGTTTAAGATGCGACCCGTCATCACTAAAGAAATGACAAAGCTACTGTATAGTATAGTCATAGGAATACTGTATAAAGTAGTAGAGTAAAAGACCATAATTATTGATTTACCTCATACATAACGTTACGTTTATTCTCCGTTACAGTTACAAGTTAGCAACCATGAGTCAGAGTAAGAGATCGCCTGAAAGAGCGTTTGATTGCCTTGCATGGTTTTTGCTTGAATGAAGCGTTGTTGTATGATGCCCAATTACTGAAAATTGACATTTTACCCCGCTCAGTGAGTATTTTTAATGATCCTGTATTAACCGGCCAGTTTCTAAAGTCCCGAGTGTGGCCGTTATATACAGGTTCCACTGTAGTAATGTGGGGCAAATTGCCCCAGTAGAGGTGTAATAGATCACTACTGCCATCAGATGGAACTATTTAATCGAACAAATCAGATGACAATATTAAATGGAAAAATAAATGGAAAAATTAAATAAAACTATATGTTTTTTTCATTTTTCATTCCATATATAGGGTAAATATTTGGGACACGATTTCTTGGAAATATTAAATGGAAAAATAAATGGAACAATTAGAAAAACTATATGTTTATTATTTTATAGAGGTGTGTTTATAATAAATTCATATGCAAACACCTCATTATTTCGTACGAGAGAGTGTTTTCCATAGCGTGACAATCTCGGAAAAATCAGATGGAAATATATAATTTTCATACAAACTATATGTTTTTTTAAATTGAAGTGCGTTGGATATTCGCATAATCAAAACAGGATCGAAAGAATCGCCATAGCGTGACATTCTCGGAAAAACAGGAAGTAATTCAAATTGCTATTGTTTAAAGGTCAGGTGATTATCATGCAAGACGTGTCTTGCATAAAATTAACTCATAATCAAAGCGCCCTTCGGGCTATCTCCTGAGAGTTTTCCCATCATGCAATGCTGTCATATTATGTCCGAATATTGTTTTTGATGTTGCAATTGGGCATTTAGGTCAGAGTGCGTGGTTTCTCGAGTTCAATTTCTCTCATTTGACAATTTTGTTTGCATGTAATTGGTAATGGTTATGCAGTCCTCTTGTCTTGTGTCTGGAGCAAGTTTCAGTACTTTCAACTGGTCTGGATTTTCACCTGGTTTATTATCAATAACCTCATACAAACATTGTGTTACTGTTGTCTTCCCTAAACCTGAGCCAGTACTTAAAAATAGTGTCAATTGCTTCTCGTCGTTTTTAACAGAGAGTAACATACGTTAAAAAAATTCCATTTGTTCTCTGTTCAAAGATTGAGCAAGTTCTCTATAATTGTTATCATCCATACGAGTAAATGTAAATTTCGCAATCCCAACTTAGTCACTTTCTGTTTAGCCATCTACTTTGAGTTGTCGTGAATTGCCTCCCAAGTGAACACGACAACTCACCGGTTGATTTTGCAATCCGTTTATTCCCTTTCTCCCGATCACAATATCACAATGTCAGTTTTTGCTTTGCTCACAGTCGAATACAAATCCCAAGTGCTCTCACGAACTATACACGATATATGATATATATTTTACGATCACATTGCACGCATTCTTCGGTATCTAATTGAATGATAACGGATGACATCTTAATCAAAATAATCATCATGTTGTTATCACGCGAGGCTTTCCGCCCGTCATGCAATACAGATAGAATCACGTCTGATATAGATTATGCAAATTATACGGGTTTTTTTGGCTGGTCACATTTCCGACAGAGTTTGGAACACTTTCAACAAGGTCATCCTCAAATGAATTGACACATTTATTAAATTTAGAAGACTTTACTCTTCACCTACAAACGTTCTGGTACATTTGTGAACCGAAAATATTTACAAGCGTTCCGTCAGAAATAAGTGAAATGCTAGATTCTTCTGTAACTGGAACATTGTAATTGAGTTTCTTATATGATAAAAACATTTTAAGTCTAATAATTTTTTCAAACTTAGATCAGAAAATTCATGCTTCCATGCTGATTTATCAGTACTTTTCAACAGTATTTCAAAACCGCAAGACTGTTACAGGAACATATTTTCAAGACGAAACCAAATTGTACGCGAAAATTCTACTGTTCACGGCCTAATTTTAAAAATCAGAAAACGGCAAACTATTATTTCCATGAATTCCAGTGCGATACCAGTTCACAGTCAGAAACAAGAGAGAAACAGATTGTGTCGTTAAGAATTTTCGAGAATTTTTGAAATTTTTGAAAGAAGAAATTTTTGAAAGAATTTTAGAGTATTTTTGGAGAAATTCCGGGAAGAATTTTATACCGACACTTCTTGTCCGGTTTTGACCACCCCAGTACAATGAAATACAGTAACTTAATTCATATTCCCTAATTTAAATTGTTTACTTTTAGGTTTGATTTGATAGAAAGAAACAAAATACTGTTTGCAAGTGGTAAAGATGAAATTATACCAAAAAGAAATTCTCCAAAAGCACCATGTGACACTCACAACAAATGTAGAGGCAAAAAAGCTGACATCTTATTTGTTTGGAGAAGGCATTATTGACCCCAGTGACAAAGAAGAGATACTATCAGAGAAGACGCCGAGAGATAAGCGTGAAGCTTTATTATCTATACTGAAGAAAAAAGGTCCAGAAGCCTTCCCAGAGCTTGTCAATGGACTGGAAGAGATTCAGCCATTCTTGGCCTGTATACTTCTGAGAGAAGGTAAGTACAAACGCGAATTTCCTTTTCATGGGACTAACAGTCACCAAAAAATACAAAGATAAAAAGAAATTACGCTTTTGCAGCTGTCCTTTGATGGATAATTTTAGTTGTGAAGTCTACGTAAGATTTTATAGACCCGGGGTGCACCATCGCGCGCGTATCTTCGAGATTGCGCCATTTATTACTTTTGCGCAGGCTACAGTTTTAAGAAGTAAACATTCTCCATTGCAAAGACCCAAGTTGTATCACACAACTGCAATTAATTAAGCCATATATTAAGGTGCTTGGACTTGTCTTAACCTGCAAGGGTTGACAAGTTTAATAGCATGTGCTTTTTGGATTTTTCTGCAGAAATAGAGAGACTCGAAAACGAAATAGCAGGAATAAAAGGAAAGTTTACAGAGCAAGCCCAAAAGGAAAAGAATTTAAAGAAAGAGAAACAGGAGTTAGAAATCCAATTACAGCGTGCTGAAAAGGAGAAGAAACAACTAGAGGAACAGATACGGGAGTTTGAAAACACATTAAAGTGTTTTGAATTCCAAAATAAGAAGAACGGCAATGATTCAGACCAATTGGAAAGTGGAAACACTGCTCATGGGAACAACACTTCTACAACAGCATCAGGCGAAAGCAGCTTTAAAGGTAAGGAATAGCAATGATTCTGTTAAATCATCTTTGCTTGAGTTTGCAGTAGTAATTGAACTATTCTCACGTTGAAGTGCCTTGTTTTGCCTTTACAATGACATCACAATTTAAAGCTACCTTGCCTCACTAGTTTTGGTCAAGAGAAATACCTCAGTCACACCTCTTTATTTTAATAAAGCTTAAAAGCTTTTGAGTGTTATACAGGCAGCTGTATCGACTTTTCTTATTTTGACACAAATTGCAAACGGCGTTTGCCAAACTATGGAGAAAAATCAACAGCACCAACAACTACAACAACGAACGTTTTGCGAGCTACTCCCAATAGTACGCTATATTTTACCTCTTTTTAAACAAGGAACGAAATGCACGAAGATCCAATATCATTGCAGTGGACACATCTCTGTTTTGATTTGCGTGGCTGCATTTGCATTTTCAGTGGTAAAAACTAGCGAGTGATCAGAATGACCACAGATATCTTTGAAACAATGGTTTTGAGAAATTCATGGAATTGCTGGCATTATTGCCTGACTTTTGTTCAGGTCCACGCTTTTACTGAAAACAAGATGGCAATGACGTCGTCAACAAGTTCTTACAGATAAAAAAGAGAAGTAGATACTAAAGAAAATGTAATGTAAAGTAAAACCTTTATTTAAACACGATGAGTAATTAAGCCTGTACAGCTTGCGGGGTTGTGTATAACTGAACTATGAGAGTATAACAAAAAGATAAATATGTAAATATGTGTTAAAATTTATACCTTGCTATAAAATATTAAAAATATTTGCTTAAAATTTCCCGAATGTTTTAATTATCCTTTTTATTTTTATTTCAGACGTCACTTTTAGCTACGAGAGCGACTTTGATAAGAGAGGTGTCATTCATTACCTAGGTTTACAGGCCGGGTTTTATAAATGGGTTAATCCTGCTGGCGAGTCGGGAGTTATTAAAGTGACTTGCTCCGATCATAGCAGTGGAGACGCTGCAAACATTTTAGAGTATTACGATCCTAAGAGACGCTCTGACCCTTCATGGTGGTGCGTGGATTTGGGAGAAAAGTATACCCTGCGCCTTTCCCATTACACTTTAAGACAAATTGGAAGTGATGACAGGAGTTTCCCTAAAAAATGGGAACTTCAAGGCCGCCTTAATATTAATGACAAGTGGACTTCACTTAGAAAGCACCGTGACGTTAGCTGGAGAAATGAACCTATTACATTTATCGGTGACATCAAACGCTTGTCATGCAAGACAAAAACATGGCCTATCGACGGCGAAGTGAAAGCCTTTCGTTACTTCAAAATTGGTCGAATTGAGGGCGAGACGTATGAACCGACATATAGATTGCATCTAGCGGGTATGGAGTTATATGGAGTGCTCAGTATAATGAAACAAAATTAACATTTTAGCGTGTAACACTTCCAATTCCATATAGCATCTGTGTTGATTCATGTGTTACAGAGACCTTGCGCAATAATTTAAGAAATATTACAGCGCTGGTAATTTCAGTTGTACGCATAAATCGTGGAAGATATCTAAGGGTTTTAAAAAAACTTCTTAGTACGTAGACGTTTTCCAGAAATTCTAATTTACATCTTGAGTGTTTGTTTTTACAAATCAGAAACAGATAGTCTGTTTATTTCCTGGAAGAGAAGGTGGTCCATCGTGAGGTTAACACCAATATTTTGTTCGGTTTCCACTGCGGTATCCATCTGGGTACTTTGGACCTTGAATCCCGGAGGAAACTTCCATAATTATATAAATGACGGGTATGTGCGTCCGAAATTTTAAAAACAACGGATTACCCTTAAAGTTTGAAGGCACCACTCGTGAAAAGGGCGTTGACCCATTTTATTTTTACCCCTAAGGGGTACCGAAAGAAAACAACAAGCATTTTTAATTTTTTTTAGCGGCGATAGAGTCGGTTTTATCGTAAAAGTTCTTCCTTCATTGAGATATTGAAAGCAATGGCTCAGATTTTTACCTTGTCTTCACCCTAACAGGTATCCTGATAGGTACAACTGCGCGGGCATTTTAAAACTAAACACTCTAAAAGGTACCAAAACTACAATTTAAACCAAAATTTAAAATGTACTACAAGCATCATCATCATATTTATATTTGGGGTCCGTCCCTCGGGCCTTCACATCGACACCTCAACACAAGTAACACCTACAGTCTTTTTAAGAGCAACCCATTTGTGATTGCCATGCGACAAATGGATGCTCTAAAGCAATAAGTAAATGATTTATAGACAAAAGCAAAGATAATTCTACACATTATGAGAGTTTCGAGAAAAGCCTGGAAAGAAGCGTAAAAATCAGCGACCTTCCGAAAATAAAACCTCCAAAATGACAACATTAACCTCCAATGTTACTTGCACATACAGTGGAATTCCAATCTTTCGAACCTCCTAGGGTTGTTCGAAAAATCGGAAGTGGAATTCCAAGGGAAACGAATTTTGGTTCGAATAATCAGGAGGTTCTCTTGGTACTATGTACTACCAAGAAAATAGAAAGTAGAGACGGTAGAATAGGCTTTAATTTGAAAAATATTCCAGACTGCAAAGGAAGCAGCCCACACGAATTTAGCAAAAGGAAAATAACGACGGTCGTTACTTTCGAAACTTACGGTTTGTAAACTTAAATAGAGGTTTGTTATAGACTTTGGACACTGATTGCAAAGCAAAGTGGCTTTTTATATTACCTGCGCCAGTAAATTGTAAATATTTTTAGTATACGTTTCTTTGCTTAGACCTTGGTTTCAATTGTGTTTTACAGTTTTTTAAAGTATATTTTAAGATTTTTACTTTTTATGTTCTTGTACGGAGAGTAATTAATCGTAGAATTAATGAAAATTAAGTTTTCCCCTCTCGTCATGTACCCTTCTGTTATATAACCCTTATCCCTGATGTATAAACGAGTGTGTATAAATTTTATGAATAATATTTCTGTAAATTATATAACAATATAGAGGAGTGATTTTGGTATAAAAAGATAAACTGAGAATTAGTTTTTAAAACTTGTTTAATTTTCGTCTTACGGCTAAATTATATGTATTAAAAACGACAAACGGATTGCGAACCCTGTGTTAAAATTGAAATTTTCATATTGCTCTAGCTTGTGGTTTGAAATGTCCGTCGTGTTTTAAAACAATATAATACATGGTTTGCCCTCCATTTTATGTAAATGATCTTGATTGAAATAACCAACTTACGATATCTTGTAGAATTTAGAAATTGGCCCATTTTCAATATCAGAGTCACATTAACTGTCTGGGACGAACTCACATTTAGTTAGTCTTGTTACAGTACGTGTCTCGTTGCATTATCCATCGTCTTTTACTTGGCCTTCTTTATACAGGCAAAACAGGAGAACAATGGCAGAATACACTTGAAGCTGGTGTAAGCGACCAACTCGGGATTTCGAAGAAGTGGTCGCAAAAGCTGGTCACTTACGACAATGCCGGAATTCTTCAAAGTGACCACACACACGACAGAACTTGTTCCCCAATGGAGCTGGCAACATGCCAAAGGGATTAGTTTACGGTATACATCGCCAATTTTATGTCATTGACCTAGGGTGTACGCTGATCGACAAAATAAAACACCATAGTGTTATTTTTTAAAACGTCTTTCAACACTTTCTTGAATCACGACAACACTTTCTTGAGTCATGACAAAACTTTTTTGAGTTACGACAAAACTTTCTAGAGTCACGACAAAACTTTTTTTGAGTCACGACAACACTTTCTTGAGTCACGACAAAACGTTTTTTGAGTCACGACAAAACTTTTTTGAGTCACGACAACACTTTCTTGAGTCACGACAAAACATTTTTTGAGTCACGACAAAACTTTCACGAGTCGAGACGAAAAGGTTAATATTCCCCTCACCTTGGAAGAGTAGTTGGAAAAGTACTTGGAAAAGTAGGACTTTCTTGAGTCACGACAAAACTTTTTTTGAGACACGACAACACTTTCTTGAGTCACGACAAAACTTTCTTGAGTCACGACAACACTTTCTTAAGTCACGACAAAACTTTTTTTGAGTCACGACAAAACTTTCACGCGTTGTTCCTTTCACGAGTTGTTCCAACCAGTTGTTGCTTTTCACCTACATAAATAGGAACTTCGTATTCCCAAGTACTACAAATAGTCCTTTTTGGGTGGTTCCGATTTTTCTATCTGTTCCCTTTTGAGAGAAAGGAGAACAAATTTTCCTAACTTGACAGCCCACTTAACCCAATAAGGAACACTTTGTTCCTGTTAACTAGCATATTACACTGTTGATCTCGACAATGAGGACCAGATGTTCCGATTAAGCCTTCTCTGATGCGCGATGAGGAATGTGTTGTTCCTAATTGACTGCTTGTCGTTCCCATTTTGTTTGAAAGGTTCGTGTTAGTGTTACAAAGGAACAAGTTTGTTCCTAATCAAACTGTTCCTGTTTCAACTGAATGGGAACTATTGTTCCGTTTTTAAACCACAATACTTTCCGCTTTTAATCGAACAGGAACTGGCGTTCCATTTTGTTTTAACCGCTTTAAGTAATGGGAATGATGGATCCTATT
Organism: Dendrophyllia cribrosa; assembly: GCA_024195265.1. NCBI lineage: Eukaryota > Metazoa > Cnidaria > Anthozoa > Scleractinia > Dendrophylliidae > Dendrophyllia > Dendrophyllia cribrosa. The sequence goes on along the minus strand of JAJLRJ010000007.1, from coordinate 28,418,875 downwards.
TAGCGTTAGCATGCAATCAGGAACTCACGTTCCCGATGTTAGTCTTCCATTTTAACGAACCACTTCTCTGTCACTCTGCATGGCTCGCCTACAATATGCTTAATCACGTTATTAGTGCATGCAGGTACGTGCAAGTTCGGAATTGTCCTCTTGTTCCGTTTGGTTATGTGTCGGCCCTAAAACAAATTTGTTTAATTGTGTTGTGCGAACAATGGGACATGCAAGAGACAATGCGACAAGGGACAAGCTTTTTTAGCCAAACATCGAATGATGTCTCTTCATAATAATATATGTAGTAACCGCACGAGATCCTACAAAACTTTAAAATCTGCCAGCTAAGGTTGGTGCTAGAGATGAACAAACGAAAAGACGAGATTGACTGGTCAAAGTTAGCAAACGCATCGCCCAAGCCAAAGAGGCTTCACTGATGGCCTTTTTCACTGTCCACTTCAAACCTGCAATCATGATGGATTTACCACACAAAGAGTCTGCAGAAAACACGTAAAGAACAAACACCGTTGGTATTTTCATTTCGACGAAAAGCCAAACAGCACTTGAAGCTTTTAGGCAACGAAAATGAGGCCGACGATCAGAAGACTCAACGTAAAATCAGGACAGTTGCGTCTTTTGACATGTCAAGCGACATTGCTCGAAATTTTTTATCCTGGCTCACCGCAGTGGCGGCGGCTGTAAAAGTGATCGCCAAGCTCAACAAATTGTCAGCATTGTTTGAAATTTCTCAAATTTTGCTGCGAAGACGAAGAGGAGGTCACTTTTGACATCGTCGACTTTAGTTTATGTTCTCCTAATCTCCTATTTAAATTTGTCGACACGATGCAAGACGATTGGAAGCTTGGGCACGTAGGACGTCTAGGCTACTTGGACGCCATTGCAGAACTAAGAGACTTTCGAAAAGTGAACGGCGCATCGGTTTCCATTTTGAGAGGGCTGTCTTCAACAGAAATGTAGATTTGAAGACAAATTTCAACTGCTTTCAAGAATACAATTGGTAGAGGTAAATTTTTCCCGGTCTAGAATCCCACGCCTTTCTATTTAACAGCTGAAATACCTAAATTTGTTATCAATGTTGGAGATCGGACGTCAGGTTATGAAGACAACTCATGCAGCCGCTATCGGTCCATTGTTGATCTCATCTCCTCCACCCCACCCATGAACAATGTATGTGACTGAGGGCGGTCACAGCCAGGGTTTTGTGACGTCCTCAGTGGGAAAGAGACCGCCATTTCTACGTGGTCATCCGAGCCACGTGAAGATCTAACCATTTGCAGATCATGTCATAGCAAAGGCAGCACCTTCGTCCTCAGTTATTTTAAGACCCTGAGTGTTGGTCCAGCTGGGGTTCGAACCCTCGATCGATCGACCCCCGCCACCGCCCCTCCCCCCGCCCCTCCCCCGCCGAGAGTTCGGTAGCTTTCGGCGTTCGACACGTGTCCACAAATGGCTCATTTTTCGCGCAAAAATAGGTGCTGCTCCCATTCTGGCTGGTCACATCAAATCAAAGGTTGACAAAATGAACATGCCCTTCCCTGTTGGGCTTTGATTTTACTCTGGTGCCCAGTGCTGACCGCGCATCGGAAGTCTATTCTGTTCGTCACGGATTTATGGCGCCCATTTTGAAGTTCTATGTGATTTTGTAGAGCGGCTTATTCGTCATAATAACGTCAAGGAATACTTACATACATACATATAACTTTATTTAAACTCGGTAAAATCATTCAGTATATAAAAAGTGACAATTATATCATTAAAATATACACTTCACTTACTGTTTTACAACGTTGCCGAGTGGGAAACCGATGATTGAAATAGTCGGTTTATTTCCCTTTTAAATTGCCCTATTGACTTGATATTCCTTACATCTTGTGGTAAGGAGTTCCACAACTGAGCCCCGCTATAGCTAAAGCTACGCTTTAGATAATTGGTGCGTGGCTTAATTGGGCAATGTTAGTTTACCGCACGAATTTCGTAAATTGTAATTTGTGCTTCGTGTATTGAATAGGTCCTGCAAGTACACTGGGGCTAATTTGTTGAGGGACTTAAACATCACAACTGCCTTTTGCTTTTTTCGTCTTACTGAGAGTGAATCCCATTTCAGACTTTCCAGGAGTACGTTGGAGCTTGTCTCGTAATTAGCCCTCGCAATCACCCTGGCTGCACGGTTCTGTAATTTTTGCAGTTTATCGCTCAGTTGGTTACTAAACCCATCCCAGACGGGGCTACAGTAATTGAGATGGGGCTGGATTAGGGCGTTATAAATTTGTATTGCAGTAGATTGAGAGACAAAAAGCCTAATGCGCTTCAGAGCACCTATTGCTGAAGATACCTTTTTACATACTTCGTTAAAATAATATGACCAAGAGAGTCTATCGTCTATCGTCGATTGTAAGACCTAGCGACGTAGTATGATCCACTCTCTCGATTTGTTGATTTTCTAAACTGACACAGATTTCGTCATTACTCTCCACAAGTACCTATGATCATGAACTCGGTTTGCAGTTTTAGCTGCCATGTGTTATCCGCCATGACTGCTACTCCAAACAACAAGACAGCTGAGCACCCGCGATTTCGCAACGACGGCTTGTCAAGTTTTCCTTGTTGAGCATACAGACAAGCAAGTTTTGCGATTTATCAAGTTTTCTGTGACAAGTTTTTTTTGTTCAAAAGCTAGCATGCCAGCTTTTGAACAAATGCACTTGGCAAGAAAAATCTTGACAAGTTTAGTTATTTACACACGAGTAAGTAAAACTCGTCAAGGCAAAACTTGTTTAATATACACCGAATGCAAATATGGCCGTCGGGCAATATTTCGTTCGGCCAAGTTTTCAGAGAAATTTATGATATCACGTAAACAAGTGCTGCTAAGTGTATCATCTTGCAAAGTTTGAGTGTTTTTGGTTTAACGGTTGCAAAGTTATGGCTCACTGAAATTTTAAGCATTTGTATGAGAAAAGACATTCTATCCTGACTAGCCTCGCTTTCATGTTTTTCCCAAAATTTGATTTCCTATAACTTCTCCTAAAATAAGAATATGGCCTTGAAAATACACACAATGACTTATTTTGACCTGATCTTTATCATTATTAAATTGCTTTTCTTTTCTTGAGAACCTGTCCAAACAAAAAATTGTTGAACGGCCATATTTGCATTCGGTGTATAGAAAACTTGCTTGTCTGTAATGATCGGGAAAAGTGCCAAAAAGCGATTTCCGGCCAACGTCAGCGTTTACTGGGACACTATACAGCGTTTGCTTGAGATATATAGCTGAATTTTGAAAACGTGATCAACGAAAATTTACGCAATTTCATTACAACAAGCCCAAACAAGGCTTTTATACATTTATTCTTCTTTGAATTAATTGGCAATTTATTGTTTCAAGTTGCAAAATACTCCACGATTCTTTGGAGCATTTCGGCAGCCTTGTCCAGCAGCTCTCCGCGCTGCCATTTAGGATCAGGAAAAAGCTCAGAGAAGGAGGTTGTCGTTATTTCAAGAATACATTAACACCATGTGTTCTTAGTTCAATGTTCAATGTCTTAGCTCGAGAAGTACTCCGTATAGCTCAACACCAGAAAGATAAATGCCAAAATTTCCATGAGAATTTTTGCCTGTTTGTTGAATGCGGAAGTAACGCAAAGCTTCTACTTTGTCAGAAACAAACCACGTGGCTGTAATCCTTCCCATATCTTTTTTAACAGTTTTAAGTGCTGTCCAATCGCGTCCATCACTTGACCCTTTAAGCTGCCACGTACCAAGCGTGGGATATTTCGGTGTATTTTCGTATCTTACGGCAAAGTGGGTGAGAAACAAGCGGTAATTCTCACCCAAATCGATATCCCACCACGAGTTGGATTTTTCTTCCGTGCCACAGGTTGTTTTATTTTTATGAGACAATACACTAAAAACGTTTCCCGGCCCGTCAGTTGAACGTCTGGCAACAGGTTTCTTTGAAGCAGTGTCCATTAAGTGACTGATGACATCAGTACTGTTTCCACAATGTAACAAAACAGCTAGACAAAAATCATAAAAATATATGTCAAAGTTACAGTAAAAACTCATCATAGTGAAACAGGCATGCATTGCAACTACCACAAGAGTGACAAGAGGATGGACAGGTTGATTGATTTTCCTATTAAGCTAGTTAATTTAACTGAAAAAGAGGGATTAGCACAGTCACAGTTATCTGAGTCATAGAAAAGTACAAATCAAGAGAACAAAATGATATTATTTTGGTATAAACTGACCTATCTATATCTCAGGCACCATTTATATGGTCTCGGGTGCCCGAGACAACCCTGCCCCTGATTTACCCCGGGCGAGCTAACTTTTCACTTATGACTATGACTAATCAATGACTAAAAATTTTGTGGCCTATCGATTATTCATCGATTACTCATCGATCATCGGCAATAATCAATGACTAATCAACTGATTACCCATCATTACCTATTGATTACTCATTGATGTCATTGATGTCATCGATAAGTTACGTCTGGGGGGGGGGGGGGGGGGGGGGGGGGGTTTAGGGTTAGGTCCAAACCCTTACCCTTTCATATACCGTTTTTGACAGAAAAGGTACCCCTTTCATATACCTTTCATTGAAAATGGTACCCCTTTCATATACCTTTCGTTGAAAATGGCACCCCTTTCATATACCTTTCGTTGAAAATGGTACCGCTTTCATGTAGCCTTTGCGTGCGTCTGTTTGATATATTTTGAAAGGCCCTTTTTATAATACTTAAATTGCAGTTTTCCCTACCTTTTTTATGCTTCAACTCGTGTTTTCGCTACCATTTCCTATTCTTCGTGAAATCCCTACCCTTTGACATACTTCAACTCGTGAAATCCCGACCCTTTCATATACTTCCAGCCTCAAAAAGGTACCCCTTTCGGGCGGAGCATCCCCGTATAGCCCATTATAGGGAGTACCCCCCCCCCCCCCCCCCCCCCCCCCCCCCCCCCCACCGGGGACGGCGCTTGGCTTCGGCTGGTTGTTTTCTTTCGAATACGTTCAGATTATGGACTTTAACTGTGGGTTTAAAAAAAACCCTGTGATTTTCAACCTCTTTGGACAATCTAAAGTGTGACTGGAGGCTGTGTGAACTTTAGCCCTTAGCTTTGTTATAGTCGATTAATAAGCCGCTTACTTCAGCTTACTTGTAACTTTGTTCTGATTACGTAACGCATTCGTCAAAAACTGGCCGCTTAAAAGAGGGTGGCCGCTTGATAGGAGTTCGACGGTACGCTTATTTTAACATAAATACGGGTTAAATATTGAAATTTAACGATTCAAATAACTCATGACAAGTCGTATATTTGCTGGTCCAGTCACAGGAAACCCGAGCGCTTTATTATAAAAATAATTATAAAATAATAATATTAAAACTACTACTTATGGCCTTCGCTCTTTTTCTTACATTCTGTTAAACAATGGAATTCACTGCCGGACAACGTTCGAACTTTGAACCTTAATGACTTTAAAAAACATTAGCTAGCCTTAACTCAATGTAAATTTGGAACATTTTTTAAATTAATTTTAATTTTAATATAGTATTTTAAAATACTCAGTAAATAGATTTATTTCATTTTAGCCGTCAATTGTAAATATTGCACAGAATTGTATTTTATAATGTTATTGTATATTTTTATTGTATATTTTTTTTATTTGTTATTTTTCTCTCGGAGAAATTAGCTACTAAAAGCTACTCTTAAATTCGAGACAAAATAAAGTTTATGTATGTATGTATGTATGTATTCGAGTTTAAATAAAGTTTATGTATGTATGTATGTATGTATGTATGTTATAGCTATAAAATGCTAATGTGTCTTTCTTTAGTCGTTTTGGAAGGGAATTACATCAGAGCAAAGACGGTTTCTTAGTCCGTACGGTTTTAAAATGTAATCGTTTCATGAGTAGAGTTGTGTAGCCTGCAAGAAAGCACTTGGTCTCGGGGGCCGGATTATAGGGAATTCAAGTACGCTTATTTGTAAACTGCAAATGGAATTAAAATGGCAAGTTTTCTTTTTACCTCCTTTTATTTTCTGACATATTTTAAAATACTTCTGACATATTTTAAATATTGCAATTCAGTTTTAGTATTTTCAGCATTTAAAATAGTTTTTCATTTTTTTTAGCGAATGACTTTCATTTAGTTTTAATGTGAGTGTACAATGTTCATGTAGTCTGCTAAATTACCCCACATCCCTTAAAATACATTTCAGTGATAATAAATTCCCATATCCCTTACAATTACATTAAATCCTACCCAAGAAGTCTATGTGGACTCTTTTGTACTCAAAACGTCTATTTTTCGGATATTTTCCGGTTTGAAAGTAGGAGGAAATCAGCAAAAAAGAATCCATTTAAGTGCAACTGATTGACACGCGTGCAACGTAGGTGTCCAATTACAGCTATCTAATGACAAAAAGTTGTAATTGGATAGCTGTCATTGGACACCCACGTGACCGCGCGCAAATTACGTAACAAATAGTTTTTTTTTCGCTGTTTGTTTAAGGCTTATTCGCTCAAATTGCTGCCCGCTGCGCGCAAAGGCATGCATGAAGCGCCAAGGGCGTGAATTCCTCTTGTCGGTATCACAGCCAGAGATATTTCCCTGAGATTATACTAGGTTTAACAATATCGACCACAACAGGGAAAGTTCATACTAAACCTAGTTTATAGCTTAGCTCGCCACAGCTCAGTGATAGGTTCGATTCCTGTCGGATCGAGCCTCAGATTTTATTCTTTGTACTCACGCTCGTGACACGATGAATATCAAATCTTTCTCAGGAGAAAATTGCTTATATCACGTGCACTAAATTTTAAAGACTAAAATTCTGGTGACCCAGAATGAATATCCCCAGGAGCCCACTGTGATGGGTTTCTGCACATACTGAAACCACAGACCACTGTCTGTTTTGTACTTAAATGTTAATTTCCAGAAAATTCATGATCATTTCGCACAATGGAAATAGCCTTATCCTTAGTAACGAGGTGTTGGTAAAGCGGTGTTTGACTATTTATTTACTTTTTTATTTATTTATTTTTTATAGTTATAAATTGTAGTAAATTACGCCATGAGTTGGTATACTTACAGTTTACGAAAGTCCTGCTTTTAACGACTTCGTCTTCTAACGTTTCGCTCTTTTTCTTCCATTCATCTACTTTCTTTTGGAGGTTTTCTATTGCAATACCATCATCGTCAGTTTTTTGTTTCAGTTGATCACGTTCAGTCTTTACATCCTTTTAGTTCATTTATTTCATCCTCCTTTTCTTTAACTGCTAAAGTGAGTCTTTTAGTCTCCCTTTCCAGCTTCTCTTTCTCCTGCCTTAACGTTTTAAAACCTTTCCCTTGGCCTTGTTTAACTGCTTTGTTGAAGCCGCTTTCTTTATCCTTAACATTTCTGCGTTTTTGCTCAGTATTCTCGATTCCCTCAGCTCTGGGCTGTTCAACTTTTTCTTCTTGCTCATGAAGTCCGACAACCTTTTTAAAATCACTTTCGACGTGAAAACTTTTCGGTTTCCCTGGACAAGTTACTGCCTCTGGGATTCTATTCTTATGCCTTTCGATTCTTTCCCCGGTATATTTTTTCGCTTCTTCAAAGAGCTCCATCTCCTCCATATTCTTGCATTCTAGTTGACTAATTATATCTTGTAATGTCTCTACTTTTGCCTTGGAAGTCTCGATCTCCTTCGTCAAGCCAAAGCACATAGGACAACGTTTTCCCTCATGTGCGAAGTCATCCGAACCTTGGACATAAGTTGAGAATTGTTCATTTTTCTCGTTATTATTGAGGTCTGTTTGTTCGGCACATTTTGTTGTTTCCCTCTCTTCCGCTGAAGAATCTTTAAGCTTCGAGTTGGAATTTTGTGATTTCTCATCTCTGAGAGGATTTGTGCCATTTGCTGCATTTACCCTCTGCTCACTGTGTGGTATTTTTAGTTTGTCAAGTTCTTCCTTCAATTTCTCCCTCTCTTCCTTTCCGATCTCTACAAGATTTTGTAGATTTCGAACTTGTCCTTTCAGCCCAGCGCTTGCTGTTCGTTCTTTGGACAGTTCAGGGCCCAACTCTTTTATTTCTGTGGTAGAAAAAAATAACAAGAACTGTAAGCTATCCCTAAACGTATTATGTAGCACAGTAGTAGAGCGTAAAGATAGTTAACTGGATAGTTCCAATAATTTGGTTAACCCTTTTCCGCCGAATGGGGTTGTATACGAACCAACGGGGGTATGCAGATCAATGCATTTCTGAAGTCATCAGCTTTTAGGTTAAGCGATCAAATTGGTAAGTAACGGATTTAGAAAAGATAGATCTTTGCATAAGTATCTCAATTTAGAAAATCTGGCCAATCCTGCCAAAGTTGCACATAAAAAAACTAGTAACCTTTTTTTACTGCTCACCGAGAAGTCCCTTTACTTTATTAAGTTCTTCCACCAACTTTTCCCTCTCTTTCTTTTCCATCTCTACAAGAATTTGTAATTCTCGAACTTGTCCTTTCAGCCCAGCGCTTGTTGCTCGTTCTTCGACCAGTTCAGGGCCCAACACTTTTATTTCTGTTTTCGATAAAAGCAATTGTGAGCTAACTCTAAACGTAATTACTGATGTAGTACAGTAGAAGAGAGTAAAGTTAGTTAACTGGATGGTTCTAATATCGTTTTAAAGGGACGAACTAATTTCATCCAATTTTTTTTATTAAAGTACGAGCCGCGATCGATCGCCGCCAAAGCGGTTGCTCTTTCTTTATTGGAAGATCCTGATATTAACTGACTTGTGCCTTTCTTGCTTCTTTGTCGAAGAAAACGGGCCAAATTTTCGCTAACGGTTTCTTGAAGACAAAAAAACTAGTAGTAATTACAAATTAAAAGAGGCGTTCGACATGTTTGTTAGCAGCTGAAGGAAGTAGAACAAATGTTGATTTACGCCTTGCAAAGTTTTTGTTCACCCTTTAATAGCTAACACTTGAGAGTGTAATTAAGTCCAAAACATTTTGCTTCAGTGGTTTCTCAAAAATCTGTATTGTTGTGATAAGGAAGAAACAGCGTGACAGCTGCGTTACTTTTTTACAGTGACGTATTTCGTTTTTGGCCTACATGTACCCGTCATGCACAGATGTATTTTTAAAAGACGATGTATTCAAACACACAAAATATGCAATAGAATAGAATAACACATAAAGTTACACTGGCGTGAGATCCTAGCAGTGATAAACAAACAAAGGAACACCGTGATACAAATTAAGTAATGATCCGCATAAGAAGGATAGCGCTGAACGGTAATGCACGATGGAATGTCAACTTTTTTCATTGTTACAACTAGTGATCTCATTGGCCTAGACTCAAAAATTGCTAAAAAGTTAAGATTCAAGGTGCATTTTGTCTAATTTTTTTAAGGTTTCAAGTAATTTGAGAACCAATCGCACAACATGCAAGTTTTTTAAAGATATTGCATTTGGGGAACTTCATCAAAGAAGCAAAATTATTAGCTATTGTCTTCTGCTATTCTGATTGGTTAAGCACGAACATTTCCTAAAATTTAATTGACGCAAATGGTTTTCTTTATTTTTATACTGAAATATAATTATGAACCATCAGCCCCTCCTCTATTCTTGAAACCAAAGATATTCTATGTGGGAATGAGCCAATGCCACAGAACAATGAAGTTTACTATAGTTCTCATGTGGAGCATTACTTTAATATCTAATGGCTGCATGAAAACAGCAACAGCCGTTTATATGCATACGTAATGCACCGATCAATTCGAAACATCAACATCCCCCCGGGCATACCCCGGGCATTTGAACATTTTCTGTGCCCGGGTAGTCGGGAATTTGATGTGAAAGGCCATCCCAGGGGTGGGGAATTTGACTTTGCCTGGGTGGGGTAGGGAAAAAATATCGTTTTTGTTAGTGAATGGCCAGTGAAAAAGGGGCTGACAAAGCTTTGCAGTGTTTTTGAAGGTTTGTATGAATAGTTCAATAATGTTAAATATTTTTAAATCGTAGATTTTTCCTGGCTTCAACTGCCATTCAACGCGTACTAGATTTCGAAGTCAAGGTGACTGACTGTATTGCCAGTCTATTAAATGTCCGCAGATCTTAAACGGCCATTGATTAAAAGGAAAAACACTGTAAAATGAACAACAACCTCTCTCAAACAAAAAATTCATTTAGGAAACATTTGTCAGTTGCTATAAAACGCGATTAGAATAAATAATTTTCACCTCGTGGAACATCGCTTGCAAACGATTTGCTCAAAACCCAACAGCTCCACCAAAAACTGAATGAATCAAACGCTATACTAAATATTTTTTGCAACATTTGTTGATCACACGAGGAAGTTACTCATATATAAAAAATTATCGAAAAGTAGATCCCAAACAATAACAAAATTCATTTCGACGTGTTGTCCACAGGAGTGCCGGGAAATATCAGTTGCAAAGTATACGCGGTTCAGTTGAGTATATTCTTGAGGAAAACACTAGCTAGAATAAATCAGAAAAACTGAATGCAAAGTGTATTTTTTTATTCTCACTAAAAAAAATTTATCGTTCGGAGGGGCATTTGATACATCCAGTGCTAGGGTGGGGTATTTGAATGCAATTTTGGCCCAAGAGGGCGGGAATTTGAACAAGTCGATCTTCAAAAGTTCAAATGCTCGGGGCAGGAGGGCATTGCCCTCGGGGAGGGATGTGGATGTTTCGAATTCAGGTGATCGGCGCATAAGCAACATCGTTTCCCTGAAATTTTGATGTTCGAATTTGTCGTCAAACCTCTGCCCGGGGTTCATTTCACTTGCCATATGGTAAAAGCGGTCAATTCTCAACTTTGTCTGGCCGTTGAAAACCTTAAAGTTGCTTTTGAGCGCTTCACATAAAAAAAAGCGCCCTTCAGGAAGCGACAGCAAGAAGTCACGACTCGAGCGTGACATTGCACGGGAAAACGAGGCCAGGAGTAGGTACCAGTTTCCGGCCGGGACGAGCCCCTAAAAAAGCGATAGGGGAGGCCAAATGTAATTTCCCAACCTCGTCCCAGGGCCTTCTCGGCTTTGTTCAAATTTAAAATGGCGGGTCGGGCGGAGAAGACCCTGCATGGAAAAGGTTGCCAAAATGCTCCAAAAATCCTGGCTTATTCTGTCGCGTAAATATAATGAATCGGCTTCTTTTCGTTCGAACAAATGTTTCAGATTATCAGAAAACAAACACGGCTACCAATCACTGGAAATAACCTCTGAAAATACCAACAAAATACTCCACGATTCTTGGAGTATTTTGGCAGTCTTGTCCAGGGTCTTCTCCGCCCGACCCGCCATTTTGAATTGAACAAAGTGGAGAAGGCCATGGGGACGAGGTCGGGAATTTCCTGATCATTGTTGTCATACTGTCGAGATACAGTAATTATCTCAAGCAAACGCCGTGGATTCCAGAAAGCGCTGACGTTGGCCGGAAATCGCTTTATGGCACTTTTCACGATCATTTTCGCCATACTAGAAGGACAAGCAACTTATCTGGTGACCGTCCCAACAAATCCGACTCCACTGAGTTTGCCCATAAAAATATTGGCATACGATGGCGCCATTTTAGTACCTATTGCAGTACCCAAGATTTGTACATAATGCTTGCCATTAAATGTTAAATTGTTGCTAGTAAGCACTAGCCTAGCCAAATCTACCAAGTCACTACAACTGTAGATCACGCACACTCTGAGTGCTTGTTCTGAGGCCACCTTGGGAAATGTTGCCTCACAGTTTCATTTTGGGTGTATTTCAATGTTAAATCCAAACATATATGACTAAAAGGAGCAAACTTAAATGGAGTATGCTATCCTGATTATACCCAGAAATGTTTCATGCCTAGGGAAATGTCACCTTTTCTAGTATCACTTTGAACTGAGCCAAAAACATTAATGTAAAGGATATCCAAAAATAATGCTTCAGTTTTGTTAACAATGAAACTTTTACTATGCATCTTTGACTGCGGATGGCCTGGATGGGACTGGATTGCAACTTCAAATAAAAAAAAAATGGTTATTCCTTTGTGCCTTGGAAAATCACTTAAATCCTATTACTCGTGTTCTCATGTGTTCTCTGTTGAAGGAATCCCTTGATAATTTCCTCTTGGTACTCTTAAAATGCCTTTTATTGAAGAGCCAAAGGTACTTAGTTAAATATTTAGTACAGTTTTGCACAACGAAGCAAAATCCCCTTGACATTACCCCTTTAAAATGTAAAAATAAATACAAGATGCATCAAGGATGCAGTCCTACTGCACTGTGTTTTAAATTCTTAATCTGAACATACTGCAGAATAAATAACAATGACTAACATTATCAATACAACAGTTAACATGTGTCAATGAGCAACAATTTGATGTAACTTTAATATAGAAAACTAAGAACACTGATAATAAATTGGATTGCAACAAGAATTTTTACCACAATTGCCCGTAATCTCGCAATCTGATTGGTCGATGCGGGTGGTAAATGAGAGTACAGACAACGGTGCTGACGCTAACATCACGCAATGCAAGTTATAGACAACGCTTCCTCACGTAATGCATCACGTTTTGTAACGAAACTTCGATTTTTCCTTGTATTTTTTTCTAAATATTGCGCTAAAAAACAGATTTCCACCGGTTTTCCGTGGTGTGGACTCTTATTTACTACGATTTACGTCATCACATGGTCAAAATTTGTTGCTGACCCACTCGGCTGCGCCTCGTGAGTCCACAACATTTTGACCATGTGATGACGTAAATCGTGGTAAATAAGAGTCCACACCACGGAAAACCGGTGGAAATTTGCTAAATTTTCAATTCCTGTAGTAAATCAGAAATACGCAGTGTCATGCGAGTGTATTTGAAAATGTGCTACAAATAAGGAGAATATTCAGAAACAACCAGGCCAATTTATGCCATAAGCTATTAGTTTGTATGACAAGTAGTAAGCTTATCTATGGAGTATTTAAAAAAAACTCATACATGTACGCCATTCACGTACACTGTATGTTGTTTTACAATATTTAGGAAAACAATCAACAGTTTATTTTCGAATCCTCCTGGCTCACACGTTTCACTGTCTCTCAAATTCCCTTGGAAAGTAAATCTCGCGGTAGTAACAGTAGTAAACTATTAAAAAGCGGTTCCCACCGGTTGAGTTTCCCCCGATATTGTCAAAAGAAAGAATCCATCTTGAGCGGTTCGGCGCGTTGAGCTCTCACAAAACTGGCTGGTACTGTGGTAGACGATTTGTGTAAAGAAATTAATTATGCCTTTTGAGAATGTTTCGGCGCCCGTGCTGTACAAAAAAATACTAGGAGGCGTCTTCTCGAACGTTTACAAAAACATCTTCGGCATAAAGCTGGCCCTAGAACCACCACGATTAAAATAAAGGTCATTGTTGTGTTGCGAATATGACGGTCATCTTCCTCTCGCCCTAACCACAGGCTTCCCAAGCTCAAAATTCGTCCTTTTATGTGTTTTTGAGAGCCCTTCGGGCGGCCGACTCTACATACGTGGTGTATGCGACAGCTTGTCTATATAGAGAAATGTATGGGAAAATCACGGATTCTCTAAAATTGGGTACGTAAATAACTATCTATTTTGAAATAAAGTTTACCTACCTCAAATGTGTCGCTTACTTGTGTCTTGTACCGAATTTGAAGCCATTCCGACGCCATTTAGCGAAGTTATTCGAAGTCGTCGTCTCCCCTTCTAAGACTACGTTTACACTAGAGGAGATTTTTCCGGATTCATAAATGTTTCCGGATTTATTAAATTTAGGATATTCGGATTCGCAAGCGTTTATACTAAAGGGTATTCGGATTCCCAACCGTTTACACACATCGATAAATCCGAGGACATTCAAGCGGGAACGGTTACAATGCAGGCGAAAAAGTATCCGGATTCATGGGAACAACTGTTTACTCTTCAAAACATTGCGGATTTGCAGTAATCGGATACAAAGTATTCACTTTAGATTTCGGATTCAAAATCTCCGGAGACGCGACCAAACCGGGTCGTTTTTATTTCGGATTCATCCATCTGCGTGTAAACGGCAAAACGAATCCGGTACCAAAATGTTCCGGATTCGTCACGAATCCGGAAAAATTAATCTCCTCTAGTGTAAACAAGGAAAGGCAGACCACTGCATCGATCGCTGGCCAGAGGTCACTCCACAAATCGCTCTCTCCTCAAAAGGAAAAGTCCCGAATCGCAATAAAACCAACAGTTCCATTGAGCCCAATAAATTTCACTCCACATACGTGTGCTTCGGCGATCAAAAGACTCGTAAAGAACGAATATTTTGCTTTAAATTCGCCTATTCGGCTTTCCAGATATGCTTGTGACCGACCTCGCGCCAACGGTCGTTACTCAACGACAAGTATCTGGTTTCATCCTCAACTCTGATTGGTCCATTAGAATCAAGTCACGCGCTGACAACACGACCCTCCACCGGAGGGAAAGGTACATTTTGTCACGAATCAAGTGTCACACTAGGGCTCCCAAGGGATGTTTTCTGAAAGCTGTACACGACACAAGTAAGCGACACATTTAAGGTAGGTAAACTTTACTTCAAAATAGATAGTTATTTACGTACCCAATGTTAGAGAATCCGTGATTTTCCCATGCATTTCTCTATATACACAAGCTGTCGCATACACCACGTATGTAGAGTCAGCCGCCCGAAGGGCTCTCAAAAACACATCAAAAAGACGAATTTTGAGCTTGCGAAGCCTGTGCCCTAACTAGATCCAGCTCTCTATGTGGTTCTCGGCCATTTTTTAATCGAATAATGGCGGCAAGCCGAAGCTGAACTTTACGTTTAAAATAACTGCTCTTCCCTTTGGAATTTTAACATAAAATTTGGCATGCTAAATATTCAGCAATTCTACTTTCCAAAACTGAAGAGAAAGGGAAGTGCAAAATTTTGATCATAGTACCACTTTAATGGGGCATGGCTCATGTACGACGAACTGACTGACGTCATAAAACCTAATACAATACAACCTAATACAATACAATACGACCTAACACTACCTAACACAATACAATACAATACAGTCATCATACACGAGCCATGACCCATTTTAATTCAGTAAACATGCAACATACAAGGCTGCATAGAACTCGACAAGTTTTTCCTCTGGGATAGCTTCGTTAACCACACTCCTGTCCGCCATCTTGAATGTCGAGCTTGAAATCACGTGAGCTCGCCATGCAATTTTATTGGCTAATTTGTCTCGTGAGGCAAAACACGACCTCGCGAGGCGAAAAGCTCACCAAAAATCCAGCGCACACTTGAGGAACAGCTGAGCTAACTACCTCGCGAGGAATTTTGCTCAGCACTTTCCTCAAGTGTGCGGCAGGCTTTAAAAAAGTGATTTTGTAACGAAAACTTTTCGGCCGGTCCGTACGTCATTTCATCTATAAATTTAAAAGCGTTACAATAAACCAATTTAATGAAACTTTGAGATAATATTTTTCATATCGGAGAGCATGCGTAGTGAACGTTTTAAAATTATCCATTGAGTAGTTCCATAGAGTTTTGCAAAAGCGATTGAAATAGAAAATTACCCAAACATTGCACATGGAGCGATGTTAGGAAAAAAGGTAGTTCTCATGTTGCAAATGAGAAAGCAAATAAATATTTTATGGTGCGCAAACACAACATCAAGCTACTTTTTGACACTATCTTGAAGTTATTTCACAAAACCAGTGTTAATCTCTCGAACAATTTATTACCAAAATACAAATAGTAAGGTTTAAAATGTTATTGCGATTCATTTCAAATCAAACATACAGAAGTTTGTTATTCTTGCAAAATATATATTTCCCGCTCTGGAGGACCACAGGGTCTAGTTTTGTATATATATATAATACTTTGTGGTTGACGTCACTGGCACAGAGAGTGCTCGATATATATATAGTAGAGCAGGAATACACATCACATTGTGTTGTCACGAATCAGAAGCTTGCACTAAGTAGCTGAAAACCTAGTAATCGATATTAATAATACGCGCTTGGAAATGGTCAATAATTTCAAATATCTTGGGGTCCTCTTAGACCACACCCTATACTGAAGGATCATGTAGAAAGTATTCACGCAATAAGATCTCCTCTAGATTAGGTATGCTGCGTCGAGCGCGTAAGGTTCTTCCTGTCTAATGCTTTATCACACTATAGTTTCGCCGTTGTTCGACTATTGCTCGTCTATTTGGGACAGCAGTGGTGTTGGGAGCAAGGTTTATCTGGACAAGTTAAACAGAGTGAGACATGCCGCCTGTATTATCGAAGGTCGATCTGTTGGTGCTGATGAGTTCAAATCAACGTTCAGCTGGCCCAGCCTACAAGCGCGCAGGGAATATCTAAAGTGCGTTTTAGTCTAGTACAAGTGCCTCCATGATATGGCGCCATCGTAACTACTCTCAGAGTTTAGGCATGCCCATCAAATTCATAGCTATAACACCAGATGCCATGGTCGGCTACGCCTTCCACCTGCAAAAACTGCTAAATATCAGGAGAGTTTTAGAATAAATAGTGCTCGCACATACAATGCTTTGCCTCGAAACATCAGACAAATAAAGGAGCTTAGCGAATTTAGAAGTAAGCTTAAACGTCATCTTAAGCAATAATGCCTGCTACATTGATATTTTATATGAAGTTATAACCATATGTAACCGTATGTATAGTTTAATATTATGTTTAGTACATTTCCGCTGCCTGTAAATTTTGTTAGCTTTGTGTTATATCAGGGCTCTATTTAAACTAGCTATGCTAAACTGGATGGTCCTGTGTAAATATTGATTTAAATAAAAAAAGTATATTTAAAATTAAAAACATCAGCGAACAAAAAAAAAAGTACGAAATCAACAGGCAAAACGTTGTCATTCATCATTCAAAGCGGTTCGAAAGAGGGCTTGTGACGTGGGGGAATTAGCTGATTGGCCATATCTTCACACGTAAAATTATCGTAATTTTACATGGGTCAATTACGATTTTTCTCAGTGCTGGAAATCCCTATAAACCACTGAAGTTTATATAATAAAAGGTGTTTAATCTTATCTACAAGTGGAACATCTTGATAAAGAGATAGATTTGTGGGGCGACCTCTACCATCGGTAAACAAAGTTGGAAAAGCCATTGTTGCTAGAAATGGAGTGAGGTACACATTTATTAGCTTATTGTCAACAGTTGGCCAAGACATGGGTTGACTACTATTTGGAAGAAAGCTACTCATTTCTGTTCCATCATTATCAACAACATCTTCTTCATTTTGAAGGCAAATATTGGGGTGAGAAAAATCACTGTCATGGTACATCATTTTCATTTTCATTTTCATTTTCAGGCTGACTGTTTAATGAGTGTTGGCTAACAAGTAGACCCTTGTAATGTGGATTATTATCTAGCTATAAGCCAATGTAATGCATCAGCTACATTTTGTCTTCTAACCGATGTCTTTAAAGTTGTTGTCTTTGCCCTTAATCTTTACAACTATAACAGATAAATCTTTTGGATATCTTGGCAATGAATGTGCAAGTTCTTCTACATCTAAGGCAAATTAATACAGTGCCCTGAATAACCTCTTTGACCACCAGGTTTTATATAAATTCGCATTATTGGAAGTGCACGTGCAATGAGCATTTTTCTACTTGGGCGAGTCTTTTGAAGGTTCTTTGGGTTATTTTTATCTCTCTTGCACTTTAAACAGTGATACTAAGAAGTTGTAGAGGTATTTATAGGCAATGCTTCAAGACAGAGTGTGCACTGGTGCACCGTATACTCATTTATCTTGTGAAACAGATCAATATTTTTTATACTTCCTTTTGTTCATCATTGGAGGCTTATTGTTGTGCTGGGTTACAGTATAATTTTGGCTGGATTTTTCAGTTATAACATTATGACTTAGGTTCAAATCCCACTCAGGGCAAATTTACTTTCAAACATTTATTCAGTAAAAATATGATTATTTGGGGTGTGCAGGGTTAGGGGTTCTTTCATACACTGTTCATATATATATAAAAATAGCCTGTATCCCTTGTGGATCCTCCCTTGTCACTCCCTAAGTTGACTTCAGTCGTGTATCATGAATTTGATCCTTAGTTGGGTTTCAAATGGAGTTATAGGCTTCCCCTACCCTGTCACCTTGAAACGAGAAAAAATCCCGGAAGGCCCACGTCCGAAATCACAGAATTCACATCTTAGATTGCCATGTTACCAGCATGGTTGTCCTGATGGTGTAGTGGTTATCACGTCTAACTAGTATGCAGAAGAACGTGGGTTCAAATCCCACTCATGGCAAATTTTCTTTCAAACATTTATTCAGTATATATATATATATATGAATATATGAAAATCTTATATGTGAACTGCGAATAAACATAAGTGAAATTTGTGATCCTCGCAGTGTGCTATAAACACAATCCAGGCTGTTCTTAAATTCTTTCAGGTTGGAAAGTGATGAAAAGTCAAGTCTTTCCTCAGCCTCTGACCTTTTGTTGAAACACAAAGTGACGCAACAGCGCTGTTTGTTCGGCATGTTACTTTGGCGACAAATAACGGCAATGTTGCAATAATGTTGCAATGGCAACGCATAGCCTCGATGTCATGAAAATGTATGCAGTAAATACAGTTCATCAGCAGGTTTTGAATATTTATTCCACGTCGTATGACACGCCGCTGGGGCGTGTCTCCAGGGTATCCCTGATTGGTGCATTTAGGTACAGATTCTACAGAGTACGCTTATTTCTCTCGATACTGACGGATCCGACAGAAACAGGAGCCATCGACCCTTTCAGAGCGCGAAGCTGCAGGAAACTCAATGTTACAGCAAAAAACTTGAAACCCACATTTGGTCGATCATGCAAGTTTTCTCCATGTTTAAAGGTTTTTTTGTCGTCCCAGCTAGAAGAGAAGGGCAAACAGTGGAAAAGAAAGTCCAAAACCCACAAGGAAGTCATCGACATGATCGAGCTTAAGTTAAAGGGGAATAGGAAACATTTCGAGTTGCCTGTTCTCACTTAAACCACATCTTAACTCAGGTAGAAGGCAGTCTTGATAACCACCTCGAAGTCCGCAAGTTGAAGGCCGAAGGGAAGCAGCTCATAAAGAAACGGCAAAAGCTGATAAAAAATGCAGACAGAAATAACGGCGGGTGGCTTGTAGTGCAGGAGTACGAATCTGACGACCTCGCCTCCGATTCGAAAGACGAGAAGAAAATCCGCAAGGCTGAATTCGCAGCAGAGAAGAGAGAAAATAATTAAAGGTCAACAACAGCAATACTTTCAAAAGGTTTAAATTTGCTAGCGATAATCAGCTTTACGCCGTAAGATATTTTATTAGGTTGGATTGCCTGAGCATCCAACCATGGTCAGGTCACTTGAGCATGGTCAGGTCACAGAACAGGTCACTTGCAATCGTCGCTCACAGTCAGTCACAGTCAGTCAGTCAGTCAGTCAGTCACAGTCAGTCAGTCAGTCAGTCAGTCAGTCACAGTCACTTGAATTATCCGAAAAACGCACGTGTAAAACAATTTACAGTAAACTAATTAACTGCCAAACATTTTCTCTTACCGCAGGGAAAAGACTGATAGAAAGTGGTTTTGACACTTAAGAACAAAAAAGGTTTTATTCCCTTCCATTTTATGTGACAAAGAGGTAAAGCTATCCGTTTTTCAATATGAGATAGTTCACATCCTATATACCAACAACATTCCATATAAAATAAAGATAAAAACCCACTCATTTTGTATTTTTTTACACCAATATCGAGCAAACCAAATTCCAACCTACCTGTATCCTTAACCATAGTACAAGCATTAATTGTATTTTTACATACAGTATGTCAAGATTGAAAACTAACAATATGTAGTCACTTACCCTCTTGTTTTATAATATCCGCGAGAAACTTTTGTTTTCCTTTTGTAAGTGCGTTGACGAAGCTGTCATAGGCCTCCGCACCCCTACGTGGTAACATATCCAACAACGATTCACATTGTTTTCTTCTAGTATCTTTCGACTTAATTTCGTCAATGTCGTTTTGGTCAAACACATCATACATATACCCTAAAACGTTTACCGCCTCCAGGTCTTCTAGCAGCGCCTCCCTGACATTTTTTAAAATGTTTCTATATTTGTCATTCATTTTTTTGCCAGGTGAGTGGCTTGTTGTTTTGCACCTTGCTCCATTTGCCATGTTGTCTGACCGCTCTTTCTGAAATATCCAAAATTTATTTATTCATCAGTGGACTGTTCATCATTTGGAAGTAGGTGATGAGTAGTATATAGTCATTAAAGATAAGCCTCGTTACGGCCTTCCCCTGCCTTCCCCTCATTAGCTATGCTTAATCATGACGTCACAATATGCCTTCCTGCATACTAATTTGGAATAGGTGCCTAGTCAATGACATCACAATATGCCTTCCTGCATATGTAATTAACTGCCTAGTCAACTACCTATTCCTTTTGTGTTATTCGGAAACAATAGAAACAATAGGTTTGCCCAAACGTGCCCGCTCTATTCACACCCTGATTGGATCTCAAGATTTGTATTGTCTGTTTGAATAAAAAGTGTGAATTTTAATGCATTTTCATTTGTGAGTCAACTTGAGCAAAGCGTATTTTTCCAAGATGTTTCCATTCTTTCAAGTCGAATCGAGCTCTAAACCTCTTCTGACGATAGACGAAATGCAAAAACTCAAGCGCAAAGATGTGAATTGTATTGGAATGCTATGCTTAGGAAGTTGTGTAGAGAAAGCTTGGAATGAACTGACATGTGATTTTCAAAGTCTCACTCAACTGTTAGACGAACCCAAGTTAAATTTAGAGTTTCTTGCTGAATGTTTCAAGGAAGTAAGAAACCACGCTCACTCTTTGAGTGCCAGTTTATTCCGTCACTCCTTGGTTTTTTATGAAAATCCCTATGGTAGACGCGACTGGATGCTGATTGTAGCGATATGGATAACCCTTCAAGATCGTATTGCTCAGTTGGAGCTGCAGCTGTTTGTAAACAAGACAGGAAAAGCACACCTAGCTTTGTTATGGTCACAGATCGAAAACCTAGTAAAGAAACTCAAAGCGTTGTGGTTACGAAAGAGCATGGAATCACAAAAGGATTACCATCAAAAGCCAAAGAAAGATGACCCTGGAAATGGAAGCAGTCAAAAGCAAGGGCTAAATGTCTTGGAGTCAATAACCAAACACCAAGTCAAACCGAAAAAGCGAAAGCTGTCAACATTGAAAGTTGAGATCCCCAAGCGACCAAAACTTCAAAGACAACACGGAGTTGTCGAAAATCGAAGTGATGAACTGTAGAACTTTGAGTCACTGTGAACTGATTTTGTAAAATTATTTCAAAATATGATGTACGTTTCTAGTATCAATAAACCGTTAATGCGTAAATCTATTTTATATTTGTGTGTGCTTTAAGTTTTGATTACATAACTTCAAAGTTCAAACTTTTAATTATGCGAACTTACACTGAACTAAATTTGCATGGAAAATTAGCACCTCGGAAAAATAAACAAAGCAACCAATTACATACGCGCGGTAAAACAATAAACCCACACTTTGTTTAAGGTCAAACTATATTTATTGATAACAAACAATTACATAATTATACAGACAATTTAAACGCTGAGTTGGAAAGGAAAAGGTAGAGTTGGTTTAGTCTTTTTCATCGGGAAGAGTTTGTCTTAACACAGATGAAGACCTTTAACGAAAGGTTTAGCTAAAAAGACAAGGACAAAAAGGACAAAACAAGGACACTAGGGACATTTTAAGGACTATCGGGACAAAAGGGACAAAAAGGACATATCAAGTCTTATACCTCTCTGGTCAGCCACCATGACAATGTCAGTTATAATCTTTATACTTGGATAAATTTCATCAGAAATTATACATCTCTTTGTTCAGTAACTCGCCTGCAAAGCAGCATTTCCTCCACACCATGTAAAGTGAAAGTTTGATTTCAACAGGATAAAACTGTTTACAAAATTAAAATTAAATTTATCGCTAATTTATCAAGCAATTGAGGCCAAAAGGGCCTCGAGGGCCAAAACCAACATATTTAGCGGGTGCGTTTTTTGAGAACGCAGGCCTTGCGGGCAGGCGTTTTTTCTTTCTCTTCCCCGCTGCCTCCTGAAAAGTTACTATTTAGTAACCCAAGAAGTAATTGAAAAGCGCGATGCTTGCAAAAGACCCAAATTTATAGTAGATTTTCTTTTCAAATGCGTTTATTAACCATAAAAAGTGTACAAGATCAGACAAACTTCTCTTCTTTTAAAAAAACGAGCTTTTATTAAAACACCCGCTTGCGGGTATAACTCCTTCATCAACAAGAATATTTTCAACAAAACGACAGAGTTTCAGTAAGAGAAATAAAATCAACGAATTTATTTCACGCAGCGTCAGTTTCCGAAACAATTCAGTAATCGCTACGGTCCTCCCATAACTATTGAATCGTGCACACTTTGATTTATTCCCAAACTGTTCTAGAGTATGTATGAGAGCACCTCAGGCACCAAGAACATTAAATTACGCATTATGTTCCTGGAACCAATATTTTCGCTTCAGGAAATAAAACTCACACCACACTTTACATTTCCACCGCACTCCTTCCAATACTATTGAACTGAGCTTCCTTCACTGTTCAACAAGTTTAAATTATGCGAACAGACTTGACCGAATTTACATGAGAAATTAACACCTCTTTAAAAGAGTACAAAGATTAAAAAGATTTCAAACAAATCGTTCATACGCAAAATTAAACTTTCCCAAAATGATTTTGGTTGCAGTCACTTGGACAAGTCTCGGTATGTTTGGAGATCTCGACCGGGGAGGCATTAAGAGTTGATATGTCCCGTTTGTTTGTCGTTTGTTTGAGCGTGAACAACTTTCACAACCTGAGATTACCCCGAGGCGTTCAACGCGCGCGAGCTCCTTCTCATGGCGTTTTGGCGCTTTTGGCGTTTTTGGCGCTTTTGGCGTTTTTTACTGTCTTTTCGAGTTAAATTAACGATAAATTTAGTTTTGCAAATAGTTTTGTTTATTTTTGATCTGTTAAATTAGTTGATAAACACAACGATGAAATTACTAAGTACGTTCCCCGGTGAAATATTTTCCATATCGCTGATTTCTTGTAGTTCGGGCGTTATCTGGAAAGCAAAGAATATTTCGAGATTAATTTAAGTAAAGATAAATCCTGTGGGTATTAGGCTTGGCTGAAATCTCATTCTGTCTTAACTCGATGAACAAAGAGGTGTTAATTTCTCATGTAAATTCGGTCAAGTCTGTTCGCATAATTTAAACTTGTTGAACAGTGAAGGAAGCTCAGTTCAATAGTATTGGAAGGAGTGCGGTGGAAATGTAAAGTGTGGTGTGAGTTTTATTTCCTGAAGCGAAAATATTGGTTCCAGGAACATAATCCGTAATTTAATGTTCTTGGTGCCTAAGGTGCTCTCATACATACTCTAGAACAGTTTGGGAATAAATCAAAGTGTGCACGATTCAATAGTTATGGGAGGACCGTAGCGATTACTGAATTGTTTCGGAAACTGACGCTGCGTGAAATAAATTCGTTGATTTTATTTCTCTTACTGAAACTCTGTCGTTTTGTTGAAAATATTCTTGTTGATGAAGGAGTTATACCCGCAAGCGGGTGTTTTAATAAAAGCTCGTTTTTTTAAAAGAAGAGAAGTTTGTCTGATCTTGTACACTTTTTATGGTTAATAAACGCATTTGAAAAGAAAATCTACTATAAATTTGGGTCTTTTGCAAGCATCGCGCTTTTCAATTACTTCTTGGGTTACTAAATAGTAACTTTTCAGGAGGCAGCGGGGAAGAGAAAGAAAAAACGCCTGCCCGCAAGGCCTGCGTTCTCAAAAAACGCACCCGCTAAATATGTTGGTTTTGGCCCTCGAGGCCCTTTTGGCCTCAATTGCTTGATAAATTAGCGATAAATTTAATTTTAATTTTGTAAACAGTTTTATCCTGTTGAAATCAAACTTTCACTTTACATGGTGTGGAGGAAATGCTGCTTTGCAGGCGAGTTACTGAACAAAGAGATGTATAATTTCTGATGAAATTTATCCAAGTATAAAGATTATAACTGACATTGTCATGGTGGCTGACCAGAGAGGTATAAGACTTGATATGTCCTTTTTGTCCCTTTTGTCCCGATAGTCCTTAAAATGTCCCTAGTGTCCTTGTTTTGTCCTTTTTGTCCTTGTCTTTTTAGCTAAACCTTTCGTTAAAGGTCTTCATCTGTGTTAAGACAAACTCTTCCCGATGAAAAAGACTAAACCAACTCTACCTTTTCCTTTCCAACTCAGCGTTTAAATTGTCTGTATAATTATGTAATTGTTTGTTATCAATAAATATAGTTTGACCTTAAACAAAGTGTGGGTTTATTGTTTTACCGCGCGTATGTAATTGGTTGCTTTGTTTATTTTTCCGAGGTGCTAATTTTCCATGCAAATTTAGTTCAGTGTAAGTTCGCATAATTAAAAGTTTGAACTTTGAAGTTATGTAATCAAAACTTAAAGCACACACAAATATAAAATAGATTTACGCATTAACGGTTTATTGATACTAGAAACGTACATCATATTTTGAAATAATTTTACAAAATCAGTTCACAGTGACTCAAAGTTCTACAGTTCATCACTTCGATTTTCGACAACTCCGTGTTGTCTTTGAAGTTTTGGTCGCTTGGGGATCTCAACTTTCAATGTTGACAGCTTTCGCTTTTTCGGTTTGACTTGGTGTTTGGTTATTGACTCCAAGACATTTAGCCCTTGCTTTTGACTGCTTCCATTTCCAGGGTCATCTTTCTTTGGCTTTTGATAGTAATCCTTTTGTGATTCCATGCTCTTTCGTAACCACAACGCTTTGAGTTTCTTTACTAGGTTTTCGATCTGTGACCATAACAAAGCTAGGTGTGCTTTTCCTGTCTTGTTTACAAACAGCTGCAGCTCCAACTGAGCAATACGATCTTGAAGGGTTATCCATATCGCTACAATCAGCATCCAGTCGCGTCTACCATAGGGATTTTCATAAAAAAACAAGGAGTGACGGAATAAACTGGCACTCAAAGAGTGAGCGTGGTTTCTTACTTCCTTGAAACATTCAGCAAGAAACTCTAAATTTAACTTGGGTTCGTCTAACAGTTGAGTGAGACTTTGAAAATCACATGTCAGTTCATTCCAAGCTTTCTCTACACAACTTCCTAAGCATAGCATTCCAATACAATTCACATCTTTGCGCTTGAGTTTTTGCATTTCGTCTATCGTCAGAAGAGGTTTAGAGCTCGATTCGACTTGAAAGAATGGAAACATCTTGGAAAAATACGCTTTGCTCAAGTTGACTCACAAATGAAAATGCATTAAAATTCACACTTTTTATTCAAACAGACAATACAAATCTTGAGATCCAATCAGGGTGTGAATAGAGCGGGCACGTTTGGGCAAACCTATTGTTTCTATTGTTTCCGAATAACACAAAAGGAATAGGTAGTTGACTAGGCAGTTAATTACATATGCAGGAAGGCATATTGTGATGTCATTGACTAGGCACCTATTCCAAATTAGTATGCAGGAAGGCATATTGTGACGTCATGATTAAGCATAGCTAATGAGGGGAAGGCAGGGGAAGGCCGTAACGAGGCTTATCTTCAATGACTATATACTACTTCGATCGATGGCCAGCCCATACAAACTTTTCAGACATGAAATAGTTGCATACTGTAGAATTCAAAGCTGTTATGTTTTCGGTAGCTGAAGGATAGAAGGATGCTCTTCTGGGAAAATCACTTTTTATGGATTTCAACACCGCAAGGAGTTAAAAATGCTAAAACCGGCTCGCATGCATGCATGCAGCGCATGGACGTTTGTTTTCTATAAGCTTTTATACGTTTGGAAGGACTTTGTCAGGTGCAACTTCTTTCCATGGAAAATGGATATCAGTTCTGTTGAGGTCAGCTACCAAGAAACTCTACACTGACAGATTAAAGGTTATTTAGAGCCAAAGTGTAAGTACAATTTCTGGAAAGTGATTGAATTTTCCATTTCTTTTTCAGTATAAAAAGAAATCACGGGCCTCTCCTTTGTCAGACAAAAGATCAGAAAGTTTGGCTGACACTGTATGCGACGTCAAAAAGCTTAAATGACCTAATCTAGAAAATAAAGGGAATCAATAAGAATTGTAGCTAAGGCCAAAATGCATTGACCATACACTTAAATTTTACCCAAGGCCACTTTTTTTCAGTAAATGATTTCGAAGAGCGGATCGATGCCTTGCTTGGAAGCTGCCGCCGTTTACACGCTTTGTATTTAATATTTTTTGTATAAATTTCTATGGACATCTTTATTCACCTTGTCACATTTATGTTTCATGAACGAAAATCCTTTTCTGTAGGTTGCTTGTATTGGATTATTTCGCCAAAATAGTTTCAGAGAAAGGACTTATTTTTACGTGTTAACAAACAACGCGAGTACTTCACAAAAAAATGTTTCCTGGCTTTTTCTTGGATTTTATTTAACGATGCCTCTTTTTAATACGGTTAACACCACTGGCTTATTTTTCATTGAAGTTTGGTTGTAATCTTAGAAGGGAAAGGAGATTCAAAATCTATATTTTCGTGAGTAAACCAAAATATTCACCGGCAGACTTTATGAAATTCGTTTTCTTCGTCATTTTCGTGCCAAACATAAGGCAAGATCTTGGCTTCAATTCTTAACCTCAGCATGTCTCCACGGCCACAGTTTTACTTTCATATTTACTGGTTCATACTAACAGAATCAGTTTGTAATATCTTTGATGTATTTTATCCCGGGTTACAGCTAAGGTAACCGGAAATTCCCGAAGTTTGTCACTCAGTTCGAAGGAACTTTACAGGTCCACTTTTCCCCAGCAATTGTTAAATGAATAAAAACTTTATTTTTTAACTGAAATTCAGACGATTCTCCAATGGCGAAAACAAACAGGCATCGTTTTGGAATAAAAATCCAAGGAAAGGCCAGCAAACATTTTTGTGAAGCTAAAAATTGAGTTTAGCGTTTAGTCGGCTGAAACCCACGCGTTGTTTTTTTAAGGCTACGTTTACACGGTACCGGACGAATTTTCGACCAGTTGAAAAATTTGACCGGACATTTTGTTCACACGGAACCGTGCAATATTTTCGTTCTGTTCACACGGAACTGACTAACCGGTTGAATTTTAACCTTTGTCAGTTGTTTTACCATCTGCCCATGCGCAGAACGCTACTTAACCAAGTCCAAAATGGCGTCTAGAAAGAGAAAGATCAACAATGGGCGATGACGACGATAACGATATTATTGACAAAATTGTCCCACCAAAGAGGCGTCCTCCCCGGTCTCACCTAGTGTTATCGCCTGTGCTTCATCTTCGACTTACGGATAGATATGCGACTGTTTTGAACTCGGTTTTCTGATATTAACCACAGGCGGCCCAGGCTCATGATGCTTTATGGTGGTGTTGTGTTACAACAGTTTGAATTTATAAAGGTTTGTATGGGAAAAAACGGTTTAGAAATTATTCTTGAATATATGTTAATTTTGACAATAAAATCGACTTACTTCAATGCCTCAGTGTTGTCTTTTCTGTTGTCCTATGGCTTTTCAAGCCGATCCGAAGCCATTTGGGTGAGTTATGACTTTTTTGGTTTTCCACCGCTTAGCTTCAAGGCATTGAAGTAAGTCGATTTTATTGTCAAAATTAACATATATTCAAGAATAATTTCTAAACCGTTTTTTTCCCATACAAACCTTTATAAATTCAAACTGTTGTAACACAACACCACCATAAAGCATCATGAGCCTGGGCCACCTGTGTATTAACAGGATTCCAGCACACCGTCGCCTTCGTGCGTGATTATTATTTATTTATTTACCTTGGCGCGATGGGCAACCCTTGCCAAGTATAAATGTAGATGTAGATGTAAAGCTCCGCATGTCATAGCCATTTGCAAAATGATATTTTGCATTAATACTATAATATTAGCGAGCAAAGCGATTAAGAATCCGACACATTCCATCTTCGTAGTATAGACTTTCTTTCTCTCTTCTTCTAGCCGAGTTACCACGCATCCATGCAACCACGCCTTTGCCGTACACAAATTTAGACGGTCAAGGTGTTCACACCGCGCCGGTTAAATTATTGACCGTACCGGCTAAAAATTCGTCCCCGATTTTGGCGTTCAAATTTTTGAACGGCTAGGCGTCTAAATTTTCGTACGGTTAGCGTGGTTCCGTGTGAACGGAACACCTAACCGCACGAAATTTCAACCGGTCGAACATTCGTCCGGTACCGTGTAAACGTAGCCTTAAGTCCTTAAAATTCTCAGTGACCAGTTATAATCCGATCAAAGCAACGTTCAGAAAAATATCCAATTTATTTTCATGAAACATAACTTGGACAAGGCGAATGAAGATGTCCGATCCATTTTTTTTATAGGCTTATATAAAAAAGGTAAATAGAAAGCGTGTAAACGAGGGCGCTTCCAAACAAGGCATCATCCGTAGGTTTCATTTATTAAAAAACGTGGCCTTGGATATAATGCATTTTTGTTTTGAAACTTAGCTAAAATTCTTTAAGCTTAAATACAAAAATTAATAATATTAATTGCCTTTTGTCTAGAGTAGACCATTAAAGTTTTTGACGTCGTGATACCGTGTTCAGCAATCTTTAAAACTGAGGTTAAGCTGTACTTTGACAAACAAAGGATCGATGCCACATGCGAGTTAACTAAAAAGAAATGGTGACCTTTTATCACAAAGTTCAATAAATTAATTAAGGTGACATCACTAGAAAAGTGTGTTTTATTTATTTGCTTTTAAAAAATAAAATAATACAAGTCTACTGGATTTTTTCGAAGTCAATAATCCAAGTAAGCGTAAGCTTATAGAGGAAAACTAACTACGCAAGAATTAAACTTAAACACGCGGCCCATCGTAAAAAGAAAATTCAATCACTTTTCCAGAAATTGTACTTACACTTTGGCTCTAAATAACCTCTAACCTGTCAGTATAGAGTTTCTTGGTAGCTGACCTCAACAGAACTGATATCCACTTTCTATGGAAAAAAGTTGCACCTGACAAAGTCCTTCCAAACGTATAAAAGCTTATAGAAAACAAACGTCCATGCGCTGCATGCATACAAGCGAGCCGGTTTTAGCATTTTTAACTCCTTGCCGTATAGCGAAGCGCACAATTACTATTTATAGAACTAAAACTCAGACAAACAAACCAAAATTGACTCTCAGGGGATTCCTAATAACGAATTTCTATTGTCAGAAATGCAAGAATAAACAAGAATAAGTTATAAACTCAGACAAACATGAGTACTGACGTCATTTGTGCGCTTTGCTATTGAAATCCATAAAAAGTGATTTTCCCAGAAGAGCATCCTTCTATCCTTCAGCTACCGAAAACATAACAACTTTGAATTCTACAGTATGCAACTATTTCATGTCTGAAAAATTTGGATGGGCTGGCCATCGATCGAGCAAAGCGACTTCAAACTTTTAGAAACGGCGCTTATAAGAGATTGAAGTGGATGGTTGATTGGCATCTGTCCGGTAAGTTGAATTGTCCAGCCCCCTTTTTACCGCTTCAGTTGCAACATTTTGTGTTTTAAGACAGATGGAAATCTATGTATCCAGCCGCTGTGGTACTATATAACGTTCTTTGCTCAAACAGGACCATTTTACTTTTTTTTTTCACGTGCGAAATTACCACCGCGATGGTCACCATTTTTTTAATTTGTTGACTCCGCCTCGATTTGACGCGCTGATTCAAGAAAGCAAGTCTTCCGGAAGTCAACCAGCTCACCGGAAAATGTTTCCGCATTGGTCCGCATTGTTACTAAAAATAACTTTTTTGCAATTAAGATATTCCAGCCAACGCCCCTAGACTTCCTCTCTGTCCAATTATAATCTCTTGTTTCCACGTTATATCACCAAATGCCACCAAATATGCAACCAGATATTCTATAGAGAAAAGTAGCAGCCGTACTTTGGAGATTAGATGCAGGATTACAAGGTTGGAAGTGAATTACAGTTCATCAAACTTGATTTCGTGACGGGCGGTCAAGAAATCGAAATTGTCATTCATTCTTCCTATTTCAAGATAGTGAAGGAAAACTTAAAGGAAAGCTCCTGGTCATAATCATGATATTTTAGCCAGGACACTGTCACTGTCTTTTTAAGACTCCCTAAGCAGGCTGCTTTTTATGAATCTTCTTAAGACTCCCAAGAAAGGCTGCTTTTTTAGACTCTTTAAAAAGGCTGCTTAGGAAAAAGTCTTTAATACGGTATGTTTTCTTTATTTAAATGTACTACACACGATTTGATCGTCGCCGGAGGAATGACCGGTTACTTAAACAATTTTTTGTAATCGTTAGTCTAAATGTTCCGTCGTTTATGTGTTTGTGTTACCTGTAAATCCACTGTTATTAATCACTGTAATTTAGATGGAATTGAAATAAAAAAAGGAAATTGTAGTCATCGCACCCCATGCATGCGTCGTCGCCATGCAGAGACTTCCTCATTAATGGGCTAAAAGAAAAGTTGGTATAATTGTAAAATGAAATATTATTGTTCTTTACAACTTGTAAATGGAAAATATTTTTAACTAAAGCTAGTTTCTTACCGTTCCTTTCGGTTTTAAGGCGACATAGTGGTTCCCACAATGACCGAAATACAATGTTCCACTTGACGGGTCTTTTGTTGGCGTAAATTTCTTCAAGTAGTCATCTCGCCCAGTCTATACAAAAATATATATTTATATTCAGTTTTAACATTTTTAGAGAAAGATGATGAGAATTAGTTGGCTGAATGAACAGGATCAAACAACGTAACGAACTGGTCACGTGTCATTTAATGTATGTTGTAGACGTTTCGCTCGGCCTTTTTCAGTACAAGGTACGGCGACTACAATACCGCAGAATTTAGTTTTATCGACTGAGTCGATAAGGTAAATTGACCACCGTAAAAAGATTCAAATAGCTGACGTTTCGAGCGATAGCCCTTCGTCGGAGCGAATCAAGGAATTGTGGGTAGTGTGTGGTTTTATATAGTAAGCGGTGGAGCTACGCTATTGGTGGAAATTTGGTGACGTGAAAAACAAATGTAGATTAGTTGAATGAAAAGCGTTCGTTGATTCCGTGGGGTTTGAGAGTGCCGATTTGAAAGATGATTTTTTGTTCTAGGTTTTTACGGCTTTCTGTGTTACCCTGGTGTAGGGAAAGGCCGCAGATTGTCATGTGTTGTTTAGAATGGTTAGTAAGATTAAAATGGCGCGCGACTGGTTTGGATGCGTCTTTGTCATTTTTTTCAACGTCTCGGAGATGTTCACGAAAACGGTCGCCCAGTCTCCTCCCTGTTTCGCCAATGTATATCTTTTTGCAAAAAGTACATGTAATGCAGTAGATAACATTTACGGAGGTGCATGTAAAACGATCAGTGATTTTAATAGATCGTTTGGGTCCTGTTATTTTGTCCGCGTTGTGAATGAAAGGACAAGTGTTACATCGTGTGCGTGTGCATTTGAAAGTTCCCGGTACATCGTCAGATTTCAGTGCGCTCGTAACTAGAAAGTTGCCTATGTTTTTGTCACGTTTGAATGAAATTAGTGGGGGTTGTGAAAAAATTCTGCCAGTTTCGGGGTCGTTTTGGAGTAATTTGAAATTTTTTAAAATGATGCTTTTGACTGTGTTGTTGTGTGGGTGGAAAGTGAGGGTGAATGGAATTCTCTCGTTCTCTTCCTTCTGTGGCGTTTGTAGTGCTGACTGTCTGTCGATCTGTTGTGCACGTTGTTGGCCCGTATTAACAACAGAGTCAGGGTACCCACGTTTCTTGAAAAACTGGCACATTTCTTCTGATTTGTTGGAAAAATCAGAGTCATCACTACATAGACGTCGAAGTCTGAGAAATTGAGAATACGGAATGGCGTTTTTAACGTGCGATGGATGTGAGGATGAATGTAACAGATAACTGTGGGAATCTGTAGGTTTGTAGTGCACACTTGTGGATAAACTGTTACCGTTGATTGAAATATTAATGTCAAGAAAAGCGACTGAGGTTTCGGAAATTTCCCAGGTATATTTTAGAGCTGGATGAAAAGTATTGACAGAAGTTATGAATTGATTAAGTTCCTCTTTACTGGAAGAGGTAGCGCCAATGCAATCATCGATGTAACGGCCGTAGAGTTCGGGTTTGGTTCCGTGGTACTGATTAAAAAATTTGTCTTCGATGTGGCCTACAAAAAGGTTAGCGTAGCTTGGTCCCATTTTGGTGCCCATGGCGACTCCATTTACTTGTTTGTAGTAGTTTTGGGAAAATGAAAAACAGTTAAGTGTCAAAACTAATTCGGCTAAGCGGAGCAGTGTTTCTGAGCTTGGGTTTTGAATGGAGCGCTGGTCGAAAAAATATTTTAGTGCTTGAAGTCCTTCGTCATTGGGGATGACGGTATATAAAGAGGTAATGTCCATAGTGAAAATTAATTTGTTTTCGCTGGCAAAACTGAAATCCCGGAAAATTTCGAGTGCGTGATTGGTGTCCTTAATGTACGAGGGTAGTGATTTGACAATGGGGGCCATGATTTTGTCTAAATAGCTAGAAATTAGTTCGGTAGGACAGCTACAAGCGGAAACAATGGGTCGGCCCGGATTGTTTGGTTTATGAATTTTAGGTTTGAAATAAACGCGTGAGGTTCTAGGAGTAGTGATGATGAGATTGTTGGCGGTAACTGGTAATTGTTGTTTAGTAATGAGGTCTTGGATAGTTTCTTTGACAATTTTTTGGTTGGTAGAAGTGAGATCTTTATCAACTTTGGCATAGAAAGCGGTGTCAGAAAGTTGCCGAAAAGCCTCTTGTCGGTAAAGGTCGGTCCGCCAAACAACTACCGCCCCGCCTTTGTCGGCCGCTTTGATAACAATGTCGCGTCGTTTGCTAAGACTTTTGAGCGCTGCCCATTCTCCTGTTGAAAGGTTGGAAATTTTGGTGTGGCGGTTAAATTTAAGTTTTTGGACATCGTGACGACATTTTTTGACGAAAAAATCTAGAGAAGAAAACTGGCCCTCTGGGGGAGTCCATTTTGATTTGCGAACGTTGAGTGTTTCAAAAACATCTTTTTCCGAGGTGTTAGAATTGTCTTCTTTGTCGTGGAAAAAAGCTCTTAATTGCACGCGGCGAAGGAATTTTTCAACATCTTGTTTGACTGAAAATTCGTCGGTTTGTTTCGCTATAGGAACAAAGTTTAAACCTTTAAACCGACGAATTTTCAGTCAAACAAGATGTTGAAAAATTCCTTCGCCGCGTGCAATTAAGAGCTTTTTTCCACGACAAAGAAGACAATTCTAACACCTCGGAAAAAGATGTTTTTGAAACACTCAACGTTCGCAAATCAAAATGGACTCCCCCAGAGGGCCAGTTTTCTTCTCTAGATTTTTTCGTCAAAAAATGTCGTCACGATGTCCAAAAACTTAAATTTAACCGCCACACCAAAATTTCCAACCTTTCAACAGGAGAATGGGCAGCGCTCAAAAGTCTTAGCAAACGACGCGACATTGTTATCAAAGCGGCCGACAAAGGCGGGGCGGTAGTTGTTTGGCGGACCGACCTTTACCGACAAGAGGCTTTTCGGCAACTTTCTGACACCGCTTTCTATGCCAAAGTTGATAAAGATCTCACTTCTACCAACCAAAAAATTGTCAAAGAAACTATCCAAGACCTCATTACTAAACAACAATTACCAGTTACCGCCAACAATCTCATCATCACTACTCCTAGAACCTCACGCGTTTATTTCAAACCTAAAATTCATAAACCAAACAATCCGGGCCGACCCATTGTTTCCGCTTGTAGCTGTCCTACCGAACTAATTTCTAGCTATTTAGACAAAATCATGGCCCCCATTGTCAAATCACTACCCTCGTACATTAAGGACACCAATCACGCACTCGAAATTTTCCGGGATTTCAGTTTTGCCAGCGAAAACAAATTAATTTTCACTATGGACATTACCTCTTTATATACCGTCATCCCCAATGACGAAGGACTTCAAGCACTAAAATATTTTTTCGACCAGCGCTCCATTCAAAACCCAAGCTCAGAAACACTGCTCCGCTTAGCCGAATTAGTTTTGACACTTAACTGTTTTTCATTTTCCCAAAACTACTACAAACAAGTAAATGGAGTCGCCATGGGCACCAAAATGGGACCAAGCTACGCTAACCTTTTTGTAGGCCACATCGAAGACAAATTTTTTAATCAGTACCACGGAACCAAACCCGAACTCTACGGCCGTTACATCGATGATTGCATTGGCGCTACCTCTTCCAGTAAAGAGGAACTTAATCAATTCATAACTTCTGTCAATACTTTTCATCCAGCTCTAAAATATACCTGGGAAATTTCCGAAACCTCAGTCGCTTTTCTTGACATTAATATTTCAATCAACGGTAACAGTTTATCCACAAGTGTGCACTACAAACCTACAGATTCCCACAGTTATCTGTTACATTCATCCTCACATCCATCGCACGTTAAAAACGCCATTCCGTATTCTCAATTTCTCAGACTTCGACGTCTATGTAGTGATGACTCTGATTTTTCCAACAAATCAGAAGAAATGTGCCAGTTTTTCAAGAAACGTGGGTACCCTGACTCTGTTGTTAATACGGGCCAACAACGTGCACAACAGATCGACAGACAGTCAGCACTACAAACGCCACAGAAGGAAGAGAACGAGAGAATTCCATTCACCCTCACTTTCCACCCACACAACAACACAGTCAAAAGCATCATTTTAAAAAATTTCAAATTACTCCAAAACGACCCCGAAACTGGCAGAATTTTTTCACAACCCCCACTAATTTCATTCAAACGTGACAAAAACATAGGCAACTTTCTAGTTACGAGCGCACTGAAATCTGACGATGTACCGGGAACTTTCAAATGCACACGCACACGATGTAACACTTGTCCTTTCATTCACAACGCGGACAAAATAACAGGACCCAAACGATCTATTAAAATCACTGATCGTTTTACATGCACCTCCGTAAATGTTATCTACTGCATTACATGTACTTTTTGCAAAAAGATATACATTGGCGAAACAGGGAGGAGACTGGGCGACCGTTTTCGTGAACATCTCCGAGACGTTGAAAAAAATGACAAAGACGCATCCAAACCAGTCGCGCGCCATTTTAATCTTACTAACCATTCTAAACAACACATGACAATCTGCGGCCTTTCCCTACACCAGGGTAACACAGAAAGCCGTAAAAACCTAGAACAAAAAATCATCTTTCAAATCGGCACTCTCAAACCCCACGGAATCAACGAACGCTTTTCATTCAACTAATCTACATTTGTTTTTCACGTCACCAAATTTCCACCAATAGCGTAGCTCCACCGCTTACTATATAAAACCACACACTACCCACAATTCCTTGATTCGCTCCGACGAAGGGCTAGCGCTCGAAACGTCAGCTATTTGAATCTTTTTACGGTGGTCAATTTACCTTATCGACTCAGTCGATAAAACTAAATTCTCGTGTTTCATCCCCCCACCGACGCAGCACCACAGTTTCTCTAGAAACTAACCCCATACAATACCGCAGAGTTCCAAAAGAAGCACCCCTCCGAAAGGAACGTTAATTTTCGGACCTTTCTGGTAATTCCCGAAAGTAACGCCCCACCCGAAAGTAACGGTCCACCGAAAGTAATGGTCCAATGGAAAATACCATATACTAAGGTTTAACGCCGAGGATGCCGAATAATAAATGAGGAAGAGAGAATTAAAGTAACATTATGCCTATTCCGCGGTTGTGTTTATCATCATTCTTTTTTTTTTTTAATTACTCACGTATTTTACAGCCGATTTCATTGCTTTGTGCAGACCCGGGTTTTTCGAACATGATTCGCCGACTATGATTCGCCCGTCATGATTCGCCCGTCATGATTCGCCCGAGAGGTCACCAAGCACGATAGCTCGTTGAGATTCTTACATGTTAACTGGGCACGATGTAATGTAAATAGGCCATGAAAGCTTACCATGAAGATCTGAGGTGGCGTATAATCTACCACCAACATATTTATGGAAGTTCCATAAAGGAAACATCGAGATGCCTTTTTACGAATACTAGATTTGTATCGAATATTGGAAAATTGTACAAACAGCGGGGAGACGTGAGCCGAAAGCGACGACGAGGACGGCAAAGAATCCTGTCACGTATTAAAGCTTATATAAAAATAATTTGTAGTGACATGTAAAGCTGTGGAGACTCACAGATATTATGAACAATGCTATTGATACAGCTGGGAAAACAAAATTCTGGATGCAATGGTCAAGTGTAAGCCAGATCTTTACCTTGATGAATATCAAGACTTGCTGGAACAAAGTTATCAATCTCAACCATTTGTAGATCTATACTTCGCCTTGGATTTACTTATACATGTAAAAAGGTATGTCTGTAGATATTTTATGGGAAAATGTTTTGTTTCTGCAGTCTAGTGTTTACCGAGGGTGATAAAGGGGGGGGGGTCTGGATCACGTTTCACGAAAAATAAAGTTGTCATTTCACGTTTCACGGAGAATAAAATGGCCATTTCACGAAAAAAAAAACATTTCTTACTTTTTGCTAATTAAATTACATCCAAAGTACAGCTTTGTTTGTTGTCTTTACCGACTGTCCACTCCTCGTTCGATGTAAAAAGAAAGCTGAGTTCTTTGTTTTGCTGATGTTGTGTAAAATTACCTAACCTTGTAGAGTGACCTGGGGTCCAGAATGACGATCAGTCACGGTCATGCATTCGTCACGCAATTTACCACCGGCGAAGTTAAACGCTTACTGGATAATTTTTTGGGAGGAAGAAAGAATCACGGTTTACAGTAGCATTTTACGAGAAACAAACAACAGTCATTTTGCAGTGCTCATGACAAAAAGTCGATTCACGGTTTACGGGTATGTAACCAAATCACGTTTCACGAGAAAAAAAATAGCCATTTCACAATTCACGGGAAAAAAGGGCCTTTTACGTATTACGAAAAAACCCTTTACCACCCTCTTTACTATGTGAACTTATTTGCCCTACTTGTTATCGTGCTTGGTAACCTCTCGGGCGAATCATGACGGGCGAATCATAGCCGGCGAATCATGTTCGAAAAAACCCGGGTCTGCACACAGCAGTGAAATCGGCTGTAAGTGCCTGTAAGTAACGGTTACGCGAAAGTAGCGGCCCCTTAGGCCTGCTCATTCCGAAAGTAACGGAACTCTACGGTACTTGGAATAAATTGCTAAAAACAACCTAGGTCTTATACTGATGGCTAAAATTTCAAACAACAGAATAGAATAAAAGTGTGCAAAGATAAAAAACCGGCATAGGAGCTAGGTATTAAAAGTACCAAAAACTGATAAAAAATATTGTGTAAAATCAGGAGCCCAGGTAAAATAATATATCCGGCAAAATCTGTTAAGGCGGCTCCTAATAGTTTAAACATTCCCATCATGATACATCTATGATATTCAATCAAACCAATGGACAAATTTAGGTGGCTACGACATCAAAATTTGTTACCATGGTAACGTCAAAAGAAGTCAAAAGATCCCATTTTCAACCTTTTGAGGCTAATAACTTCAAAACTGCTCGGTGAAAGTTTTTGATTTTTACATATTTTCGTCTTATAAACATAACAAACATTTGTACCAATTTTGAAAAAAATCTGTACATAGGATTCAGAGATATGTCATTTTTACATAAATTTAAGGCAGCCCTGAACTCTATGTACAGAATTAAAAAAAAAAATGATAAAATGTTTCTCTTGCCAATTAAACAAAAATATATCGAAAACAAAAACTTTCACCGTGTAGTTTATGTTATTAGCCTCAAATGGTCCAAAATAGCGTATTTTTGACCTGTTTTCGCGTTGCCATGGCAACGAATGATGACGCCATTTGTATACCACTTTGTTGACTGATAAAAGATTTATTGGTTTCAAGTAAAAGACTTTTAGTCACACCATCGGGCTAGCTGTAATGGAATGCAAAAGACGAGAGGGCTGAACGATATAAAGGTCTTTCAAATTATTCCTTAATTGTATCATATTCAGTATAATTCCTGAATTGAGCTCTGATCTTTACACCTTTCAACCCTATGAGTTTTAACACTGAAGATGAAAGTTTAATTCAAGAAATTGAATAATATACAATTAAGACACAATTAAGAGGCGAAACATAAGATTTCTGAGGGGGTGTTTGAGGGAGTCCGGTCTCTGATTGGTCGAACATATGATAATAGGGCAGACCATTGATCCAGCCGTGGTGTGCGTGAAGGAACGCGGGCGCACAAAATGGCTTGAAATCGGGTCAATGGGGATTGGTTGATTTTTAAAAAGATGTATACTATACCCCAACTCTCGAGAAAAAAATATCCTGCGACTACGAAAGCCCGACTTGAGGCTTTCGGGACACAGCTAAAGGAAAAACGTTCGAGCATGAACAAGAACATTCAACCCCCCTCAAAAAGTTTTATCGTTCGCCCCTAAGACCTTCAAGATACACTGTGGATAAAGAACAATTGTCGCAGATTACGTACCCCGTGAACCGTAACGATCATTACTTTGTAGTTTAAGACATCCGGCAGAGCTTCAACTATCATGGCGTTTGCGAAGTCTTTCTTTAAAAGGTTAAGAGCGTCATCCCATGACACGGGAACTTCCCCTCCTCCAACGTCATGACTACAAATGAATTGTAGCCTATCCATGCCATTATTCTATTTTTAAAGGAAACAAAGAAATTGATACAAAAGATCGTCAGCAAAAGATGGCCGCAGTTCTTTAAACAAGTTACTGTATTTGCAAAGACCACCGTAACGAAATAGAAGCACCGGATCCTGCAGTTAAGGATCTAATCAGCTATAAAATATTTTTTCATAACCTTAGGGGGACGCCGGGAAAGCAACCTTTAAAGAACTGAACCATTTGATAAAAAAGCAAGGCTGATCATAAACGGTACGGAAACGACTATATTTGTAAAATATCCCAAAAAATATCCAATATTGTCGTTTCCGTACAGTTCATGATCAGCCTTGCTTTTTTTATCAAATCGTTCAGTTCTTTAAAGGTTGCTTAATTTCCGTCCCCAAAAGGCTATGAAAAGTGTTATTTTTCAGTCTATCATATGCTACCGGTTATAGTTGAAATTAATGAATGAAATTATTTATGAATTGATTGGCTGATAGATAAAAATAACCTATTGTAAATTAACATGCACTATGTATAGGCGTGGAATACATACGTCATATCTGTGTCGATGAAGGTAATCAAACAAGATATTCTGCACTGTCGCGGCGCTAAAACCGAGTTGATGCCCAGCGGCGGCATAGAAACACATGCCATCTCCGTCGGGATCGAAGTCAATTTCAAACCCTGCTGCGTCAACTCTCTCCAACAAAGTTCTCTCGCTTGACTCCATGATGCAATGTTTAAGCTTAAAAAAGACAGGCAATAAATTGCAGTGATTCCAGTTATATTGCAACGGTTGTTTCGTTCAGTATTTTGGTTTAATCTGAATTTCATTAATTAATTGTTTTTTTTTTAAATAAAGAATGACTGAACACATGCGGTGAATATTGCAACTGGTAACCAGGCCGCAGGAACGTGGCGGTTCGATGGCGGTCGAAAATTGTAGCGAATGGTCCACTAACCAATGTCTGCTATTAGTGGCTTTAGATTACGATTCGAGGCGTCATGTCCTTCGCCAAGGTACGCAAAAGTATACACACAAGAGTAAAGTTCTTCAAGTCCAAGTTGGTAAATTATCTGCAGTGCTACTGCCTTCAATTCATATCGTGCAATGACAAATCGAAAGGCAAGGAAGTGGTAGAAGATAATTAACCATTCTTTGTAAAGAAATATTCAGATACACTTTTGACCCCAGTTGTTCGGTCTGACCACAAGTGACATAATGAGGTATTGGATACAAATTCCTGTTTACACTGTTGCCATAATAATACTATAAAGCCGAATACCATTCCCTTCCCAAAAGCACGTTGAAATACGTATACTAAACTTACTAAACTTTGTGTCAAATACAAGCATCTTTTCTGGAATGTACAATTTTCTTTGCCTTTAGAGAGTTTCTTTGTGAAAGCGAAGCGTGAAAAGCTATTTAAGTCAATATTTCTTTGCTTTCACCATTGTTTCAACATCACGATTTTCCTCTTCCTATTTCAAGACAATAAATCAAGCAGTAGCTAAATGCAAGCTCCTGGCCACAATCATGAAAACACAGTATATCAGCCGGGACACTTTCGTTACACTGTCCTTTAAGAATGCATTATTAAATTCGTATATGTTAATATCGCGGAAAAGAGTCATTGTATATTGGTTAACATTGTAAAGTATACGTATAAACAAAGTTGTTGAAACTCGCCATAGTGTGACTAAATATTTATTTAATAGCTTAATTAGCGTGTAATGGTCGGGCAAAACAATAGTTAGCTTTAATTATCTGCCAAAACGAAACTAACCAGCCTGGCAACTAGGAGAATTCAAGAACCACCAAGTCGAGATTTCGTCTTGTTTAATCAAATCTACTACGATCCAGATATAACATTTCGTATGGGGAAAATACGTTCCTTACAGTTATTAGAGGTGGATATACCTATCTGGGCCACTGAACTAAAGTTTGGGCTCCACAAAGGGAAAATATGGAGTTAGAAAAGTCGTATTTTCGAGTCCGCCATTCCAGTGAGGCTTTTGTTTAGTGCCGTGATGTCATTTGCAATAGGCCATTTCCGAGTTGCCTTTAGCCTCTCTATCAAAGCGAGGCTAGGTGCGAAACCTTTCATATGAAAATGAGTTTTCATTCACATGCAAATTAAACTTATTTGCATGTAAATGAAAACTCATTTTCATATGAAAGGTTTCGCATCTAGCCTCGCTTTGATAGAGAGGCTAAAGGCAACTCGGAAGGTAGCCGATGATTTCATCATCAACATTCTAATTTACGTTCGCATCAATGAAAAATGTTCAAATAACAGAAAAAATGTGGTCGACTTACCTATTAGTGGCTTTAGAATACGATTCGAGGCGTTATGTCCTTTGCCAAGGTACGCCAAAGTAGAGACAAGAGTAAAGTTCTCCAAGTCCAAGTTAGCAAATTATCTGCAATGCTACTGCCTTCTTATCGTGCAATGACAAATCGAAAGGCTACCAAGCAAGGAAGTATCAAAAGACAATTCACCATTCTTTGTAAAGATACATTCAGAAGCACTCTTGACCTTCTCAGGTCTAATTACAATTGACGTAATGGAATCTTTTTAGAGACCAATAAAATGGAGCAAAACCGTAATGGCGCTATTGCCACGGTAATAAGTGACCTTAAGCGCGCGCTCGTGATATTAATTAGGAAAATCGTCTGAACGACCCTATGTTTTTTCGCTTCCAAAAAGTTGGCTCTTATTATATCCGCAAGATTATCCAGGGCTTCCGTTATAAAACACTGTGAAATTCAATTTTCTTAAGCTTGAAGCTTAACATTCCTAAGTTCAGACAATAAATCAAGGGCCTTACAACCCGGGGACCCGGGGATCCGGCAGACGAATAGAGCCGATGCACTAACAGATGAAGAAATAAATGATATTTACCGCGTCGGTAAGAAATTTACACGGCGGCTTGAAGATATGAATTATATTTTCTCAAAACTGCAGGATAGAATTCATATCTTCGCGCCGCCGTCTTTATCCTGTGTATGCAGACAACTT
Organism: Dendrophyllia cribrosa; assembly: GCA_024195265.1. NCBI lineage: Eukaryota > Metazoa > Cnidaria > Anthozoa > Scleractinia > Dendrophylliidae > Dendrophyllia > Dendrophyllia cribrosa. The sequence continues at coordinate 28,377,076 of JAJLRJ010000007.1, read as the reverse complement.
GTGATTCAATTCGCAACTTCAACTGAGCTATGAAGCTACACACGTTGGGAGAATTGTATGTGTTCCCAATGTGTGTGGCTGTATAGCTCATTTGGTAGAGCATTACACCGGCAACGCGGAGGTCATGGGTTCAAATCCCGTTGCAGCCCTGAATTTTTTTTAGGCTTCTTTGCAATTGTTTAATTTGCAAACACAATTGCGAGGAACATTTCTTTTCTTTACGTTTTCTTTTTGCAGTTCATATATGGTTCAGTCATATACGTCACCAGAGACAACTATCAGTTACTGTGTAGTCTCCTTTATTTTTCTAGTTAGTTTGTTAAGCGGCTTTTTTTTATCGAATGACAAAAAGTTTGACATCTTTATTTTCCCGTAGGTCCCTCGCCATTTTCTATCTGTCGCTGATAAAACTCTCAAGATTTGATGGAAAATCACTTGTATTTCTGGTTAAATTATGGTCCAGTTTTTTGACTGAGACGAAGTTGGTTGATCAAGTTTTTGGTAATTTTTATACCAATTAAGCTTTTGATTCAAAGGACCCGAGTACCAAAAATGCACTGCGCGCTCAGACGGTGAAATCCGCCATTTTCGATGCCATCGAAATTAACCAACATTGCATAGTGAATCGGAATCTTACTGCATCGTCCCAAGTTGTGTAATTGAAAGTCTGTAACTGTTATCGTAGCTTTGTTGAATTAGTAGTCTATCGTTTTAAAAGATTTTTTCGTAGTTTTGTGCTACCGGTGGACAAGGTTTTGACATCCAACGTCAATGGTCTTATGGCCTCATGCACGGTTTCCCAAGCGTGGACGGCCAAAGTCGCCAGGAAATGAAAAGAAAACTATTCTTTGCAAATCGACTTTCGACCTTTGGAATACGAGCAAAAGCGAGGTTGGAATCGTGCGGCTAACCCATAGCCATTTCGTCGATATTTTTCGTAGTGGCCTATTGTAGTTGATATAGAACCACGGACTGAGCAAAGAAGATGAGGACCCAACTGGCACAAAAGGACAAAACGGACAATAAAAAAGACTGCAGAAACAGGGGGATATAACTGTAATACCTGTATAAACTTCTGCATTTATTTATGACATATATACGTAACAGCCAGTGATAAAATAAAACAAAAAAAATTGTGATAGCTAAGCGACAAATCAAAGGATCTTATGAGCCAACTCGTGAAAACGAAACGCCTTAAAGGAAATATTGTTCACCACATTTGCAGAGGTTATGAGTACGACCCCTGAGAATCGCCAATGCAAGTTAAACATTCATTGAGTCAAGCCTCAAGTCTTTGATGGGAAAATAATTCTTACTTTGCTGGATTCATAATTGTTGTAGAAAATGGGGCGATATTACGTACAAACTAAGTTTGTGGCAAACATTAAAGATTAAAAGCAAATTCCCAGGCTTATATAAATGCTGGAATCCGAAGTGTATGGAATATGCATATAAGTGCCAGCATGTCATTTGAACCTTGTGCAGCGAGCTGTTAAGGTTACAGTGTACCTTCAGATCTTTTGGCGTCAAAATAAAGTTTACAGAATGAACTTTCATCCAAAAAAAAATTATCGAAAAATAGTGAAAATTGACGGAGAAATGACGATATAACTTTTGTGGGCGGAGTTTGTTTATGAAGCGATATGTTTTTCTAAGCGCTGTTTTCTCAAAGTTATTTTTCGCTTGTAGGGGACACTTTAAAGAACTACAACTCAAAGGGAATTTGTTCGATTTTCCTCAAATTTGGACACAAGCTAGGCTAACATATAATCAATAAAAACGTGTCGGCGAATTTCTTATTTCCGAAAATGTTTTCGTCAAGAGCCATTTCCGTGCGATCACTTCAATTTGTTTTCTCCTTTTTCGAAAATATTTTGTAACTTTTCACTGCAATTGAATATGGGAAATCGCCGACACGTTTTTTTAGCGCTTCGTGTCCGGAAACCTGAGAACAAATCAAATTAGCAAAATACAATAATCGCTTTGAGTTATAGCGTTTTAAAGCTGATTCGGACGTTCGAATATAAATTTAGACGTCGTAAAAAATTCGAAAATTCATTTTATTACCAAATGGTTTCCATATTTAGATAGCCAGCTCTATAAGCTTTAATTTGAAATCTGGGTTTAGGTATATTAAGTGTAATCTTAAGACGCTAGAGCTGTTATACTGGAGACACCCCCGAAGGTACACTGTTACCTTAAATGCGTAACGCACCTTGCGGTAAACACTGTTCGATATTTTTTGAAAATTGAACGACTTCAAACGCTTACACAATGTCCAGTTCGGAAAAAAAGACAAAAAGAAAGAGAAAAGAAAAAAATATATATTACATGTCCCGATCAGGATCCGATTGCGAGTCGTTCGACCGGAATAACAGCGACCTATCGATTTCGCCATCACGGATTAAATGAATTGTGAGGTTAAATTTTAATATTTTAACGGAGGTACACGTTAAGAAAAGATTACAGCCCAGTGATTGCCGGAGTGAAAATTTGCATATCTGTCCCTATCAACTATTTAAGCAATAGAACGCATTTTCTATGAGTTTACCGGCGTTATAAACCCACGCGGGATGTTGGGAGAACACGAGAAAAGCTTGTAAATCACGAGCCGCAGGCGAGTGATTTACAAGCTTTTCTCGTGTTCTCCCAACATCCCGCGTGGGTTTATAACGCCGGTAAACTCATAGAAAATGTGTTCTATTGCTTTTATGAAATAACTATGAAAAGCGTTTCGAAAGAGAGAACTTTGTTGTAGTTTTGTGCCGATCAAGTAGCTTATTCTCATAACATTCATCGGATGACGCGGGAAAACCAATCAAAGCGGCTGAAAGAATAATGCCACTGACAAAGCTGCACTGGGATTGCACTGGGTTCAACGAAAGTGATGAAAAGTTTTAGCGCTTTGAAATTCGTCAGTTGAAAATCCAGAAAATTGTGTCCGGAATCTGCCGCCGCAAACCTGAATGTACGAGGAAAGTTTGGAAGCCTACAATTTTTATGGCGTATGTTGAATTCAAAGATTGCTTTCTTGTCAAGAATTTTTCAATTGGAATAAAGGTTAGTTCCAGAAACTCAGCTTCTGAAACTGTTTTCGACTTTATTTATTACTTTGAAGTGTACAGTGAAGCCCGTACTTCTCTACATTTTAAGTGCTGAATGAAAACTATGCTCGTTGTTTTGAAGTCTACAGTTCTGAGAGTTTGATTGGTTTGATGGAACAGATTGAAGTGAAGATTGTTTGATCATTTCATGCAAATAATTTGTTTAACCATAAACCTATAATTTTTGTTAGCTTCATTTTCTTCTTGCTAATCAGGATCATCTTTGCTTGGACACAGTCATAATCAGAATTTAAACTGCATCCGGCACAAACGTTTTCCATAAAAAAATCTCAAAACAAAACATGATAAAGCGTATAAATGGAATCGGCGTAAAATAATTATCCTAAACAACAAAGCTATAAGCCTTGCTTTTTAATTCCACTGTGCAAATCCGTCTTATTTAGAAGTTATCTTAGGATTTGTAGGAACATTTATAACTGCAGTTCAGTGAATTTCAATCAAAAATTTCCTCAGTTTGAAAGCCATTGTTTGCTCTTTGGGATCCAAAGTTTTTTAGCTTTTTACTAAACCTTCAGCTCAGTGAACTTCACAAAGTACATATCGAGGTTGTTTTGATTGACTCTTGATTGTCATTGATCGCTTCATGTAAGCCTTTCCAAGCCAATGTTAAATGAAAATATATTCCTGTTGTTGATATCAGTTTTAAAATAAGCTTAGTGTTCTTTCGTCGATAAGCCATTTTTTGCTTGCTTGCGTGGGAAATTTTTTTTTTGTAGGTTTGAGCAGCAACTTATTGTTTACAAGAAACATATCCTCTGTTCTCATCTTCTAGCAGACCACAATATGCAATAGACACTTAACCGGCTCGAGTTGTGAAATTCTTTTTCCTCACGCTTGTGTTGATGCCGTAACGGAATATTGAACTTTGTTTACTTTACAGTTTCTCTTGCGCGGTTTTGTATGAGTTTACCGGCACAATAGTCAATAGGTCTTTGACCAATCAGAACGCGCGTAGTATCTCAGTTATTTTATAAAACTCGTTCAAGGCGTCGCGTATTCACAAGTTAAAAAGGAGGTGCCACCGAATGACACTGAACCCCTTACTTACGATTACGTAACCTACATAAAAAGATTACTCAACCTTCATACCGACACAAAATGACATTTATTAGGTACACAGATAGATAGAATTTAAAAAGAGTAACCTATATCAGCCAAGTCAAACGTATTTGACTGCTATCAATAGAAGCCCTGTGTATTTAAAGAAAATTAGAAATATATGAAAGTAATAAATGTCTAGAATACTTTAAAAAATTCAAAAAATGTAAAATGTATTACAACTAAGGGTGCCAAAAAAGGCTTCAAAATGTCTATCACATAATAACTCTGCTTTGGTGGTTCTTGATATCACGTGAGTTTAGGGTATATCTTTCATTTCTGCGGTAGAAAGAAAATGAACAACTGTTAGTTGTATGTACTACCGGAGTTAGAAGAAAATCGACTCTTTTTTTTCTTGCAAAAAAAGAGTAGTCGGCTTTCTTCTAGTTGATGTAGTGCATCTTAAACTATAATGATCATCATACTCTAATAGTCCGGTGAAACTTTTCTCACCAACACACTCGCAATTCAGTTGTACTAGCAACAAAGAAAGCTTTTAAGGTCCCTTCTTTTAAATGCCTTCAAAAAGTTGGGTATCTCTTGAGAATAGTTTCACCGGACTATTGGAGTGAATACCTGGCGAAATTTTAAAATTTCAGGATGTCAAGCGATTCCATTATTCCTATAAAGATCCCTCAAATCCGATGTTTTCAGACCTGTCTTATAAAGTCCTATAAATTGTTAATATGTTCTATAAATTCCTATACTGAATGGATGAAATAAAAAAAAATACCAATAAAATTGATCAATTTTACCACAAAGACCGGTTTGAAGCGCTTTTGAATAAATTTCTTCTAACACTCGCACCCAGTCATTCTCAGTACGTTGCAATTATTGATCTGAATACGCGATATGTTATTATTGACTGCATTGAAAGTCCATTGATGCTTTTATTGACCTTGCATCCTAAAAGAAGGTTGTATCCTGAAAGAAGGTTGAGTTGTTGTTTGTTGTTGTCGAGATGAAATAAAATTCTTGTTGCTTTTGACATGAATGTATGCTAATGTATTACTACTGACCCACATGTAACTGAAGAAAATTCTTACTCCTATCACTGAGATGGTATTTTAAGTGCCCTACATGTACTTCTGCTGACTCTTATTTCTAACAATGTTGTTACAAATATGTGCAGTATGTATATGTAAGAGTCCTTGTTTTGGTCCTTTATGTCAGTATGATGTGTCCTATATTTTTGTTGTTTCATGCGCTATATTTTCAAGTGATGTTGCCCTATCATCCTACAAATTTGGATCCTTAAAGCGCTTGACACCCTGTATAATTCACGATCAGAAAGGAAATGACAGCCGTTTATGTCTCACAATCCTGTGTGATATAGTAGAATGTAATGCAAAGTTCGTTCAGTACTAACACTATGTTATAAGTAGGACTATATAATATTATAATATAAATGTAAGTAAATAACTAAATTTTGGAAATATATTGAAGTACAACTACGGGAATACTGATAACAATTTTTGCAATAACTCTAGACGGCCGCGGAATTAATGTAACGTCATAATGCAATGTGTATGTGTATGAAATATCTCGTTGTGATATCGGCTTCACTACTTTTTAACATCAGTAGTGCTATGTATGAACGGCCTTTTTCTTCAATTTAGAAAATCAGAGCCGTTGTAGAACAACGATATTTAACGGCGGTACAATTCCACCGCTAATGTTAAGTGACATCTGTGCGCTTGCGTGCAAACTGTAGCATTTGCTTGTAGAGTGACTATTGACTAAGATTAACATGTTGCGTTCAAGCTTATGACAAGATGTTGTCTAAATTATAAAAAAGCGAAATCCAAGTCCAAACTCCATGAGCCTTTGCTTTGCTTTCCTTTGGCCGGTATGTTTATCTATTTTTAGTTCTATCTAGTGTCATATAGTTTTAATGTAATCCAGAGAGGCAGTATAATGTTATATAATGCTACGTATGCAATGTATCACCTTGATGTCTTCAGTAAAATTATATATGAATGTGAATATATAAAAAAGGTTGCTTTTTCAACTGCTTAAGTTGAGATCACACTGCGAAGATCACAAATTTTACTCATAAAAATTATAATTAAAACAATCTACCGCTTCAATTGATGCATTGCGTTTTGCATTATAATCTGTATGGCAGATATACAATCACTTACCAGCTTGTTCTAGAGCATCCACGAGAAACGGTTGACTTCCATCCTTTAGTGCTTTGATGAAGCTATCATACGCTTCTGCACCCCGACGTGGTAACATATCCAACAACGTTTCACATTTCTCATGTCGAGTTCTCTTGGACTTAATTTCATCTTCGTCTCTTTCGCTAAACACTTGTGAAGCTGCCATATGAAGTAAAACTTCTTCCGCATCCATGTCTTTCACCAGGGGCACCCTGACACTTTTTAATATTTTTCTATATTTGTCATCCATTGGTTTTCCACGTTCAGTTGACATTTTGTGTGATTGAACGGCTCCTTCTGAAATATCCAAATGTATTTATTAGTGGAAGTTCATTATTTGGCAGTAGGAGATGTCTTGGGGAAACAGTATGCTTGCGAAGTTTACTCAGTGTTTCTACTGCTGCTTCTTCGATCAGTTGTCGAGTGTAAGTACACCTGATAAAATGTTGTCCCGTGATTACTATCTGCGCGTTTCATAACACGCGAACTCTAAAGTGAACCCCTAAAAACACAAACTGACAAACTAGATCAAAATCCACCAATCACAACCCACAAACATGACCACGTGACCATTTAGCGTAAAGCACCGTTGTTTCCTGATATTTGTGTCAGTAAAAAACGAACTTGTTGGTTGCGCAGTAAATGGTCATTTAATTTTGTTAAGGACAGGGACTTTTTTCCGATTGGCAAAATGAACATTTCTATATTTTCGTCTCATTATTTAAGGTGATTCCTCAGAAATAAAAGTTGTCGAACGATTTTTTTAACATTTCCCTAACAGCTCCCTACCATAAGTTGTTTCGAAAAATTCAATAAGAAAGATAGGTTACCGTGCTCGGTAAAGAGATATGATGGACCAATGTTGCCCCATTTATGCCTATAGCAATACCGATCACGCACGTCATTATTTGATCGGTTCATGTTTCTTTTCCCGGTAACCCGTGAAAGCAAAGTTTACAATTCTTAAAAAAAACTTGATAGGTTAAAGTCTCCACCGTATGGGAACACTTTGAAATAAAAGTTAGAAAAAAGTCACACATCTTCAAATGACACGGACTCAAAACATTCCGGGCCTCGCGTCCATGTTTTCAAGGTCATCAATTTGCTCCCACGAGCTGATTTGAGAACGTTTTTAGCGATATCTTTTTTTCCTGTCGAGGAATTGTTTTTAAACTTTTTTAACTTAAAAAGCATTAATTTAACACAAGAGATTATAATTGGACAGAGAGGGAGTCTAGGGGCGTTGGCTGGGATATCTTAATTGCAAAAAAGTTGTTTTTAGTAACCATGCGGACCATGCGAAAACATTTTCCGGTGAGCTGGTTGACTTCCGGAAGACTCGCATTCATGAATCAGCGCGTCAAACCAGGCGGAGTCAGCAAATTAAAAAAATGGCGACCATCGCGGTGGTAATTTCGCATGTGAAAAAGAAAGTAAAATGGTCCTGTTTGAGCAAAGGTTATATAGTACCACAGCGGCTGGATACATAGATCTTTATCTATCTTTATACACAAACTGTTGCAACTGAAGCGGTAAAAAGGGAGCTGGACAATTCAACTTACTGGACAGATGCCAATCAACCATCTACTTCAATCTCTTGTAAGCGTCGTTTCTAAAAGTTTGAAGTCGCTTTGCTCGATCCATGGCCAGCCCATCCAAACTTTTCAGACATGAAATAGTTGCATACTGTAGAATTCAAAGTTGTTATGTTTTTTGTAGCTGAAGGATAGGATCATTCCCTTATAGGAAAATCACTTTTTAGGAATTTCAACACGGCAAGGAGTTAAAAACGCTAAAACCGGTTCACATGCATGCATGGATTTGTTTTCTATAAGCTTACGTTTGGAAGGACTTTGTCAGGAGCATCTTCTTTCCATGGAAAATGAATATCAGTTCTGTTGAGGTCAGCTACCAAGGAACTCTATACTGACAGCCGCGGGTTAGAGGTTTATTTGGAGCCAAAGTGTAAGTAAAATTTCTGGAAAAGTGATTGAATTTTATTTATTCAATAGGCCGCGTGTTTTAGGTTAAGTTTAATTCATGCGTAGTTAGTTTTCATCTATACGTACTTGGATTATTGACTTCGAAAAAATCCAGTAGACTTGTATTATTTTATTTTTAAAAAGCGAATAAATAAAACACACTTTTCTAGTGATGTACCTTAATTTATTCATTGAACTTTGTGATAAAAGGCCACCATTTCTTTTTAGTAAACTCGCATGCGGCAACGATCCTTTGTTTGTACATGTCAAAGTACAGCTTAACCTCAGTTTAAAAGATTTCTGAACACGGTATCACGACGTCAAAAACTTGGTCCACTCTAGACAAAAAACAATTAATATTATACTTTTGTGTTTAGGCTTAAAGAAGTTTAGCTAAGTTTCAATACGAAAATGCATCATACCCAAGGCCACGTTTTTTAATAAATGAAAACTACGGATGATGCCTTGTTTGGAAGCGCCGTCGGTTACACGCTTTCTATTTAAGCTTACCTTTTTTAATAAAAAACAATGGATCGGACATTTTCATTCACTTTGTCCAAGTTATGTTTCATAAAAATCAATAAGTTGTTTTTCCGAACGTTGCTTTGATTGGATTTTGCGCGAGTTTCAGCCGACTACACGCATAATTTATTTAATAGCCTCACAAAAATGTTTGCTGGCCTTTCCTTGGAGTTTATTCCAAAACGATGCCTGCTTGTTTTCGCCATTGGAGTATCGTCTGAATTTTAGTTAAAAAATAAAGTTTTCATTCATTTAACAACTGCTGGGGAAAAGTGGGCCTGTAAAGTTCCTTCGAACTGAGTGCATGCATGACAAACTTCAGGAATTTCCGGTTACCTTAGCTGTGAACCGGGATAAAAGACATCAAAGATATTACAAAATTCTGTTTGTATGAACCAGCATATATATATGAAGGTATGAAAGTAAAACTGTGGCCGTGGAGACATGCTGAGGCTACAAATTGTAAGCCAAGTATCTTGTTATGTTTGGCACGAAAATGTCGAAGAAAACGAATTTTAGAATGTCTGAAGTGAATATTTTGGTTTACTCACGAAAATATCGATTTTGGATCTCCTTTCTCTTCTTAGATTACAACCAAACTTCAATGAAAAATAAGCCAGTGGTGTTAACCGTATTAAAAAGAGGCATCGTTAAATAAAATCCAAGGAAAAGTCAGGAAACTATTTTTGTGAAGTCGGACGCTGAAACTCGCGTACACGCGAAAATAAAGTCATTTCTCTGAAACTATTTTGGCGAAATAATCCAAATTATAACAGCAACCTACACTCACTGGCGGAAAAGGATCTAATCGATTAGTTTATGAAACATAAATGTGAGAAGGCGAATAAAGATGTCCATAGAAATTTATGCAAAAAATGCTAAATACAAAGCGTGTAAACGGCGGCCGCTTGCAAGCAGGGCATCGATCCGCTCTTTCGAAATCATTTATTGAAAAAAATGGCCTTGGGTGGAATTTAAGTGTATGGTCAATGCATTCACCTTAGCTACAATTCTTAATTGATTGCCTTTATTTTCTATAGTAGGTCATTTAAGTTTTTTGACGTCGCATACAGTGTCAGCCAAACTTTCTGATCTTTTGTCTGACAAATGGGAGGCCCGCAATTTTATTATAAGGTCTGCAAGTTTACTAAAAAGAAATGGTGGCCTTTATCCCAAAGTTCAATGAATAAATTAAGGTGACATCACTAGAAAAGCGTGTTTTATTTATTCGCTTTTTAGAAATGAAATAATACAAGTTTACTGGATTTTTTTTGAAGTCAATAATCCAAGTAAGCTTTAATAAATGAATTTAACTTAGAACACGCGGCCTATCGAATAAATAAAATTCAATCACTTTTCCAGAAATTTTACTTACACTTTGGCTCTAAATAACCTCTAACCCGGCTGTCAGTATAGAGTTCCTTGGTAGCTGACCTCAACAGAACTGATATTCATTTTCCATGGAAAGAAGATGCTCCTGACAAAGTCCTTCCAAACGTATAAAGCATATAGAAAACAAATCCATGCATGCATGTGAACCGGTCTCCTTGCCGTGTTGAAATTCCTAAAAAATGATTTTCCCAGAAGAGAATCCTCCTATCCTTCAGCTACAAAAAACATAACAACTTTGAATTCTACAGTATGCAAATATTTCACGTCTGAAAAGTTTGGATGGGCTGGCCATGGATCGAGCAAAGCGACTTCAAACTTTTAGAAACGACGCTTACAAGAGATTGGAGTGGATGGTTGATTGGCATCTGTCCGGTAAGTTGAATTGTCCAGCCCCCTTTTTACCGCTTCAGTTGCAACAGTTTGTGTATAAAGATAGATGAAGATCTATGTATCCAGCTGCTGTGGTACTTTATAACGTTCTTTGCTCAAACAGGACCATTTTACTTTCTTTTTCACATGCGAAATTACCACCGCGATGGTCGCCATTTTTTAATTTGCTGACTCCGCCTGGCGTGACGCGCTGATTCATGAAAGCGAGTCTTCCGGAAGTCAACCAGCTCACCGGAAAATGTTTTCGCGTGGTCCGCATTGTTACTAAAAATAACTTTTTCCCAAACCCATTACTGGGAGACTCCCTCTCTGTCCAATTATTTTCTCTTGTTTAACATCAAAATGATGCAATAAAAAATATAGATCACCATGCTCGTTAGAGAGAAAACAACAGTCGTATTTTCTAACGAGCTTGCAGGCCTTGCAGGCGCTTACACTGTCGTTTGATTTTCTTTTTCTCTCTAGATCTTGAAACAAAATTTCAGTTCTTTTTTTTTACTGATGATTTTATGAAGTGCCCGTTTTTATGCTGGTAAGAGCGGCATTATTTAAACAAAATATCTTACTACACACATAATGAGTAACGATAAAGAAAAGAAATTGAGAAAATAAAAAAGAAAATAAGGGGTGAGGCGAAGAGAAAGACTTTATAGCAGTTAAAAAATGGAGGTAGCTAAAAAGGTTTTTTGTGCATGAGTAAGTGGTGTTAGGGGCATGAGGGAGGTGGCTCCGAAAGAGTCAGAGATTCTTAAGAGATGCCATTTAGGAATACCCATTCCTTAGGTAAGGGTTGGTTTGCAAATCCGTGAACATGTATACTGTGGATCGACTTAAGGTATTTAAGAAAACCGTGGAGTGATGGAGTTGAATCTTTCATTTTACAAAGCCAGATGAAGTGTCTGGCTACAAGAAAACAAAAATTGATTTGGTGATGAAATTTTGATGAATCAGGTTTTAAGCCTAGTGCCAAAGATATATCCAAAGAGAAATCATCTTGAATGATTTGAAAGGCCCTTAGCCGCGCTATTACGCTTTCCCAGAAAAGATGAGTTAGTTTTTCACATTCTTCTTGACAAAAAGAGCACTGGGGGTTCTCTTTTATTCGTATTTTGGTTAAAAAATCATTTGTCGGTAATTTCCTGTGCAGAAGTCTAAACTGGAATTCACGAAGTTTTGTGCTTCTCGAGATTTGGGGGCTAGTAGGTTAGCAGCGCTCCAGTTTACATCGTTTTGCTTCAAACTACAGTCTTTAAGCCATTTCTGTTGGCTTAGGGTAGGGGCAGAGGCCTTCGCAACAAGTTTATCATACACAAGTCTTTGATTTTTGAGATTTGATTAATTTGGTCAAGAAGCTTTCATATTCATTGTCATTATCTGTGAGGTCGCGTAGGTCTCTTGCTCTCCGGAGAGTTTTTAAGGCAGAAATAAGTCCTAAATATGTTAAGTGCTTGATTTTAAAGCCATACTTTTTCTGCAGCTTTTGAAAGGTGAAAAAATTATTATTACTATCTTTTAAGTGTTTTATTTTCCTAATACCTCTACGTTCCCATTCCTTGTAGAAAATTGGGGCGTTGTTAATTCGCACCAAGGAGTTGAACCATAGACTATTTTCAAGAAACTGCCTTTCAGATGTTAATTGCTCTTCAAAATTTGTTTCTGACCAAATTAAAAGAAGTTCTTTTAAGAAATTGTCTGTTGTATTAAAAATCTTATTTGTATCTTTTTCATTAAGGTTGCCTGTAAAAAGGAGGCCATAGCCAAACTTCTCAACTTGAATGTCAAAAAACAATTTCCATTTGCCATGGTTGTCAGTATCCAAATATTTTTTAATCCATGATATCTTCAAGGCCTTGTTAAAAGAATGTATATCAATCATTTTGAGACCACCGTCTGGATAGTTATTTACCATTACGTCACGTTTTATTTTATCATTTTTTCCATTCCATAGAAACAGGTAAAATAGCTTATTTATCTCTTTGATTATGAACTCGTTTGTGCAGAGAGGCGCAGAAATGTAGACAATTTGAGAAGCTATTAAGCTTTTTAGTACTACGATTTTCCCAGTTAAGGTTAATCTGCGGTATTTCCAGTTGTTAAGTATGATTCTTATTTTTTCCAATTTTTCCTTATAATTTAAGAAGGCAGTAGTGTCAGGGTCTACGGAAAACTGTATGCCAAGAGATTTTACTTTATCTTTTTGCTATCTAAAATTTCTTTCAGGAACAAGAATTTCATTACTACCGCTTTTCAAACCGATCCAGAGGGCTTCTGTTTTCTTGCTGTTAAGCTTGAGGCCAGAGGTCTTGCCGAAGTCATCGAGTATATTAAGGGCGGTCGATAGTGTCTGTTGTGAGCCGTCGAGTATTAAAGTCGTGTCGTCTGCGTATTGACTTAGTTTAATTTCTTCCTGATTCACACGGATTCCCTTAATGTTTTGATTTTGTCTAATTGCTTTGGCTAGAATTTCCACCGAGAGAATAAAGAGATAAGGAGATAAAAGGCAGCCTTGCCTAACTCCTCTTTCGACTTTAAAAAAACTACTCGTCCATCCATTATTCAAGACGCAGCTTTCTATGTTACTGTAAAAACACTTTACCCAGTTTATCAAAGTAGGACCAAAACCAAAATATTGAAGCGTTTTTGTAACGAAAGGCCATTCTATCGTGTCAAACGCTTTTTCAAAATCGAGAAATAAGAGCAGTCCTGGAATGTTTTTTTCTTTGGCGAAACGAATAACGCTGTCTATAAGCCTAATGTTTTCACCTATAAATCTACCTTTAATGAAGCCAGTCTGGTCAAAGCTGATTAAATCGGGAAGAACATTTTTTAGGCGATTTGCAATAGACTTTGCAGCTAGTTTATAATCACAGTTGAGAAGGGTTAATGGCCTCCAGTTTTTGATGAAGTGCGGGTCCGCGTCTTTCTTGGGAATGAGTTTGATAATACCCCTTCTCTGAGTAATGGACAGTTGACCTGTATCGTATGAAAAGTTGAGTGCTCTTATTACGTGTGTTATGCGCAGTACAGGATGCGCAGTGCAATACTGAGGAATCACCTTAACCGATGTCAGCGGCGTTGCAGCTTAATGTGAAAAGTACCGGCCACAGCTGCCTCTTCAAAACGCAGGATTCTGCGAGTTCGACCGCGGGTCTATCGCTTTTGTTTTTATTCTTTGTCAACTTTTTCTTTTTTCTTTATTAAGTTTTATTTCAGTGTTTTTCTTTGCTTTTGGTAATAATATCTTTTATTTTTTTTATATATGTGACTTTAAACAATATTAACCAATTGTTTTTATTCTTTATATTAGAGTGATTAACAGTTAACCCGTGAAATATTTAGTAGAATAGTGCGTACTATTCTACTAACTATTTCACGGGTTAAGTAAAATCATTCTTTGACTAACACATTTTTAATGATTAAATGTGAACTAGCCAATTGACGAGATCGAGCGTGAAAAAGGTTTAAACGATGAAAACAGATTATAGCCGACTTAATTTTGAAACCGACTTAATTAAGCGACAATAAATAGTCAGAGGACTTCGCACTTGTTGAGGGATCACGGCTAATCAGGGCAAACTGGCCGCAAAATATTTTCTAATTTTTGTGATTTAAAAACTTGCCATACTGTGAAAAAATTTTAGGAATGACTAGCTGTGTAAAGCGTGCAATTTATTTTTTTCCACACATTTAAACATTTGTGCATTAAGTGAAAACGATCATTGACGGAAGGATACTGATAGATCCTTATGCTTATGCTTGCGCTTAATATGTCGAGCTCGTTTCAGTTGCTGGACATAAGCGCCGTTATGCTATGCTTATGTTGCTATTGAAAACAAGACTAATGTTGTTAATTCACAAATATTATAAAATTTAAATTTTACCGAAATTATCGCGCGTTCCCCACCATCTCGAAGCCTGGAACAGGCTAATTTGACACTGGATTCCTATACAAACACTGTACTTGGCGGCTTGTTACATACGGCCCAAGCTCAATATCAGATAACCGGGACGTGACCCCTGCTTTATGAGCGGTATTGTGTTACAAAGATTCGATTTATAAAGGTTTAAATGTAAATGCAACGGTTTTAATTCAAAACTTAAAAGTTCGAATGTTTTGTGAATAAAATTGACCTACCCTGTTGTTGTGTTGTATTCTTTGTTGTTTGCCTGCTCCTAGGGGGTGATTAAACGCTTAGCACCGAGGAGCAGGCAAACAACAAAGAATACAACACAACAACAGGGTAAGTCAATTTTATTCACAAAACATTCGAATTTTTAAGTTTGAAACAAAACCGTTGCATTCCCATACAAACCTTTATAAATCGAATCTTTGTCACACAATAACGCTCAGAAAGCAAGGGTCACGTCCCAGTTATCTGATATTGAGCTTGGGCCGCCTGTGGTTTGCCTAGATTACCCATGATTCCCATGCGAAGTCCTCTGTTTTCTATCTCATACCTACCGAAAGCGGAGCGTGATAATTTCTTAAAATGCAATGTTTATGTTACTAAGAATTAGCATGGTTCAAATCATTTAGCGGAAATAAAAGAGTAGTTGTATGTTGCATAACTCAGCAAAGTGTGAACAAAGTTGTTAAAACTTGCCATGATGGGATTAAATATTCAAGTTGGCGTGAACTGACGATTGTTTGCATTTTGCTAGCCTGGCTAGCTGCCAAAATATAACTAGAACCTGGCTAACTGAGTTGAAAGATCACACAATAGCGAAAAAACATCGATACTGCTTGAAAGAGAACCTTACAATTAGCAAACCTTGTAAATTTGAGCGTTATATCTTGCCTACAACTAGAATTGAAGCGGAGATTTAGGTCCTGAAGATTCGCGTACCACAACAAACACTTCATACTTCCAAATTCACAAAGTTATATCCCAGCAGTATCGATCGTTTATCTGTCCGAGCAGAAATTAGTAATTTAGAAAAACTACGAGGTCGTCTGATTCCATTAATCATTCCATCATTCCATATTTTTTTCAATAACAGACAAAATGGTCAACTTACCTGTTATCTTGGAGGAGACGTGTGCTATTATTTTCTTGCTGTTTGTGGCTTTAGATTACGATTCGGGTCATTAGGTTCTTTGTCAAAGTCCAATACTGCGAATCAACTGCGATGCTCGCCTTGATAAGCTTTGATATAATGTAATAACGACACTAAAAGGCTCCCAAGCAAGGAAGAATTAGGAGACAGTTTACAATTCTTTGTAAACATATCATGATTCAGAAGCACTCTTGACCTTCTCAAGTCTGATTACAATTGACGCAATAAGGTCTTAAGGGGCGAACCATTTGAATTTTGAGAGGGGGAGGGGGGGGGGGGGGGAGGGGGGTTGGAAGATTTCTCCTTGGAAAGAATTTTGTTTCCCCACTGACCAACTAGGCGGATATTTTTTTTAGTCGAAAAGCGGTACATGACATATATTTTTTGAGATTTTCCGTTGCAGGCATTTTTTTTTCACTCCAATCAGGAGTGGAACAGCCCTCATACGTAAATTTTCAAAACAGAGAGCGTTCTGCATTTTTATAATGGTGTCTTCTTAGCTTTAAAAAATTTTTAACTTACAGTGTTTTGCCAGCACTAGCAGACAGCATTAAATCCATAAAGAAAAAGGACGAGTGCTATATGTGCTTACTTTTTCAAACATAGATACAGTGGGAAGGACTCCCTTGCCTGAGGTGTAGGGCTTGAGACCAGCCCTGGGCTATTCCTTTCTTTAAGGCCGTCATACGCCAACCACGCACCATTGAAAAAATCTAGGTCACTGAGGCCATAGCAGAAAGCAGCACACAACCAAAAGCAAATGTTAATGCAGAAAACGAAGGACAGAGTTGATAGAAGAATGGCTAGCGGAGCATTCCGGGCTTTATCAGCTTTTGCTGATAAAATGAAAGAAAGTGGCATCACAGAGGTGCGACATTTAGAAGACGTAGAACTGAAGAAGATGCGAAATCTGACTTTGGGATGTCTAACTTTCAAGTAAAGAGACTTCTTCGGGCATTTTTTTTTCTTCGGGCATTCAGCTCAGGAGTGGAAAAAATGCAAATCAACAGGAAGCAGCAAAAAGGCTAATGTTGAATTCATTAAGTTTTGTAACAAATCACAAAGCCGTAGTTGTCACACTTCCGCCGGCATGAGGGCTACTTTGGCACCAGAGACGGAGGAAAAAGCGTCATCGTGTCATCAAAAATGTTGGAAAAGAAATGGAATGCATTATGGTAAGAAAATCCTCTGAACCCATTCCAAAACGCTAGTAACTCCTTTGTTCTGATGTGCGAATGCAAGCAACATAACTTTCGCACTCAAAGGAAGTGCAAAACGTGGGCGAGAACAGAAAGAGACAGGCGGATTGAACTTCTCTTAGCGGTGGAAAAGAACACAGCGGGTTGGACAGCCTACTACCAAAAAAAGAGCATATATGGAACTTTCTCCTTACCGCAGGAAAGATATCCATCAGTGGCTGCCTTAGATGCTCAAACTGTCTGTAAAGCAGATTATGATGCCTGTGCTTCCTTTAAGGATGAGATTGACATACTAGATGCTGCACTGAAAAAGCACAAAGATAGCTTGAGGAATGCCATTTCAGACACACTGAAAATGAAACTGTGAAAAAAGGTTTGTTTAATACAATAGTCTATTAAATCTACTCTGAAATGCATACTAATGTATCTACATAAAAATCAAACCTTGTCTCAAAATCTTGTCTCAAATGTAATATCAAATCGTCTCTCAAACTGCATGCTTATTTATCTGCATGTAAATATCTGCATAAATAAAACAATGGAATGAGAACCTTAAAAACACTAAAGCTATCATTGATATCCATCAATACCAATTTCATTTCCAAACTTTTAAAAATCCCATTTAATCACAATCCAGTATGTCAAGGGCAAACAATGTCTGATTACCGGAGTGCTTGTACAGTGCTGTAAATGGCCGCTACATGGACTGACATAAAGCATTTTATTGCTTCTAGGTAAAGAGGAGGCCCATGGGTTTTACCAACCACTTGAAAAAGCACTTGAAGAAGCAAGAAGCATGCTAACTAGAGAAACAGAAAGATTTACTCAAGTCCTTAAAAGCTGCCAGGACGAGAAGTTTGGGAAAACTGTCCAGGAGCAGTATGAGAAAAGGAAGGCAGATAAGAATGCAAAGAAAACCCGCAAGAAAGCAAAAAAAAAAAAAAAAATTAAACTGAGTTCCCTTATAATCCTTTAGAAATAAAAGAGCAATATTATATATTTTATGATTCAATATTATTTATTCTTTATAGATTGTTTTATTGGTTATTTTTAAACCATAAATTCAGTTATTTATTTTTTTAAATATTCAAAGTTATATTTCAGAATGCAAGTATTAATTTAAATTTGTTGAGTAAATCATTCATTTCAAAGGTATATTTTGATGTTCTGCATGTTCAATTTCTAATGTCAGTAGACCCACATAAAGTATGACAACTATGATGTAAAACTGATTTTATATAATAGTGTTGAGGTTAAAGATTTCATGTGATCTGTTAAGATCTCATGTAATTTAAAAGAAATTAGATAACAGAAATATTAAGACACAATGAACTCCTGTTTTTATCGGCAGACTGTTGAAAGATTTTATCATCTGTACTTGGGTAAGGGGGTTCATATTCATTGCACTACAATGTTTCCCCTAAGATGGATTTTTCTTTGTATTTATAACAGCTGTGGTTACCAGTCTCCCTCGGTACATTTTTATCAAACCCAAGATTGGAGAATAATGTTTTAAGTACACTCGAATAATGCCAGTATAGCTGTTGGAACAGAAATTAAACTTAAATATCTTGTTTAAAATACATATATGCAAAGATAAAGTTCTTTATCCAATCTTTGCAATACATTTTTTTATTGTAAAAATTATTTCAACTGTAGAGAATTTTAATTTCAAAAAAATATATGAAACAATCTCTTAAATAGTCAAATAGTCAAACACGAAAGAAGATAATGTAACTGGTCTAATAATTGCTATTACGCTAATATCCGATTCCGTGGGAATTTATCACCATCACATTACTCCTTACATTCAGTCAAAAACTCGTTTATTATAAAGTTAGTTTGTTCACAGATCCTTTATACTTGGATTAACAACCCCATCCACACACATAACAATAATCATGTAGAAATATCATGCACGCACATACCCCAAGTAATACTAAAAATGTTAGCAAAGCCCCTTTAACAAATAGTAACTGAGATATCTATACTTACCATGTAGTCTCCTCTATTTTGATTGGTAGATATTTTGTCAAGAGGAAATTCTTGATCGAGTTATAAAGTTTATCATTCAGTTTTATTATCCTATTGGTCCCTCCACTGTTGTTATAGTATATTGACTATAGTCTATTTGAGACGAAGTTGGTGACTTATTTTCCTTGTTTTGATCAAGTTTTTAGGAATTTTTATATCAATTAAGCTTTGATTTAGAAATGTTAGAATATATGACATATAATGTGAATGTGGAGGCCGAAATTTAAACAAACGCCTTTCGCGTACTGAATCAAGAAAATACGGCGGTTCTTTCAATTCAACTCCAGCGTTTACGCAGTGAAGCCACAAATACGAACAGGGCATTGAAGGTATTCCGCCGGCAAAGCAGTTTATTTGATAAAACTGATACGAATTAGGAATGTAAAGACTCATCATATTTCTAGAGTCTCTCGTAATGCAGAAACTTGCTTCATTTGGATGTTTTAGTACAGGACATGTAATGCTGCCGCATGAATTTCTCCAGGTCCACTTTGTCAGTCAATTTTTGAGTGTTCAAAATAGCGTCTACTGTATTTTTAAACATTCGTGATGTTTTTTGAGCAATTTATGACCTCTTATGTTGTTGAAGGGCACTTATTGTCATGGCAACGGAAATTACGGTTGTGGTCCATTTGATTGGTTTCTTATGTCACTTGTAATTATACCCGTGAAGAAGGAAACGCCTTCATAATATCTTTCCAAAGCCTGCACGGTAAATTGTCTTCCAATACTGCCTTGCTTGGGAACTTTCTGGTCTTGTTATTATCCAATATGAGGGCAGTAGCTTTGAAGATAATTTAACATCTAATGGGCTTGGAGAACTTCAGTTGCGCTTGTGACTGTCCACTCTGGCGAAGATGGGAACACTCGATTCACAACCCAGTAATCTGAGTAATTAGTGCAGTGTCTTGAAGAAGAGGTAGGCTGGCCATTTTGTACTTTATTCGAAAAATGTTTCATCACTTCATCTGTCATTAGAATAGTCGAACTCTAATCAGGACCTCAAAGTATCTTTTTTATGATTAAGTGGTAAAACAAGACGAGATCTAATGAATCCTGGTGGTAATCTGAACGTTTCCGCTCTCCATTCTTGCGTGATCTTTTATCTGTAAGTCAGGTTCTTGTTTCGTTTTGGCAGCTAATCAAAACCCAAACTACTGCTTCTCCAGGCCAATTCGCGCCAACTTAAATATTTAATCACATCATGGCGCGTTTAACAAGTTTGTTTACACTTTGCAAAGTTTACAATATTCAATTACTTTTGTCATCGTGAATGATTTGAACAATTTCTTTATTAACATAAACATGGCAAATAGGTTTTCACGCTCCGCTTTTTATTCCACAAGTAAACGTCCCGTAGGCGAAAAGAA
Source organism: Dendrophyllia cribrosa (assembly GCA_024195265.1). Classification (NCBI taxonomy): domain Eukaryota; kingdom Metazoa; phylum Cnidaria; class Anthozoa; order Scleractinia; family Dendrophylliidae; genus Dendrophyllia; species Dendrophyllia cribrosa. The sequence goes on along the minus strand of JAJLRJ010000007.1, from coordinate 28,356,741 downwards.
TCCATATATTCTTGACAACAAGTTGCTCGTAAAAAAACCGTAAAACTTTCGGCTATTGACGAACTTTACTTCGTTCTCTAGTGACTAATTTATTCAAACTTTGTATAAACAGTCGGATCCATCAGTGGTAAATATTACTTTAGGCAGCATAGTAGCCGACTCCGTTTTGATGTACCTGAGTGACCAAAGACGACTTTAATTTTAGTAAAAGTTGCTGAGTCTTTTAAACCACAAGTAGCATGGATTAGAAATCGAAAAAATAATATATGTTTCGATTCACATGAAAAGACTCATTGAATAAGCACAAAAAAGGCATTGAAGTCAATATTTGATTATTACGGTAAAGGAAATTTAGCTTCAGATTGTATTGTTCGGTTCACATTTTGTCTTTGTCCAACCTGTTGATTATGGCGGGTTTTTTTATAGTACTTCTTGGTTCAGATTGTATTGTTCGGTTCACATTTTGTCTTTGTCCAACCTGTTGATTATGGCGGTTTTTTTTATAGTACTTCTTGGTATGGTAATTGAGGGAAAAAACCCGGTATTAACCAATATATAAACGTTTTGTCTTCGTTGAACAAATGTCTTGTAAATGATAATAGACTTCATTCAATTTGACATCTCATATGATAAGTGACTGACAATGCAATATAGGCCAATATTTACATCATATTCACCGAATAATTCACCGGAAAGGCCGGAAGAACTTATATTTAAAAATATTACCATGGAAAACAGTAAGAGCGTTGAATCCCAAACAAAAACATCCGGTTGGATAATAATTTGGTTAAAAGTAAAACAATTATAACGGTCGACACTCATGAGACAACAAAACCACATTGTGTTCTTTCTAGTGCATCGGAAGGACCAAGGGGTATGTTATATTTCGACATTGAACTGAAACAAAATCGCAGAAATTTTAGGCCGATGCCCTCGTCTTAACCCTTTCATTCCCAGAGTAAATTATGAAGACAAACAATGTAGTTTTGTGGATGAAATCCTATGGTGTGACAATTCAAATGAAACCTCTTCAGCAGTACTTTTGCATGGTACCACTTGTTTTGTAATATTTTATTTTATTTTATTATTTTATGGATCCGACTGTTTATACAAAATGAAATTTGGGCTTTTTCTAGAATTTTGACGTTTGCAGACACTCTTGGGAGCGAAAGGGTTAAATTTTTTTACCTATTTCCGGATATTTCCAAGTAGTCCTGACCGTTTCTTTCGCAGCATTGTTTTGGGAGAAGGAAGGGTAGCCATTTTAGTATATAGTGCAATCTGAAACATACTGACAAATGTCAGCGTAGATTGATTTTATTTGTTGTTTCGAGTACAAGATGGTCGTATTACCCTGATATTTAGGCAATAATGCAATGAATAGTGCTTCTATACAGAAAAGAACTACATTTGGAGAATAAAGGTAAAACCAAGGATGTAAAAATACTGAAATCACAGGAGCATGTCGCAGTGATGGGGAAAGGGCGTGGGTGGGTGGCGGGGTCAATGGACTCCTGTCTAGCAGCAATCCATCAGGTAGAACTCGTACCGTACTGTCACTCGTGTGCGCATGTTTCACTTCTTCGCAGTCTGATAAATGTTTGAACTGTTTGCAGAGAAAAGTGTTGAAACTAAGACGCCCTCTACTGGTAAGACTGGGACCACAATAAAAACACGAAAATGAATGACAAACACCGGGACATCTTACGCCGTCACTGGTCTTCGCTCAGAAGGGACCTGGAACCTGTTAAGCTGTTACCTTATTTGGTGAAAGTACTGGATGTCACAGACGAACAGGAAGTAAAGGTGAAATCCACACGAGAAGAAAGGAGTGACAAGCTCTTAGACATTCTACCTCGAAGAGGACCAAATGCGTTTGACGACTTCGTGAATGCTTTGCAAAAATTGCAACCGCATTTAGCGTCTCCTTTACTTCAAGAATCAGGTAATCATTCTCTTTGAGGTGTCTTTTTTTCTCTTTAAACTTAGATTTGAGAGCGCAGTTTCGGCCGTCGAAATCTAGGTAAAGGGAAAAGGTTTTTTAAAATGCAAACATAGTAATCATGTTGGCGATTGGGTTACAGCAAACATAAATAAGTTAGCGCAATAACTGGATGAACAGACAAAGCGAGGATGGTTTTTGTTTAGTTACGGCTTGATTGATTTTAATCAATAAAAAAAGAAGAAAACAAACAAACAAAACAGATACCGTAAAATCCCGGGTTTAGGCCTTGGGCTTATACAACTTCGTAAGGGTTTCTTAGCTGGCAAACAAAAAATACTGTGATAAAAAAGCGTTGTTTTAGTTAATTTGGTGCAAATTGTTGTAAAGAATTACCGTTACAGAGCTGTGGTGTACTTATATATAGGAGGAGGTACAACCGGAATATTGTTTTGTTACCAAACTGATGGGCCTATAAGCGGAGGGCTTATAACCGGGATTTTACGGTAGACAGATAGAGCGTTTGCACCTGGCGTCACGGCGGCCATATTAGTGTCCCAAAACAATGAAATAACGGCCATATTAGTGTCCTAAACGAATCGTATGGGACTTTGGCTCTTATCTTATTCAAACAATTCCTATTGTGTTAGCACTCCAATATGGCCACCGGTCACCTGAGTGAAAACACTCTATAAACAGAAGAACGTCGCCAGCTATGTTGCTGTTTGCACTTTGCACAAACAAGGAAAACTTGGGGAACAAGGAATTCCTTACTGACTGATTTTCTAGCAGTGTGCTGAACTATTAATTTTGTTTTTGTCTTTGAAGAAATGGAGGAAATCAAGACAGAACTAAACCGTGCAAGAACACACAGCGCGAGGTTAAGAGAGGAAGTTCAAATAATGAGAACCAACTTAGAAAAGGAGCAACAGAATCACAAAAAAACTTCAAAGGAACTTGACGAACTAAGAAGTCTTCATGAAATGCTGATGGAAAAAGAAAAAGACGAAAAGCAAAATATGGAAAGCAGTCTTCAAAAGTTGGAGACTACCATTAAACAGTTGGAAAAAGAAATTCTGGCTGAAAAAGGTGAAAAAAAAGTTTTCGTCGAGGAGACGACGCGCTTGCGGGGGTTGTGCGATCAACTGGATGAAGCTAAGTCTCAAATGGAGAAAGAGTTGTGCATCCTAAGAGAAATTCTGGATAAGACCGCAGAAGAAAATAAAGAGATCACAAGAAAATTATCAGACTACAATAACAATATATTAAACGAAGCGTTCTATCGCGACCGCGTTAGCTTAATTTCTCGGCAGGGCGAATATGATAAAATCCCAAAGGGAACCTCCACGCATCTTTCTCTAACGGAGAATGTGGACTTGGAAATTAACACTAAATTTCTGAATAATAACACAGGCTTCTCGGTCGAGCTACTAGACGAGATGAGGAAAGACCTGGCTAGAGTAACAAGAGAGCACGAAGAATCGAAACAAAGGTGCGAAGAGTTAGAAAAGCAGCTTGAGGAAACTCTTGCTAGTTTGCAAAGACAACGAACTTCCAGTTTTCACGACAGGGCGACTTCTCCAGGGGAACCACAGCAATTTGCGTTTGAAGGTGAGTTTAAAAATATAAAAATATAAGTTACTAATATATGACAAACTTAGGCGCCAAACGACCTTTGTAGCAATCCGCGGCAACCACGAACTTTTCTCGCTATGCCGCGGCGACAACTATCCTTTGGTCGCTGTGTGGACACAATGACAGGTCGCCGCAGCCAGTCGCCGATTATAAGGCCAACTATTTCAAGGAAACTTCACTTGGGTTATTCTTAGGCAGCAGAGTACTTAGCATTGTACTCAGGGTCTTTTAGGCTTTGAAATTCCCGACGACAACTTCCTAGAACACCATATGTTGACCGAAATGGCTGGGCTGAAGCACCCATGAACAACCGTTTCACTTATTTTTGGATCTCATTGTAAACTAATCACATTGTAACACTCTTATGTTCATTTTGATATTTTCTCTTATCATGCCAAACTGGACGAAGGACGTTTTTGCTTTCCAGTTATCATAGTGAACATACTCTTTTTGAGCTATTTTATGAATATTTTGTTTTTGTGCACCTGTTAATTCACTTGGCTTGGCAAAAATTAATGACTATAATACGCGACTATCCATTTGTTATTATTATATCTTTAATATATATATTTAGATTATAGTTGTTTCGGTTGTTGGCTCATTGACACTAGTTTAGCTGTAATACCAAGAGAACGCGCACAAATACATAAAAATTACCGGAAAGATTGATGAGAAAAAGCTAAGGTTGTTAATTTTCTTTGTAGGTAATCAACAGTGTAGGTGTTCACAGTGTGAGGCACTGGAGGAAGAATGCAACTTGTTAAAAACGGAGAGAGATTTTATCAAAGGAAAGAAAGAAAAGTTGGAGGAGGAAATTAAGCAGATGAACCACCGAATAAAAGAGCTCGGAGAAGATCATCTGCGAGAAAAACAAATATTGCAAAAAGAACTGCAGAGGATGAAGGATGAACATGAAAGTTTATCACGAGATTTTGAGAAAGAACTGAAAAAGATGACTTGTGAAGTGAACGAACAACAATTGCAGGAAATGAAAAGTCTGCAAGGACAGAACGAAGACCTCAAGGACCAGATAAATAAACTCAAATCTGAAGTCCATAAAATAACGGTGCAACTGATGAAAGAAAAATCACAAGCAGAGAAGAACCACGAAGAGTTCCTCAAAATGAAGAAGAGTTTATCTCGTGAAAAGAAGAAGGTGAAAGAAGTGAAAGAAGAACTAGCAGAGGAAAGCAAGGCAAAAAAGGAGGTTATGAAGGAAGTGGAAAAATATATGAAAGAACTAAGAAATCAAGAGACGCACAGGTGTGAGGATATTGCGCGACTGCGAGAGGCGGCCAACGTGGAACGTTCTAAATGCGACATGTTGAAAGAAGAAATTCAAAGACTGAGGAGCATGTCAGGACGTAAGTGTTTTAAGGACGGATTACATGACGAATTTTAGCCCGGTCGAGGCGCCAAAATTTTGTTGAGATTACATGACGAATTTCAGCCTGGTCTTGATCCCACTGAAACCTTTTCTCCTTCGTGGCGGCCATCTTGTTTTATTGAAAACGCACCCACTGTGCATGCTTATGCACTTTTCAGCGCGAGCTGAAAATTACATTGCGTTTACACGTTTTCCTTTTTAAACCGGGCTGGAAATATAATATAATGTAAGCACGCAAGCGTCTTTTCAATAAGATTTGTTCAGAAAGCTGGGCTGAAATTTCAGCCCAGTCTTTGCAATAAATGTATTTACGATGAAGACTAGAAAAGCGGACAACTGCTAATAATGCAGAGGTGGGTCGCGTTTCGGATCCACAAATAGGGGCATAGCATTTTCCCGTTTAGAGACACTGATTATAAACTTGAACACTGATTTATGAACTCGTTTAAAGTGGATTTCCACTAACAAGTAATTTTACGTGAGTACAAACTTAAATTAATTAAAACGATTTTCGTGCGTGGGTTGCTTGCGGAACGGAAAAAGTTGAACCACATTTAACTTTTTTTGTTTATGGAAGTCGTCAATACATTGCCTGTTTTTTATTTACACATGTTAAATAAGACGACAGTGCATGGTGAGTCCTAGCCACACGCGAACAGTATAATAGTAACCTTAGTAAGGATATACCTTACATACAATACACGAACATTTTGTAACCTCCAGTATAGTGAGAGGACAGGTGGTCGCGACCGTTCCTTATTCAAATTTAGCTTTAATATATTTTTTATTGATGTAGCTTATATTTTTTTGTTCCTCTTTTAATGTACACAGGCGTTTTAAACTACAGAAAAGATTTCGACAGACACGGTGTCCTCTATGCCATAGGAACGAACTTTGGTAGCACGCCGTGGGTGAATCCCGGCAGTACCAATGCCTCCCCGACAAGAATAATCGTGACCCGTTCTTCTGACGACCGAGGTGACGCAATCGATCTGCTCGAAAATCGGAGAGGGACCATGAGTGGAACAAAGGACGAAGAAAAATCATGGTGGTGTGTAGACTTGACGGAAAAGTATGCCTTGTATCTCACAAAATACACCCTGAGACATGGGCGGGACAACGGCATGTCAATCATTCGTACTTGGCGGCTCGAAGGGTCGCTTGATGGACGTACCTGGAAACCGCTGAAAAGGCACGAGAATGATCGCGGACTCAAAGATCCTTATCCTTATTATACAGCCACGTGGGCGGTCGACGGAGAACTGGGCGCATTTCGGTATTTCAGGATTTTTCAGACGGGCAAGAATTCTTCGGGGAGATTCAGTATCTTTCTATCCGGTATTGAACTGTACGGAGTGCTTATTGAAATGGACAGTTAACGTTAACAGCGGTTCACTTACACATCAGAATATAGTATATCAGGTTCAGGAGACTTCTGCGTGCGGGCTACGCTACCTTATCATGATAGGAAATTAACGCTCGCGTTAATTAACTTATTTGAAATTAACTCGACTTATAATTACATTTACCGGGAAATTGGGGGAAAATAGCCTGCGCGCAGAATTCTCCTATTTTCTTTGCTTCACGCGGGGAGCAAGGAAATCGGAGACAGATGTACGCAGGCTAGAAGTAAAATTACTTTCGAACAAAGGAAACTAACGCAAAGGAGGAGATAACTGGGTTTCAAAGTGAAGGAAATTAACGCGATTAACAGAACAAAAGCATCAATAATTCATCAAGTTTGAACAAAGTCAATCATAGGCGTGACGGTAGTTTGGAATCCCGATCTTAATTAGCTTAGATTTTGGAGATTTTATTCCTTCGTTTTCTCAGTGTTTAATGAACAGTTTGAGAAGCTATATCAAACACTCGAAAGATTGTTTCATCAGGTATCCAATCACCTCGAAGTGCGTTAAAAAACCTCTGCTGCGCCTCGTTTATTTCAACCTACTTCTCGGTGTTTGGAAATCCTGATAAAACATGCTTCCTCGTGTTACAAAAGGATATACTTTTTAAGGCCTGTTTATAAAGAGCACAACCACGGACGCGAACGCGGCGTTCGCATTAGATTGCGTATAAGCAATTTGTATAAATCCGTTTTCACCAAATGCGATCACGAACGCGGCTGGGAATTCAGTGGTTCGTGCGGGAAGTCGCAGAGATTACCTCAAGAGCAAATTTTTATGCGATGGTCACACAAACTATTTCTTATCAACCAATCAGTTCTTTTGTTTTCGCGTAACTCGGCCCAGGTGACACGCGGTACGCGTAAAAAATTTGACTTTGTAGCGCACCGTTTGACAGCATGTTGGACAAAACTGAACTGCTAATTGTGGAAGTTGAAAAACACCTAATTTTATACGACAAAGGCTGTCGTGATTTTAAAGACGTAATGAAAAAGAAGTACAAAAAGAAGTGGGTGGAAATGAAGCTCCTTTATTAGGTGAATATGACGCTTCTGTAAAATCGGGTGTACAAGATATACGCCTGTATCTCCTCCCCCGTGTGAAGAGGTAAAATGCCAAAATGTTATCAGAATCTGTGTCTGAGGCGTTTGCTGCTATTTTCATGTGATGGTACATGGCAGCACACATTGCTACTGTCACAGCCCGAATTACCGCGTTGTCTATGAACGGTGGTCCGTGCGAACTTTCGAGCGGAAAGTCGTAATGGTCGCGTTCGTGGTCGTGCTCTGTATAAACAGGCCTTTTACAATGAAATGTAGCGACGAAGGAAAAAGAAAGGTATTGTTTCGTGGGTGTCAAATATGCCTGGAGAGGATCCAGAATTTTTAGATGATAATAATTGAAATTAAGGTCACGGAAACTAACGCTCCACTTAATTAAAGTCGCGGAAATTAACGCGCACAAAAATTAACGCGATTGAAATAAAATTCGCGTTAATTTTCTATAATAAGGTATGTTGAAACGCAGAACACCTTGTTTCTGTTCAAGAGGCCGCTACTGTCCATGGAGTGGTCATTTCTTTCAGTTAGCCAAACAGTGATCGGCTACTAATGAGCTAGTAGCCTGCATGACAGGCACTTTATGAGCCATACTGGGCGAGCGAAGCATTTCGCGCGAAGCTTTATTTTTTGCCCTCCCCTCGTGTCGCGTGTCGCGCTTCGCGCGAAATGCTTCGCTCGCCCCGCTTGGCTCATAAAGCGCATGTCATGCAGGCTAATGAGCTAGGTGCATTTCTGACAAATATGAAAACATGTGCACAATTTTTACTTAACGAAGCTAGCCAGATTTATATCGTCATTGCATCGTTTAAACCTTTGCTAATTTGTTGTTTCGTAGGTCACGAGTCACGTATGTCAAGGTTGATTTTGACCGTGAGGGCCAAGAGCTACCCACTTTTTATGGGATCAACTATAAGAAATTTTTAATATATATTTTTTTCAATTGTGTGTTATACGCGCCTTTTATAGGCAAAATTAAATAACATTAACCAGGCTTTTAAAATATTCAGATTTAAACTATGGCCTTATTTAGTTAACGACCCTAATAAAAAACACAACTGGGGAGACAATTGCTCAGAATGATTTTCTTTAAACAGTGAAATAGTTACTAAGCTTGTTGGCACTAGTAGGCACTATTTGACACTAACTCCATTTTCATTTGTTTAGTTTACACTAATTTTGATTATTTGCTAGATACTGTTTCACGGTCTAAGTAAAATCACTCTGTCTTCAAGGTGTTTTATAGTAACAGTTAAATCACGAATTATTTTGTGTCGCGACAAATTAGGAAGTAAATAATATATTAATTTTTTTAATGTATGGAGAAGAAATGAAAATATTCATTTTTACAAGTTGTTTTAATGACAACAATACACTACGCTAGGAGCTGAAATGTTATTTTAAATTAACTATTAAAAGTTGTTTGTTACGCAAGTTGTTACTGGTTAAGGGATAACGGTCCAACCGAACGGATAGCTTGCCAAATGATTTTAGGTATAAGGGCTGGATTTTGGTTCGTGGGGAGATTTCCTGTAGATGGCAGAGATGATAAGATGGAATGAAGAACTGCCTCGAGTGAAACCCCGGTATAACGACCCCTGAATAATGAAGTCCCCGGTATAACGAACGATGTTCTCCAACCCGGCCAAAGTTACAGTAAAATGTATGGAACAGAACCCCAATACAACGAACCCCAGTATAACGAAATCCCCGTTATAATGAACACAATCCAGAAACCCAAACGTAAAATTTACCCCGATATAAACGGATGTCATCACGCGATTGAAGTTTAATGAAAAACGGATCAACAGAGATTGAAATCCTACATTGTACGTACTGAACTACTGGGAATTTTGATATGACAGGGACCGCGGAGCAAGGTGAAAAGTGGGAGGGCTGACAATTGAAAATAATTTTTTCATATTGAAAATCGAAAAAAGGAATAAAATCATGGTGGGGGCGGGGGGCGTGGGCGCAAAAAAGTGGTGGGGCCGCGGCCCTACCAGCCCCTCCCACTCCGCGGTCCCTGTATGAGAAGTACATGGTGCGGTACAAACAAGCGAGAGTGTACATTATTTTTAATGCCGTATTAACGATACCATATTAGCGATATACTGTAGTAACTGCATGATACAGTTTAGTGATGCAACGTACCGTAAAATCTCTGTTAGGCCACCCGGGTGGCTTATTTATTTAACGTACTTTTGAGGGGTGGCTTATTAGAGGCTTATTAGAGGGGTGGGGTGGGGGGGGGGGGGGGGGGGGGGCTTATTGATTTACGAGGAATTTTAACCGGAGAACGTTACATCTGGGAATAGAAGCAGTAACCGCATTTTAAAGGATATTCTGAACGTGTTAAAAGAGAACTAGTTTTTTCAACATGCACATAACTAGCCTGCGTATAGCAGGAGCCGGTTTATTAAAAGGGGGGAATTTCGAGGAGGCACAACTGACTGGCGCCTGCTCTGGAGACAAGCACATAACAGAAGGTGTGCACTGGAAAGTTCTCTAAAATACAGAGTACTTACCAGGCTTAAAAAATAAATCACACTAACAGTAAATAGTAATTTACCGTGCTTCAATACACGAATATCACGCTAGCATGGCATGAAAATATATTTAATTTAATGGGGAAAAGAGTCCAGTATCAAATTCAGCACATCAATATTAGTAAAACTGTAAAGTTTCGTAAAGATTGCTCGTACACTGACGGAGATATGAACTTTTGAAACTTAGTACTCTGGCCTAATTTTTACAAAGAAATGTATGGGAAAAACACGAAAACGAGGCTGGATGGGCAATCTATGCCCGTCCACCATACATTTCTTTGTAAAAATGCTAAGTTTCAAAATTTCATATCTTCGTCAGTTTTCTAGCAATCTTTACAAAACTCGATATGCTGAATTTGATGCTGGGCTCTTTTCCCCAATAAACTAAATATATTTTTGTGCCATGCTAGCGTGATATTGGTCTATCAAGTAACTTTATTGTTACGGACAGATCGCAATTACTTAAAAAATCTGCCATTTGACCATCCTAATGTACCCGTTACAATGAGATTTAATTGTATAACAGGCAGTCCATTTCCGGGTCCATTTACTCTGTTCCAGAGAAATCAAACACAAAGACAATATATATATTTTATATATCCCTTTTCGCGGTTAACCTTTCTCATTTGTATTATAATAAAATTCAACATGATTGCGAGGCAATTTTGGGCAGAAACTACAAAATTGCCCTAAATTGCCTCGCAACCACGTTGATTTTTATAGTAATGCAAATGAGAAAGGTTAACTGCGAAAAGGGCTATTACGCATTTATGCTCTTCCTCTATAATAGACACCCTTGATTCCTTTCAGGGCTCTGGTGTCTGTGCTTGAGTTTCAGCTCATATGGAATAATAAACGTGTATCTACAATCAAAATATTTCCTCATAGTATATTTGCAGACTGGACCTTCTCAGTGGCATGGGTGCCATCACAATATGGAGCAGAGCCGGTCTGTTTACAACCGCACAGGAATATTTCTGAGCTACTCTCCTCGGCATGGAATCGGATTGGCTTAATTGTAGTTGTTTTGTGGCTACCATCACAGAATGGCTAAAATAGAATTAAAAAAAAAACATCAAAGCTAACTACTTCCTCAACTGCACTGGTCTTATATAGTTACCTACATGTAAGTGCACCAAACGTTTGGCCTTAAGGTCAATGGTTTGCATTCTAGTTGCAGCTGACAGAACCTACATGTACAAGTCATGTATCTACAACCATGTGCATGGAGGGGGGGGGGGGAGTTGTAAGCACACAAGACGTTCAGCCTGATGGCTAATAGTGCAAGTACTGGGGTTGCAGCCATCGTAACCTATCTACATGTACACCCAGGTGTCTGGGTGGAGTGGTCTGAACTAGTTAGAAGCACATAAAACATTTCTGAACTTGCCATTTTTTAAACCTTATAACTCTTTTAAAACTTGCCCTTAAAATAGCCCTATAAGCTTGAAGAAATTTCATCTACTTGATTAAAGTAACACAAAACGCACAATTGGATCTATCCCGAAACTTATTCAGCCTAATAGCCCTGTACTTCGGGCTAGTACAGTGTAGCCCTGCTAAAGAAATTTAATCGATTCCATTAAACAAAAATAAAACGCACAATAATAATATTGTTGCTCTCCCGAAACGTAATTGGCCTAATAGCCCTGTAATTCGGGCTAGTAGACCTAAGCTTAAGAAATTTCCTCGACTCGATTGAACTAGCATAAAATGCACTATTGCAGCTCTCCTGAAACATAATTGGCCTAATAGCCCTATATTTCGGGTTAGTAGCCCTTAGCTTAACAAATTTCATCGACTGGATTAAACTAACACAAAACGCACAATTGGAACTATCCCGAAACTTAACTGGTCTAATAGCCCTGTTATTGGGCCTAGTAGCCCTAAGCTTAATAAATTTCATCTACTTGATTAAACTAACACAAAACACACTATTGGAGCTCTCCCTAATAGCCCTGTAATTTGGGCTAGTAGACACAAAGGGCGTAAAAAAAAACCACATAACTGATAAATGTTAACTTGCCATTTTAATTCCATTTGCAGTTTAAAAATAAGCATATTCAGTTTACAAAATTAATACTGTACAGTTGAGCCTCTCCTTACGGACACCTCCATAATATAGACATCTCTCTATTATGGACAGTTCTCTTGATCCCGAAGATACCAAAATTCATACAATCCCTAGCTCTATAATACGGACACCTCTATAGTGCAGACACTTGGGTCTGCACCTTGGGTCTGCACCTTGGGTCTGCCCCTTGGGTCTGCCCCTTGGGTCTGCCCCTTGGGTCTGCCTCTTGGGTCTGCCCCTTGGGTCTGTCCCTTGGGTCTGCCCCTTTGGTGTCCGTATTAGGGAGGTTCAACTGTAAGAAAACATCTTAGCGTGATATAAATATCCATGGTCTGAAATGAGACAATACCCTGGGGAGTTTACAAGTTAACAAAAGCCTGGGGGGTACTCTTTGAAAACTTGGGTGGGGGTGTGCAGCATGCTTCTTGAAACTATTACCCTATTTCAGACCATACCCTTTGGTGCCGCACTTACATGTACCTTAAAAGCTTATATAAAGGAGTACCTGCCCCCCCACCCCGGATAAACGTTTACATCTGAGGGACATGGAGTGACCAATTTGCATATCTGTACCATATTATACCACATTGCATATCTTGTTTATTTACACTTTGTGAATTAATGACAGAGATAAAATCTAGCATAAAATCGAGAATTGAGGTAAACTTTGGGATTCATTAATTTTTCTCAAGATGGATTCAGCGGGAGACATGAGTCATTACATGTATTTTCATTTTTTGTTATTTCTCGAAAACGACAGAAAACCAACAAAAAAAATATTGTGAACAATGTTTTGCAATTAATTTGTAGGTCACATGCCAAAAAATGAGGCATTTTTGAAATAATCTGAGCAAGAAAAAATAAAAAAGTCTTTAAATTTAACAGGTTATGCTCTCAGCCCTTCAAATTATTAGTGTATCCTATTTACAAGTAAAGACTGTCTCAGTTGAATGCCTCATAACACCTGCGAAGAGTGTCACTGCTGTGTTATAAGAACTGTAATACAAAGTGGGTGTTTCAGGGTGTTACTTGCTTTGTATTGTGGTATGGGTATTGTTACAGTGTCTTTTAAATTTTGTGTTTTATGTTATTTAATGGCAATCGCAACATCTGCAACAACAACAATTTAAAAACTGCCCATAAAGTAAAGAAGGCCTGTTAATGGCCATGTGCATGCAATCTTGTTATATATTATTGTCTTGTATGAAGACGATATATTTTTGTGCAAACAAGGTATTGTTCAAAAAGCCGTGGCTGTTTTTATGTATCCTAACTCTAAAAACAACAAAGAAAGTCAACTATAATATCTGCCTGATAAGTGATACATGTACATGTATGATCTGATTGTGCCTTGTTGTGGCCAATTGAGTAACTCTTTACTTCATTGAATTTATCTATTATCCTACATGACTGTCTTGTACTTCTCCTTTTTTTAAAGTCTGTATGAATAATTTTTATCTATAAGACTGATGCATTGTCTATCCTTTGCGGCACCAAATCTGTGGAACAGCTTACCAGAACATATAAAAAAATGTGGAAACTATTGACATTTTTAAATGTAAACTTAAAACCTTACTTATTAAATGAACCTTTTCAACTTAACTTTGTAGATTTTTATTTGTAACATTTTTATCTTTAGTTGTTTTTAGAATATCTTACCAGTGGCTATTGTCTTGTAATTTTGTTCTACTGCAATTTTTATTGTTGTGTTGTGTTATACATGTATTGGGTTATTCTAGAAAAAATCCACCCCCCCCCGATGGATGGCATGCTGGAAATTCGCACGGGAGGGGGGGTTTGAGGGCTCTGGAAATCCGGGCGGGAGGGGGGGTCTGGACCTAAAAATCCTTCCTCAGGGGTCGATTTTTTGAAAATGATTTGAAGAGAACACTTTGTGTTCAAAACAATTAGTTAAGGTTTAACTTCGTCGGTTCCACATTATTCATAGAGAATAAACCGGATGAAAGGGAGAAAATACAACTCAAATATGGAGAAAGTCAGTGAACGTAACCGGAAGCGTGCTTCGGTACCTTGCAACAAAGCTCGTGTCCGAGTTCTTGCCAGCAACAAATTGTCAGGGAAAGGTTAAAAAGTATCAGCCGATTTGAAAAAAGACAAGATTTTTGACAAAAACAATCAATGTACCGTTATGCAAGTACGCATTGTTTTCTATTAATTTTGTAGAATTGTTTCAGCTTGCTTTCGTCCACGTTTTCATTCAAGGAAATATGACTTTCATTCAAAAGTTTTGACCTTAAGAAAAAATGTTTTGGATTCATGATCATGAAAAAGCTGGGTGCGATCAAATTACATTTTACACAAAATTTGCATGAAACAAAATTGTGTATTTGCGACAACACTTTGAAGAAACTGTGAAGCCTGGAAAAAATTAAAACATACCAAAATCAAAGCAGTTATTTAAGGAACTAGATTTAAAGAAACATTTCATTCGATTTTGTCTTGAAATCACGGGGTTTTTTCATTATGTGTCACGCAATATTTATTTAAAAAATGTTTCACTAATTTATAGCACTAATCACCACAATTTAGAAAAATATAAAAACACGATCTCCTGAATGCGACTACATGTATTTTTTTTTCATTGTCTGTAAATTTAGGGCCTCCAAAAATTTATTGGAAATCCGGGCAGGAGGGGGGGTCTCTGGGCTTGGAAATCCAGGTGGGAGGGGGGGTCTAGCGGGCCAGGAAATCCGGGCGGGGGGAGGGGTCAAAAAATCTTGCCATCCGTCGGGGGGGTGTGGATTTTTTCTGGAATAACCCATTGTATTTTTGACTAATAATAAGAAACTTGTATGAAAACATAAAAAAAGAACGAAATGCAACAGCTCGTGATAGTTGATGATTGCCAATATCATTTAACCATGAAACTTATAAAAATTAATGTGCTAATTTTATTGCTAAAGTACCTGTTTTTTACTAAGTCCACATTTGCACCAAGAATATCTCTTCCCCTCCACAAGCTCCACCTGAAAAGGTTGCTTTGCTGCTATCACGCCAACATCACAGTAACTAAAGGCCTAAAAGTCAACATACATGTATTATGCACTTATTGACTGAATGGGAGAGCCGGATGGGAAAATATTTGGCTCAAGGTCATAGTGTACAGACCGAGCGCCATGACCAAGAGTCAAATATTTTCCTGTCTGGCCCAACCTTACTCAGTCAATAAGTATTTTATAATACGACTACATGTAGAAAGTACAAGAACAGTTGTGCAGTGCAAGGTCACTTGAACTCGAGCGGGGCCGGATGGCTTTTTCCGGACCGGCTCACGTCAACCCGTCCGGCCCTGCCCACGTCACCTTGCGATTCCATTTTCTGTAGGATTGCATCACTGGGGCCATACGGTCATATTATAAATATTTTAATTCAAAACTTCTAGTAGGATGTTTTTCAGCTCCTTGGAATTTGGGGGTGAAAATAGAAAAATAATAGAAATAGACAGTACAGAAGAAACACAAGTGCTGTAAAAAAGAGTTACTGCGCCGTTCAATAACATGCGGAATCTGAAATTCAAATCTCCACCAACGGTTGCTTTATTCCCTGCCGTCAATCATAATTAATACGAAAGCCAACGGACCATGTAAAAAAGAGACAAACAAAATGGATCGAAATCTACCAATCATAATGCACGGAAGTGACCTTTTGAACTCATTGAAAGGAGGATAGGTTCCCTGAGAGGTAAGCTAAGATGATTGACGGCAGCGTAAAACACAAATTTTGAGTTGGGTTTTAAATTTCAGAGTCCACATGTTATCGAAAGGTGCAGTAAAAAATGGCTTTTCTAAAATTTATGTGTTGAAAGGGGATTCCAGTTTACAACGATTGAAATTCATTATCATGGGATACAGAAAAATAATGTTCAGGTTCAAGTTATGAGCATGGGACAAAGAAATGATCCGAGTCCCAGACAGGAATCAAACCTACATTGTATGTTCTTCGGTACAGTGTACATCGGATGGATGCTCTAACCACTAAGCTACTAGACTTGCTACAAGTCCCTTCCAATACTAATTTTCGATAAGTTAGGTTCTTCGTCTACTAAACCACATGTACTGAGATACTCATGGAAAGCTACATTGTGTACACTATAGGCCATTTAAAACTGTATGGAAATGACATACATCCTACATACTGTTTGGATCAGCAATGTCGAAAGCATCACATGTGGTGATGAATAAAGAAACATTGCACATAATTATATATATATAATTTAGAAGCCCGGTAATGAAACGAGAAAGCTGGTCCTAGTAGTATGCAGGATGCACGACATAATTATATGAACAAGTCTAGCATGTGGACTACATTGTACACTGTAGGTGGCCAATTTGAGTCTCTTGTAGATCGGTGGTTAGAGCATCTGACCAGTGAATGAATTATTGATCTTAGGAATATTGAGTTTGTTGAGGGTAATATCTGAGTGATGGTGGTTCTTATGCATTAATCAGTGGCTCGTCGCACAGGAGGCAGTCCCCAGGGACTCTTGGGGATTTGCCCAAATACCTGAATCAATTCTGACAAATCCCCACCTCCTGGGGGCATTAAACAATAAGGACTCCTGTAATTTGTTAATAGTGTGCTATAACATGGACTGGAGGTACTTCATACAGGATATTTATTACATGAGATGTTGAGTCAGAAAAACAGCATTGTTGCAGACAAGAGGGAGGTATTTCTATATCCACAAGAACACCTGGTGGAATTTTTTTGAATTATAATCTTGCCTCAGTTCCAAAATTAGTAGGGTTTGTATGGATAACCGATTCATCAGAGCATAAAAGTGCGAATACCTTACCTCCAAAATTAACTGCAATATGATGCCCTTTTCGAATATCTATTCAAATCCCATAATTTGACAAATTTTAGTTTTTGTAAAACCACAATTATTTTTTAACTCGCCACAGAAGCGCTTGGAGTTGTGCAAATGGAGAGGGTTTAATGTTATTATAAAAAAAAATAATGGAAACAACCAAATACACCGTAAGTTGAGCTAATATGTAACAACATGTACAATCAAAGTGGGAGAACTTTGATTTGAATTGATAGGCGTCACTTAATATAAAGTATTCTTTTTCTCTTACCTGCTGCATTTGTAGACAGAAACGCTGATTGGCGAGTAACCTTACATGTCTAAGGGACAATGCCATAGTGCTAAAAGTTCAGCAAAACGTAGCAAAGCTCAAGCAAATAAGGTTTCAAAGGGCGATGATTATTTCTTGAGCGCCGCACGCCGCGCAACTTTTCATAAATGTCGGTCAGCGGAATGCTTAGCAAAGAATAACTTCTTCATGTACCGTACCGTGTACCGTACTTCTAACCCAGCAGTTATCGAATTCAATATGGCGGATTAGTGTTTGGGTTGTGATCTGATCTGAGCAGCAAATGTAGTTCCGAATCACAGCATTTACAAGAAAAATTCAGTTGTACAATGGAGATAAGCAGCGTGGCAACTGAAGGGGTCAGCCTTTGTGGTGATTCTGCTCGAGTTGGAGATCGTGCTTTTCGAAACTTGGTTCAAGTTACAGTGGAGATTTTACTGAAGAAAAAAAGCGAGGAATCCCTCAAAAGTTAGTAGAAGCTTGATCATTCTTTTATTGTCATAATAGATAAGTTATAGTTTTGTTGTTGAACTCTGAAGTAGATGTGTTCAGTCAAAACATGTGGGTAGGGGGAAGGACCTTATACATGTACATGGTTCGATCCCGGGGTATCCAATCGATGAAATCGATAATCGATGACAATCGATATCAATTAATCGATTGATAATCGATAACCAATCGATGGAGAAGATTTGAGTGACCTTATCGATTGTCATCGATAATCAATAGCAATCGATAGTGTAATTGATATCGATTGGTTGCAATTTTTTTTCTGTTTCAGAGTCTACAAGTTGACGAGAATAAGCGCTTAGTATCACGCATTTATTGTAAAAGACTCTGCATGTAGTGATTGTTAAAACATTTTATATTTTTGTATCCGTGGGATCGTGTTCATCCCTGGGTATACATCGGCTTTCTAGTTTCACTTACACACATATATTTGTGTGTGGTGGCCAGAGAGGATCCACGAGCTCCGATTGAAGGTGGTCAAGTTGGCCACATTCGTTCACAACTTTAAACGCGTTTCCGCGTTCCCCCTTTTTCTTGCAAGCAGTAAAAAGCTCGCCAACGTTCACTGAAAAATGGCAGTGGTGGTATCCTTTGACGATGCATGTTACGGAGAGTTGAACTTCTTTTTCGACTGACCCAGACATTTTCTGCGTATCCGCCATTTATGATGGTTTATGCCCGCCGGTTTATGGCAGTTTACGGGGCACTAGCAAATCGAGCGTGTGAAACAGGAAGTCCAATCAATAGCAATCGATAGTCAATCGATAGCAATGGATGAACAATTTTTGTGTGACTATCGATTGATCATCGATTGATCGTTACCAATCAATATCAATTACATGTAGCTAATTTTATCGATTGATATGGATTTATCGATTGCTTTTCCGATCATCGATTGCCATCGATTGGATATCCCTGGTTCGATTCCTCCTGTTACATACATGTATGTACATAGGGCTGGGCCTCTGATATTACGCGATGGTGCGATTTCGCATAATCGGCCTCAAATCGCATCCGATCGCATAATTCACGAAAAATCGCATAATTCGTAAAAAATCACACAAAATCGCATAATGTGAACAAACCACATGATACACTATTGCTTTAGCTAAGAAACTTAATCTAAAATTTGTTTTTTTCTATTGAATTATCCTGTATCAAATAAACAAACCGCCACTTTCGATCGAAACTGCGTTCATTCTTCACCACAACAAGCTTGGTAACCGCGTAAATTTCTTGAGCACATGTTTTATTTAGCCTGGTTACTAAGGTTAACCAAGATGGCCGCTCATTTACAGACTCTTTTCTTGGATTCTGTCGTTCGTTTTGGATGTTCCTTCATAGCTAAAAGCTTCAAAATGTCCCACAAAGATAGCGAGCACCGTTTTAAAACAGGTATCTTCGTTTTCTTCCTCTGAAACCTAGTAAAACATGCATAAAAAAGTTCCAGAAGAAAACGCATAATTTGCATAATTTTCCGCATAATACATGTAGTCCTTGCTTATCGCATAATTTGCCACGAAAAAATCGCATAATTTCCATTTTTTTATTGCGTAATATCAGAGGCCCTGATAGGGGTATGCAAATCCACCAATCCATTACATTTTGATAGCTGAATCCGTTGATCTGCAGAGTTTTTTGCTGAAATCTAAATCTGCAAATAATTTGCGAACTTTTGAGATGACTTGTAATAAAAATGTCATGACTTGAATCTTGCAAATGGCATGTACACTGTATGGGATTACACGTTCCTGATTTTTCTCTGAATCCGAAATCAGAATATCATTTTTGGACATTAACAAACATTAAGGGCCTGATAATATGCGGATTTGAGCCTGGGCTGAAATTTCAACCTGTTACGTGATGTACAGTACAACTGCATGGTATTTAACCTTTGCAAATATTACATGTTGAATTTTAGCTTGGTCAAAATTGAGCTGAAAAAGCTTATATAAAACTCAATGAAAGTACCATAAGCTGGATTTACAGGTTTGTGTAACAAAATCACAGATTTATTCTGATGCATGGCTAACAATAAAGCAGAAAAAAGTGTTTTTTATTTCACCTTGCGGCATTTCAAGAAGCTACATGTATAGCCACCTACATGTACATGTACAACCAGGATACATGTATGTCTGTAGTGTAACAATACTGCTTACATGTACAACTGTATACTGTACAGTGTATGTAGTGCAGTTGTATTTCTACTTAAAAGAAATCAATATGCTAATTTCCAAAAATTTGATTTTACTGTAGGTGGCTCGCAATAATTCCCAGGATTTTCGATCACTTGTACTTTGATAGATCATTACACTACTGACAATAATTGATTATCAGTTGATGATATAATAATAGCTCATCAAACAAATGCCAGCTGGTCGTTGATGAACAAGTTATGATCTCTTTTATGATATAACAGGTTACCATTAGTAACTTGAAGTATTTTATTAAAATTATTTATTTTATTAGTTTCACCAAGGAACAAATTTTATACATAACACAAATAAATAACATTAAATAAATAAATTGGCAGGGTGACTGCAACAGCGTGTAGCCAATTACTGTAGGCGGCCCTTTACATTAAAAACAATAAATACAATTACGACTAAATACATGTATACATGTAAACAAACAGAAAAATACTAATTTACAACATGATACAGGACAGATAAGGCTACGGGAACTAAATTGCATTTCAAACACACTGTCTTAAAAGTATGAGGGTTATCGCAGTCAATATTTTTAACAGATTTAAAAATAAACATGTAGTATTGGAGCATAACAGATTCAAAAGCAGTCAAGCTGTCCAAATTGCTCAAAATAATCAAGTTCATCAGCCGATGTATAACAGTACAGTCTGTTAAAGAGACCCATTATTTTAGCTTTAAGTGTTTATAACTAAAAAATTAAGCCTGGTGACCCCCATTTTTAACTTGTGAATACGCAAAGTGTAATAAACGAGTTATAGCAGACGATAGAAAAATATGCAAATTTTCAATCCTTCCTTTGCTCCATTGGCTGTTAACTTTTATATGTAATTCGGCTTACCAGTGCGGCCATTTGCCCGTTGCAAATGTAAAGAAATTTAGAGTAGAGAATATAAGTGTACTTTAATCAGGGATTCTGACAGGGTGCGCGGGTGCGGGACCGCACAATTCGGTCAAACCCGCACAATTCCGCACAATTCCTAAAAATCCGCACAATCCCGCACAATACTGAAATATTTGCTTAAAATTTTAATTAAATCAGGTATTTCTATTGATTACCAAGATTTCGAGAAACGTTTTAGGCTATTTTCAGTCCATTTTCCTTCCAAACAATCGAGAAATCCCTCGCTTTCCTCGAACAGCTCGAGCGATCGATATAAAAACAACAAGGCGTTCTCTTCGCCGTCCTGGGAACTAGTTTCAGTTTTACTTCTATCCGACTTCCTACCGAATTTTTCGCGTAGCTTTTTAGTTGTCGTTTTCCAGACATTATGTCGTTTTTCTAAGCAGCCTGTCGATATTTTATCGAGCGCTTTCGCTTCCTCTTTCAGTTTAATATGTTGGGGACCAAAGAAGAAACACCGAAGAAATGTACCGTCGCGCCGAAATGAAATGTCACTCTGTCTGAATTAATTTCGCAAAGAACTGATCAAGTTTGCGAATCGACAAACAAACTATTAAAGCGCTGGAACTTCGGATTGATAGGAGAAAATTATTAAGTTCTGAATGATCAGAATACTGGGTTTCATATTTTCCATCAAGTGAAAGACGTTTTCATTCAGGAAAATGCAAAACAAACATGCTATCAAATTACATTTAGCACGCGATTTGCATACATCTCGAGGTTCTGTTTTTGCGGCAAACTTTCGAAGAAATTGTGTGAACCTTTAATGGAAATTATTCACACTACATAAAATGTACGGATTTTTAATAAAGGAACTCGCTCAGATCGGAAACATTTTATTTTGAGTGGTATTTCGGTTTTACCCGATCGAGTTCATCGTGTCACGCAATGTGGTTTTGTTGAGACAAATAAACTTTGGTGAAGAAAAACAGCCGCAAATTGGCGATTGCTGGTACATTTTGATCCCCAAAGTAAAACATCTATTTGTATTTTTCATTTATGCAGAATTTCCTCCCTGTCATATTTTTCTGGCCTGGCTAGAACACTGGTGATTGAATATTTGGTTGGTCACAGGATTGCGCAATCCCGCACAATCGAAGAAATTTACCGCACAATTTGCCCCAAAACTCCCGCACAATTTTAGTTTTTTTCCCGCACCCTGTCAGAATCCCTGTTTAATGACCACCGTAAAAGAGTACATCATGAATGCGATGTACTGGTGTTTCGCTTTTGGAGTGCTTTTTTTCCTTTCTTTTCTTTTTTAACAGAAATTTGATGAAATTGGCATTTAGAGTGTTTCCTATTTACGAGTTGGCTCATGGGAGCCTTTGATTTACAGTATTATCAAATTGTAATTAGCATGTTAAGATACAATGTTTTGCAAAGTTTAAAAAAATTCTTGGGAAGGGGTTCAGAGCCACCATCCTGGGCTGACGTTCATCATGTAATCGCAACAAAATTTCAGTGCAGCAACCACGAGGTTGAAATGTCAGGGTAAAAGATGGCTTACAGCTGCAAATTATTATTTTGACTTGGTGTACTTGAATGTGTAGGTGATGAAGACATTGCTAGCGTTGATGCAGCCGCATTAAAGCAGGCATATGCTGGTTTGGTTACACTGATGTTAGAAGCTGTCAAGATGGATTGTGACTCATCCAGTATAAGGTACATTTGTACATTGTACAGTGTAGAATATTTCTTACAATTGTGATGAAATAAAAACTAAAGTATACATGTACATGTACGTACTGACTAGAAAAAGCCAATGAAACAATTGGAACTTAAAGTGGATTTGTGATTGGTCGAAAACAGTTTTTGTTGCCTAGTCCTTAGAGGCTACATTTCTTAAACATTATACAAATGTAACCATAGCAAATGGCCAGTACATAACATTAATTAGCTTTCTGGCAACAAAATAAACACAGATTGATGTTATAAATGCACAAATTCACAGTGCATGCAAGCACTGTGGAAGAGTGAAGCCTAAATTTCTCCAATACTTTAGCCACAAAAATAATATACATGTACATGTACATGTATACCCCTTAAATTTGCATTAAGCCTGTTAACTTACAGTTCTTAAAAATTAAAGGGCCAAGAGCATAACCGACCTATGTGAAAATTTGGTCTGTTTTTTTTTTTGTCCAAATGAACTGAATTTTTGCATGTGGTCTCCAATTTAATAGAAAACCGCAGCCCTATATTTTTCCCGCTGGTTTTCGCTTCGTTTTTGAGAAATAACGTATGCAAAAAACCGCAGCGATGCTTTTGAGATCTTTTATTGAACGAGAAACAAAAGAAACCTTTTGTTTTCTGAAACAATGAAATCAGCGAAGCGTCGCAAAGCCGCTAGTTGTTTGTTCCGATACAAGCGTTTGTTATTTAAAATTAACACAGAATGTTGTTGTTTCTTCGATGGCACAAGTGGTCAAGGCGCGGGCTCAGAAAAATATTGGAGTTGCTGTGGTGCCGGTTAGAATCGCAAACCGTTGATCTTTTTTTTTCGCCATTTCATCTCTTGTTCTTCTTCTTTACTTCTCTTCTTTTTTTATTCCATCAAAATGACCATTAAATAGAAGTCGCATTGTCGATGCTGCTAAAATCAACTGTTTCGGAGAAAACAAAAGATTTGGAAATGCCGTCGTTAATGATCTTCGAGATCTTGATCTGTTTAAAGTTTAAAGTTTGATCAATTTTGAACGTGTAAAGCTTTCAAACAGCGAAATCAACAACCTGAAAAAAGCAGTGAACAAAGAACAATATTGGAACAGTTAAAAGAAGTGAGAAAGCAAAAATACCAGCAAAATTTTAAATATTTTCCCTGAGTGCTTGAGAAATACATGTACAGTAGCTGGTAAAAATCTCTTATTGTCAGTAGTGCTTTCATTAATAGTAATTTCATAATATGTTTTTGTATGCATGTCTTCCATTTATGATTGCCTCTTCTTTGTTCCAGTTCCCTGCTTGAAGACTGCAAGTGGAGCAGTGATAGAACAGAATATTTTACGAAACATTTTCTGGTATGTACTTGTGCTGTGTCTTAAATAAATTTGTCTTTTTTTGTTGAATTGTTATGTTCTTTAATAAAACTACCATAATCTGGACCCCCCCTCCCGCCGGCCCCCCATCCCTCAGAAAAAAAAGAGAGAGAAAAGTTTAGAAAATAAGGTAATAAAACTGCCCCATTTCTTACTGAAATTTGTGGACATTTTACTAAACTTTTTAAAATAATTGCAGGGCTGAGTGCATAAAGGACCTACAGTGTATGTCAAATTTTGGGATTTTTCACTCACAAATTGTGTTTTTTAAACCGAGAAACAATCTATGACTCTTCGGAACAAACATTCTTTTTCTCAAGCCATTGTTTTAGTAACGAAACGAAAAAAAAACAATAAAAATTAATGAGAGCAGAAAATGTCAAAACTTGACATAGGCCCTTTTTTGCACCTAGTCCTTTTTTTTTTATTTGTTTATCCAGGGGCATCTAATTTAGCAGAGCTAGTTTAAATGGAGCCCTTCAATAATATTGTTACAAAAGTGCAGGAATTTGAGTCAGTTAATTTGAGTGTCAGCACATTTGAATATGTGTAATACCCGGCGTTACCAATCGATGAAATCGATGATCGGAAATTCAATTGATAAATCAATATCAATCGATGAAATTAGTTAATTGATATCGATTGGTATCGGCCAATCGATGACCAATCGATAGTCACAAAAAAAAGTGCATCGATTGATATCGATTTGCATCGATTGATATCGATTAGCAAGTACTTTCATGACAGATGTTCCAAGTGAAATTGTGCTGCGAAGGGGCGACAAACGAGTCGCGAAACAGCGAGTTTTCGCCGCTTCGTGCATGTCTCACTTCAAACAAACTTTCGCTCTTGTTTGGCCTGAAACTCTCATGCACTCTCGGCGATTCCTGTGCGCTCTCATCAAATTTGGCCCACGCTTGCTGAGAGTTGAATAAAACTCTCGTGCAACTGAACTCTCATCCTTCAACTCTCGGTGACTCTCATTCTCGTTTGGCTAAAAGTCATGTTTTCAAAATAAATGTGTCGATAACAATCGATGACAATCGATGACAATCGATAACAATCAATGCCAATCGATAAGGTCACAAAAATCTTCTTCATCGATTGGTCATCGATTATCAATACCAATCGATTAATTGATATCGATTTTAATCGATTGATATCGACTTTAATCGATTGATATCGACTTTAATCGATCATCGATTTCATCGATTGGTAACGCCGGGATAATAGAATTTGTGCTATATATTAAATATTAAATTATTATTACAATTTTTGTTGCAGGAATGTAAGCCTGAGTTAGAGGCACTTCTTGCAAGGTAATATTAATGTTAGGTATTGACATGAAAACAAATTCACTTTGTTAGGTATGTAAATGTAGTCCTCATGCCCAAAATGACCCTGATCCAATTGTTTATACATGAGATTTAACCCATTGACACCTGAACCGCCCGTACAAGACTCCACTGCTTTAAAAAATTGTAACTTTCTCAATCATGTGAACATTGCCTTAACTAGCAGTTGTGAGCATTGACTAGAAAGTCTTTCAAATAGAGATACCCAATAAACACAAAAAAGTCAGCGATTTTTGCAGAATATCAGCGTTTGAATTTGGACAATAACAAAAATTACCGTTTTTAACGTCATAGAAAAACAACAAAAATCACGTTTTTGCCTTTAGTTTTTTTTATTCAAATCATCGTGGCAAACCCAAAAGTCAACATTTACAGCAAAATTCAGTCCTAGTCCTAGCTTAGCAGTGAATTTTTTTGCTCTTATTCGTTGCTCAGGCCTAGCTACAGCTTCTTATACTAGTGCATACTCACCTTGCCTCGATTTTCAACATCACCGCACTGCATGCTGGGAAATAAAGAGATTTTTCGACAGCGTTCATTACGTCCTCCACAATTTTCATATAATTTTATATACTAAGTCCACAGCCACTCTGACCCACCGCCGAAATTTCGCGCTTGTTGTGTTCTCCTGCGGTCGCAACTTCCAAAATATGCCGCAGTAGGTCGAGAAATTCATCCAGAGTCGAGTCCCAAAGCTACTTCGTTTCCAGGCGGCCATTTTTCCAGTTCAACGAGCAACGAGCCAAATTCGTAAACAAAGTACAACACCTAACTCGCTTCATTGAGAAGTGGACTCTGAACTACCTCCAAGCTTAATGATGCTCATCAGGCAGCTACTAAAGATGAAAAATGGCTGTGAACTTACCAAAAATCGTAGATAATTCATATTGGACCCTTTATTGCAAATCAACCAAGCAAAATGAGATCGTCACAATGACGTTTCCAGTAAACTCGAGCCTTCAGTGTTTTAGAACAGCAGCACTTTCCATGGTAACTTCAAATATGAAGTCACGAAATCCTATGGGGCGTGTGTATGCAGAAAATCACTCAAAAACGTAAAAATCCTCAAGTGTCAATGGGTTAATATTCTACTAAGTTGAAGTTTTCCTGCTGTTAATTCTAGGACTGGAAGTTCATTCCCTCATGTTGTTGATGTGGACTGGAGATTAGATTACTATATTAAGGTAACTTGCAGCACATTTTCACAGTGAGGACCATTAATAAACCCCATTATTAAACTAGCAAACGAGAATTTGACAATGACAACTACAACAATAACAATAGCAATGACAACAATTGAAGGGGTACCTGGAAAAAAGCCCTAAGTGACTTCTGATAAACTGCTAGATTCTCATTCCAAACTGCCTTGTATTCCCTTGTGAAACACAGGAAGAATTTGACGTTACATCAGAAGTCACTTAGGGCCTTATTCCGCGCACCCCTTCAATTACAACAAATTAAGTAATGGCCAGGTATTAAAGACATAGAACTTCTTGTGCTTTTTCTTTTTGAACTTTTGAAAAACCACATTTTAGTGGCGTCAATGGCAATAAAATTCTCTGTGGAGGTGATGTACACTGTAGTTACTTGGTAAGCACATTGCACGCCAATTTTAATTTTTTTTGTTTGTTTTGTTATGTAGAATAACCAGATGGAGAAAGTAAATAAACCCACCTACCTCATCACACTCAAGACTGAGGTATGACTTCATTATTTTTCAATTTCATCCACATACAGTCGAACCTCTCCTTACGGACACCTCTCTAATACAGACACTTATCTGTTATAGACAGTTTGCTCTGTCCCTTCGGTGTCCGTATTAGAGAGGTTCAACTGTACTTACATATGTAAAAGTTGTTAGCACAGTACACAACAAGACTGACGTGCCAATAACCACTGTACATTGTAGAGTCAAGTACAAAGTCTAGCATTTAACTGACAACACACTGACCAATTCGCTTTCCAAATCATTACAGTGCAATCACACCCATTCAAGGCCTTACTCATAGACTCACTTTAAGGCCAAAATGTAATAAACGTACAGTAAATTTTATGTGAAACCAGTCTCGGCAACACAGATACTGTACCCGGAATATTTCAGACCATAATAATCAAAACCCATAATCCTATGTAGGGTGCTCAAAAAACGGCCACACCCTTCGGGATGGCACATTTATTTTACCTTCAGTTCACAGATTTATACATAAGAGAGTTCCCGCATTTTTTGTTGGTATTGAACATTAGTTTTTCTTTGTTGTTTAGGAAGCAGGAAAGTCCCAAGGAAAAGACGTACAGTTTTCATGTTCGATGGAACAGCTACAGGTAAACTTTGGTAACTTTGTTCAGTAGACCGGTTTTGTTATTTATTTTTAAACAACTACTTAAGATTATGGGAGTTTAGTGCGGCTAATTTGCAATAACTTAATTTAATCTATGTTTTGAAGGTAGTTGGAATTGAAATAAGTTTTAAATCGTGATCTCTAATATTAAGCCTAAGGGAGACTTGACGAGAGTTCAACTTCGAAGATTCAAAGAAAGTGCTTGTAAGTTGGCGGTCAAACGGTACAGAGTTTGGTCGTTTGATATTTTTTAGCCATGTCAGAATAAAGTGAAATTTTAAGCTGATTTCAACTGAGAATCTACGTGAACTCATGCTATCGAGTTAAGCTAGAGTTCGATGAGGAAGCGTTAGAGTATGGAAGCACGTGATAGCTGAGTTGACGCGAATAGTAAGATGGGGGGCGGAGAGAGGCTGTTTTAAAAAAACACAGTTGTAAACGCATGCAACTTACGCAAAGGAACTTCATTTTGGCCGTAGACTTTGCCTTGGTTTTACAGACAAAACGGTCAAAAAGCAGTAAAAAAAAAACGGTTTGCAACTTGTCGTTAGAGCTGCGTCTCTCAATTTTGCTACATTTCAGAAGTGATATTGTTGTCACATTCTATAAACGCTATGTCAACCGTCATCATTGTACACTGTTTATTTATAATTGAAATAAATGCTATTCTTGTTTGTTTCTCTTTAGGATTTGGTTGGAAAACTGAAGGATGCATGCAAAAGTATAGAAAGAGCAGCTGTAAACTGAACGTTACACCGAAAGTCGAAAATAACTGAAGATTCCTAAATATTTTTTATAAATATGATTGCATTTATTACGTTTATTTTTCCATATTAAAAATAATTGACGAGTTATTTTTCAGGTAAAGTATCGCTCTGTTTGCTTTAATAAGTCGTAGACATTGGTACTCAACTAGTGTTGTTCGGCCCATTCCAGTGCTCTTTTCAGATTTTTTTCTTTGTGGTGTAAACATTGAATGACCCAAAGCCAGAAACTGGCAAAGAAAATTTGTTGACACAATCCCTCAACACCGTAAAATGAATCCCTTCGATGGTTTTCTTTGTAGGGCGAGTTTAAAGGACCTTTATTTACCTTCTTTTTAAAGAAACTTACTTAAAAAGTTTTTTTATGGCCAGAAGTGTACTTAACTTCAGTAACATACTTTCACATTGTCTTCGTCTAGAAAATAAAATCGTTAACTTTTTAAAGTTATGCGCGAAATCGCTATCTACGTTTGTACTTCAGATTCTTCATTTTTATACAGATGTATCTTCGATCGCTACGGTACTGAATAATAAAAAAACGTATGATAAGAAGTGTCCTGTCCCTGCACTTTGGATGCAAGTCAAATTATTCAACCATTTAGCTGTCTGCATTACGACAATCGCAGCAGGCCAAGAAAAGCTAAACTGACAATAAACGACCCGTGCCATTTGAAGTCAAATGTTTTCTTCACCGATTGGTCATCGATATTGGAATGTCAATCGATTAATTATCATCGATTGTATAGATTGGTATCGGATTTAATCGATTTTCGGTTTCATTGATTGGTCAGAACAGATGGCGGATAGAGCAGTTTTCAATTGAGTGTGAAAAGTAATCACACAATTGCTTTGGTTTTTCATTGCTACGCTTTGTGATTGGCTAAAAAATCTCGCGCCACTTTCTCGACCAATCAGAAGTAAAACCAAAACCAATCGTGACTTGTTCGCACGCGTTTTCCCGCGCTTGGCGCCGCCGACATGTAATTGCTTTGAGCTCTGATTGGTTCATTGAATTGTTTACGACTGCTGTGATTGGTCAGAGTAATCACACTCAATTGAAAACTGCTCCAATTGTCCATAATGAGTATCGTCAAGGCATATCATTTTAAACTGACCAATCAAACTATTAGACTTGGCACAGGTCACTTATTTTTATCTCCAGTTATAGGGATCGTCTTAACGCTGTAGTTCAAAATGCTTGGATTAGGAGTGGGAAGCACGCTCGCATGGCTTCATTTAACCCTTTCACTCCCAGAGTCAATTATGGAGACATGTAGGACCATGTCATGGTGTAATTCTAACTTTGCAATTTGTTAACGAAATCCTATGGTTTGACCGTTCAAATGAAACCTCGTCGGCAGTACTTTTGAATGTTGCCATTTATTTTTCAATATTTGACAAAATTAAGTTTGATTTTTGGCGCTCTAATTTTTTGATGCAATTCTTCTCAAACTCATTAATAATTCATGAAGAGAGAACGAAGGAAATCACTTTCGTGAAGGAGGTTTCGATATGTGATACAAATTACCATAAAATTTTAGCTTTTAATTCTCCAAGAATTATTAATAGTTGGAGAAACTATATCGAACACCCGGAAGAGTGTTTCATCAGGTATCCAAACACCTCAAAGTCGTTTTAAAAAACTCGGCTGCGCCTCGTTTTTTTCAACCCACTTCTCGATGTGTGGATATCCTGATGAAACATTCTTCCTCGTGTTTGATATATTACTTGTCGCGCTCTTCAGTGCAAGTTTTGTCACGTGTGTAAACTAATGGCGATTTCTCTGTGCGATAAGCGTGCGACATTTGCTACGATTTGCCGTGTTTTCTCAAATAGCGCCACAAGTTGCATTAGGTTTCGAACATGCTTGAAAACTCTGCGACATCGCGCTCAAATATCGCACTGAAATCGCCGCTAGTTTACGCACGCGATTTGAAGATGCAACTTGCGCGCGACAAAATCACACCGAAAAAAGGGTTAAGTCGAACTGAATAGTTTTCTAGTGTAATCGTCGCCTCTTCTTGCAGAGAATAAAATGAGCGACTTAGAGCAAGTATGAGTGAAGATTGCAATCTTTACTCGTAAATGTTTATATTTTGCTTTGAAGATCAATTCGTTCTGCCCAAGTTTTTATTTTGCAATTTTATCGCCCGCTTTTTCCAGCAGTATCCGAGAGTCTGAAGCAGGCTTCATCATTATTTGCAGAAATATACCTCGTGTATGCATAAAGGCTGATTTAGACGACACAAATTTGCCGCATGCGATTGTTTTTGTAGCGCGCGCTGCTTGTGTCAGGCGAAAATTATATACAATTCGCATTATATAACATTGTTTGTGTCTATGATTGTCGTGGGGTTTTAAAACATGTTTCAAAATCCTACAACTTTTTTCGTGTTGCATGCAACAGTTGTGAGCGAGTTGTAAGCTGATTTAGACGACGCGATTCGTGTTGTATGTATGGCGTGAGCAGGTTGCATGCGAAAATCGTACGCAAAAGTTGTGCCGTCTAAATCAGCCTTAAAGTTTCTGACTAAGAAAATTATTAGGTCACGTGACGTCACGCAGGGGACTCAATGTGTTTCGTGCAAGGCACGTTATCAAAACTCGGTGGAGTGTCTGGAATTGTTGGTAAAATGTCATTTTTTAAAACGTGTTCACTGCTGAGACATTCCTCTAAACTCGCACGTTTGCATGGTGGTTGAAGAGTTTCGTCGTTAGTTGATTGTTCTGTTTTTATTTCGCTCATTTCCTTTTTTCTCCTTTTTCTTCTGAGCATCTTCTTTTGGGAAATGATCTCAAAGTTTTTATTTTCAAGCTTTGTAGGTTCTCTTGTTGTGACTTCTAGAAAGGCATATTCAAGATCCAGGAAAGACTGTGAACAGAAAGAACAATCTATTACCAGCGAAAAGATACCGTCTGAACAATACCAAAGAGAATCAAAGTCCAGTGGTAATTTTCGAAATTTGTTTGGTACACACGGTGCATCATGGTGTTTTTTATTTGCCTTCTGAAGTTATCGTGTGTCAGGTTTAAAAAAAATATTGTGGCTAAGCAATTGCGCGTCTTCCCTCGCTTGGCACCGGTAGCACAGTTTTTGCTTCGAGGTCTGATTGGTTCTGATTAGTTATTTGTCTTTGTTGTGTTTACTCGAATGTGATACTTTGGTTAAATTGCCTAACTCAGTACCTTGGCGTAAAGTCCATATATCCGGGATACTTCTGTCATAGTCAGATCATCATGCAGTATTTCATCACAGCGGATAATTTCCACCTACAGTGAGATGAAATTGATGAAAAAAAAAAAATCACATTTAAGTCTGAACCTCCCAACAATAGCAACAACAACAACAACAAATGCAGCAAATTAATACAGTGGAACTCCGCCTTACGGTCACCTCGGTAATACGGCCATCTAGGTAATACGGTCACCTCGTTATTACGGCCAATTTTTTTGTCCCGGAAAAAAGGCTATACATTTTCTAATTCTGGCAAGCTTTCATGAATTCTTTTTGTTAATTTTAAAAATTACTTATTTAATCTTTATCTCAGTAGGAATTCCTCTATTGATCATTTTAAGATTTGTAAAACTTATTAATTTCATATGTACTAGTTAACTAATCAATGTTAGTAGATTATTTAGTTAATTAATTAATTATTACGCTATATTAGTTTTATTGTAGGAGGGCCATTATGAAAATTACTGGGTGACCAGTAATTGATGTATTCCACCCTCGATAAATAAAGTTATATTATTATTAAATTGGATCTCCACCAGTCCACGTCTCGTTCCCCAACAGCTTAAGCGATTCACGATGGTTTGATGTGCAAAGAAGCAATGAAATGAAACGTTAACATGATACAGATTCTGAAGGGGTCAACTTCAACTTTTTAACTTGTAACTTACAACACAACATATATAGCCAATATTACAAATAAAAAGATAAGGAGACAAAAAATTGCATCACCTGATGTGTGTTGGGAATAGCGAACTTCATAACCAGGAATTTCTTGAGCACATTAACAGTCATTGCAGAGGGACATCGGAGATAACGAGTCGGAAAGATCTATAGAAAAAAATCACATGTAAGTCATCCAACAGAAAGAATCTCACGCAGACGTATAGTCATCTTTCCAGGTAATTTTTCTGACAAAGAGCGAGAGTTGATTGGAAGAGCATCGGAAATTGGGAGGGGCTTAAAAAGAAAACGACGAGGACTGAAAGAGCATTGGGGAGACTTCCAATCTTTCTGTTCACTAATTTTGTCTCAGTGCCTCTCGTAAGTCCAATTCTATTCCAGTCTCCTTTCTACAACTTTTCGCTCATGGATACGTTAACGGAGCGGATAACAATATAATTAATCACATTTTTCTTGCAATACCTGTTTTTCCATCCAGTTTCTCCTCCATCTGTACAAAAACATAACAAAAAAAGTGAGAAATTGCGCCATAACCAAGTAACCAGAGGATTATCTGCTATAACATTTTGTTTCCGTGTCTTTATCCCTACCTGTAATATTCCAGTGTTAAACAAACTGGATCTTTCATTTCAACCTGATTTTTATCCTTAATATCATTCGTAGCTCCATTCTCCTCTAAAAGAAAGAATAAACATGTCACTACTCCATTAATCCAGTGATCTTCAATTGTTATCTCTGCCCTTAAAACAGAGCGCCACCCAGCAAAGGAGTATCAACGCAGTTAAAAAGAGAAGCTTCCGATGAGATAGACGAGAAAAACTTATTGAAATCTTTAAGGTATAATACGTGTTTTCCGGTATCACTACGTGTGTTTTCTTTTCAAATAAGTTAAACCTTACTTTTGGGGTTCCGGCTCTAAAATTTTCGACGAGCATCCTCCATGCGACACTACTGTGAGAATAGACAAATTCGGCTAACGCGTTGTTGTACCCAATTCAAACCTTTTGGGATTAGAACTCTCTGTTCGTCATATTTCCATATCAATGAAGCATTGACATGGAAATTATATGGAAATATTGTGAACAAAGAATCTTATTCCCAGAAGGTTTGAATTGGGTACAACAATGCGTTAGCCGAATTTGTCTATGAGTATAAGAAAATAAGCTAAAATACTTCGCCGACAAATAGCAAGGATGAATATCGAGGTTATACAGAAATTATAGAATTATCCACTCGAATTTCCTTTATTGCAGCAGTTAACAAGAAATTAATTTTATCGTGCTCAGTTCACGCGCGCATTGGGTTGTTTTTTACGCAGAACTGTGGTTAGAGCCCGGGACTGGCGATAACGACTGAGTGCACGAGGGCAAGAAGCCAGACATGGGCGATAGTTAGATTTCCATAGACCCTATTCATAAATGGCGACCGGTTTATTATTCTTTTATATTCATGCTAATTAGCCCAACTAGCCTCGTTTAAGCATGTGCAAAATTCAAAAGAATTTTTGCTCTAAAATGAGGCTAGTTGGGCTGATTAGCATGAATATAAAAGAATAAATAAATCGGCCGCCATTTATGAATAGGGTCTATGGGCTCTTATAAAAAAATTAACCTGGTTTGAACTATTTGAGAGCACGCGAGAGTTTTTCGCAGTTTTGTTTGGCCGGGACCTGTACCAAGAAATGCAATCACGCGTGCCGAATCACTGTTGAAAATCTTTGTTTAAGAACGTTTTGGTCATTGTCAGTTCGCTGTCTTCTTCTCAGCCAACATAGCACTGTGATGACGTTTAACTAGGGAATAACAAGCAAACAACAAACAAACAAACAAAAAAGAAACTCTCGAAGACAACAAGAACTTAAAAACAAGTTAGGCATACATTAAGAAAAAACATGCGACAAATCACATAATTATACAGAGGTAATTCATTTACCTGAAGGTGTATTGTCTTTTCTATGTTTTTGTTCAAAATCATGTCGAAGCTTGAATTCATCTACAAAAATGAAGTGAAAAAATTCGACGCAATTGTGATAAATAATACACCATCCTCTTCCGAGAACAACAAAACACAATTATTTACTTTGTCTAGGTTGCCTACTGTTGACGCTGGAATTTGCTCTTATATCAAGGCATATTTCTTTTGTAATGATGAAATGATGATACAGTTCAGCCCTCCGTTAGGAGAG
Source organism: Dendrophyllia cribrosa (assembly GCA_024195265.1). NCBI lineage: Eukaryota > Metazoa > Cnidaria > Anthozoa > Scleractinia > Dendrophylliidae > Dendrophyllia > Dendrophyllia cribrosa. The sequence continues at coordinate 28,322,352 of JAJLRJ010000007.1, read as the reverse complement.
TTATTCTCCAAAAGGTTCTATTCAGTTTTGAGCGCGAACGCGGGTTATGACCGGTTATCACATGTGGTGAATTAAGAAGGCAGGACCACTGAGTCACGAGTGATGTACCGAAATATTTCATGCACTCCACTGGCCGTACAGCAGTAGTTATGAAATGTCGTACGCATTCTTTTTTGCCAAATACAAGTAAATAACGGTCACGTACCTTGAAAGAGGCCTGGTACAAGCTTGTAGACGATTTCTTGTAGAGTTCGGTCAGGTCTAAAAGAGGAAGTGATAAAATCTGAGTTAAGTTGCTCTTATACCATTCGATGTCTGGCTTGCAACGTTCGGTTTTTTGAAAATGGCAAAATTGTAATCTTAAAACACTTGAGAATCCCATGTTAAAGGAATTTCACTAAATTTGCAGCACTAAACAAGTGAACTATATAGATAACTGAAAAGTGGTATATAACTTTCCCATAGCAACGGCCCTTGCATCTGTACTGTCGTGAACATTAGTTCAATGCTCATAAAACGTGCTAAAGAAATGCAATCACCCCCCCCCCACCCCGTCTAAAATCCATTATCTTAACTTAAGACCGTTTTTCTCAAGTAACACAAATTCATGGATTGAGAAACTTGTAAGCAAGGTATCTCTCTTGCATTTTAGTCAAATTTTCTTAAATTCTCAGGACCATGAAAGAATATAATTATCTAGGAGGTAAGTATAGTTCCATTTTCTGGAGCTATACTGTAGTAATTTTAATCTTTGTGCTATTGTTATTTTGTAGTTTTCGCATAAATTCCCCCCCCCCCCCCACCCTCCACGAAAAAAAAAGAAACTCACTGTTTTCCGAGGTTTAGATCCTAGATGGATTATTTATGCACAAGGTAAAGTTGACTCCATGGGCATCCGACCATTTGACTTTAAAGTGCCCATAACCTTTTTTCATTTTCGTATCTAAATCTACACGTCACGTAATGAACATCTGCGAAAAAAATTTTGATTTTAAAAAAAAAACGTGAATTTTTTATGATTTTTTAAAGTCTTCGAAATTTGCCGCCATTTTGGTCCACCATTCGCATTAGTCTCCTCTCGGTCCCTCTCGATCTCGGTTAACAAAGGATCCGTGACGTAGATTAAGGAACACATAACTTCAAACAAAGGAACTTGTGACTTCAAACAAAGGAACTGTGACGTAGTTAAGGAACATGTGAGCCCGTAGGCCTTCTTAACAGCGGGACGGGTATACCGCAAAAAAATAAGATTTTGAAGATTTGAAATGTTCATAAAAATTTCGCGTTTTGTGCAAAGCGCGAAATTGTTTCGCAGAAGTTCTTTGTGTGGTGTTTACACTCAGATGAGAAAATAAAAAAATAAACGTTATGGGCACTTTAAGTTACCTAAATTGGCCGAAATCGACCTAAAGTGACTGATTTTGAACTCAGAGTTCAAAACTATGTATCAGAATGGTGGAATTTTCCCATAAAATTGTTTTGAAAAAAAGGATTTTTTTTGTGTAAGACGACCCTAATTAAAAGGTTTACCGTACCTACTTTATTGCTACTTAATGGTCTTCCCAAGCTATTTAGCAGAAGCCAGCAGACACCTTTGTTAAAATCACACACACTGGGAAACTAAGGTTAAACGGGACCTTTTAGAGTCGATCCAACTGGAAACAACTTGTGAAATTTTCACTTCAAAACAACCAGATGCTAATGCAAATGAGACATGAAGTTTTATATACGTTTCACTTGAGTCCTCGCGCTGTTTGGATCTTGGATCAACTATAAAGCAGTCAGACGTGAAGGGGTGTTCTGAGATTTGTGGACGCTTACATATTGATTGCTCAACAAGGCCAGTCCGTTTAATAGTGGTTTGAATGTATATATTTATGAAAGATCAGACAACGATACTAAAATAGGTTAAAAACTCCATAGAAAGAGACCGAAGTAATAAGAATATTGTGGGCTTTTTTAACTGAGCCAATGTTAACACTCACCGAATATACAGCAGAGGTTTCGTTTTGTGGACTTCAACATCACAAACAGGGCAGTGATGTGAGGTTTGAAGATACTTCACTATACAGCTGCGACAAACTACAGGGGAAAATAAATCGATATTTAACATGAGAATTGCAATCAAATTTTATTGTGATTGAGTTTGTTTCACCGTTTTGACCAGAGAAGCCTAATAGTGTATTGCAAATAAAGATTAAAAGAGATTTAAAAAGACGATAATCGAAAATAAGAGCGCAGTGCCCAGGCACTAAAAAAACTCTGTCTTGATACTTACTGCATGTCTAACCCTCCTTTCCTTGAGCATCAAAAAGCACTATTTCTTTCATTGTTAACGGGTTCCCGCATTGCGATATTAACTGGAATCTGTGCCGGAACCACAATAAAAGAAAATCGTTCACTCATCAAGTCATGTAGAGATAAGTGACCTGATTCCTAAGAATGGTAACGTGTCCGGACACTGTGCTCCGACTCACACAAGATCAGTTATTATGACGCTGTTCACATGTGCCTGAGGGTTCCAGAGGGGTCCTGAGGGTTAGACGCTTTTTCAAATCAAATCATTCTAAAAATGGTACTTTTAATTATTGTTTTCTGAAACTTACGTACATGAATGAAGGCACTCGACAATTGTTGTAGCGTCCACCAAATATCCACCGCACAACACGCACAGAATGTGAGAATTTAGTTCTTTGATCTTTATCGAGCGCAACATCCTTTGTTTCCTGATATTCTGGACGTCCTCTGAATATTTAAAATACATCAAACATAAAATAAAAAAAAATCTGATCTGAACGGTATGTAAGTTAAGTAGTAACCCAGTTAATTGCAAATTAAAATTTATTCTTGACATATTACTGACTAAAATCAGCTTTAAAATGCACGTAACGTTTACCTTAAGTTTACATATTTTTTCCATTCTCACTTTTTATTATATTCAACACGATTTATAAAATGTACCGTTCATGTTAAAAGTATCGGGAAATAACTTCTCTTTTTTTCTCTCAAGCTAACTGAACAGATAGAAAACAATCGGGAATTAACCGCAAGGCAAATGGTTTTAACTAGCACCAGTTGTAGGAAAATAAAAAATATATATTTTCCATTGCTCGGCTAAAAACCGTTAACGATTCAAAAATATCAATTGGTACCAATTACAGGCCAATTTCGATATATTTAAGTTCGTACTTGGCTCCGAGGCTTACGGAAATTAAACAAAATTTTAAAATCACATTGATATTCAGGAATGAAAATATAATTTCTTTTGTTGTATTCCCCAAAGCCTCTGATTGATACATCGAAATTGGCCAATTTAAGCACAATTCTGCATTAAACGCTATAAATACGGTACTTATGGCTTGATTTCGAGGAAGATTGAAACGGAGTGTAGTTATAAGTGCTGAAGCGAATTTATTGTCCATCGTGACCCGTAGGAAAAATTTATCAACTCACGACGAAAACCTTTGATTCTTGACAATTTTGTTTTGGCTATAAACGAATAAGAACACGTTTTTTTGAAAGCAACAGTTTCGTAACGAAGAACCTTGATACCCTTCCTTTAAACCAGTATTAACTTAAGGACTGGTTTTTTACTAGCGGTCTTCACTAGCGACATAAGTATAAGCATGCGCATACACGTAAACGGAGCTTATCGCCAGTAAGCGTATTAAAGGATCAATGTTATGCAATATGCCAATGTTCGTTTTCATTTTACGCACCTGCCGACATATAGGGCGGTTTGTAAGCATAAGCAGAAGCATAAGAATTTGCGTCAAGTGAAAAAGAACCGAAAAAGAAAAAGAACCGCTTATTCTTGCGTCGGACCCGTTTTCATTGGACATAAGGCTTAGCGCTTTTTATGCTTCCGCTTATGCTCATGTCGCTGGTGAAAATCTGCACCGCAAATATGCTGAACTCACACCTTAAAAGTTAGTTAGCCCGACTCTAACAATCCCTCGGCATCAAACTCGGTATTACAAGCGGTTTTTATGCATGTCTGTCGAAGCTTCAAAGTCATCGAAAATGACAATTCAGGGGATTGATGTTTCCAACTTAGGAATGCATAAATAATCTTAATAAACCAACTGGTCACGCGCATGATGACAAACTACTAGTTGTTTTTTTCGCAAAACAATATTTGTATATGCATATTGTTACTCAGGAGGATGGTTAACTTGCCCGATTTGTGAAAATACCGTGTAGCCAATTCTTCTGCCGAAAACTAAGACTTTTTCCGTATGAGAAGAATTCAGCCCGATATATAATACATAACAAATTCTAGAGTCTGATGAACAGTGATCTGATATATATGTTAAATTCATGTCAAAAATTGAAATTTATTCCAAACCGTCTGAAGTTGACGACTGTCTTTTTACCTAAGCATCTGATAAGGAAAATTAATTTTAATTAAATCTGCTGTTTTACGAAAAGATTAGTCAAAAGTATAAATTAAGTAGTTTTTCTTTTTGAGTTATTGTTTGGATTTTAACACGTATGTTAGTTATACGGAGTCCGGATCGTACTGTCTTTTCCGGTGACTACCTGTTTGTCGCCCGCGACCTTGCTGGAAACTGAATCAGTGAACCATCCATTTTTTACTGAGTAAACCGACCACAGACGGCTGCGGTTATCACCGGTTGTAATTAGTGAATTTCTCCGAACCAAGCAGTTTCGATTGTTCTGAAGCAGGCCCCAATGATCCATTAGTCCCTCATTAACTATACTACATGCAATTTCGATCTGCGTTCAGGTATAGCAACCGAAAGGGTTTCAATGCGAGCTTTCATCCCAGAACTGACCCGGCGATGTCGACATATGAATAGTCGCTTTCTTTCCGCTGGTCTTTTATCCTCCATTTCGTACGATAAGTGGTACAAATAGTAAACACAGTTCGGGTTAGAAGACTGAGAGAGAAGGTATTTTAATAAGTCGACTGTGTAGGGGCCAATATCCACATCGGCCGAGTGAATTTAATAGTAAGCTTTAACTCTCGGCTTTTCATAGTTGGGCACCGTTCTCTGTGAATTTTAATTTATAAGAAGAACTCAATAAATACCAATAAATCGCAATAAAATTTATATATATAAAAAAAACATTTTAACGTTATACATGCATCTTAAAAGAACAACAAAGCCAAAGTATAAAACTAGTCTAACTTTTTTTTTTTAAATAAGCTTTTAAATAATTTGGGCCGCCGAAATTTCCCAAAGCGACGAAGTCGGGTATTTTGCGCCTCACTCTTAATTCTTTACTGTGGAAGATCAAAAATATACCTAGTGAAGAAAACAACTTTACAGCAACCAAGAATGCTAATTCAAAGCAAACATGGACGTGATAGACAGAAGGTAAGTTTCGGAGCAGTGTGATTATTTAATAACGAAAATGAAATACGCTCCATACTTTTGTGATTGAATATCCGGGTCGACTCATACAAGTTGGCTTAATATACCATAGGCTGGCTAAGTCTGTCTTTATGAAATGTCCATGCCAAATAATCGTGAACTTTGAGTATCTGAAGTATTGTTAAAAGTAACATATGAGGCAATCATAAACCAAATATTCTGCATGGAAAATGTAATGGACTGCTACTGGTAACGACAAACAGTCACGAAAGATGAATAATCGAGTTCACTGATAAAAATAACGCACACTTTGAACAACAATTTTACGGCGTAAAACTTACGAAGTCTTCATATATCACTTCAGTTAGAAAGTTAAGACATTTATCTAACGTACTGGTAAATTATAATAAAATATTTTCAATATTAGCTGAAATATTACCGTATTTTCTTGGTTATCTCTCACTGGCTTCGAGTTGATTTCAGGCCTGAGCACGCACACGTTGCTGTCGATACGCGTAATCACGTGACTGGTCGCGCCAGTCTCCCAAAGAGCACTAAACAGTAAACATCTGTTTTGATAGATTAAATAGATGTTAATTTTCGCGACTATTTACATTTCTTTCCTTTTATTTTCATTTTATAAAAGTCCTTATAAAATATATAGTATACGCAAGTGTATCACTAACTGCCACTGCCTCGACAAGGGTAATTGTTTTCGTTTTTATGAAAACGAAATGACTGGCTTAAACTTTACAGGAATCATATAAAATCGCGGATTATGGCTTCTGGTTAAACAATTGCGAAGGCCCAGCTGTTGCACATAGAATATTGAAGAATGGAAATTCTAATACGTAGAGATCCGATAGTAAAATCTCCTAAAATTAGCCTCAGATCGATGAAATTTAATTTGATCATCACCTGCATGATCAACGACCAAATATTCGTCTGGGCTCATTTTTATCTAATAACCTTCGATTAAAGGGACACTGTCATCTATTTTTAGTATCACTTTGAAAAGCCAAAAAACACATTTGTTTCAATGGAAGCCTTAAAATAATGGTCCAGTTTTGTTAACAAATACTCTACCAGTGCACAGAAACTAGTATTCCTTATCTTTGGGCGAGGATGGCCAGGATGGAAATGGATTGCAACTTGAAAATATTGGCCAATTTTTTCAAGTTCCTCCCAAGAGTCGTGGAAAAATCGCAGAAAAACTTATTATGGTTTGTTCATCCTTGACGAAATCACTTGATATTATCTTCTTGGTGTTCTAAAAGCAACTTTATGTTTGAGCAAAGGTACTTTGTCATATATTTAGTGTATTTTGACCAAAACACAGTAAAATCTGCGTGACAATGCCCTTTAAGGCAAAATCGCCGTGACTGAAAATTATGTCATCATCGAGGTGGTACTAAGCAGAGTAACGCAGTAACGAGTAACGGAAACCGAGAAACCGAGCCAACGGGAAAAATCAATAGGTTAAACAATATAAAACAATAGAAAAATGTAACTGAAAACCCACAGTCAAATCTACAGATTCTTTTCATTTAGTGACATCAAAATCAGAATTTAAAAAAAGCTAACAAAGGAACCACTACCGTGGTTTTAAACAAGGAAGCCGGTAAAATAAGATAAGGTCAAACCCAACAAGATAACGAAACTGAGCGATTAAAGACCTACAGACCTCTCCCACAAGAGGATGAAATTACCATAGTACGTCTTTCAGCACAACCTGAACCCGAACCTCCTATTCCACGACACGATTGCTCCAAAAGACGCTCAAACTTATCTTAACAGAGAACTTCTTCCAATTTAATGAAAAGCTGAACTTCCTTCAAACCCACGCGGGAACTGTCCTGATTGCCACAAAAATGGTAGTCGCTTTCGCAAATATAATCACGGCGAAGGTAGAAACAAAAATAAAACGCTTTAAAACCGCCTCTTTTGGGATTAAACGCTTTATTGATGGCCTTCTCCGTTTTGGAACATAACCAAAACTAATATACTACAGTCCAGTGAGCAAGAAATCAAACATTATGCCATACAACTAAGAAAACAGAAACGTGCTTCTTGGACACTAGCGTTTACGAAGGCGAGAGATTCATAGATGAATCGGACTGCTCGATGTACGCACCCATTTTAAACCTACTGAGAGACAGTGGGTTTCTAGGCACTCTACCCTTACTGGGTGTACTGAAAAGTACGTACACCCACTTTTCAACATGCCACCCATCTGGAGTGAGAACAGGCTTCCTTGAAGGACATTGACCTCTCAGAAATAACTCTTCACACTATTTGAAGAGAACATAAAGAACTTCTTCTTGACCTACAGAATTTAATTCAGATGACCCTCGCGTGCTGTCTTTTGAAGACAGGAGCATAGCACTTCAACATCCCGCCTTTTGTAGAAATAAAAAACCAGCAGTTATTGCTTAACGAAATATACAAAGAACCGCCCCTGATATCAATATACAGTATCCACCTTTATTACATCCATTTTGAAATCACTGGTGATCCTTGCAATCTGATTGGCTCTCAGCAGTGAGATTTATTCCCGAATCGCACTTTTTTTTGCTCCAAATCGCATCTTTTTCTCAGCAGTGCGATTTATTCCCGAATCGCACTATTTTTTTTTCTCTAAATCGCATCTTTTTCTTAGCAGTGCGATTTATTCCCGAATCGCACTATTTTTTGCTCTAAATCGCATCTATAAGTCACATCAATATTGGTACTGACTAAAACCTGTATTTGGGCAATTAAATTGTGCGATTTCAAAATGGATGTCATAAAGTGGTAATAGACCAATTAGATATATTAAAATTCATACTTGGCTCCGAGGCTTAGGGGAATAAAACAAAAGAAATAAATTATTCATACCTGAACCTCGATGTGATTTCTTTTGTTTTATTCCCCTAAACCTCGGAGCCAAGTATGACTTTAAATATATCGGAATGGGTCTATTAAACTTCGTGTCGTGCAATTTTGCACTCCACTCAGTTCAATTACCACTTATATAAAATGGTGATATAATGCAAAATTTCGTTGATTAAAATCTCTATTAATGACCGATTTTCAGCCATTATTTGATCTAAACTGAGAAATAAACTTTTCTTATAAATTGCGTTTCACAATTCTATTTTTGTTCTGTATTTCGACACCAGTTAGTCGTACAATTAATAAATAATAAATAGATAATAATAATAATAATAATAAATAATAATAAACAGAATCTGTAAATTTGATTTTTTTTTCATTTTTATTGTTTTATTACGTTTTAACCAACTGACTTTTTTTTCCCGTTATTCGATTTCTTGTTACATCATTACTCGTTAATAGTTACTGTGTAACTCTGTTAAGTAACAGCCCCAACACTGTTGTGTTGTAGAAATTAATTGAAAGTGAAGAGATCTAGAAAAGAAACATATTTCTATTAATATTTTTGGTAAACTATAATTACGCACGGCTCGTTTGTCACTTTATTTTATAGGATCATGCATGTTTTTAGTACCTGAAGGTATAACTGATCACGAGATTCTTTTTACGTTCCAATTCGGAACTATACTTTAACCTCTGATTTGCTTCAACATTCACCAAGAGAGTATTTACTAAATATTTTAAAACTTTTGAAGAAAATAATGAGACCGTTTGAACATGTCGTACAACATCATTTCTAACGAATTGGATCAGGATCACCCAACGAATCGGATCAGGATCACCCAACGAATCGGATCAGGATCACTCAACGAATCGGATCAGGATCACCCAACGAATCGAATCAGGATCACCCAACGAATCGGATCAGGATCACCCAACGAATCGGATCAGGATCAACCAACGAATCGAATCAGGATCACCCAACGAATCGAATCAGGATCACCTAACGAATCGGATCAGGATCACCCAACGAATCGGATCAGGATCAACCAACGAATCGGATCAGGATCACCCAACGAATCGGATCAGGATCACCCAACGAATCGGATCAGGATCACCTAACGAATCGGATCAGGATCACCCAACGAATCGGATCAGGATCACCCAACGAATCGGATCAGGATCAACCAACGAATCGAATCAGGATCACCTAACGAATCGGATCAGGATCAACCAACGAATCGGATCAGGATCACCTAACGAATCGGATCAGGATCAACCAACGAATCAAATCAGGATCACCTAACGAATCGGATCAGGATCACCTAACGAATCGAATCAGGATCACCCAACGAATCGGATCAGGATCACCCAACGAATCGAATCAGGATCACTCAACGAATCGGATCAGGATCACCCAACGAATCGAATCAGGATCACCTAACGAATCGGATCAGGATCAACCAACGAATCGAATCAGGATCAACCAACGAATCGGATCAGGATCACCTAACGAATCGGATCAGGATCAACCAACGAATCGGATCAGGATCACCTAACGAATCGGATCAGGATCACCTAACGAATCGAATCAGGATCACCCAACGAATCGAATCAGGATCACCTAACGAATCGGATCAGGATCACCCAACGAATCGAATCAGGATCACCTAACGAATCGGATCAGGATCACCCAACGAATCGATTCAGGATCACCTAACGAATCGGATCAGGATCACCTAACGAATCGAATCAGGATCACCCAACGAATCGAATCAGGATCACCTAACGAATCGGATCAGGATCACCCAACGAATCGAATCAGGATCACCTAACGAATCGGATCAGGATCACCCAACAAATCGAATCAGGATCACCTAACGAATCTGATCAGGATCAACCAACGAATCGGATCAGGATCACCCAACGAATCGTTTCGGTGGAAAGCTGTTCGAAGGCCTTAGTCATCGTAAAAATCATAACAAATTAGAATGACTATAGTTTTCTTCAGTAAAATGTCGCCTCAAACTTTCAAAAATTCGGGAATTTTAGATTTTCTCCTGCTTAGGTAAATTAAGGCAAGGGCCTCTAGTTGTAACGCCCAAAAGCTACGGGGGTGGTCTATCTGAAGAGGCTTTAGTCGTGAGAACTCAATACTTTAAAAGAGTAAATAGTTAGCAAATGTGGTTCTTTTGTCAGGAATAACATATGCAAATTAGGTCACGTGACTTAATACGGCCACAAAATCCAGAAAAAACTTTGAGCAAAAATGGCAGCAGTTTATACCGATCATAATCAAATGCTATTGCTACCAGATAAGTCCCAAAAACAACAACACAAAATCTGCGCTTGGCCTTTGTTGATTATTTCATTAAGTTTGAAAATAAACGGTAATTTGTACTAGTACCCAGTCCCCCGTAATAGTAATTTATTATTTTTCCTGTATTTTTTTAAACTAATCTTAAAAAGGCCAAGCGCAGAAATGAAGTACATAATAGCCTTAAAATCATAAAACTTATGGCAGCCTCCAGGTATTGGTGAAAAGTGTTGCCATTTTGCTTGAAATATTTTTGACCTAAAAATAACCCTGACATGTCACGTGACCTAATTTGCATATAGTCTGCGTGCTGAAATGTCCAAACTTTCAAAATCTTAAGTCTACCAAAGATTTGAGTTCTCATGGCCAAAGCCTCAGAAGATAGACCACCTCCTCACTTTTTTGAGTGAAATAGCCGGAGGCCCTTGCCTTAATTTACCTGAGTGCTGAAATATTCAGCTAAAACAACCGAAAAGCTGAATGCATACGTGTATCTGATTAGCTTTGATTCACATAGTTTCCTTTAATGACATGGCAAAACAATACGACGCCATTACAAGCGTTTTCCTAAACATCCCTCCCTCGTTGGGTGCCCCTGCCGGAGTTAGTTTAACGATTTTGAATGCTGAAGCTGCTTTATTAGTCGTTCATTCACAACTTTCAACACATGATTTTTCAAGCCGAGAAACTTTCCGAACAATGCTTTTGAGCAAAAGACTGTTTGAAACAACCTGCTCCGCTAAATGGTCTCAAAGAGTTTACTTCCATTGTTGAGCGAACGCCAAACGTTCGCGAAACCCAAGGTTTAACTGAACAAGCCTTAAAAGTTTACAATGAACTAGTTTCAAAAGACATGTCCTGGACAATGTTGTTTCTTAAAAGAGACTGTTTAATTATCTATTGTATATTACTCTGTCTAAGGTCTACATGCACATGTTCAGCTAGAAACGGGGAGCCAGATTTTAAAGCACCACTGAGCTTTGTAATGAAATAACCGTGATCCTGATCCCGTTGCAGCTTTCAAAAATACCATCAGTGTTGTACGCTAAACACGACCAGTTAATGTCTTCTTAAGGCTAAAACATGTATCTCCTTAAAAGATTCGCTCAAAGGAATTGGTTCTTTACCCTCTTGCCTGTTTTATCATGTCCATTTCATCTCGGATCCCACCGACAAATTATATTTTTTCATATAGTTTTCAGCGAACCTGAATTCATCATCATCATCATCATCATCATCATCATCATCATCATCATCATCATCATCATCAATTGAAACCGAACTTAAACTGAATTGACTTATGAAGTATTTCCTGACAGTGTTTTTAAGCCGGATGCGTAAAACCAGTTCAAAAGCTCCAAACTCAGAAAGAAAGTGATTAAAGTCCGCCGCCTGTACACAAATCTAACCGAAGGTTATGCATTGCGCTAGTTCCAGTATGTTTTCTGGACATCGTTGTGGACTCGTTCTCTTCCTGTTGTGACGCCACAGGAAAGGAAAAGAACGAGAGAATTCCAAACGATGCCAGAGAACATGTCATCTGTCGGAGATAGCTCGTCACATCGAGTAACATTACTGGCTCTATATACGTTTCGAGCGTTAACCCTTTGCTCTGGTGAAGGCCGGCTAACGCTCTAAACTTGAGCTTTTTAAATCTTTTTACGATGGGCAATTTACCTTATCAACTAAGTTGATAAAACCATATTTACATGTTTCACTCCCCCCACGGACGCAGCACCACAGTAACCCCTTTATTAAATTACTTGCAAAAAGCAATGTTCTTGTTACAACTTAACTTTGAGTTTGGAAACCACCTTAGAACAAATGGCTCAACTTTAATTTTCACAATTTTCCATTTACACCACGACTGGGAGTAGATCATTATTTTCCTCAGCGAGTAATGCTGAAGCGACTTGTGAAAAACGTTTGCATTTGTTGCGTATGGGTAGTTCCTCAGCATCTGGATATGAAGGTAAACCTGATGTCTCGACGCTAAAACTGAGAACCCTCAAGTAAATTAAACACACAAAAGCACCTCTTCAGTGTTGTTCTGGAAGGCAGAACCACTGTATAGGCATAAAAATGAGTGACGAGCAGCGATAATTCAGTTAGCATTCTCCGACAGATCAACGTTCAGGTTGGTATTGTGAACGTCTACAGTTTTAACAATCGGCGCGATTGATACTTTGTTTGCTGTCTAGGAAGGGGATGATTCTTTCAAGTCAATCAGGAAGTTGAAAAGACTTTTTCCTCCCTGGACAAAAATGTCACCAATTTGCGTTCTGTCATCGTCTCCAATGTAGTTTATCTTCCTCTGTAAGCGAAGCTGCCTTATTAAATCTTCACTAGTTCCGGCGGTTATAATCATCCCCATGTCGATACCGTCGCTCCATTGAAAGCAAATTCACCTCCAATTGGCTGACGAAGGACATTTCGAGTTACGGATGAGTACAAAGGGAACAATATGTAAAGAAGTATTCGATGATCAAAACAGTTTTATTGACAACGATGAAGGATTCATTCTAAAATGAAACGAAACAACGAAATTACAATACATTCAAAGAAAACTGAACATGACTGGTAAAACTGATAGACACTACCTCTTACAAGAACGCCTTAAATAACTGCAGTAAACAAAACGCAAGTTGTCCTGCTCGCTACAGTGTTTAGAAAACCAACATGGCGACGTCAAAGAGAGGAGTCCTCCAACCGAAGGTGGTCAGCGGTTAACTCTACATTCTCCTCTGTGAGTCCGGGGATCTACGGGCCAATGTAGATTGACAGACTCAATGTGTTATCCATCGGCCCGTCTCAGGTTCGAAGTGTTTAGGCGGCCGACGTGCGCGGCATGGACGTGAGGATTGTGGCAGGGGCGACGGGGACTGCGGTGTCGACACCTGTGGCTCAGTGGATGCCTGGGTCGGTACGGTGCATGAATGAGGGACGCCGGCGAAGTGTCGCCAACCGGTGTTGGGCCTTCTGTTTCTGGTGGTTGGGGTGCATCCATAGATCTGTCACGCGGTACAGACAGTACAGGTGACGGCATTGGCGTCTCCTATGAATGTAGTGGGGGCATTGAACAACGCAGACTTGAGTCTGCGAGGCAACGGGGCTGTGGATGCTGCTGTTTAGCAATGCTGAGGGGTAGGGACGGTGCTGCGGGCTTCTGTGTGATGGATGGGGTGGCCGGTTTATAGGCACGAAGGAAGCGACGATTACGCAGTGCTAGACGTCCAAAGCCATCTACCTTCACCCGATACTGATCGTGGCCTGGTGATTTCACGACGATCCCCGACCAGTCCCACTTGGTTTGGCTGGTGCCTTGCTGATTACGGAGAAATACTCTCTCGCCAATGGATAGCGGCTGGAGGGGTCACGAGTGTTCTTTCAAAGACTCAGTAGTGCGAGTGATCTGTGAACGGAGACCATCCTCTTTTGCGGCCCATGCCTGGCGCCAGAGTGGGCGGACGTGCGGGTTTAAGTATTTCTCCAATCGAATGACGAAGGAGAGTGTGTCTCGCAGGGAGCGGCCGGAGATAATCTGCGCTGGCGAGCTGTTGCAGTCAAGGTCAGGGGCATTGCGTAATTGTAGCATCGCACGCAGGAAGTGGTAATGGTCAAGGCTGCCCCTCGGGCCAGTGTTGTACATTAGAAGGCGCTTAACAGTTTTCACCGCCACCTCTGCTTGGCCGTTCGATTGAGGGTAGTGAGCGGAGGACACACGTCAGTGTCGGACGCTCCAAAGGCGGAGAAAGTGCTCTGTACAACCAGCTGTGAACTCTGAGCCACCGTCGCTGGAAAACTCGTCCGGAACTTCAAATGTTGTGAAGAATGTGCGAAGGTGGCGAACCAGGCCGGCGGCACCTGCAAGGTTGGTGCCTGCTGTTGACCCGAACACCCCTACCCAGCTGGAGAGGCGGTCTCCTATCACTAGGTAGTGCCTGCCGCCCTAGACGAAGAAGTAAAAAAGACTGCTTAAAAGGGGGTCGACGGTGGTGATGAAGGTAGAGGGGGTGTGCCATCCCGCGAGGGCGCGTTTCTGTCCCAGTCTCCACATCTTTACCTGTTGTCACGAATGTCCTTTGACGTGCCTGGCCAATAAACTATGGCGCGGGCGCGCTGTTCCATCGTTGTCGTTCCTTGGTGTGCTGCAGGACTCGGTGGCGGAGTAATCAGGGAACCACGACGCTGTCTTGGTACAGGAGGACGCCCTCGTGTACATAGATGGAATTACGAATGGGCAAAAGGGTTGCAATGGCGGGATCGCTGCTGTCAAAACTTGCTCGATCAGCTGTAGGAGGTAGTGAAGTGTCTTAAGCCGTCGCTTGCGCGATGAGGGGCCATGAGATGGTGCCAAGCTCCTGAGTGTCATTGCGGATAGAAGCCATCAGTGTGAACTCTACCAGGTCAGGGATGCTCGACGATCCAAGTGAGATACTATTTTCTGAGCCTGACGGCGACGGGTGCCTGGAAGTTGCGTCAGCAGCGTGGTTACTTTTTTTCCAGGCTAGTGTTTGATGTCGAAGTGCCACGGCAGGGTGCGCTGCTTGATTTGAAACAATCGCGAGTTGGTGATCTCGTCCAATGTTCGGTCGCCGAAGATTGACTAACCCTAACCCCTAACCCTAACTCTAACCCTTGTGGTGTGCGTGAAGGCTTCCCCTTCAGTGGCTGCATAGCCGGCCAAGATGATCCGTCATCCTCCGGGGCAGCAGTCAGGGACGCCGGAAGAGCAGCTGCAATGCTGCTGGAGTAGGAATTAGCCTATACCACGTTTGGATCAGTCAGGGTTCAGACAGGTGCGCCTGTACATGTCGAAGATCTCTACACCCTGACGGATGGCTTCAATGATGGCGTCTTTGGACGCCTGGAAGGCTACCTCCAATTCCGGAGGCCATGAAAACTTGCAGCGTGGGCTGAGGAAGGGCTTAAACGGCGCTATTATGTCGCGCAGTTGAACGTAGTTTGCCACCTGGGCCGAGTTGTTCGAAAGACGATTAGCGCTAACCCAGGGTTAATTACCATGACAACTCATATGTTCTGTTGACAGTTAATCCAGGATTAGTGCTAATCAGGTTTTGAACAACTCGGCCCTGGATTACAAGGCCAAACCAGTTCCTGATTTCTGTCGCAGAAGCCGGGGAGGGGAAGTCTCTGATGGCGTCAATGCATTTTGGGAGTGGTTCGATAGTGGAGTCTGAGACTCTGAAGCCTGTGAAATCTTCGCCCTTCTCCGTGAACTGGAATTTGTCTGGGTTTAGATCAATGTCGGCCAGCCCGACGCGTGTGAGCAGGTCGATTGTCCTCCACCAATGCTTCTCGAGTAAGAGTCGTAGTGTATGTTGTCATCGACGCAACATTCCTTGTGCTCGAAGTTCGGTAGAACGGCGTCAAAGCGGCGGTTGAAGCCGTCTCCCGACGAGAGGACGCCCTGGGGCGCCCTCGTGTACCGCCAACGGCCAAACGGTGTAATAAAAGTAGTCAGTTGGTGATCAGATTAGCGCAGGGGGACGCTATGGTAGCCGTCCAGTCTTCCACGTGTCTTTTGAGATACGGCGTGCGAGATGGAAAGGCGACACCATAGCAAATGCCTCCCGGGTACAGAACTTGTTTAATGGTGAGAGGTCAACTGTTTGACGGGGAGAACCGTTGTGCTTCTGTGTGATCACCATGCAATGGCACAGCGTCATGGGTTCTCCGTATGGCACGCATTAAATGACGCCGAGAGCTTTGTCACGGAGAAGGTCTCCATATACTCGCTGCTGCCAATGCAGGGGCACATTAGCCGGAGTGTGGAATGTATGTATTTATAGTAATGTATAAATAATGTAAATAAATAATGTAAATATGTAAATAATGTAAATAATAATGTAAATAATGTCGCATGTATGTATTTAATATACTAGCCTTCCACACGCCAAACTTAAACATCAACTCCCATATGATCTACTCGAAAGGGTTTTTAACACCAGAGGAAAGAGTTTCATAGCAACCAACAATTTCCACACATTCTGGGCTAATGATAGGAAGTCTACGAAGTACACTTACTTCTCCTGTAGGGAACTGTGCCTCGCTATTGACTTTCTTATCGACAATATATACGTCCGCTTCGGAAACTCAGTTTTTCGGCAAATTATTGGCATACCAATGAGCACTAACAGCGCACCTTTGTTGGCTGATCTGTTCCTCCACACCTTCGAGTATGATTTCATGCTCAGAACAATGAAGCAAGATATGGCCAAAGCCGTCCAATTTAGCAACACCTTTCGTTATATCGACGATTTATTGAGCGTTAACAATGAAAATTTTGGAAATTACATCAGCGACATTTACCCGTCGGACCTGGAACTGAAGGACACTACCTTAACATCAAATGAGGTGTGTTATCTGAACACGAGAATCAAGAATGGTGACAGCAACACACCTTTCCATCTCAGCGTCTACGACAAGAGGGATGACTTCTCATTTCGGATTGTCAATTTTCCTCATATGGACAGCAACATTCCCGCCAATCCGGCCTATGGTGTTTATATATCTCAATTGGTAAGATATGCTAGAATCTGCACATCGAAGTTGGATTTTATACATAGACTTCGCCGACTTTCATCACGTCTCCTTCACCAATGGTTCAAATCTACGCTCCTTCGTAAATCGTTTACTAAATTCTTCAAACGCCACGGTACTATCATTGAGAAGTATGACACTTCACTACGAAAAATTAGACTAGCAATCCAGAATTGACAGACACCGCCGTATCCTTTGTTATTTTAGATTCTTTATATTATCCTAGCGCCTCTATTTAATTATATATTACTTCCATTCAGGTTGATACAGGTGCGCGCGCGCAATTGTCATTAAGTTGTACGCGTGCTTGGCTTATTTAGTTGACGTGTGTGTTAAGTTCGTTATTTAACGTACTACATTTATTTTGCGCTGTTTTCCTTACTAATTTGTCTTGCTAGTAACTGTGCTCACACTGTGGGTAGCTCCTCCTAAAATGTTCTGCAATTGGTATAGGATTTAATGGAGCCGAAACCAATTGTGGAATTGCACACATTTTGGGCATCCTACTGATGAACAGTTACGAAATTCAGATATATTTAGTAGCCACATTTATTTGAGGTCTGTCCCTTTTGAAATGCCTTCGGTGTGGCGGGTGGGTCGACATGTATCTCGACCGGTGGTCCCTCTATGCAGGGTAACGAGGGTAACGCCGGGTGTGGGCACGTGTTGAACGTGGATAAGGCGTATCTGTCAAGCAACCACGCTTTCATCGGCCAGTTATTGTCTGGTGTGCAGGGAAGCGGCAGTTCAGATGGGTGTGGCGCGCAGCTTCACGATAAGGACAACGGCACGTTGCATTGCTTGGGCTTCCCGGTGATTTGCTGTCGCCGTTGATTGACCGCATGGCATTGATAGACGGAAGCTCGCAAGGGGTGTCAGAAACTTCAGAGTCACTGGTGTGGTGCATTTCACTATGCCTATCTGCGTTTTCAAAAGAGGGGAAGTCGTTTGATAATATACCAACGTGGAGCATCGACTCGTAAGACAGGTACATGGCTTGGATGGAGCTGCTGTAGTATACCAACGAGCGACAGGACGCCACTTCGCCACCACGAGACTTTGCTGTAAGCCAGGCGAAGAACGCTCCCTCGATTGAGATGGGGGAGCGGTTGGCGGCCGACAGGCAAAAGCTGACGGGAGATAGGTCTTCGCGTTAGAACCCGTTGGCTAAGAGTCTGTCAGTGACCATAAGTCGGATTGTGTGCCGGTGTCCGCGATGGCCGGAGACGTGCCCGTTGCCACTCACCCTCAGTAAATACGTGATGGTCAAGTGTCACGGGTGAGAGTTTGTCGACGCTGCCGTGCGTGGCTAGGGCGCGTCTACGGTGAAGTCGTGGACGTGGTCGGGAAGAGCGAGCTCCGGCGGGTTGGAATGCTGCAACTTGAGATATCGGGTCTAATTGTAAGGCCTGAACGGTGGGCATGGGGGCCAGGGGCGCGCGATTTGAGCGTCTGCTTCGGCGGCGAGCTCTGAAGCAGTTGGTGTAGACTTGATGGGGTTTGGTGTTCCGTCCCCGCACTTCCTACGTCAAGATATTGCAGGGGTTCCTGTAGTCTGGGCATAGTGCTCGTTTGGCCTGATCCGTGTGGGATGGTTTCGCTGCAGGAGCCCCCGTCAGTGGGCTCCATTGGCGTCGAAATGACGCGACAGCAAACAGGGTTGGTGAAGGTAGGGCATTGCGCGCCATCTCCTTGCTCTCTACTAGGGCAATGACGTCATTAACCGGTTTCTTGAGGATATCTGGGGTTCCCAGTACTTCGCGGCGGATGTTTTGGTCGGGTATCCCATTGAGGAGAAGTCTCTGCCTTGCCACGCACCCTTGCTGTGAATGCACGGAACGGTTCGTTGCGTTCCTGATGTAGCTGTAACAGCTCGGTGCGTAGGACACCAGTAGCAACCGGGATTACTGCGAGGGAACGCATGGCAGCGAGCAGTTCTGGCAGTGAGTCAGAAGCGACCGCTGGGTTGGCCTTAAAGATTAAGAGCTGCGAGGGTGCTGATGCATCGTCGATGCCTGATCTGGTACGAAAGACTTCCCCAGCGGCAGACGAATACATTCCACTCCTCGGTTGATAGGCCAAGGACTACTTTAGGCCACTTCAGTTTTGGGCCACGACGGACAGGCGCTGACACAGGCCCGGCGATGGCGGGTGTTGCAGCTAAATGAGCGAGTCCGTGGTTGGCGAGGAGGGCGATAGTGAGTGACTCCTAGACATCATCCGTGGGGACTGAATATTCGGCGATAACCATGTTGATTGCAGTCTGTATCCTTGTTTGACAATTACTTTCTAGGACAGCCAAGAAAAATAGCCTGTTCGATGATCAAAACAGTTTTATTGACAACGATGAAGGAATCATTCTAAAATGAAACGAAACAACGAAATTCGAACAAAGCTGAACATGACTGATAAAATATACACACTACCTCTTACAAGAACTCCTTGAGTAACTACAGTAAAGAAAACGCATGGTGTCCTGGTCGCTACAGTGTTCAGAAAACCAACATGGCGCCCTCAAAGAGAGGAGTCCTCCAACTGAAGGTGGTCATCGGTTAACTCTGCAATAAATGATTGGTCGCCCCGCCTTCTTACTTATTTCGCCAGTAAAATGGAATATGATACGAATATCCCTGGTACAGTCCAAGGCACATGCGATATACAATATCACACTGTATAAGGTGATGTACGGTTATTTTTAACTTACGGACAATGAAATTGTATCCAGTGAACATTTCAATTTACTGAATCCAAGAGCCTATACTGCTTAAACCTACAGTCACGCGCAATGTGGTTCCAACTATTGAATGGACAGTGTCCCGCCAAAATATCGACACGTTCTTACACAATTTAATTTACATGTTATATTGCCAATTAAGTGCCACCAAATATATATGTTGTGGGTCAAAATTTGTCTTGGTTCAAAATTTTTTGAACTGGTTTGAAATTTTCAAACTGGTTAGAAATTTTTAAATAATTAGTTCATTCTCATTTATTTGTACCTCTGCCTGTAAACTACTGTGTGTAAAATAAACTTGTGACATTAAGGTGTCACACATTTCAGTAAGCACTCAGTTTTGTGATTAGGGCTGTAAGCACTGATTTTAAATGGTTAGTTTTTATATAAGGTAAGGGCCACTGCTTACCGGTGCTAAAAGTGTACCCTTTGGGTTTAACCCCAGAGCGTCTCTTTAAATTAAAGGGCTATTTTGACAGATTGGGGTTTGTATAAATGTGTATTTTCACTAAATTGAGTCACAACTTTGGCATATTTTTACTCGCCAAGACTGACAATCTTCCCTAGCAACATTTTGGGATGAAGCGATGTTACTTTATCACACTTTTCAATTTGAATGGCTACCATATCTCCAACTTTGAAGATGTTTTTAGCCTGCTCTTTTTTGGTTATTTGCTGGACCATCTTTTCATTGTAGATAGACTGGTTGGAGACAATCTTGCATCTTTTTGCTTGCCGCTGATCGTTGAATTGACTCTCTGACTTTTCTTCCTGGTCTGCTTGGAGGCCTGGTTCTTCTGCATCAGGGTGCTGCTTGACTTCTCTGTGAGCTTTGAAGCTAAACACTGCTTCATATATATATGGACTACTAGTTTGTATGGCTCTGTGATGTGTTATGTTCATGGTGTAGCTTGCTTCTGTTGTGAAATGGCACCACTTTGTTAAGTCTTTGTTTACCTCCATGCTTTAATTCTATGTCATTCTCTTTGGCAAAGTTTTGAACCATTTCATTCTTAAATTCTCTCCATTATCACAGATTATTTGCTTTGAGTACCCATATGTGTTGAAATACACCTTCAGAGTAGCCAGCTTTCCATGCAGTCAGGATAAGCAGTGACAAACTTGGTGTGGTGATCATTTACAGACATGGCCCATGTGTGAGGATTTGAACATTTGCATGCCCAGTTTCTGAAATCCATCAAGTCTACAAAATGTATTTCAATGAGGCTTAGGAAACCTTCACTTTGTAGCGAGCTTTTAATAGGCTTAACTCTGTTTGTTATTGATTTCTGCTCTGAATGAAACTTGCATAGGCCAACAAACACATTGATATTTCTCTGACTTATTTCAGAGTAATTTCTGTCAGTTAGCCATTTTTCTGTTTTTGTCTTCCTCTGTGGGCAACTTGTTGGTGAGCTTCAGCTATTTTTAGGTAAAACTGTTCTTTATCCACACAATAATCTTCATTTGCTGCTGCCATTTTGCAAGAACCTAAAATGCCTTGCACAAAAGACAAGCAGAAAGGACTTGGGATCTATGAATAAATTAAGCTTTTGACAGAGGGGGGTCTGGGATGAATAAGTAATGATAATTACAGAAAAAAATTGGATGACTGTGCAGCAAGTCCTGTTTGGTCAAGTGGATATGGGGATGGACTGCAGAGCTGGAGGGTTACGGTTCAAACCTCGGTGAGTACTCTACTTTTATTTAATAAAAAGAAAATATGTAGTGTAGGTATTAAGGGAGATCATGTCAGGGGGCAAGGCAGGGCAGGTCAGGAGGGTAGGGGAGAGGGTAAGTGAAGTGAGGGGGTGCACAGAAAGGATATGGGTAGGGAGGGAAATTGTCTGCCAATCTTTTATTACCATTCTTTTTAGACCCCCTAAAAAAGCCAAGCCCCTATTTTTTTTAACCATACCCCATAAATAAAATGCCTTTTTAGATAATTGATAGACAAACCAGTTTGAAAAATTTTGACCCAGTTCAAAAAATTTTGAACCAAAGGTAAATTTTGACCCACAACATATACAACGGAATTGGATTAAACGATTGTAAATAGCAAAACAGAACAAGTAGTTTGGAGATATTTAAAAGTGCAGGATTACAAGGATGGAAATGGATTACAGTTCATCAAATTTAATTTCGTCATTTCTCCTCACCTTTTAAAGTTCGAATCAATACACATCAAATTCGCCTTGTTTTTGTCTTCGTGCTGAATTGCGACGTGCCTCAATCTGCGATCCTTTCTCTCGGACGTCTGTCTTTTTAAGATACGAGGTAAAAATGTCACTGTCCTCTGTAACTACAGTCGGAAGTGCATCGTGTATCTAAAAGCACAAGTTAAAATAGCAATAAAGTTAACGAGCTACGGAGAACCTGGAATTTGTGTGAATCCAGGGCAAATTCAAACAGGTCACACAGTCAAATTTCAAGGTAGGTAAAATAGTTTTTCATTCTATATTTGAATAGCTTTAAAACCTGCTAAAGTCCATGGGAAGGTTTTGCAGACAAACGTAAGGAAAAATAAAAACTGAAATGGATGGATGCTGACTGCCTGATACTATTAATCACAGATATTGCAATAAAATGTTCCATTCTTCATTTTGCTATTCAGTCCTTTTGTCTCTTATATCTCACTCATAACGCATATCTAGTGGTCGCATTAACGGAATAAATTCAAAACGAAAATAACAGATAGCGACTCTAAAAGGTGTTCGTTGGCCACATTAACGGGGTTGATGGATTTTCGAATAAGAAAATGATGACTGAGCTTTTGTGCGGGCCGAAAAAAGTGGCCGTAATATTGGGGTTCCGCTGTATGTTGTACGCGCAGGTGGATCTCTCATTTTATTACGGCATACAAATATTTTACCCAATTCATCAAATTCACAATTCAAAGATATTTCAGATTAAATTTCTTTAATTTCACATAAATTTACATGATATGGATTCCGCTTTGTTTTCCTTATACAAAAACTGTCAAGATTTCGTTCCTGTTCAACCATTTTTTTTGTAAATTTTTCTGTCAAGAATGGAAGTTCACCTTTGAAGAATGGAAATTCTTCTGTCAAGAAATAAAGGTTCTGTTTAAGGGCCTGTTTATATGGAGAAAAGTTGGCCCGGGTAGGAGGGTTACCCGCCCACCCGAGCTACCCTGGGCGAGCCAAGTTTTCATACTTTCCCTTACAAAACGAGGCGAACTGTTTATATGAGAATCTCAAAGTTGGCTCGGCTAGCCGGGTGACCCTGCTAGCCGGGTCACCCTCTTTCGATGGCAGGGTGACCCGGCTAGCCGAGCCAACTTTTTCTCATATAAACGGTTTGGCTCGGCTAACCGGGCCAACTCGGTCAACTATAGATAGTCTGGGCATGCGCGGGCTAGTTACAGCCACAAGACTGAAATGAACATTTGAATATTTCTATGTAACGTCCGGGATTTGAATGAAACCTTGAAGATCTCTCTGGAAAACACTTTGAAAGTCA
The DNA here is from genome assembly GCA_024195265.1 of Dendrophyllia cribrosa. Lineage (NCBI taxonomy): Eukaryota > Metazoa > Cnidaria > Anthozoa > Scleractinia > Dendrophylliidae > Dendrophyllia > Dendrophyllia cribrosa. The sequence continues at coordinate 28,299,038 of JAJLRJ010000007.1, read as the reverse complement.
CGAGTTAAAGAAAAAGTAACTTCGCTACACGCATAAAAAACCTAATATTGTTCGGATATGTAACATTTCAAATAAAATGATATTTTGTTGCTCTTTGTTTCCGAAAATGCGGTTAAATTCTCACGGGAATTCCGAATCTCGGAATGAATTTACGAAACCGATGCGTAAACTTGAAAACTCCATTCAAATTTTCAAAAATACTGGTCACGCTTGATGGAGCACGGACAGCTTTGGCTGACTTGGCTCGGTTAGGCGGGACAACATTTTTCTCATGCGAACGCTCGGTAAAGTTGTCCCGGGTGGGCGGGTGACCCTCCTACCCGGGCCAACTTTTCTCCATATAAACAGGCCCTAAATAGAACGTTTCCTCTGAGGGATGGAAATTCTTCTCTCAAGAATGGAACTCCATCCTTCTTTCTGGATTGAAACTTATTCGGACAAGAATGTATATATAACGCGTAATTATCTTCTGCCATAAACAAAAAGTTCTTTGAAAAATGGAACGTTTGACAGTACTCTGCCAAGAATGAAAGTATAGTTGATGCACATGAAAAAGGGCAGGATGATTTTCTCAAATTAGTTATTGCTTCGGTTTATTTTTTGCCAATTTCATGGAGGATTTTTGTGTTGTTTCCAGCTGGATCCATAGCTTATAAATTTGACGACTCTTTTTGTTTATTTAGACTGAAAGGAATTATCCTGATTAAATGAAGTGTTGTTCATCTCTTCTGCTAAATTAGAGTCTCTTTTCACCAGAGATCATCCGTCAGATTGAATTAAGCTGATTATAATGTTGTTCACCAGGATTCCATTTTCGGTAAAATATTCATCAGATGAGTTAATTCACCATGCACTGGATTGGTTATGAATGACTCCCCCCCCTCCACCCCCTCTTTACCAACAATTTAGCCAATCAGCAACTCCGCGATTTCAAACTGTACTCTACCCAGGCATCCAAAATCGATAGAGGTGCCTTTCTAAGTATCAAAGAAGACTCTTCCCGGTGACTTATTGCAATCAGGACGCTCAAAGATTTGCGTAGAAGATAAAGACAGGAGGTGTATTAGGTTTGTATCTAACAGTGACTACATCGTGAAACAGACTCAAAACTTTATTATAAAAACGTTTATTACCGATCGACAAATAAAACAATGTGTTTAATTCTTATTTGAAATGCATATACATAGCCCCTTTAAGGCTTTGTCAATAAAATAGTGAATAACGGTTAACTAACACTATAACTTAAGGAGAATACCTGGTTTAAGGTTTTGTTTTCATTGCTAACTATAACAACATTCATGATTACACGATAGCAACCATTTGATTAGGATTTCTTTGAATTAATCCTTCTTAGTACAGATTAAAATTCTAGTCGTCTATCATACGATAGTTTTGTCCTCAAGGTTCACGTGTGGATCGTATGTGAACAATGTGTCAAGGCCAAACGCCACGCATCACGCATGTAACACCACACGCTTACTTGAGCTACCTATAATGTATATGTTATAACTGTTCTTAAACGGTTCGTTCCGCTCGATACAAAACTCAAAACTTTAACTGGAAAAATATTTTTTAAACGTATTATTCTCTTTTAAATCAGGCTTAACGAGTAATTTTACTTAAAAACAGTTAATAGGTGAAGAAATTAAGTTTTGAGAAGTCAGTTGTTGCAATTCAGCGAAAAACCATGCATATGAATAGTTTTTTCATACGGCCCGCATGTTGCATCTGTATGCTCTGAGATGTTACTGTTTATATTCAACAACGCCGTTGTTTCGGTTTTCTCGAAACAGGTAATAATTACATAACAATATTATTATAAATAATTAGAAAAATCATGCACTAATATAATTTGATAGTCAATTGAAGTTCGGTCAGCCCAACGACAAGACCACTGTCGTTTTGTTTCCAACAATACCATGCCGGGCATGTTACATGCAGCAAAGAAAATCATGTTTGGTCTAGTCTTGCTGTGAAGGCAGACAAAATGTGGTTCATTGAGTATCCCAAAGACTTTTTAAAGTTGTTACAACTCTGTCAGTTTTCAGTTAGACTCAGACAAAAACTATATCTTAATTGGCTCAGACCAAGAAACCTTGATAACTCAATTCTAAGGAGAAGATAATGTGGCCAAGCAAACGTTTTCTCGCCACTGAAAAGTCAATTTGCTTTATATATTACTTTAAAGACATTAGTTAGAATTAAAGGCTATATACATATATGACACAAGTAGGGTAAGTCCTTCTGATGAGTTCCGTCGTGTTTTTATTTAGCTAGGCGAGATCGGCGAAAATGTAAAACTCTAATATGGTCCACGGTGATTTGGTTATAGTTTTAAACTCCTCTGAATAATAAAGATGTCGTCCAATGCTTTCAGAGTGGCTATTTTACTGCTAGTAAAACAGTTTGCTAAAACAGTTTGTGATAAGTGATTGAGTTTCAACGGTAAAATAGACAGCGAGCAAGCTCTCGGGCTCTGGAGAGAGGGCGGCTAAGAGTTAAGCAAAGTAATTGAAAATTGCTGACGCCTGCAGTGCTAGCTTGCCGTAACATAAATCTTATTTATCACTGTATCTGCCATTGTCAAAACTATTTCGTTATTAACCTGCCAATAAAAGAGGAACAGTTTCAAACAACGATAACCTTGCTTTCGCCTTCAATCCCAGCAATTATGGCGATGCGTCCATCCTTGGTCACTGCAATCTTTGGTGGAACGCATTTTGTCTCCTCCGTTACACTCCTTTTGTCGCCCTGGTAAATACTGTATACGCATTCGCGAAGTTCATTGTATATTGACATTTTTACGCGGACGTCGTTTTCTGAGTTGGAGATGACAACATGTTTACTCTCCGCGTGAAATGCTATGGCTTCAGGAGGAATCCCGTCCGCATGGTTGAAGTCGAGCTCTTGCTGATGGATGCCATTTGCATTGAACACAGTCACAGATCCATCACTGTTCAGTACCATTAAATGGCCGTCATCAACGATTGTTACGTCTATTGCTTCTTTCAGAACTTCCCGTCCAAAACTCTTGACATACTCTCCACATGCCTCGTACACTTCCACTGTAGAAATGTTTTGATCCTTTTTCTCGATGATCACAAGAATTTCATTGTTGTCGTTTATGATTGGTGAACACCGTACAATTCCTTCCCTTAGGGGAAAGCTTTGAAACAGTTTACCATGTTTGTCGAACAGGTATAACTGATAATGATACTTGTCTATCTTGATCAGTACAAATAAATTGTCTTCACGGTCAGTAGACACACTAAAGACATCTTCATCAGCCAGGCGGCGGGAAAGAGGAGAGAAAGAGTGTAGAAACGTACCACTTTCATCAAACACTTTAATCTTGCTATCGCCGTCATCAGTTACAATGAATTGTCCCTTCGTGTTTGTAGCGACATTTCGTGGTGAAATCAGCTTTTCATCAAAGTTGGCCTCCATTCCAAATGACCACGCAACAGGCAAGTCAGCAATGCTTGTCAGGACAGTTTCTTCCTTTTCCTTATGCAGTTTACAAAGCGCTTCAGCCACTCTGACATCTCTCAGTGGATCGATTCGATGAATTATTTTACCTTCTTTGACACTGATGCAAGGCCAGTTGCAAGGGCCTCCTTTCATGCCAACCAGTTGAGTGACATCGAAAATAATACGATTTATGTGGCAGACACCTACAAATATTTTGATGTTTTCTTCGTTTGTGCTGAAAGCAGGTTTTTTACCTTTATATGTTACTGCTCGGCGAAAGATATCCTGAACATTTGCCATGGAATGCAGCTCTCTAAGGAAGGATCTACACGATGGTAGTGCAACTAAGGGATCTTCTAGATTCTGCAGTATTTTTGCCATGATGCGAATAGTCATCGCCTCAATACGTTCAGATGTGTCTAGTCCTTGATTACTGAAAGCTTCTGTTGCTTTGTCCGAGGCTTTGTCGAAAGCTTTCTTTGCCTCAGAAAGTGCTTTTTGAGCTTTTTCATCCAAGTCAACTTGATTAAGACGTTTCAAATTATCATTTACATGTAAAGGATCTGCAATGTTTGGAAGGGAAGTCGTATTGCAGGCGGCAGTAGTTTTCTTTGCTGATTGTGCAGTTTGAGCGCCTTCCTTTTCCGTATTTTCGTTGATTAACACTTCGTTTAAGTTCTCCAGACCTTGCTTGTAAAAGGATTTACTTGCGTTTAGGTCTTTTCTTGCTCCTTTATCAAGTTTCAAATTAATAAAGTCAAGTTCAGTCAAAATAAGTTCACGAAATTGTCGATTTGCCACATCATTGTCTTTCATCTTTTTTAATACCCGTTGTCGCTGTAACTTCCAGACAAGCTGAGCTCCACATTTAAAAGCAAACAATGCAAAAGGAATCAACTCCATGAGCCTTTTTTGTTAACTGGCAGCTAAAATATCTCTCAAAGTTCCAATAGATCGAAAACCTAAGATTTACTATGAATGCAATCTGAGTCATACTACAACGTCATCGGGAGTCATAGTTCATCATCTTTGAAACAAAATCAAAGTTTTATCTTGCCAACGCATTATTCCACCGACGCCTACACTTGAACAAAGAATCAGGTGAGTCCGCGCTAAACAATGGCCACTAACGTTTTAGCCAATCAGTGAAGTTGAGCGCAATCAACTCAATACAAGTTCTAAGAAAACAAATATTTTTAAACACAACAATTAAATATTCCTAGAAAAAAAAATCGATCCATGTTTCCGGCAGAGGTGTCATCATTGGAATAATTGGCATGGATTTAATTTGCCGATGACGGCCGAGGTCAGTTTAAGGTGGCTCGACTGGGTTTTTTGGCGACATAACACCCAAACTTTGAACGGCTGATACTTCACTGTCTGAGCTCGGTCAGGCAAGCTGCTTCACACATATACTGGAGATGAAATAAACTTTCCAAAAAAGTAGATTCGATTGACATCGGTGTTACCATAACAACGATCTGATGATGTCATGGTTTTTGCATATTAGTAATTTTCTCAACATCTAGACCTAAACTTTTAAAACGATTGTATGCCTCTTATAGTCTAGATGTATGTCTTCAAGACTGCAAAGTTTGAAAAAATTCTATGAGAGCGTTTTCGAATAAAATTGAGATGAATATTTTCCAGCAAAAATTTAAAAATTCGCATTACTTTCTGTTATTTCGTCGATGCCAGCGTTTTCCTGACAAATTGAAACAATATTTTCACCATATATTATTCATGTGCCATAAAACTACATTCCTTGAAGGTTTCATCCTGTTTGCTTCACTAAATTTCAGTTGATGTGATCGGAAGCAATGTCTTAAATATGCTCATTCTACTCACAGAAGTAACACTTTTGTTAGGGAAGCGTTTATTTAAAAACTAGTCGATGAAATTTTTTTAAAATCTTTTGATCTAAAGTTGTTCATGTGATGCACTATCTCTGCAAATTTCAAGTGCATTGAATCATTTTAAGGGCGCGAAATACAATTAAAAGTATAGGGGACTTTTGCATTCGTCTAGACTGCGAGCAGTCTCTCTTTTTCCGCTAAAGTCAGTGGGGTTAGCGCGATGTGCGAGCCGCGAGTAGCCGCGAGTAGCCGCGAGTAGCCCCTGCTGGCGCCCGCGCTACTCGCGGCTCGCGGCTTCGCCGCTCGCCGCTCGCACATTGCGCTAACCCCACTGACTTTAGCGGAAAAAGAGAGACTGCTCGCAGTCTAGCATTCGTCTTCCAAAGTTTCATTGCCGTGTTATTTGTTGACAGCTGGTTTATTTCAGGAATTTCTCTTTTGTCTTCACTCTACATATTTGTGCACTTTTGAATAAATTTTAAACGTGTTACATGTGCATGACCGCAGCGTTATGCTAATTGCCATTGTAGTCATTGTACTATGAAAAGAATTTTCACGATCGCTTTGGAGCATGCAGGCATGGCAAACGTGTTTCAAAAGCGTACAAATATGTAGAATGTAGACAAAAGTGAAAGTCCTGAAATAAACCAGCTGTCAACAAATAATACGGCAATGAAACTTTGGAAGACGAATGCAAAAGTCCCCTATACTTTTAATTTTATTTTGCGCACTTAAAGTGATTCAATGCACTTGAAATTTGCAGAGATAGTGCATTGCATGTACAACTTTAGATCAAAAGATTTTAAAAAAATATCATCGACTAGTTTTTAAATAAACGCTTCCCTAACAAAAGTGTTACTTCTGTGAGAAGAATGAGCATATTTATAATATTGCTTCCGATCACATCAACTGAAATCTAGTGAAGCAAACAGGATGAAACCTTCAAGGAATGTAGTTTTATGGCACATGAATAATATATGGTGAAAATATTGTTTCAATTTGTCAGGAAAACGCTGGCATCGACGAAATAACAGAAAGTAATGCGAATTTTTAAATTTTTGCTGGAAAATATTCAACTCAATTTTATTCGAAAACGCTCTCATAGAATTTTTTCAAACTTTGCAGTCTTGAAGACATACATCTAGACTATAAGAGGCATACAGTCGTTTTAAAAGTTTAGGTCCAGATGTTGAGAAAATTACTAATACGCAAAAACCATGACGTCATCAGATCGTTGTTATGGTAACACTGATATCAATCAAATCTACTTTTTTGGAAAGTTCATTTCATCTCTAATTTATGTGTGAAGCAGCTTGCCTGACCGAGCTCAGACATTGAAGTATCAGCCGTTCAAAGTTGGCGTGTTATGAAGGCAAAAAACCCAGTCGAGCCACCTTAAGGCCAGGTTTTTTTTTTTTGGGGGGGGGGGGGGGGGGGGGGGGGGGGGGGGGGGGGGGGGGGGGGGGGGGGGGGGGGGGGGGGGGGGGGGGGGGGGGGGGGGGGGGGGGGGGGGGGGTGCTCCCATATAATAGCTTTATAGGTTTTTGTGGTGCTCCGTCCTAATAAAGGGTATCCTTTAATTTTTGGTATTGTGATCATTAAATAGGGTTCGTTTTAATTTAATCAGCTAAATTGCACTACCTAAACATCCAGTTAAACGAGAAAGATTTGGTTGAACATAGTTATGATGGTGTATTAATAAATAGAACTCACCGCGCTTACGAGCTCCAACATGAGCGCGAAACAGCTGTTCGCGGTTATACTTTATCGGTTTCTGTCGTATTGATGTCTCGCAAAGTCTACTTTTTTACATAGTCAGATCAGCCTTGCAGTTTGTCGGTTATGTATTAATAAACCTAATCTTAGTCTAGTATTCTATGCCTGATGCTAAACTATGGCCCTGTACAGAAAAAAAAACGACCCGTTCACACAATGCTGAGTTATCGTTTTTCCGATAAATAGGGTGTAAATTTAGATTTTCTACCCTTAAACAGGGTTAGGGTGTAAGAACCCTGGCAGCAGACACCTTTCTTAAGTTGACGACAATCTCGTGTCTTTTGCCAATTTTCTTTGTATAATCTGGCGCATAAGTTGCCTGCAATTTTTTTGGTTAACAACCGGCAAAAATGGATATTAAACCTCTGAATTCTGGTCCCATTTGTCCTTGAGGACCAATGTTACTGTAATCATAGTTAATAGAACAAACTGGTTATGAAGCTCAATAAATTTCAAAAGGAGTGTACAAAGCTGCTTTGTTTTATGTTGAACGAACCGTGACCCTGCACATTGTTTTGTTTAACGTGTTTGACCAAATGTTTCTACTGGTCAGTTGCTCATATGCATTTCAATACCTTTTGTGTTTTGTGCAGGGTCAAGGCAAACGAACAAAAGAAATGGAGAACAAAAACATACAACAAAGGACTGACTGAGTTTCAAAACCAGTTTATTCTATTAACTATGCTGTAATGCATGTCAAATCCATTTTATCGCCAAGTGAAACTTGATCGTATAATTGACATTGACCGAAAGATCATATATTAGACAAGAGAAGAACAGAATCGTTTTTCCTTCAGACACCACACATTAAAGGAGTGTATCTGCAGACAAGCCTTTGTCGTTATGGCTTTAGCTGCGGCCCTATTTGATACTTCAGTTGGATTATTCGTGAATAAAGTCGATGTGCCAACAGGAGAGCTAAAAGACAGCGATCTCCAGCGTGAAATCGACCAGGTTCAGTTGCAGTTGAATGGTCTTGCAAGATCTCATTTGTTATCAAGTATCACGTTCTTCAGAGAAGGAGTGCTCTACCTCTTAAAACTGCGCAACAAGGGCAGCGCTGTTGAAGACTATGCGGAAGTGGCGCATTCTGGAGTGGGAATGGAGGACAGAGAGAAAGAGATCTGTAAAGGGTCTCCAATGGATCCTATGAAAAACTTTTCTCGGGAGCTAAAAAACCTGAACCTGACCAACTTGGATGATGCTGGCAAAAGAGCACTTTCGAATGCGAAAGATGATTTCAAACAAGCCCGCATCAAGGCTATAGAAGCTTTCAATAACGAAGCGCTTTCAACCTCTGATCGTATACAAGCAATGGCTATTCGTGTATCGGCGACAATGCTGGAGAAAATAGACCACCCCGAAGATACGTTAGAAGTGTGTATATCTTGCCTCGAAGCACTCCATTCCCTACCAGAAGTGCAAGATAGTTTTAGCCTAGAAATCAACAAAGGCTATAGATATCCTTTTTGGAAGGAATGCCGCAGACAGATAATTACTTCTGTCTGTCGAATAAATCATGCCATTCGGAATGCCGCGGTTATGATGGCCAAGGATGGGGAACTGTTGACTTTGCCTTTGATCGAAAGCGGAGAAGAGAAGATAGATCCCCTGCACGATCACAGAGTGGCTGATGTTTTACGTAAAGTAGAGATGTCTCACTATGTTATAGTTCCGTTGACCCTTGGTGATGACCAGATGGACGAAGAGAAAAAACCCAAAATACCACAAGGTATCGCTGTAAGTTCACATGGCCAATTTATTGTGGGAGACGAATGGGATCACAGCGTTAAAATATTTGATAATACAAACGGTTTTCATCGTCTGCTTCCCATGGACGAAGAAAACACAATTGTAAGCATTGGAGATGTAGCAACTAATCGTGAAGATAACGTGTATGTACTGGTTAAACAAGAAGAAAAGTCGGGCACTGCACGCTTTAAGATTAGTGTCTTTGAAATAGAAGGAAAAAAGAATCATGACTTTTTCTTGAGAGAAGAAACAACCGAAGTTTTAAGAATGACCGTAAACAATTACAATGAAGTTCTTGTGCTGGCATACAATTCAGAGAAGGACACCAAATGTGTCGTCGAAGTCTACAAATGTGATGGAAATTTCGTGCGTACCTTTGGAGAAGAAACACTCAACTGTGCACAAGACATTTGTGCTACCAGCGATGGCCGAGTTATTGTTTTGGATAGAGATGATCAATGCGTTATGTCAGCTCAAGTGTTTCATCGAAACGGCCAGTACATCGACGATCTCTTTAAGTCAGTGGAGAAAGCAGAAAAGCCCATCACAAAATTAAGGTCCTCCATAGCGTGTCACCAAGCGAGCAATTCTGTTGTTATAGCTGTCCCGAGTGAAATTTGCCAGGATAAAAAAGAGGATCCAGTGCGAATTTTAAAATACGACTTGAACGATGGGAAATTTCTTCCCAGCATTGTCCTTCCGATGAACGGGCTCGTTTCGACTCGAGGAGTTGCGGTTACTGTCGAGGGGCGTATTGCTGTGGGTTTACTTGACAAAAGTGGAGGGAATAGCAAGGTACTTGTTATGTAGCCTGATTAGAGAAGATGTCATTGGAATTCAAAGAAAAAACCTACTTTGATATACTTGTCAACTGCGTTGTTAAAGTTTTAGAAATCGGTCATTTTATTTTTGGCTGAAAATATTGTTGGCTTAAACAAATAAAACGCTCCATCGTTCGTTAGTAAAACATAAAAGCAGTTTAGTTTGTTTGTATTTGTGCGGGACCGACAAAAGTCATATAGCTTATTTTTGTTTTAATTGTCTTAATTTTACTATTCATATTTCAGTTCTTTTCTTATTTTGGTGTGTCTAGAAATTGCCCCTAGTCGCAAATGAACGCTTTTAATGGTTTAGAGAACGAACGTAATAAAGTTTACAGTGCTTGCTTCGAAAAACACTCACTGCTAAGCCTAATAAGACATTAATAGTGCTTTAATTTAGTGGATGCCAAACTGAAAATGTAGGCCTTTCATCTTTAATATGTGTAGTGTCAGTTATATAGTACGTTTGAAAATGTACTACTAATGTAGGCCTTTCATCTTTAATATGTGTAGTGTCAGTTATATAGTACGTTTGAAAATGCACTACTTGGAACTTTTACTCCAGATCCAGTTTCAGAATTTCTTCAAACAAAAATTTAAGACATGATTTGATTTGCCACTCGAATTTTAATTCAAACGGACACAAGAAAATAACATACTCTTAGAACTAGGTGTCAATTGAAAGGAGGTTTAAAATTAACTTTCGATGAAGCTTAAGGTTAGTATTTCAAATGATCAACATTTTTTTAAAATAAGAAAACCTGTGTCCTGATTAAACTACGATCTCCTAACAAAGCCCAGTTTCTTTAGAACCCTGCTGGATTGGAAACTGATTGTTAAAACAATGACAACCGTTAAAGGAAAAAAGAAGAAAACAAACAAACAAAATCAAACAGGATATATTATATCTTCTATTGTTACTGAAATGTAGTTCTTACCTTGAAGTGATAATGAATTGGGTGTTTGTTTTTGCGTGATACAGTAATTTCTACAGTGGAACCTCTACTTTTGGACACCTCCAGTGATGGGATAAGTTTCCTGGTCCCAGCAAAACGTTTATATAATCTTTGTAATTATCACTTTTATTAAAGGGACACTTATTTAGGCCCCGATGGTGTCCCCTTATAGATTGAAGTTCCACTGTATTTTAGAGCGGGTACAAGTCAAGCAATTTATCTGATATATTTTTCTTTTAGATAGCAACATGTAATGCTCTTGGCCCATAAACAATTTACAGGGCATGTTTTTTCTCGCTCACCTCTTTTGGCGGGCATAAGCTTTATAACCATTCCTATAGCAATGTAAATAAATAAATAAATAAATAAAGGTTATTTTAAGAATTTGATAACTGATTGCTCGTTGAATCTAGGAGTCCACATGTGGTCGTTCATACTATGTATGGTTTCGACTAGAAAATGATGCCAACACCCAATTTGTCGGCTTCACTGCTATTACAATTCACGCTGGATTCGCTGTTTCTGACGTCACTATTAATTTAATTAAAACTAGAGAATGCGCCTAATTGATTTTGCCGTTTTTCCAGTCAGTTTGTAATTTTGTTGGAGATATCGGAAAGTTTCGAAATTACATTAAATAAAGCTTTTACCGATCGGTAAAATGTAGTTAATGGAACGTGACACCCTAGGAGTAGTTGGTCACGCAAACATTGCCCAGTGAGTAAACAAAAAAGCAAAGCTGCCACAATACAATACAATACAATACAATACAATACAATACAACAATACAATATACAATACAATACAATACAATACAATACAATACAATACAATACAATCCAATGCAATCCAATGCAATGCAATGCAATGCAATGCAATACTTATGAATGCGTTTTATTCATAAGCTTGGAATAAATGGTATTCATGGTTAGCTAGAAATCGATCAGATATGTGGTTATATAGTCTAGAAATACATCTTAGCTTTACCTCGATTGGTCGTCGTTTTCAAAACTCTTTTCATGGCTCGTAGTTAGCCACGTTGCGTATTTTTACTCTATATTTAAACTAGGAGTTTCAATGTGAAAGTCAGTGCTGGCGTTGGAAATAACTAAGATATAAAACTAGTGTATCCAAAAGATAGTAATTGCTGCGGTAAATTTGTTGTAATAATGCTGTTTTAACGTCTCGCTGGTATTACAGAATTTTCTCTTTCGTTTTTTGAGGGGAAGCGAAGCAAATGTAAACGGGATGAATCGAAGAAAACTCCAGCTGATATAAAGACTAATTTTGTTTTTTAATTCACGCATCGAGTTCTTGCAATGTCTGTAGAATATAGTTGAGCAAAGGACGCGTTCACCACGAGGAAGGTGTAAAAATTTAGGTTAATTATTGATAGTGAGTATGTTGCGTTACCAGCTAGCCGTAACGTGTTCGCGTCTCCACGCGCTCAGCTCAGGTTTCGCGTCCCCATGCGGTCAGTTCAGTCTCATCGACCGCTGTCGGAGTGATTTCAAAATAAATTTGTCTTTTATTCCGTACAATCTTCGAAAATCTTTGCTATCCAACGGTCCTATCGCCATGCCTCACAGTCCTCGCTCAACTCGCGGTAGTCTTCGACACTTGAGTTCCGATTTCGACTGGGACATGTTGGACCAAAATATTACAAATCTCGCAGCCAACAGCTTGAAGCAGCAAGCGAGGCTATTGTTCGTGGCGCAGTGCATTCTGGTCCAAAATGTGTTCCTGGCGCAGTGAATTCTGGTAAAAAGCGATCAATTCGAGATTTTTCCTGGCTTATATTTTTTTCTCATATATTTTTCTTAAATCCTGATTATGTTGCTGCTCACTCGCTGCGCTCGTTCCGCAGCAATGAACAGTATATGGGCTATAACTTCACGAGAAATGAAAGTGTATAAGGGGTAGACAGCAGACTTTCGTAGAGGCAAAATATTCGACCGCCGAGTGAAAATTGTCTTCCCCTGTTGAGGTAAAATGCTGGTTCTGAGTTTAATTGTGTTTTTTTGTCTTTGTGGAGGCAAAGGAAAAGTATAAGCTTAAGTGCATTAACACAATGCTGTTCCCGTACGTTTAAGCGCCTACGCTCGCCAAAAAATAATATTAAAATAGTTGGCGCGTCCAAATAAATGCCACAGCGAGTTGGATCTTCATCAAAAGAACATTTTCTTGAGCGCATGTAGAACCAGAGATATAAATCTTATGCTTTAAACGAGCGGCGAGATCAAGTTACTTTCGCCCCGCTACTGGAGTGACATCACGCGTCGCTGAAATCTCAGCCTGCGCAGCTGGCGGTTTTTTTGCGCACGATGCTGAATATCGCGAGCGGTGAAGCCTCGAGAATACGCGCGAGCGGCGAAGCCGCGAGAAACCGTCTGCTCGGTATCGTGGTCGTTTTGAGTAGCCGCCCCTTTTTGACATTTTTGACAACTTTTGGTGGATACAATTACCCAACCAATCACAGGGCGCATCGTAATACGAAACTTGTTTACATTACGATGTTATCGCGCGAAAAATCGTGGCTTACGCTAGCGAGCTATAATAAAACAACAAAATGGCAAACGACGATACCCCGAAAAAAACTCTCAAGGGGGGCAGACTTTCGAATCCAAAAAGCGTGAATGATAACTGTAGATTGTGCTGTTGCCCTTTGAACGGTGAATTTCAGAAAATTAACTTCGTACATTTCAACACAAAACTTGTTCAAGGTCTCGAAGCGAGAAGGATGTCAAAAACAGCTGACTTTGGCAGAACTCTGCTCAAACATTGGACTGAAAATGGACAGATCGGAGGTTTTATCCGATCGTGTATGCCATGCCTGTGGAAGGAAGATCAGGAATGCATTCGAGTTGTATAATTTCATCCACTCTAATTTGAAGAAAGCTGAGAAGGAAAACATCGTAATCGATGTGGATGTCGACGATGAGTCCAGCAGATTCAAGCGGCTCTTGCCGACTACTGTTTCTTCGCCTGACCGAAAGCCCTGGAGCAAGAAAAGGACAAAAAATATCTGAAAAAGACAAAGCATAAAAAAGATCACTTCGTTTTAATGAAGCATCTTCTTCAAGCACGTTCAACGATAACACTGCCTTGATTTCAAACCCTCCGGCCGAAGTTATTTCACCTCGGGAAGCTGGCGAAATTGCTTTCTCGCGACTGAACGTGGAAGATTGACTTGAAAGTGCAACCACGGAGGTAAAAGTCGCCATAGTTAACCCAAGTGGTCAGGTCGAGGCGTACAGCTCCTTTCCGGATAAAACGAAGTCCATGATCATAAATTTGTGCATAAATGCGTGCGTTGTAACTGTCGTCTCCCTCCCTTGGGAGATTGCAAGAACGCCCTCCCAATCTAGTATATTTTCTTCGTCACCTAGAGACGTTCAGTTAAAATTTGTGTGGGGTTTCATCCCACTATACTGTCATGTAGGCCCGGATAGAAGTGACGAAGTGACTTTCCAATTCCCAGGTTTAACACTGTCAAGTATGGCAAGCATAGCATTAGATATTTAGGCCCTTATCTTTGGGGAACGATTAGTAAGGAATTACGAAATCAGGGGAGCGTTCAGTCATTTAGGAGGGCAATACGCTCTTTTGATGTACTGGACATATTGGATGGAATGTGCAAATGCTGTACATGCTCATTAAAATAAGCTTGGAAGGAGTTAAGCGGCGACAACTGTCGCAAATATATGGACGTTATATAGTATTTTTTATGTTTGTATAGAAACTTATATCTTATCTATTTAAATATTTCTATGTATTCTTAGCCCATTTAAATTTTATATACGTTTTTACTATTGTATTTTTTGGTTATGGTGTCCCAAATTAGCTTCATAGCTAAATATCATTGCCACTTTAATAAAGTTTATGTATGTATGTATGTATGTATGTATGTATGTATGTATGTATGTATGTATATATATATGTATGTATGTATGTATGTATGTATGTATATATGTATAGAAATAGCTGGCCGATGCTATAGTGTGTGCGCCATTAAGTGACCCTTGTCTTCTGCCATGTTGAAGGACCACTTCGATGGGTTTTTCTTCTCTGTTCTCTCTGCGGGCATTGAAAGAGCTTTTAAAATATTAATAACTCGAGTGTTCCTTAACGTTGTGAATTAAAATCAGAAAGAAAGGTAATTTACAGTGCTCTTTTGTCAGTTGTGCTATATTTAAATCCCAAGTCCCTTTTCTTTCGAATCTTAGGGCGTATTTGTTTCGATTCCAGACTTACAAAAATTGGTTTTAGTGCTGGACAGCAACAATTTCATTTTTTGAGGTGACTGAGCCACAAGTGATATAAACCCACTATCTTTACCCGGAAGAAATGTAACCCTTTCGCTGCCAAAGTCGACTTTTGTCGACATTTGGAGCAGCAGACATTGCACCACTTGTGACGTCATCAATTTGTACGTTGCCAGATAATTTTGATGCTGAACTGATACAGCGAGGATAGATCCATGCACACGTGCCTCCACTTTGAATATGGACCAAATTCTAGCAGAGCTATTCGAAAAAAACATGTTCAAATATTGGTGCAAAATTAGGTGGTACTGATGTTTCATTTCCAGCGTTTTTAACGCTTATGCCAAACCTTTTCCGGCCGATAGAAAGGTAATAGAGAGTAGAAGATAGGAAGAGAAGAAAAGGAGAGAAAAGGGGAAAGTAAAAGAAGCAAAAGAATAATCAGAAAGGTTCCGCAAAAAAAAACAACAACTTTGCTTTGGTTTATGCGCATGCGCTAAACCTAAATATTACACTTTTCAAGATGGAATCTAGTTCATACTGTAGCGCGAGTGTAGCAAATTGCTTTTATAGCAATGTTTATTGACATTTGGCCATGTTGATCCCAAAAAATACCCTTTTTTAAAAAATTTAGCCGTGAAAGGGTTAAAGGACTTGTAGTGAATTAATCATGTGATTAACTTGTTTACTCTCTAGTCTACTAAGAAAAAAATATCTTTTTTAAACGGCACACTGCTGTGCGTTTTAATTTCTACTGCGAATGGCCCATGACTTTGCACGAGATTGATAACACTGGCATTTTGTTTAGCTTTTGATTTTGCTAAAATGCAACAAGACAGAATGGAGATCTCCGGTCGCCAGTAATCAATTGATGTAACGTGAGCACCCGTAATTAATCTTGAGACAAGAGCTCTGCGAGTACTATGATTGGGCTGTTAAGGATATCTTCACTCCTTATACTTCAAACTCTTCGAACTCTTCAAGAGAACTAACTTCAGTCAATATTGACGCACGTCCCACATGGATCATTCATTCATTCTGATCTCTACTATGTGAATCAAACACTTTGAATACACCATCTCTTGTCTCAAAAGTAGCGACTGTATAAATTATTATTGTCAAAATAAATGACTTATAATTATCACGTAATAACGATTCAAAAGCCTCAAACCAAGGTAAACAACTCTGTTCTATTATACTGTCATTTAAATAATGTACATTTCCATAATAACTTTCACTATACTCTAATAAATTGAAAGTTAACTCTCCCAGTACAAACAACATCAGGAACTTCAGTTAACATAAGGCATTCTTTTTGTGTTAAATTAGAAAGATAAGTATACAATTCATTACCAAAATTCGTAATTTCAACAAGATCTGACGCACATGTTATCATGCGACTAAAATTATACAATACAGCTGTTAAACTCATCGCTACACACTAACTACCCGCATTAAAACCAAAAAACACTATTTCCTTGGCTATAAGGAGCACAAATAGTTTTAGACGAATCTACACCAAATGGACCAGGATTGTTTTGTTTTGTTTTGTTAGTTGGGACAAATGCATTGATATAAGACTCCAAGTCATACCAAGGGTAAGACACACAAAACCCCTTCCCCCCTTCCTCGCGCGCCCTTCGCGTTCTCGCGCGCCTCAATTCTCCCCCTTCCCCTTCGAACGCTTGCCACGCAGGCTACTGAGCCGTTAGAAACGAAGCATATAGAACCAAGCGGTAAAGTGGTCCATGGCCAAAAAAGGCAGGTTTCAATGATAGTGAAAAGAAATGATAATCTGTCCATTGCGGCTCTATTGAAAGGATGCGTTTATTAATGCTGTTTATGCGGCCGCAGGTAGCAATAGAAAAGTTTATACCCGTTGGACGAATACTCGAAAGTAAGCAGCTCTCTAATTTATCCAATTGCAGCCTATATACTCTCCAAACTTTACAATATATAATCAGTATCCCTCAGAATATAGACTCAAAGACAGGATTTTTGCTCAAAAAGAAATTCGCGTTGTCATCTTCAGGACCTTTTGTTCTGCTTTGCTTGTATGAACGCGTGTCGATAAACGGCACAGTAATAGTTTATTCCGATAATAATAAATGTGTACAGGTAGATTTTTAATAATTAAATGAAAATTGGGAGGAAGACTAAAGAAACCCTTGCGGGCTTTTACAAAGTAGTCTCCCTTTAAGTTTAAGATTTATCTAAAAAATATTCATCCGGTATCAGACGTTGGCGTTTGCTTATATAATTGTAATTAATTGTTAGGTACAATAAATACGGTTGTTTAGCCCGGGGGTGGGGGGGGGGGGGGGGGGGGGGGGGAGGGGGTACTCCGCAATGTTTTAGGTGGGGGGTGTTTCGCTGGGAACTAAGAACCTCTACCCCATCTCAGACCTAAAATTTCTATTTTCGCTACCCCATCTCAGACCAAACAGTTAAATTTGGTAAAAGGCTCTTTATACAAAAAGGGGTTTGTTTACACAAATTGACAGAATTAGGCGTCAATCCCATACACGCTCATTGGATCGAATGAAACTTCCGCAGGCACGGTTCCAGATGAAAAATATACCGGAAAAAAATGACAAAACACTTAATTCGAAAATTGAACGGAAAAAGTATACCCCATCTCAGACTTAGTGGGCAAAAACTAAGACCCCATCTCAGATAGAAGATCAAAAACCCGACCCCATCCAGCGGCACATACCCGTATAGCTTCTATATGGGAGAACCCCCCCGGGTTTTTTTAGCTACTGCTAATTATACAGTAGGGAATATATTTTTAACCGATTAATTTCTAACGGCACGGCCGTTCTTCTTGGCATACTGTAAAGGGAGGACTGGACTGGACTGGATTAGTAAAACGAGGACTAGTAAAACGAGGACTAGTAAAACGAGGACTAATAAAACGCGGACTAGTAAAACGCGGACTAGTAAAACGCGGACTAGTAAAACGCGGACTAGCAAAACGCGGACCAGTAAAACGCGGACTAGTAAAACGCGGCTAGTAAAACGCGGACTAGTAAAATGCGTTGACTCGCTGAGACACTAGCCTTTGGTTTTATTTTTTGTCGCTTGCCTGTCACGTAACATTTCGAGTGTGAAGCGTTTGTTCATCAGATCTATATTTGAATACCGTAAAATGCTGGTTAAAACAGTAATAAAGCTATTATAATTAAACGTATTGTTCACCCTACATGCCTTATACTTTCCTAATTTCCTATTCGAAGTTGTAAAGTGTTCTTTAAAAGTGTTTATATTAAGGAAATAAGGAAACGAAGAAGAGGGCTTATAACAGCAATATTTTTTCGTTTACAGCTAGATGGTGGGGGTGGGGGGCTTATAACCGGCATTTTACGGTACGTAATTTAAATATTCTGAAAATGGAACAATTTCTTTCCAGCTTCAAAAATTTATGTACCGGAATTTATATGTTAGAAATAAACGGCAACCTTAAAAGGCACGCTGTGCAACCGGAAACGGAAATGGATTGTTGACCTCTGACCGAAAGATTCGCGCCAATCATAAGAATAACTTTGCATTTGTAATTGTCGCGCGAAGATGGCAGCTTGTTTCAAGCTTCCATCTCTCGCTAAAAAGCCAAGGCTTCCGACAAAATTTGCAGAATTCGAATGGAGAGAAGTAAGAGTAGAAGCGGAACTTGGAGGTGGAACTTTTGGTTCTGTTTAACTGGCAAGATACAAAACGAGGACCGAAATGTTGTAATTAAGAAAATGAAAGGGGAATCGGCCGAATAAAAGCGACGATTTCTGAAGGAAGCCGGGATCCTTAACACGGTGAAGGGTCACAGAAATGTATCCGAAATCTTAAGGTTCTGTCAAGACCCGTACTCTATCATGATGGAGTATTCATGCTTTGATTTTAGTCTTTTTGGACTAGAAAAAAAGTGAGTTCTCTTGAAAATTTTGTGCATTTTAATGATGCTGAGCTTGATTTCACTTCATTCGTGGATGTGTTATTGATATGTGCAAGAGACGTGGTGACTGGACGATGTCGCGCTATTACGCTGTAATGCAGCCAATACCGAGGGTCTCTTTAAAATTGCAGGACAAGAAGAACATATCCCAATTTGGAAATTTATAAACGAAATGCAGAAACAGTGCTTCTTATGTCACACGCAAGAACAGTGTGACAATTTTATATTTTAGCTGAGAATTCTGCTTTGCGCTATTTTTTTTATCTAAATAAGGAACAGATGCTACGCCGATTGCAACAAATAACCAGAGTGAGACAATCAAAAACCATTGTCAAAGCGTGTTATTTCTGCATCCCACTTGATGAAACGTGACGTTTCCGACGTTGTCTTCATCAGTACTGTTGTCATTGCTATTCGTAACGCAAGCCAGTTATCAGCATGTTTCGGAAAATTCTTCGGAAAGCAATCGAGCGTTCTGTTCGATGCAAATAAATATTTTGCTAAAGTTTTGCACGTTCATATGAAACTTGAAAACAATATTCGTGAATAATGAGGACGCTCACTTGTAAACACAAAATCTGCGGGAAAAAATTAGTACATTGGAGGCCCTATTTTATTGCCTTGCATGTCTTCAACGTCCTTGAAACTTGCAGGCCATATAAATTGATGATTAATCTCGAGATTGTCAAATTTTTAATAAAAATTATGTCACGGTTTCCAAATTATCATCGCATTTGTAGGCGTAGACCAAATTACGTATAAAAATGGCAACAAGAGCAGCTGAACGCACGCTAATCAAATCCTTCTTTCTCGAAATCGGCCAAAGCAACCCCCTCACTTTTTCATACACCATTTCAAATGGAATCAAACTACTATGAGATGAAACTGCATTACCATCGCGCATCGTTTTCTTTAGATATTAGCCAATTATGTCGATAGTATGTTTTTCACTGTATTTATAATCCCCAAAACTTCATCCCCAAAAATTTCAAAAACGCTCTCTAGTCCGCGTTTTACTAGTCCGCGTTTTATTAGTCCGCGTTTTACTAGTCCGCGTTTTATTAGTCCGCGTTTTACTAGTCCGCGTTTTATTAGTCCGCGTTTTACCAGTCCGCGTTTTACTAGTCCGCGTTTTACTAGTCCAGTCCAGTCCAGTCCTCGATTTACAGTGTGGCGGATAACGACTTCACCTTCGCATGAATATGCTAATCAAGACAAGGGAGGTCACCACAAGCGCTACGTTAACTGGAACCATAACCTGTTTAGGACAGACTCGCGTTAAATTATATATCCTGTTCAGGACAAAAATGCCAAAAACCATACCCTGTCCAGCGGCACGTCCCCGTATAGGTCATATAAGGGAGTACCCCCCCCCCCCCGGGTCACGCTCATACAAAGCCTTTGAGCTGACAGCAAACTTTGTCTGAGTCACGTACCCCTTCTTTCACAAAATACTAATAAGCTTATAACATGTAAGCCATAACATCTTTAACAAATGCATTACGAGTTATCTCAATAAATGCCACTTCATTTTTTCCTGTGTAAAACAAATACTAATATAAGCATCCTTGACATGACCTCGGTCAAAGTGATTGTTGGGCATACTGTATTTTACGGACTGGACTGGACTGGACTGGACTAGTAAAACGCGGACTCAAAAATTTGTAAAACGCGGACTCAAAATTTGTAAAACGCGGACTCAAAATTTGTAAAACGCGGACTCAAAATTTGTAAAAAAATTCCGGGAGTCCACATTTCTAACCCCACATTTCTAATCCCCCCCCCCCCCCCCCCCCCTAAAAAAAATAAAATAAAATAAATAAAGTCAGACCCCCGTCATGAACGTTTCGAGTACACATCCCCCGCTGGGTTGTAGCTCGGGGGGTCGTAGCTTGCAAACCAGTCTATTTTGTTTCGGGACTAGGTTATAGTTTGTTGTGTTACTTTCAAAACTAACACACCATCGATATCTTAAATGCAATTGAGCAAGCCCAAAACAGTTTTACAGGCCCGAAAAGGTACCGAACGAGCCCCAGTTAAGGGAAGGCCAAAATTTGTCACGCATTATTACACGCACCAAGAGCCTATTTTTTATGGGCTCCTGACGCACGCAGCATTCACTCCTTCATATTATATTTTATTTTAGCCTTTTTCCCAGCCTCCACACCTGAAGCATAAGATTTTGAATTTTTATTGTCATTACGTGACACTGGATTAAGTGACATCGACAACGGAAACGAGGCTGTTGACCTTTGAGCAGTAAAATCGCGCCAAAATTCGGAATATATTTTCACGTGGCGGCGCGAAGATGGCGGCTTCGCTTGTCTGTTATTCTAGACGTTGTATATAAGTATAGGTTTAAGTTCATGGGTGAAAAAAATCGCTTCAAGTTAAATAACTGATTGTTACGTAGTGCTAAGACTGGAAAAGAAAGTTGTTATTAAGCTGTTTAGGAAAGGAAATTGGTCTTTTACAGGAATGTAAAGCGAGTTTGTAGTAAGACTTTTTTTGAAGTAACGGTTTAAAGTTGACACGAATGGATATGGCGTCAGTTACCAGGTTGCTCAAAAAACTTATGTTTCTCCTTCTAGAAGCCGGTATAATACCGGGCAATTGAACTGCTGAACTGTTGTCTGTTTTGTTATGACATCAGATTCTCATTATGTTCCTGTTGACGTTTCATTTTGAACGTTTTTTATATAAGAAGTATTATTTGAAGACCATGTAATTCAAGTTCATGGGTAAAAGAGTTCGCTTAAGTTTCGCTTCAGTAGTTAATTTACTAAGCGTTACGTAGTGCTGAGAAAAAAAAACGTTGTTAAAGTTTTTCATGAAAAAAGAAATTGGTATTTTAAAGGGATCTAAAGCAAGTTTGCTGAAAACTTTGTTTGAAGTAATGTTTTAAAGTGGATAGTATAATATCCGGCAATTGAATTGTTGTCTGTATGATTATGACATCAGATTATGTTCCTGTTGACGTTTCATTCGGAACGTTTTATATAAGAAGAGATATATTCATTTTAATAAAGCAAATGTTTTAGTTATTTATGTATTTATTTTTATTTCTAGTCCGCGTTTTACAAATTTTGAGTCCGCGTTTTACAAATTTTGAGTCCGCGTTTTACTAGTCCAGTCCAGTCCAGTCCAGTCCGCGAAATACAGTATGCCTGATTGTTGACATAAAGATCATGTTCTATTTCTCATTTAATTAAAATTGAAGTTTTCCAGCCTGTGTCATTCAAAATTGATTATGCTTTTAGCAGCAAATCTTATCACTGAAAGAACAATGAACGATAGAAGAAAATCACGTTTCATTAATGTTCCATGTACAATGTAATTGCTCACCTCAAATTCTCTCTTCTCACTCTTCGGGGCGTTATGTTATCAAATAAACCATAAGTCCTTTTTTCCCAACAGACTAGAGATCCCAACGGCAGATGTCTACCCTTGGTTATTGGAAACGGCCCCATCAGCATAATTCGTTGAAATATCAGATTGCAAGTGATCAATATGATCCAACAAAATTGAGCGAATACTTTCCCAAATTCTGCATGTATTACAAAGCAGAAAGCTTTCCACTAATTTAGGCTGCTCTATCTAGTGTAGAAACTCTCTTCTCTGCAGAATCGAGACCTCTTTGTTCTCGCGCTTCGCGCTCGTGTCTCGCGCTACGCGCTCGCGCCCCAAAACCCGCTTGAGCGCCCCCAATAACGCCTGTTATGCAGGCTAGATTATCGCCGAGATAAGACCGAGAAGAATGGCTCGTTTTAGGCGTACTTTGTCTCGTTCAATGCAGGCCGTAAAAATCAGTTCAGGCCGGATTCTCGCTATGTCAGGCTATAATTTTTCGTAGGGGTTTCACCCTTTTTAATCTATTAATACCAGCTACTGGAAATAGGTCAGTGTCTTTTAAAACCTCTTTAAACGCTCCGAGACAATTCACCCTTCACGCTTTCCTCCCACACCGCTATAAACGAATACCCTTTACACAAACAACCTTTTAATCAATTTATTAGCCTACGCACATCCTCATTTACTTGTCCTACACCACATATTAACTTATCTACTCTCAAATCTCCAAAAGCCGGGGGGGGGGGGGGGGGGACTTCCACATAAAATTTACAATTAGTAGCTCTTAACGATAAAACTTCTTTTCAACCATGCCCATCTAACGAAATTCTAAAAGGACACCCCGTCATTTTCATATGGCGGACCCCCCCGGCGTGTCAATAAGTGACTACGAAACAGCGTCCATTTTATATATTGGGCAGGCTTGGAAACAAGCCAGCCTAATCAATAATTCTCATTACTTCCTTCAGCACACTGGGTCAAGATTATTAACCTGTGTCTGGCGCTATCAGACAAGAAATAAATGTTATGTTGATTTAATCGCTGAAACGGCAGAAAACAATTACTCCTTAACTTTCTTCTAGTGAATTATTTGCTATTTTTGTCTAGAAAACCATTCGCCATGAGTCTGAAAAGGTTTTATCCCTTGTTTTTCTTTATCAATTAGTTACAAATAATTTGAAGACCTTTTTTCATGCTCAGACTACGAAAGGGGAAAACCTCTTACTGAAAGAATATGTATGTCAGATTTACTCAAAATACAGCTTTTACTGCGAGCTGAAATATGGAGTACTACACGAAGGAACTGACTCGTATATTGGCTTGTGTTAGGCATCCAAAATAGTGATTAGAGAGGACATACATGAAGGTAAATAGCCTCTGCATAAAATAAGGGTTTACATGAAAACGGTCCAATAGCAAATTAATTTTTCTACATCGCGTGTTACGTTTTCCGATGTTTGCTTGACAATGGGTCACATTCCACATGAAATGTTAAACTGATTCACACCGTCTTTACACGACATATGTTTTTAACAGACAAATACTTACAATGGAAAACTGGACATAAACCCACTACCTCGTTTATCCAGAAATTTAACCGAATTGTAGTGAATTAATCAAGTGATTAACTTGTTTACTCTCTAGTCTACTAAGAAAAAAGATTTTCTTTAAGCGGCACACTGCTGTGTCATTAAAAATTTCTAATGCGTATGGCTTACTGGCGCCTTTGCACGAGATTGATAACACATTTTGTTTCGCCTTTGATTTTCCTGACAACAAGGCAGACTAGAGATCTCCGGCCGCCAGTAATCAATTGATGTAACCTAACCTTGAGATAATTCCCATTACTTCCTAAAGCACACTGGGTCAAGATATTTAAACCGACTTCAGCAAACACGACGTGTTTCTGGCGCAAGGGCTTAGGTAGCAAAACACGCCAAGCTACCCAATCAACAATACCTTTGTTACTAAAGCTGGGTTTGAATTTACTTGTTTGTGCCAATTTTTAAATTGTTTTAAAGTCAGGCCCGTAGCTAGGCTAAAATAACTGGCAGGCGAGCAAATTGGCCAAGCAAAGCTACCCCCTGTCAAAAAATAGACATTAGGGAGCTTAAGCAACGACGACGGCGACGGCAACGAGAAAGTCAAAAAACAATATGTTTAGTAAGTAAAACAACAACTCTGCATTTCTGCCGTCCCTGCACGACTACGACGTGATATGTCCTAATTTCACTCTATAAATGATGTTTTTGCGACCGTCCGCCGTCGTGTTATCTTAAACTTCCTTAATTAACAAAAAGGTCATAAGGCGACTACAAAGATTCATGTCAGATAGATACTAATGCTGTTCACAATGGTTTATAATACGTTGATTTCGATTGGTCCTTTCTAATTCCAGGTAGGAGTGCCTTCGTTGCTGTTGTAACAAACAACTGTTAGCGGGGGAAACAGACAGGTAATAAACGGACTATTAAAGGTTGTGTGTGAAAAAGGCACTTTGAGCGTCAGAATTCAAGACTGATTGTTACACATTAATTTGTTTTAATTACATATTTTTTGGCACGTAATTTGTTTTTTGATTTTTGATTTTTCGAGTTTTACTCGAGTCCCCCTGCCCGCGCTAACTTTCAACATTCATAACTTCTTTAATATGTATTCAAACGCCACCAAACTTTGTAACTTTTCCTAAAATTTATCTGGCAACAATTTTATGTCATCGTTATATTGTGCGGACCGCAAAGGAGACAGTTTTGGACGTACTATACACCCTCTAGTTTTCAGTCATTGTCATAGCCTAAATGTTCTTGAAGTTACGAATGTGCTCCCCCCCCCTCCCAGGCTCAGAAACTCAAAAAAAGACCAGGCTGAATAGAGTAAAGCTCTTGGCACAGTCTGGGTCAAGAGTAACCTGTCTTTAGCAAACTCGACGCATCATCACACAGGAAACAATAGTTAATCAAATTGCTGAAGCTTTAAAAATAACTGAAATAAATGCAAACTTTAAAGAAACAAGCAGAATTTCACTAAATATATAGATGAAACAGTAAATATATTCCCAGCGCAGCGTTGTTTGCATGTTGGCATTCTTTTACAAATTACAGGAAAATCTTCGAACTGTCCGTGAGAACCTACATCTATCTCTTACTAAAATAACCCTTTTACTGACAGTTAATCGTCAATACACGTTCAGAAGTTCCTTTTGCTTCAAATGCCAAATGCATACCATATCGGATGCTGGTGCTTCTTTCACTTTGCCGCATCTGAGGCTATAAGCGCCGAGTCGCATGATCCATTTATTCTAGCTTTTTATTAAGTGAATACGCGAAGCGATGAACGACGTATAGTTTGTTGCGCTATTCTATTGAACGTTTACCGCTGGATCAGATATGTTCGCACACCGAGCGACTGACTTTCGCTGCAGAATCTTTTAAAGTTGGCCCAAATGAGCCTTTGATTTTCCCTGTTACAATGGTTAGAGATTTCCGGTCATCTTCCCTGCCAGTACTTCCTTCAGTATCAGCGGGTGAGAATACGAACCTGCATTCAACAACCTTTATGATTTTCGATAATATCGTTTTTGCTTTTTGTTGTTTGTGCACCTGTTACTTCCTTCAGCATCAGCGGATGAGAATATTAGACTGCATTCAGCTATTAAACAAACACATACACAGGAAAGGTTTGTCAATCAAAGTGCTGAAACCGTAGAAATAAAAGGATCTATCTCTCAATCTACAGTAGCCAACGTGTGAAACTCATCCAGCTATCGGAGAATATGGTAAGTGAGAATCTTTCTCGGTTTTATTAATTATTGCGTTGGTAGAACATATTCACTCTTGCCCACTCATAAGCTCTTCCTCTAGATAGTCAAATCTCACGAGTGTAAATTTATGTTTTTGTGGATCAAAATTATCAATAGGGTATTTCAAAGAAAAAATTAAATCAAAAGACTTTGGGAGTGTCGTTTGCAGTGTTTTCTCCGATTAGTTAAACACACTCTATTGATCTGTTCTACAATAATGGTGTCAAACAAATGCCCTCGGCCAGTCATTGTTGAACAAGTGTCAGGTTACCATGTTAACGGTATAACCTGTTAAAGACGCCCTTTATTTTACCCTTAAGTGCTTATAACTTAAAAAAAAAAGAGCTCAGTGACCCCCATTTTTTATTATCGAACTATCATTTGCATGCTAAGATAAGTTTCTTACAACTTTTTGGAAAGTTTATGATGGCTCTGAACACCCTCGCAATCTAGTATATTTTCTTCGTCACCTAGAGACGTTTATTTAAAATTTGTGTGGGTTTCATCCCACTATACTGTCATGTAGGCCCGGATAGAAGTGACGAAGTGACTTTCCAATTCCCAGGTTTAACACTGTCAAGTATGGCAAGCATAGCATTAGATATTTAGGCCCTTATCTTTGGGGAACGATTAGTAAGGAATTACGAAATCAGGAGAGCGTTCAGTCATTTAGGAGGGCAATACGCTCTTTTGATGTACTGGACATATTGGATGGAATGTGCAAATGCTGTACATGCTCATTAAAATAAGCTTGGAAGGAGTTAAGCGGCGACAACTGTCGCAAATATATGGACGTAATAAAGTACTTTTTTATGTTTGTATAGAAACTTATATCTTATCTATTTAAATATTTCTATGTATTCTTAGCCCATTTAAATTTTATATACGTTTTTACTATTGTATTTTTTGGTTATGGTGTCCCCAATTATCTTCATAGCTAAATATCATTGCCACTTTAATAAAGTTTATGTATGTATGTATGTATGTATGTATAGAAATAGCTGGCCGATGCTATAGTGTGTGCGCCATTAAGTGACCCTTGTCTTCTGCCATGTTGAAGGACCACTTCGATGGGTTTTCTTCTCTGTTCACTCTGCGGGCATTGAAAGAGCTTTTAAAATATTAATAACTCGAGTGTTCCTTAACGTTGTGAATTAAAATCAGAAAGAAAGGTAATTTACAGTGCTCTTTTGTCAGTTGTGCTATATTTAAATCCCAAGCCCTTTTCTTTCGAATCTTAGGGCGTATTTGTTTCGATTCCAGACTTACAAAAATTGGTTTTAGTGCTGGACAGCAACAATTTCATTTTTTGAGGTGACTGAGCCACAAGTGATATAAACCCACTATCTTTACCCGGAAGAAATGTAACCCTTTCGCTGCCAAAGTCGACTTTTGTCGACATATTGCACCACTTGTGACGTCATCAATTTGTACGTTGCCAGATAATTTTGATTATGCCAAACCTTTTCCGGCCGATAGAAAGGTAATAGAGAGTAGAAGATAGGAAGAGAAGAAAAGGAGAGAAAAGGGGAAAGTAAAAGAAGCAAAAAAATAATCAGAAAGGTTCCGCAAAAAAGAAACAACTTTGCTTTGGCTTATGCGCATGCGCTAAACCTAAATATTACACTTTTCAAGATGGAATCTAGTTCATACTGTAGCGCGATGTAGCAAATTGCTTTTGTAGCAATGTTTATTGACATTTGGCCATGTTGCTCCCAACTGAAAAACGATTTAACGTTAAAAAAATACCCTTTTTTTAAAAAATTTAGCCGTGAAAGGGTTAAAGGACTTGTAGTGAATTAATCATGTGATTAACTTGTTTACTCTCTAGTGTACTAAGAAAAAAAATATCTTTTTTAAACGGCACACCGCTGTGCGTTTTAATTTCTACTGCGAATGGCCCATGACTTTGCACGAGATTGATAACACTGGCAGTTTGTTTAGCTTTTGATTTTACTAAAATGCAACAAAACAGAATGGAGATCTCCGGTCGTCAGTAATCAATTGATGTAACGTGAGCACCCGTAATTAATCTTGAGATAATTCTCATTACTTCCTTCAGCACACTGGGTCAAGATTATTAACCTGTGTCTGGCGCTATCAGACAAGAAATAAATGTTATGTTGATTTAATCGCTGAAACGGCAGAAAACAATTACTCCTTAACTTTCTTTTAGTGAATTATTTGCTATTTTTGTCTAGAAAACCATTCGCATGAGTCTGAAAAGGTTTTATCCCTTGTTTTTCTTTATCAATTAGTTACAAATAATTTGAGGACCTTTTTCATACTCAGACTACGAAAGGAGAAAAACTCTTACTGAAAGAATATGTATGTCAGATTTACTCAAAATACAGCTTTTGCTGCGAGCTGAAATATGGAGTATTACACGAAGGAACTGACTCGTATATTGGCTTGTGTTAGGCATCCAAAATAGTGATTAGAGAGGACATACATGAAGGTAAATAGCCTCTGCATAAAATAAGGGTTTACATGAAAACGGTCCAATAGCAAATTAATTTTTCTACATCGCGTGTTACGTTTTCCGATGTTTGCTTGACAATGGGTCACATTCCACATGAAATGTTAAACTGATTCACGCCGTCTTTACACGACATATGTTTTTAACAGACAAAGACTTACAATGGAAAACTGGACATAAACCCACTACCTCATTTATCCAGAAATTTAACCGAATTGTAGTGAATTAATCAAGTGATTAACTTGTTTACTCTCTAGTCTACTAAGAAAAAAGATCTTCTTTTATAAGCGGCACACTGCTGTGTCATTAAAAATTTCTAATGCGTATGGCTTACTGGCGCCTTTGCACGAGATTGATAACACATTTTGTTTCGCCTTTGATTTTCCTGACAACAAGGCAGACTAGAGATCTCCGGCCGCCAGTAATCAATTGATGTAACCTAACCTTGAGATAATTCCCATTACTTCCTAAAGCACACTGGGTCAAGATATTTAAACCGACTTCAGCAAACACGACGTGTTTCTGGCGCAAGGGCTTAGGTAGCAAAACACGCCAAGCTACCCAATCAAAACAATACCTTTGTTACTAAAGCTGGGTTTGAATTTACTTGTTTGTGCCAATTTTTAAATTGTTTTAAAGTCAGGCCCGTAGCAAGGCTAAAATAACTGGCAGGCGAGCAAATTGGCCAAGCAAAGCTACCCCCTGTCAAAAAATAGACATTAGGGAGCTTAAGCAACGACGACGGCAACGGCAACGAGAAAGTCAAAAAACAATATGTTTAGTAAGTAAAACAACAACTCTGCATTTCTGCCGTCCCTGCACGACTACGACGTGATATGTCCTAATTTCACTCTATAAATGATGTTTTTGCGACCGTCCGCCGTCGTGTTATCTTAAACTTCCTTAATTAACAAAAAGGTCATAAGGCGACTACAAAGATTCATGTCAGATAGATACTAATGCTGTTCACAATGGTTTATAATACGTTGATTTCGATCCATTTTGGTTCTTTCTAATTCCAGGTAGGAGTGCCTTCGTTGCTGTTGTAACAAACAACTGTTTGCGGGGGAAACAGACAGGTAATAAACGGACTATTAAAGGTTTTGTGTGAAAAAGGCACTTTGAGCGTCAGAATTCAAGACTGATTGTTACACATTAATTTGTTTTAATTACATATTTTTTGGCACATAATTTGTTTTTTGATTTTTGATTTTTCGAGTTTTACTCGAGTCCCCCTGCCCTGTATGGGGCGCCATGTGTTTTAAAATTCACACTTTGTCTCACAAAGTTGTTGAAATGAACAAATTTTATCTGAAATGAATACAAAGCGTATTGAAATGCCAATATTTGTAATGAAAAGTACGTGTCCATGATGAATCACGTACACAGTCTGAAAGTTGTACTACGTACACTGAAATCTTCGGGCATCAGCTCGAAATATACTCTGTTACAACTACAACTTTGCACACGGAGTCTGAATTTTCTCCATATTCTCAATGCAAATCTTGTAAACTTTTCACTGTGCTTTTCGTACCGAATCTCACGCTATGTTGCACATTTTCTCAGCACGTGCAGTGAACACGTTTTCAGTGTGCTTTGCGAACAAATCTCACCATGATAATACTTCATGTAAACCTTCCCAATGCGTCCCCGAAATGTACAGCACTCAGCACTCAGCAGGTCACGACATGATGTCAAACAAAGATTTGCATTGAAAATATGGAGAAAATTCAGACTCCTTGTGCAAAGTTGTAGTTGTAACAGAGTATATTTCGAGCTGATGCCCGAAGATTTCAGTGTATGTAGTACAACTTTCAGACTGTGTGTACGTGATTCATCATGGACACGTACTTTTCATTACAAATATTGGCATTTCAATACGCTTTGTATTCATTTCACATAAAATGTGTTCATTTCAACAACTTTGTGAGAAAAAGTATGAATTTTGAAACACATGGCACCCCATAGCCCTGCCCCTGCTACGGGCCTGAAAGCTAATACAATGTTTAAAGTGGAGTTTTTTAAAATACTATTAAAATCCTTCCTTCAGCGCAGTGGGTTAAAAATGTTGAACTGCCTTCAGCAAAGCACGGAACTTCTTGTCAATCAAACTGCTGAAACGGAACAAATAAAAAGGGATGTTGCTCATAGCCACATCTGCTGGTGCACTCGAGTGATCTGCAGCAACTGTTGGTGAAGCTTAGAAGAAAATGGTAAGTGAATATCTAACTCAGTAATGTTATTGCTTGGGTAGAAAATTTAGTGATGTTTGTGAATTCTTAGTCTGTAAAATGTTCAACAGCTGCGTGCTATAATTAAGAACTGTATGGATACCAGTAAAC
>JAJLRJ010000007.1:28248224-28265724 GCA_024195265.1 Dendrophyllia cribrosa | reverse complement strand
AACGAGTATTAGGTCGATTTTCAGCGTGATTATTGTGTATCACAATAGTTACCGATTAGATAAACATTTTAAAGCATTATATTGCTAAAAAAAATTAAATATTTTCTAGTGATGTCAAACAACACGGTTAGTTTTATATAGGCCTTCGTGTCATTAACGGGTTCCACATTTCTTTCTCTTTGCAGAGTTATATTTCCGTTTTTCGTGAAAATAAGCCCTTGTACAAGAAATATCGAAGTAGACCCTATTAAAATGATGATGGATTTGTTTGTTGCTTTCGCTACTGACCATGAACGAATATATTACACGGTTTTGTTATCTTAAATTCGAGATGAAATAAAGATTATTGTATCGTCATTGTGATTACAACAACAACTTACACAATACAAAATATTCATTCATGTAATTTTCATAACTTATTATTCATAAGATCGCGCCATATAAACTGTCTTTGATTGGTTTACTTTTACTAATCGATAACTGCCCGCGACCATTAAACTTAGGAGACTGCTAAGTTACGCTTACCTTAGGATGGTCATAAGATATCGTTCGTGAATAGCACTTAGGACATATCTTAGGAAGCTTCTAAATTTTCTCTTAAGTTATATCTTAAGATATATCTTAGGTAGGATTTCGTGAATACGGCCCCTGGATATTAAAACAATGTCCACGTTTAAATGGCAGAAAATTATAGGTCAAGTGTCAAGATCATCCTTGCCTTACTTGCTGATTGTGCTATTGTTAAACATTAAGTTGAACCTCAAGGGAAAGTTATTCGTTTACGAACTCTCTATCAAAAGGAGACTAAAGGATAAATTATCACTGTTTTGTATTTTTCTTAATTTAATTCTTCCACGTCATTAAAACGCATATTTATAGGCATCACAGCAATCCTTGTCCTCTGGGGAAACAAAGAAGGAAACGACAACGAAAGTGCTGGGGCTGGCAAACAGGTTGGCATTACCGCAGAGGATTCTAAACTTCTGTGGCAGTTTTCCAATCTACAACGTTGAAGAAATCTCGTTGGACGCAAAAAACGCTTCCCTCCACAAGACCCAAGGTATGAAGAAATTTAAACAGATATCATCAGTCCAACACCTAAAATTGTCCTTGTCAGTTTATGTCAATAGTTTAAACATTTCCTCTACCTTCTGTTCAAATTCAATTAAACGCTTAATAAATCCAGCATTTACCTTTTCTTTTTGGCATATTGAGGGAAACAACTCACAGGAAATATTGTTCAGGCTTCATGCTAGATATCAAATTGTACGATAGGCAATTATTCATTAAGTTTTTTTTGTCAATTTTTCAGCCTACTCGCAACAAAACCAGCACTCGCGAACTCGTTGTATTTCGATGTTATTCTGAACCAACATGACCAATTTTCTAGGGACACACGCACTGTCTACTGTGTAGAAAGCAATAAGCAAAATTATTATTTACAGATAAAATACAGGAACGCTACTCAGAAGAAGGCATAATCCGCTATTAAACCGTAAACAGCGACTGAGTCGACGAGGCGAATTGTCATGATTTTGTTCAGTGAATCAAAAGGCTGCAGATTATGCCAGTGTTGGAAACATCTTCAGTCTAACTGGTTCTTCGTGTTAACTTTTATTAAACATTTCCAAGCATCTGCTCGTTACAGTCTTTGGATTAGATTTTTGGATACAAATTTTCCTTATTGCATACACAAGACAGTGATCACTCATTCCAATATCAGAGACTCAGTAGTTCAAAACGTTCTGTGGGTTATTAGTTAGGAACAGATCAATGATAGAGGATGTGTGTTGAGTAATGCGCGTTGGTTGGTCAATGAATTAATTGGCTATATTGGCAGTCAGCGAAACTTGGCTGAATAGAGTACAATATGGGAAATATCCCCTTTTTATTGTCGAAACTGGTTCCAAACAATAGTTAATAATACGTACAACAAAACATACTTTATGTTCATGTAAAAACCATTGACCAAAATGATTTACAAACCGGTTAAAATGAAGAGAGAATGAGGCTTCGATCGATGTATTTTGCAGCAAATTTTTGACATATTTAGCCAAGATATCGCTTGTTCGAGGAAAGTGGATTTTCGGGGTAAGGGGTAAATTAAATGGAGTACTTTTGTTATTACTCATCAAGCTCATGAGTCAAAATTTAGTCAGATTTGGCCACCAACATTACCGCTTTTAATGTCTCACACGCTTTCTTGTTCATCTCCAAAGTTTTCCTTCCACGGAAACGATCGTTTGCAACTGACACTTAGCAAGTCGCTTTTAGTTATCATTACTTTTTTGATATTGCTTGTAAAGGTCATGGACGTTACAAGCGGAAACTACAGTTCCCGACAGCCTGTTCTCTCGCAGACAAGGGCAAGATGGAATTTTGTTTGGATATGTATGGTTCCAAACTTGGTTATTTGCGGCTGTTACAGAACATGTCATGCCAATGGGCTGCACGTAATTGCTACTACCTCGTATTTTGTCAAAAAGACATTTTTGGTGGATACAACTGTCAGTCTTATAATCATGTTTACAAGAGCTATTGTTGTAGTTATACCTGCTGATTTTTTTCTGATATATTGATAGAGTTGAAACGGTAAAGTCTTGATCTCTCGTTGTAATAGACTGTTTGTTGATAAAGGCCAGTCCTGTTGCCACGACTCATTTAACCCTACCCTAGTAAGAGCTGAAAATTTGTCCCGACACGTGTCACATGACTGATTTTAAAATAAAAAGAATAGTAAGTGTTCCTTAATATTGGTTTTAAAATGATTTTGGCTTTTGTTCGCTCGCAGTAAAATTAAAAACATGGCTAATTAGAAGTGTTGCTCGCTTAAAACGAAAACGCGGCTAAAATCAATATATTTTTTAAAGAATCAATAATAACCTTCAAAATACTCGTGAGACGCTTTAAAAGAGCGTATACTGTTAATATCGCGTTATGATGGAGATTATTATGGGTTTTCAGTGGTTCGTTCTGAGAAGGACTCTCCAAGGTTTACCCCTGAGTTAGGTGGGGTTGCGTAGATGAGTACTTACAACAGGTCTGGTCAATCAAAGTTAATGCAAAATAATAACGCACTTGACCGATCAGAACTTGAAACAAAGAAAACAAAAACAAAAAAGAAACAAAAAGAAAGCCGGACCGTAGTCGGCTTAGTTGAGGTCACGAATGGTTTGATTTGGGTTTCTGATTGGTTCAAAGAGCTCGTTGTAGTCCATTTTGTTTAAGTCATTTAAAACTTCCAGTCACTGCAAAGTCAAATTTAATAGGTGGTTTGCCATAAAATTCATTGTAAAATCTCCATCACCGGCTCTACAATTAAAACTGTTCTTTTAGCATATTCTTAATGAATTTATGCATTTTAGGTCTCCATGGTAGCAAAGTTCTCGATATACCATATTTGTTCCAAAAACGCCTAAGACGCTTAATATTATAAACTCAGTGCCTTTAAGAAGCTATGAACCGAGAGATATACATTTGGTCTTATGCTTCACTGAATCTAGCCGGATTATGGTCGTTTCTCTCGAACAAGTACCCAACGCACTTTATACTATAACATTTCAACTGGCTTGAGCTGTGCCCAGCTAGAAGTTTTGATCAAATCAATTTATTATTAATTGTTAGTAGCAAATAGTACCCAAACGTGGCCGATGATACTAACCAGGAATAGAATTGCCTAAAATATAGTACTTTAAAGCAAACTAAACTGTAAAATTGCAAACCACCTATACTAAGGTATCCAAGATGATTTCAAAAGGAGCCAGTTGTAGAATGTAATAGGTGCACTAGTTTAGCGGCATTGATTATGATCTGCTGTGGTGTGGGAGAATGACGTAACAGAATACGTTCATTCAGAGAATGTAAGAAGTCTACTTCAGTTCCTGTGGAAATCAGAAATAAATTGTGTGCAATTTATAATGAGCATTGTTTATATTTTCTTTTATCCCCTCAGTGATTCCAATCTTTCTCTATTTTCAATTTGTACAATTTGAATAAGTACTCATTGCCCAGCTGTAACCTACGAATAACGCACGGAACATAAGTATACAAAGAAACTCAAGTCACAAGTGGAATATTCACGAAATACTTTCGACTGCTGAAATATGTTAGAGTGACTTGATGTTTCTTAGTATACATATATTCACGGTAGAGCACGAACGAGCATTGCATAACTTTTAACCTCATGACTTTATAACTTTGGTACCATTAAAAATCTTCCGAAGATTTCCGACAATCTTACGAAAGTTTTCGGATATTCAGTGTTACAATGCCATTTAAACGTTTGTGAACAACTCCCTGTTGTGCGGCTTTGGGATGAGTCGCTACTTTAAATTGAAAGATACACGAGGATTTTTTTGCACTGGATTTGTCCAGATCGTTGCTAGACTGTAGCTACAATTGTAGACAGAGGAAGTTGGGAAGGTTGTAAAAATGAATAGCATCAGTGCTGAATTACATCAATGTTCTCTTAATGAAAAATAACAATAATTAATTAATCTTCTAAATCCCCCACCCCACCCCCTATTCAATGTTGGGATCTCAGCGAACAATTACGCATTAAACATGTCCCGTTATACACAACATTGTAACAGGGAAAGGAGAGAAAAAGAGAATAAAAGTGAAAACTGCTAATCTTCCAACACTTTTGTCTATGATTGTAGTCAACTGTGAAAAGGGAAAATAAATAACAAGTTACATTCTTGCACAGATTTGAATCTAAATCCTCAATTTTAAATCTACAATTGCAAATCTTAAGACGCTCTAAGACTACTATACAATTTTCTACTGACAATATATTTTTTTCTCTTTTTATTATTTATTTATTTTTTAATACTAATACAAGTATCGAACAACAAACGCAAGCAAAAAAATAGAAATCTAATTTAAAGTAAAAATTAACTCGGTACATTGAAAACTTAGATAAATTAACATTGTACAAAAAGAATATAAACTAAGTGCTAACTAAACATAAATAAAGTAGAGGGTGTTATAATCGTCTGAAGAGCTACGGGTCAATTTCTATTTTCCATTGCACTTGAATTTTATTTCGTAATTCTATGAGGTTAGGGATAGTAGAAGCTGTCTTACAAGCGTATATGTACTGCTTTGAACATAACAAAAGAAGGTCAAGTCTGTGTTCTTGAATTTCAGTCAAGCTGGCTTTCGGGTTTGTGAGGTGAAATAAAATCTGTTCCACTGTTGGATTGACATTTGAATTAACCATTTCAAAGCGCTATCATAAAGCGATAATGTTGCGGAGCATTCCGTAAAGGTGTGTATAAGTGAATCATTGTTTGTGCACAAGGCGCACTTATCATCTGTGGTAATTTTAAATTTCTTAAGTTCCTTTTTTGTAACAATTATCCTGTGCAAAAGTTTAAATGAATCAAAATTGTCTGAGTTTATTGTCCTTAGTTATTTGATATAGTTTTTTAGTATTTTCCTCCAATGGGCGAAGGAATTTGGGAATTGTTGTTTCCAAGTTGACACTTGTAGGTTCAATCGCACATGAGTCTATAAAAAGTTTGTAATAGTCTTTACACCGCATTTTTGGTAACATTACACTGAGATCTTGAGACAAGGGAATTGTTGTCGGATTTTCATAGAGATAATCCAGTGAAATTTTGGTTTGAAAAAGCTGTGAAAAGGAAAAATAGATAACAAGTTACATTCTTGCACAGATTTGAATCTAAATCCTCAATTTTAAATCTACAATTGCAAATCTTAAGACGCTCTAAGACTGTACTATACAATTTTCTACTGACAATATAGAAACTAGCAAGAAATATACAAGAAAAAGCGTTTTCAAACTCATTAATAATTAATCAAGTTTGAACAAAGAACACCGTAAGGTGTGACGGTGGTTTTATCTTAATTTGCAAAGGTTTTGGCGATTTTATTCCTTCGTTTTCTCAGTGTTTAATGATCAGTTTGAGAAGCTAACTTAAACACTCGAAAGACCGCTTCATCACGTATCCAAACACCTCGAAGTCAGTTAAAAAAAAAATACTCGGCTGCGCCTCGTTTGTTTACCCACTCTCCCAATGAAACACTCTTCCTCATGTTTGATATATTACTTAAAATGATAATTACCATTATTGGAAAATTAAGAGTGCCTATTTACAAATTGGGAGAAAATGTGGGCTTTCAAGATGGGTTTTTAAGTTTCTGAGATACCTAAGTGTGCTACAATTCTTGAAATAGGAGAGTGTTTTTCCCCGGGGGGGGGACTTCCTATAATGGGCTATACGGGGATGCTCCGCCCGAAAGGGGTACCTTTTTGAAGCATAAAAAAGGTAGGGAAAACTGCAATTTAAGTATTAAAAAAAGGGCCTTTCAAAATATATCAAACAGACGCACGCAAAGGCTATATGAAAGGGGTACCATTTTCAACGAAAGGTATATGAAAGGGGTACCATTTTCAATGAAAGGTATATGAAAAAGGTACCTTTTCTGTCAAAAACGGTATATGAAAGGGTAAGGGTTTGGACCTCGGGGCGGGGCATCCCCGTACAAAACTTTGTTAAGTACCCCCCCGGGTGTTTTTCACTCAACCAAACACTCATCTGTAAATAAAAAAGAAAGAAATGGCTGACTTCACCCATTTTGAAAAATCAGAGTTCCTCAGGGACAGTCCAAAGTTTCAATAACTCCGTTCAAGTCTTTACTGCATGCGCCTTTCAATGACATGCGAACTCTCAAGTTGAAGCCCAGCTTATGTCTACGTTTTACGCTTCAATCATAATTATGGCGACAAACATTGGACACCTGAAAACAGAAACTGACAAAATGGATCAAAATCCACCAATCACAACCCACAAACATGACCTTTGACCCTGTTGAGTTGTGTATCCTTGTTTTCTAAGACACCTGTTATGATAATTTCGGTAGTAGTGAAAACGAAACTGTTGTTTTAGTGTTATTAAAAAGTTTTTTTCCCACAGACCGAAATAACGGGCAATTTTGCCCACGTTTCAGTCTGCCGTCTATTTTAAATTTTTTTAAGCGGATTTAACTGATCCAGGTCGGCAAACGATACGTCACTGCTCATCGGTCTGTCCCTTGGTTTTGCTTGTCTTAGAGTTTCAAAAATGGAGTTAGAATTCACTGCATGTAGGACCGTGAATGTTGGACAGAAGCAAAACCAAAGAAGCCAACAAAAAATCCACCGGTTCCCGCTTTGTTCATATCTAGAGCTATGACTTTGTCACTAGTGCTAGTTATTGCCTTTGAAATAACGAGCTTTCCCGCGGTAGGCTCAAAACATAACGTTTGTTTGGTGATTACCTTCCCAGAAACCAAAATCACTTGAGCAGCTGAATCACACTTCTTGGGCTTCGTTTGTTTTTCTTTTTTGGTTGCCGTGGCCTGATCTCCAAGAACTGATCCTGAACACGTTTGATAACGTGATTTACTGGCCGTTTGTTCTTTTAAAACAGGGCTCTGTTCAGATGGTGCTAAAATGTCAAAAGCAAAAAAAAAAATTGAAAAAAGTGAAATTTTTGGGTATAAGACCACCTTAACTTGATTACTGATTTGTTAAATACTTTTTTTAGTCACCTTTAGTCAGGCCCGTAGGCTGGGGAGAGGGGGAGGGTTCAGGGGGTTCAGGGGGTTCGTCTGAAAGCCCCCTCCCCCCGATGAGATGTCCGACATGGAGAAGAGTTACTCCTTTCATTCAGTCATCGTTCCTGAAAATCACGTTACGTGTTACGTTTTCCGATGTTTGCTTGACAATGGGTCACATTCCACATGAAATGTTAAACTGATTCACACCGTCTTTACACGACATATGTTTTTAACAGACAAAGACTTACAATGGAAAACTGGACATAAACCCACTACCTCGTTTATCCAGAAATTTAACCGAATTGTAGTGAATTAATCAAGTGATTAACTTGTTTACTCTCTAGTCTACTAAGAAAAAAGATTTTCTTTAAGCGGCACACTGCTGTGTCATTAAAAATTTCTAATGCGTATGGCTTACTGGCGCCTTTGCACGAGATTGATAACACATTTTGTTTCGCCTTTGATTTTCCTGACAACAAGGCAGACTAGAGATCTCCGGCCGCCAGTAATCAATTGATGTAACCTAACCTTGAGATAATTCCCATTACTTCCTAAAGCACACTGGGTCAAGATATTTAAACCGACTTCAGCAAACACGACGTGTTTCTGGCGCAAGGGCTTAGGTAGCAAAACACGCCAAGCTACCCAATCAAAACAATACCTTTGTTACTAAAGCTGGGTTTGAATTTACTTGTTTGTGCCAATTTTTAAATTGTTTTAAAGTCAGGCCCGTAGCAAGGCTAAAATAACTGGGAGGCGAGCAAATTGGCCAAGCAAAGCTACCCCCTGTCAAAAAATAGACATTAGGGAGCTTAAGCAACGACGACGGCGACGGCAACGAGAAAGTCAAAAAACAATATGTTTAGTAAGTAAAACAACAACTCTGCATTTCTGCCGTCCCTGCACGACTACGACGTGATATGTCCTAATTTCACTCTATAAATGATGTTTTTGCGACCGTCCGCCGTCGTGTTATCTTAAACTTCCTTAATTAACAAAAAGGTCATAAGGCGACTACAAAGATTCATGTCAGATAGATACTAATGCTGTTCACAATGGTTTATAATACGTTGATTTCGATCCATTTTGGTTCTTTCTAATTCCAGGTAGGAGTGCCTTCGTTGCTGTTGTAACAAACAACTGTTAGCGGGGGAAACAGACAGGTAATAAACGGACTATTAAAGAGGCACTTTGAGCGTCAGAATTCAAGACTGATTGTTACACATTAATTTGTTTTAATTACATATTTTTTGGCACGTAATTTGTTTTTTGATTTTTGATTTTTCGAGTTTTACTCGAGTCCCCCTGCCCGCGCTAACTTTCAACATTCATAACTTCTTTAATATGTATTCAAACGCCACCAAACTTTGTAACTTTTCCTAAAATTTATCTGGCAACAATTTTATGTCATCGTTATATTGTGCGGACCGCAAAGGAGACAGTTTTGGACGTACTATACACCCTCTAGTTTTCAGTCATTGTCATAGCCTAAATGTTCTTGAAGTTACGAATGTGCCCCCCCCCCCCTCCCTGGCTCAGAAACTCAAAAAAAGACCAGGCTGAATAGAGTAAAGCTCTTGGCACAGTCTGGGTCAAGAGTAACCTGTCTTTAGCAAACTCGACGCATCATCACACAGGAAACAATAGTTAATCAAATTGCTGAAGCTTTAAAAATAACTGAAATAAATGCAAACTTTAAAGAAACAAGCAGAATTTCACTAAATATATAGATGAAACAGTAAATATATTCCCAGCGCAGCGTTGTTTGCATGTTGGCATTCTTTTACAAATTACAGGAAAATCTTCGAACTGTCCGGTGAGAACCTACATCTATCTCTTACTAAAATAACCCTTTTACTGACAGTTAATCGTCAATACACGTTCAGAAGTTCCTTTTGCTTCAAATGCCAAATGCATACCATATCGGATGCTGGTGCTTCTTTCACTTTGCCGCATCTGAGGCTATAAGCGCCGAGTCGCATGATCCATTTATTCTAGCTTTTTATTAAGTGAATACGCGAAGCGATGAACGACGTACAGTTTGTTGCGCTATTCTATTGAACGTTTACCGCTGGATCAGATATGTTCGCACACCGAGCGACTGACTTTCGCTGCAGAATCTTTTAAAGTTGGCCCAAATGAGCCTTTGATTTTCCCTGTTACAATGGTTAGAGATTTCCGGTCATCTTCCCTGCCAGTACTTCCTTCAGTATCAGCGGGTGAGAATACGAACCTGCATTCAACAACCTTTATGATTTTCGATAATATCGTTTTTGCTTTTTGTTGTTTGTGCACCTGTTACTTCCTTCAGCATCAGCGGATGAGAATATTAGACTGCATTCAGCTATTAAACAAACACATACACAGGAAAGGTTTGTCAATCAAAGTGCTGAAACCGTAGAAATAAAAGGATCTATCTCTCAATCTACAGTAGCCAACGGTGAAACTCATCCAGCTATCGGAGAATATGGTAAGTGAGAATCTTTCTCGGTTTTATTAATTATTGCGTTGGTAGAACATATTCACTCTTGCCCACTCATAAGCTCTTCCTCTAGATAGTCAAATCTCACGAGTGTAAATTTATGTTTTTGTGGATCAAAATTATCAATAGGGTATTTCAAAGAAAAAATTAAATCAAAAGACTTTGGGAGTGTCGTTTGCAGTGTTTTCTCCGATTAGTTAAACACACTCTATTGATCTGTTCTACAATAATGGTATCAAACAAATGCCCTCGGCCAGTCATTGTTGAACAAGTGTCAGGTTACCATGTTAACGGTATAACCTGTTAAAGACGCCCTTTATTTTACCCTTAAGTGCTTATAACTTAAAAAAAAAAAGAGCTCAGTGACCCCCATTTTTTATTATCGAACTATCATTTGCATGCTAAGATAAGTTTCTTACAACTTTTTGGAAAGTTTATGATGGCTCTGAACACCCTCGCAATCTAGTATATTTTCTTCGTCACCTAGAGACGTTTATTTAAAATTTGTGTGGGGTTTCATCCCACTATACTGTCATGTAGGCCCGGATAGAAGTGACGAAGTGACTTTCCAATTCCCAGGTTTAACACTGTCAAGTATGGCAAGCATAGCATTAGATATTTAGGCCCTTATCTTTGGGGAACGATTAGTAAGGAATTACGAAATCAGGAGAGCGTTCAGTCATTTAGGAGGGCAATACGCTCTTTTGATGTACTGGACATATTGGATGGAATGTGCAAATGCTGTACATGCTCATTAAAATAAGCTTGGAAGGAGTTAAGCGGCGACAACTGTCGCAAATATATGGACGTAATAAAGTACTTTTTTATGTTTGTATAGAAACTTATATCTTATCTATTTAAATATTTCTATGTATTCTTAGCCCATTTAAA
The DNA here is from genome assembly GCA_024195265.1 of Dendrophyllia cribrosa. Taxonomy (NCBI): domain Eukaryota; kingdom Metazoa; phylum Cnidaria; class Anthozoa; order Scleractinia; family Dendrophylliidae; genus Dendrophyllia; species Dendrophyllia cribrosa. Next base: position 28,254,782 of record JAJLRJ010000007.1, on the reverse strand, counting down.
TTTTATATGCGTTTTTACTATTGTATTTTTTGGTTATGGTGTCCCCAATTAGCTTCATAGCTAAATATCATTGCCACTTTAATAAAGTTTATGTATGATGTATGTATGTATGTATGTATGTATGTATGTATGTATGTATAGAAATAGCTGGCCGATGCTATAGTGTGTCTGCCATTAAGTGACCCTTGTCTTCTGCCATGTTGAAGGACCACTTCGATGGGTTTTCTTCTCTGTTCTCTCTGCGGGCATTGAAAGAGCTTTTAAAATATTAATAACTCGAGTGTTCCTTAACGTTGTGAATTAAAATCAGAAAGAAAGGTAATTTACAGTGCTCTTTTGTCAGTTGTGCTATATTTAAATCCCAAGTCCCTTTTCTTTCGAATCTTAGGGCGTATTTGTTTCGATTCCAGACTTACAAAAATTGGTTTTAGTGCTGGACAGCAACAATTTCATTTTTTGAGGTGACTGAGCCACAAGTGATATAAACCCACTATCTTTACCCGGAAGAAATGTAACCCTTTCGCTGCCAAAGTCGACTTTTGTCGACATTTGGAGCAGCAGACATTGCACCACTTGTGACGTCATCAATTTGTACGTTGCCAGATAATTTTGATGCTGAACTGATACAGCGAGGATAGATCCATGCACACGTGCCTCCACTTTGAATATGGACCAAATTCTAGCAGAGCTATTCGAAAAAAACATGTTCAAATATTGGTGCAAAATTAGGTGGTACTGATGTTTCATTTCCAGCGTTTTTAACGCTTATGCCAAACCTTTTCCGGCCGATAGAAAGGTAATAGAGAGTAGAAGATAGGAAGAGAAGAAAAGGAGAGAAAAGGGGAAAGTAAAAGAAGCAAAAGAATAATCAGAAAGGTTCCGCAAAAAAAAACAACAACTTTGCTTTGGTTTATGCGCATGCGCTAAACCTAAATATTACACTTTTCAAGATGGAATCTAGTTCATACTGTAGCGCGAGTGTAGCAAATTGCTTTTATAGCAATGTTTATTGACATTTGGCCATGTTGATCCCAAAAAATACCCTTTTTTAAAAAATTTAGCCGTGAAAGGGTTAAAGGACTTGTAGTGAATTAATCATGTGATTAACTTGTTTACTCTCTAGTCTACTAAAAAAAAATATCTTTTTTAAACGGCACACTGCTGTGCGTTTTAATTTCTACTGCGAATGGCCCATGACTTTGCACGAGATTGATAACACTGGCATTTTGTTTAGCTTTTGATTTTGCTAAAATGCAACAAGACAGAATGGAGATCTCCGGTCGCCAGTAATCAATTGATGTAACGTGAGCACCCGTAATTAATCTTGAGACAAGAGCTCTGCGAGTACTATGATTGGGCTGTTAAGGATATCTTCACTCCTTATACTTCAAACTCTTCGAACTCTTCAAGAGAACTAACTTCAGTCAATATTGACGCACGTCCCACATGGATCATTCATTCATTCTGATCTCTACTATGTGAATCAAACACTTTGAATACACCATCTCTTGTCTCAAAAGTAGCGACTGTATAAATTATTATTGTCAAAATAAATGACTTATAATTATCACGTAATAACGATTCAAAAGCCTCAAACCAAGGTAAACAACTCTGTTCTATTATACTGTCATTTAAATAATGTACATTTCCATAATAACTTTCACTATACTCTAATAAATTGAAAGTTAACTCTCCCAGTACAAACAACATCAGGAACTTCAGTTAACATAAGGCATTCTTTTTGTGTTAAATTAGAAAGATAAGTATACAATTCATTACCAAAATTCGTAATTTCAACAAGATCTGACGCACATGTTATCATGCGACTAAAATTATACAATACAGCTGTTAAACTCATCGCTACACACTAACTACCCGCATTAAAACCAAAAAACACTATTTCCTTGGCTATAAGGAGCACAAATAGTTTTAGACGAATCTACACCAAATGGACCAGGATTGTTTTGTTTTGTTTTGTTAGTTGGGACAAATGCATTGATATAAGACTCCAAGTCATACCAAGGGTAAGACACACAAAACCCCTTCCCCCCTTCCTCGCGCGCCCTTCGCGTTCTCGCGCGCCTCAATTCTCCCCCTTCCCCTTCGAACGCTTGCCACGCAGGCTACTGAGCCGTTAGAAACGAAGCATATAGAACCAAGCGGTAAAGTGGTCCATGGCCAAAAAAGGCAGGTTTCAATGATAGTGAAAAGAAATGATAATCTGTCCATTGCGGCTCTATTGAAAGGATGCGTTTATTAATGCTGTTTATGCGGCCGCAGGTAGCAATAGAAAAGTTTATACCCGTTGGACGAATACTCGAAAGTAAGCAGCTCTCTAATTTATCCAATTGCAGCCTATATACTCTCCAAACTTTACAATATATAATCAGTATCCCTCAGAATATAGACTCAAAGACAGGATTTTTGCTCAAAAAGAAATTCGCGTTGTCATCTTCAGGACCTTTTGTTCTGCTTTGCTTGTATGAACGCGTGTCGATAAACGGCACAGTAATAGTTTATTCCGATAATAATAAATGTGTACAGGTAGATTTTTAATAATTAAATGAAAATTGGGAGGAAGACTAAAGAAACCCTTGCGGGCTTTTACAAAGTAGTCTCCCTTTAAGTTTAAGATTTATCTAAAAAATATTCATCCGGTATCAGACGTTGGCGTTTGCTTATATAATTGTAATTAATTGTTAGGTACAATAAATACGGTTGTTTAGCCCGGGGGTGGGGGGGGGGGGGGGGGGGAGGGGTACTCCGCAATGTTTTAGGTGGGGGGGTGTTTCGCTGGGAACTAAGAACCTCTACCCCATCTCAGACCTAAAATTTCTATTTTCGCTACCCCATCTCAGACCAAACAGTTAAATTTGGTAAAAGGCTCTTTATACAAAAAGGGGTTTGTTTACACAAATTGACAGAATTAGGCGTCAATCCCATACACGCTCATTGGATCGAATGAAACTTCCGCAGGCACGGTTCCAGATGAAAAATATACCGGAAAAAAATGACAAAACACTTAATTCGAAAAATTGAACGGAAAAAGTATACCCCATCTCAGACTTAGTGGGCAAAACTAAGACCCCATCTCAGACCTAGAAGATCAAAAACCCGACCCCATCCAGCGGCACATACCCGTATAGCTTCTATATGGGAGAACCCCCGGGTTTTTTTAGCTACTGCTAATTATACAGTAGGGAATATATTTTTAACCGATTAATTTCTAACGGCACGGCCGTTCTTCTTGGCATACTGTAAAGGGAGGACTGGACTGGACTGGATTAGTAAAACGAGGACTAGTAAAACGAGGACTAGTAAAACGAGGACTAATAAAACGCGGACTAGTAAAACGCGGACTAGTAAAACGCGGACTAGTAAAACGCGGACTAGCAAAACGCGGACCAGTAAAACGCGGACTAGTAAAACGCGGCTAGTAAAACGCGGACTAGTAAAATGCGTTGACTCGCTGAGACACTAGCCTTTGGTTTTATTTTTTGTCGCTTGCCTGTCACGTAACATTTCGAGTGTGAAGCGTTTGTTCATCAGATCTATATTTGAATACCGTAAAATGCTGGTTAAAACAGTAATAAAGCTATTATAATTAAACGTATTGTTCACCCTACATGCCTTATACTTTCCTAATTTCCTATTCGAAGTTGTAAAGTGTTCTTTAAAAGTGTTTATATTAAGGAAATAAGGAAACGAAGAAGAGGGCTTATAACAGCAATATTTTTTCGTTTACAGCTAGATGGTGGGGGTGGGGGGCTTATAACCGGCATTTTACGGTACGTAATTTAAATATTCTGAAAATGGAACAATTTCTTTCCAGCTTCAAAAATTTATGTACCGGAATTTATATGTTAGAAATAAACGGCAACCTTAAAAGGCACGCTGTGCAACCGGAAACGGAAATGGAAATGGATTGTTGACCTCTGACCGAAAGATTCGCGCCAATCATAAGAATAACTTTGCATTTGTAATTGTCGCGCGAAGATGGCAGCTTGTTTCAAGCTTCCATCTCTCGCTAAAAAGCCAAGGCTTCCGACAAAATTTGCAGAATTCGAATGGAGAGAAGTAAGAGTAGAAGCGGAACTTGGAGGTGGAACTTTTGGTTCTGTTTAACTGGCAAGATACAAAAACGAGGACCGAAATGTTGTAATTAAGAAAATGAAAGGGGAATCGGCCGAATAAAAGCGACGATTTCTGAAGGAAGCCGGGATCCTTAACACGGTGAAGGGTCACAGAAATGTATCCGAAATCTTAAGGTTCTGTCAAGACCCGTACTCTATCATGATGGAGTATTCATGCTTTGATTTTAGTCTTTTTGGACTAGAAAAAAGTGAGTTCTCTTGAAAATTTTGTGCATTTTAATGATGCTGAGCTTGATTTCACTTCATTCGTGGATGTGTTATTGATATGTGCAAGAGACGTGGTGACTGGACGATGTCGCGCTATTACGCTGTAATGCAGCCAATACCGAGGGTCTCTTTAAAATTGCAGGACAAGAAGAACATATCCCAATTTGGAAATTTATAAACGAAATGCAGAAACAGTGCTTCTTATGTCACACGCAAGAACAGTGTGACAATTTTATATTTTAGCTGAGAATTCTGCTTTGCGCTATTTTTTTTATCTAAATAAGGAACAGATGCTACGCCGATTGCAACAAATAACCAGAGTGAGACAATCAAAAACCATTGTCAAAGCGTGTTATTTCTGCATCCCACTTGATGAAACGTGACGTTTCCGACGTTGTCTTCATCAGTACTGTTGTCATTGCTATTCGTAACGCAAGCCAGTTATCAGCATGTTTCGGAAAATTCTTCGGAAAGCAATCGAGCGTTCTGTTCGATGCAAATAAATATTTTGCTAAAGTTTTGCACGTTCATATGAAACTTGAAAACAATATTCGTGAATAATGAGGACGCTCACTTGTAAACACAAAATCTGCGGGAAAAAATTAGTACATTGGAGGCCCTATTTTATTGCCTTGCATGTCTTCAACGTCCTTGAAACTTGCAGGCCATATAAATTGATGATTAATCTCGAGATTGTCAAATTTTTAATAAAAATTATGTCACGGTTTCCAAATTATCATCGCATTTGTAGGCGTAGACCAAATTACATATAAAAATGGCAACAAGAGCAGCTGAACGCACGCTAATCAAATCCTTCTTTCTCGAAATCGGCCAAAGCAACCCCCTCACTTTTTCATACACCATTTCAAATGGAATCAAACTACTATGAGATGAAACTGCATTACCATCGCGCATCGTTTTCTTTAGATATTAGCCAATTATGTCGATAGTATGTTTTTCACTGTATTTATAATCCCCAAAACTTCATCCCCAAAAATTTCAAAAACGCTCTCTAGTCCGCGTTTTACTAGTCCGCGTTTTATTAGTCCGCGTTTTACTAGTCCGCGTTTTATTAGTCCGCGTTTTACTAGTCCGCGTTTTATTAGTCCGCGTTTTACCAGTCCGCGTTTTACTAGTCCGCGTTTTACTAGTCCAGTCCAGTCCAGTCCTCGATTTACAGTGTGGCGGATAACGACTTCACCTTCGCATGAATATGCTAATCAAGACAAGGGAGGTCACCACAAGCGCTACGTTAACTGGAACCATAACCTGTTTAGGACAGACTCGCGTTAAATTATATATCCTGTTCAGGACAAAAATGCCAAAAACCATACCCTGTCCAGCGGCACGTCCCCGTATAGGTCATATAAGGGAGTACCCCCCCCCCCGGGTCACGCTCATACAAAGCCTTTGAGCTGACAGCAAACTTTGTCTGAGTCACGTACCCTTCTTTCACAAAATACTAATAAGCTTATAACATGTAAGCCATAACATCTTTAACAAATGCATTACGAGTTATCTCAATAAATGCCACTTCATTTTTTCCTGTGTAAAACAAATACTAATATAAGCATCCTTGACATGACCTCGGTCAAAGTGATTGTTGGGCATACTGTATTTTACGGACTGGACTGGACTGGACTGGACTAGTAAAACGCGGACTCAAAAATTTGTAAAACGCGGACTCAAAATTTGTAAAACGCGGACTCAAAATTTGTAAAACGCGGACTCAAAATTTGTAAAAAAATTCCGGGAGTCCACATTTCTAACCCCACATTTCTAATCCCCCCCCCCCCCCCTAAAAAAAATAAAATAAAATAAATAAAGTCAGACCCCGTCATGAACGTTTCGAGTACACATCCCCCCGCTGGGTTGTAGCTCGGGGGGTCGTAGCTTGCAAACCAGTCTATTTTGTTTCGGGACTAGGTTATAGTTTGTTGTGTTACTTTCAAAACTAACACACCATCGATATCTTAAATGCAATTGAGCAAGCCCAAAACAGTTTTACAGGCCCGAAAAGGTACCGAACGAGCCCCAGTTAAGGGAAGGCCAAAATTTGTCACGCATTATTACACGCACCAAGAGCCTATTTTTTATGGGCTCCTGACGCACGCAGCATTCACTCCTTCATATTATATTTTATTTTAGCCTTTTTCCCAGCCTCCACACCTGAAGCATAAGATTTTGAATTTTTATT
>JAJLRJ010000007.1:28235099-28247724 GCA_024195265.1 Dendrophyllia cribrosa | reverse complement strand
AATTGAAAGTTAACTCTCCCAGTACAAACAACATCAGGAACTTCAGTTAACATAAGGCATTCTTTTTGTGTTAAATTAGAAAGATAAGTATACAATTCATTACCAAAATTCGTAATTTCAACAAGATCTGACGCACATGTTATCATGCGACTAAAATTATACAATACAGCTGTTAAACTCATCGCTACACACTGACTACCCGCATTAGAACCAAAAAACACTATTTCCTTGGCTATAAGGAGCACAAATAGTTTTAGACGAATCTACACCAAATGGACCAGGATTGTTTTGTTTTGTTTTGTTTGGGACAAATGCATTGATATAAGACTCCAAGTCATACCAAGGGTAAGACACACAAAACCCCTTCCCCCCTTCTTCGCGCGCCCTTCGCGTTCTCGCGCGCCTCAATTCTCCCCCTTCCCCTTCGAACGCTTGCCACGCAGGCTACTGAGCCGTTAGAAACGAAGCATATAGAACCAAGCGGTAAAGTGGTCCATGGCCAAAAAAGGCAGGTTTCAATGATAGTGAAAAGAAATGATAATCTGTCCATTGCGGCTCTACTGAAAGGATGCGTTTATTAATGCTGTTTATGCGGCCGCAGGTAGTAATAGAAAAGTTTATACCCGTTGGACGAATACTCGAAAGTAAGCAGCTCTCTAATTTATCCAATTGCAGCCTATATACTCTCCAAACTTTACAATATATAATCAGTATCCCTCAGAATATAGACTCAAAGACAGGATTTTTGCTCAAAAAGAAATTCGCGTTGTCATCTTCAGGACCTTTTGTTCTGCTTTGCTTGTATGAACGCGTGTCGATAAACGGCACAGTAATAGTTTATTCCCATAATAATAAATGTGTACAGGTAGATTTTTAATAATTAAATAAAAATTGGGAGGAAGACTAAAGAAACCCTTGCGGGCTTTTACAAAGTAGTCTCCCTTTAAGTTTAAGATTTATCTAAAAAATATTCATCCGGTATCAGACGTTGGCGTTTGCTTATATAATTGTAATTAATTGTTAGGTAATATAAATACGGTTGTTTAGCCCGGGGGGGGGGGGGGGGGGGGAGGGGGTACTCCGCAATGTTTTAGGTGGGGGGTGTTTCGCTGGGAACTAAGAACCTCTACCCCATCTCAGACCTAAAATTTCTATTTTCGCTACCCCATCTCAGACCAAACAGTTAAATTTGGTAAAAGGCTCTTTATACAAAAAGGGGTTTGTTTACACAAATTGACAGAATTAGGCGTCAAACCCATACACGCTCATTGAATCGAATGAAACTTCCACAGGCACGGTTCCAGATGAAAAATGTACCGGAAAAAATGACAAAACACTTAATTCGAAAATTGAGCGGAAAAAGTATACCCCATCTCAGACTTAGTGGGCAAAACTAAGACCCCATCTCAGACCTAGAAGATCAAAAACCCGACCCCATCCAGCGGCACATACCCGTATAGCTTCTATATGGGAGAACCCCCCCGGGTTTTTTTTAGCTTCTGCTAATTATACAGTAGAGAATATATTTTTAACCGATTAATTTCGAACGGCACGGCCGTTCTTCTTGGCATACTGTAAACGGAGGACTGGACTGGACTGGACTGGACTGGACTGGACTGGATTAGTAAAACGAGGACTAGTAAAACGAGGACTAGTAAAACGAGGACTAATAAAACGCGGACTAGTAAAACGCGGACTAGTAAAACGCGGACCAGTAAAACGCGGACTAGTAAAACGCGGCTAGTAAAACGCGGACTAGTAAAATGCGTTGACTCGCTGAGACACTAGCCTTTGGTTTTATTTTTTGTCGCTTGCCTGTCACGTAACATTTCGAGTGTGAAGCGTTTGTTCATCAGATCTATATTTGAATACCGTAAAATGCTGGTTAAAACAGTAATAAAGCTATTATAATTAAACGTATTGTTCTACACCCTACATGCCTTATACTTTCCTAATTTCCTATTCGAAGTTGTAAAGTGTTCTTTAAAAGTGTTTATATTAAGGAAACAAGGAAACGAAGAAGAGGGCTTATAACAGCAATATTTTTTCGTTTACAGCTAGATGGTGGGGGTGGGGGGCTTATAACCGGCATTTTACGGTACGTAATTTAAATATTCTGAAAATGGAACAATTTCTTTCCAGCTTCAAAAATTTATGTACCGGGATTTATATGTTAGAAATAAACGGCAACCTTAAAAGGCACGCTGTGCAACCGGAAACGGAAATGGATTGTTGACCTCTGACCGAAAGATTCGCGCCAATCATAAGAATAACTTTGCATTTGTAATTGTCGCGCGAAAATGGCAGCTTGTTTCAAGCTTCCATCTCTCGCTAAAAAGCCAAGGCTTCCGACAAAATTTGCAGAATTCGAATGGAGAGAAGTAAGAGTAGAAGCGGAACTTGGAGGTGGAACTTTTGGTTCTGTTTATCTGGCAAGATACAAAACGAGGACCGAAATGTTGTAATTAAGAAAATGAAAGGGGAATCGGCCGAATAAAAGCGACGATTCCTGAAGGAAGCCGGGATCCTTAACACGGTGAAGGGTCACAGAAATGTATCTGAAATCTTAAGGTTCTGTCAAGACCCGTACTCTATCATGATGGAGTATTCATGCTTTGATTTTAGTCTTTTTGGACTAGAAAAAAAGTGAGTTCTCTTGAAAATTTTGTGCATTTTAATGATGCTGAGCTTGATTTCACTTCATTCGTGGATGTGTTATTGATATGTGCAAGAGACGTGGTGACTGGACGATGTCGCGCTATTACGCTGTAATGCAGCCAATACCGAGGGTCTCTTTAAAATTGCAGGACAAGAAGAACATATCCCAATTTGGAAATTTATAAACGAAATGCAGAAACAGTGCTTCTTATGTCACATGCAAGAACAGTGTGACAATTTTATATTTTAGCTGAGAATTCTACTTTGCGCTATTTTTTTATCTAAATAAGGAACAGATGCTACGCCGATTGCAACAAATAACCAGAGTGAGACAATCATAAACCATTGTCAAAGCGTGTTATTTCTGCATCCCACTTGATGAAATGTGACGTTTCCGACGTTGTCTTCATCAGTACTGTTGTCATTGCTATTCGTAACGCAAGCCAGTTATCAGCATGTTTCGGAAAATTCTTCGGAAAGCAATCGAGCGTTCTGTTCGATGCAAATAAATATTTTGCTAAAGTTTTGCACGTTCATATGAAACTTGAAAACAATATTCGTGAATAATGAGGACGCTCACTTGTAAACACAAAATCTGCGGGAAAAAATTAGTACATACACCACTTTCATAATGGCGGCCGATTTATTTATTCTTTTATATGTATGTTAATTAGCCTCACCGGCCTCGTTTTAGAGTAAAAATTCTTTTGAATTTTGCACACGCCAACGAGGCCGGTGAGGCTAATTAACATACATATAAAAGAATAAATAAATCGGCCGCCATTATGAAAGTGGTGTATTGGAGGCCCTATTTTATTGCCTTGCATGTCTTCAACGTCCTTGAAACTTGCAGGCCATATAAATTGATGATTAATCTCGAGATTGTCAAATTTTTAATAAAAATTATGTCACGGTTTCCAAATTATCATCGCATTTGTAGGCGTAGACCAAATTACATATAAAAATGGCAACAAGAGCAGCTGAACGCACGCTAATCAAATCCTTCTTTCTCGAAATCGGCCAAAGAAACCCCCTCACTTTTTCATACACCATTTCAAATGGAATCAAACTACTATGAGATGAAACTGCATTACCATCGCGCATCGTTTTCTTTAGATATTAGCCAATTATGTCGATAGTATGTTTTTCACTGTATTTATAATCCCCAAAACTTCATCCCCAAAAATTTCAAAAACGCTCTCTAGTCCACGTTTTACTAGTCCGCGTTTTATTAGTCCGCGTTTTACTAGTCCGCGTTTTACTAGTCCGCGTTTTATTAGTCCGCGTTTTACCAGTCCACGTTTTACTAGTCCGCGTTTTACTAGTCCAGTCCAGTCCAGTCCAGTCCTCGGTTTACAGTATGGCGGATCTGAAACGAAAACGACTTCACCTTCGCATGAATATGCTAATCAAGACAAGGGAGGTCACCACAAGCGCTACGTTAACTGGAACCATACCCTGTTTAGGACAGACTCGCGTTAAATTATATATCCTGTTCAGGACAAAAATGCCAAAAACCATACCATGTCCAGCGGCACGTCCCCGTATAGGTCATATAAGGGAGTACCCCCCCCCCCCCCCGGGTCACGCTCATACAAAGCCTTTGAGCTGACAGCAAACTTTGTCTGAGTCACGTACCCCTTCTTTCACAAAATACTAATAAGCTTATAACATGTAAGCCATAACATCTTTAACAAATGCATTACAAGTTATCTCAATAAATGCCACTTCATTTTTTCCTGTGTAAAACAAATACTAATATAAGCATCCTTGACATGACCTCGGTCAAAGTGATTGTTGACATAAAGATCATGTTCTATTTCTCATTTAATTAAAATTGAAGTTTTCCAGCCTGTGTCATTCAAAAATTGATTATGCTTTTAGCAGCAAATCTTATCACTGGAAGAACAATGAACGATAGAAGAAAATCACGTTTCATTAATGTTCCATGTACAATGTAATTGCTCACCTCAAATTCTCTCTTCTCACTCTTCGGGGCGTTATGTTATCAAATAAACCATAAGTCCTTTTTTCCCAACAGACTAGAGATCCCAACGGCAGATGTCTACCCTTGGTTATTGGAAACGGCCCCATCAGCATAATTCGTTGAAATATCAGATTGCAAGTGATCAATATGATCCAACAAAATTGAGGGAATACTTTCCCAAATTCTGCATGTATTACAAAGCAGAAAGCTTTCCACTAATTTAGGCTGCTCTATCTAGTGTAGAAACTCTCTTCTCTGCAGAATGGAGACCTCTTTGTTCTCGCGCTTCGCGCTCGTGTCTCGCGCTACGCGCTCGCGCCCCAAAACCCACTTGAGCGCCCCCAATAACGCCTGTTATGCAGGCTAGATTATCGCCGAGATAAGACCGAGAAGAATGGCTCGTTTTAGGCGTACTTTGTCTCGTTCAATGCAGGCCGTAAAAATCAGTTCAGGCCGGATTCTCGCTATGTCAGGCTATAATTTTTCGTAGGGGTTTCACCCTTTTTAATCTATTAATACCAGCTACTGGAAATAGGTCAGTGTCTTTTAAAACCTCTTTAAACGCTCCGAGACAATTCACCCTTCACGCTTTCCTCCCACACCGCTATAAACGAATACCCTTTACACAAACAACCTTTTAATCAATTTATTAGCCTACGCACATCCCCATTTACTTGTCCTACACCACATATTAACTTATCTACTCTCAAATCTCCAAAAGCCGGGGGGGGGGGGGGGGGGGGGGGGTGGGGGAGACTTCCACATAAAATTTACAATTAGTAGCTCTTAACGATAAAACTTCTTTTCAACCATGCCCATCTAACGAAATTCTAAAAGGACACCCCGTCATTTTCATATGGCGGACCCCCACCGGCGTGTCAATAAGTGACTACGAAACAGCGTCCATTTTATATATTGGGCAGGCTTGGAAACAAGCCAGCCCAATCAATAATTCTCATTACTTCCTTCAGCACACTGGGTCAAGATTATTAACCTGTGTCTGGCGCTATCAGACAAGAAATAAATGTTATGTTGATTTAATCGCTGAAACGGCAGAAAACAATTACTCCTTAACTTTCTTCTAGTGAATTATTTGCTATTTTTGTCTAGAAAACCATTCGCCATGAGTCTGAAAAGGTTTTATCCCTTGTTTTTCTTTATCAATTAGTTACAAATAATTTGAAGACTTTTTTTCATGCTCAGACTACGAAAGGGGAAAACCTCTTACTGAAAGAATATGTATGTCAGATTTACTCAAAATACAGCTTTTACTGCGAGCCGAAATATGGAGTACTATACGAAGGAACTGACTCGTATATTGGCTTGTGTTAGGCATCCAAAATAGTGATTAGAGAGGACATAAAGGTAAATAGCCTCTGCATAAAATAAGGGTTTACATGAAAACGGTCCAATAGCAAATTAATTTTTCTACATCGCGTGTTACGTTTTCCGATGTTTGCTTGACTGATGGGTCACATTCCACATGAAATGTTAAACTGATTCACACCGTCTTTACACGACATATGTTTTTAACAGACAAAGACTTACAATGGAAAACTGGACATAAACCCACTACCTCGTTTATCCAGAAATCTAACCGAATTGTAGTGAATTAATCAAGTGATTAACTTGTTTACTCTCTAGTCTACTAAGAAAAAAGATTTTCTTTAAGCGGCACACTGCTGTGTCATTAAAAATTTCTAATGCGTATGGCTTACTGGCGCCTTTGCACGAGATTGATAACACATTTTGTTTCGCCTTTGATTTTCCTGACAACAAGGCAGACTAGAGATCTCCGGCCGCCAGTAATCAATTGATGTAACCTAACCTTGAGATAATTCCCATTACTTCCTAAAGCACACTGGGTCAAGATATTTAAACCGACTTCAGCAAACACGACGTGTTTCTGGCGCAAGGGCTTAGGTAGCAAAACACGCCAAGCTACCCAATCAAAACAATACCTTTGTTACTAAAGCTGGGTTTGAATTTACTTGTTTGTGCCAATTTTTAAATTGTTTTAAAGTCAGGCCCGTAGCAAGGCTAAAATAACTTGGCGGCGAGCAAATTGGCCAAGCAAAGCTACCCCCTGTCAAAAAATAGACATTAGGGAGCTTAAGCAACGACGACGGCGACGGCAACGAGAAAGTCAAAAAACAATATGTTTAGTAAGTAAAACAACAACTCTGCATTTCTGCCGTCCCTGCACGACTACGACGTGATATGTCCTAATTTCACTCTATAAATGATGTTTTTGCGACCGTCCGCCGTCGTGTTATCTCAAACTTCCTTAATTAACAAAAAGGTCATAAGGCGACTACAAAGATTCATGTCAGATAGATACTAATGCTGTTCACAATGGTTTATAATACGTTGATTTCGATCCATTTTGGTTCTTTCTAATTCCAGGTAGGAGTGCCTTCGTTGCTGTTGTAACAAACAACTGTTAGCGGGGGAAACAGACAGGTAATAAACGGACTATTAAAGGTTGTGTGTGAAAAAGGCACTTTGAGCGTCAGATTTCAAGACTGATTGTTACACATTAATTTGTTTTAATTACATATTTTTTGGCACGTAATTTGTTTTTTGATTTTTGATTTTTCGAGTTTTACTCGAGTCCCCCTGCCCGCGCTAACTTTCAACATTCATAACTTCTTTAATATGTATTCAAACGCCACCAAACTTTGTAACTTTTCCTAAAATTTATCTGGCAACAATTTTATGTCATCGTTATATTGTGCGGACCGCAAAGGAGACAGTTTTGGACGTACTATACACCCTCTAGTTTTCAGTCATTGTCATAGCCTTAATGTTCTTGAAGTTACGAATGTGCCCCCCCCCCCCCCCCCCCCCCCCCCCCCCCCCCCCCCCCCCCCCCCCCCCCCCCCCCCCCCCCCCCCCCCCCCTCCCAGGCTCAGAAACTCAAAAAAAGACCAGGCTGAATAGAGTAAAGCTCTTGGCACAGTCTGGGTCAAGAGTAACCTGTCTTTAGCAAACTCGACGCATCATCACACAGGAAACAATAGTTAATCAAATTGCTGAAGCTTTAAAAATAACTGAAATAAATGCAAACTTTAAAGAAACAAGCAGAATTTCACTAAATATATAGATGAAACAGTAAATATATTCCCAGCGCAGCGTTGTTTGCATGTTGGCATTCTTTTACAAATTACAGGAAAATCTTCGAACTGTCCGGTGAGAACCTACATCTATCTCTTACTAAAATAACCCTTTTACTGACAGTTAATCGTCAATACACGTTCAGAAGTTCCTTTTGCTTCAAATGCCAAATGCATACCATATCGGATGCTGGTGCTTCTTTCACTTTGCCGCATCTGAGGCTATAAGCGCCGAGTCGCATGATCCATTTATTCTAGCTTTTTATTAAGTGAATACGCGAAGCGATGAACGACGTATAGTTTGTTGCGCAATTCTATTGAACGTTTACCGCTGGATCAGATATGTTCGCACACCGAGCGACTGACTTTCGCTGCAGAATCTTTTAAAGTTGGCCCAAATGAGCCTTTGATTTTCTCTGTTACAATGGTTAGAGATTTCCGGTCATCTTCCCTGCCAGTACTTCCTTCAGTATCAGCGGGTGAGAATACGAACCTGCATTCAACAACCTTTATGATTTTCGATAATATCGTTTTTGCTTTTTGTTGTTTGTGCACCTGTTACTTCCTTCAGCATCAGCGGATGAGAATATTAGACTGCATTCAGCTATTAAACAAACACATACACAGGAAAGGTTTGTCAATCAAAGTGCTGAAACCGTAGAAATAAAAGGATCTATCTCTCAATCTACAGTAGCCAACGGTGAAACTCATCCAGCTATCGGAGAATATGGTAAGTGAGAATCTTTCTCGGTTTTATTAATTATTGCGTTGGTAGAACATATTCACTCTTGCCCACTCATAAGCTCTTCCTCTAGATAGTCAAATCTCACGAGTGTAAATTTATGTTTTTGTGGATCAAAATTATCAATAGGGTATTTCAAAGAAAAAATTAAATCAAAAGACTTTGGGAGTGTCGTTTGCAGTGTTTTCTCCGATTAGTTAAACACACTCTATTGATCTGTTCTACAATAATGGTATCAAACAAATGCCCTCGGCCAGTCATTGTTGAACAAGTGTCAGGTTACCATGTTAACGGTATAACCTGTTAAAGACGCCCTTTATTTTACCCTTAAGTGCTTATAACTTAAAAAAAAAAAAAGAGCTCAGTGACCCCCATTTTTCATTATCGAACTATCATTTGCATGCTAAGATAAGTTTCTTACAACTTTTTGGAAAGTTTATGATGGCTCTGAACACCCTCGCAATCTAGTATATTTTCTTCGTCACCTAGAGACGTTTATTTAAAATTTGTGTGGGGTTTCATCCCACTATACTGTCATGTAGGCCCGGATAGAAGTGACGAAGTGACTTTCCAATTCCCAGGTTTAACACTGTCAAGTATGGCAAGCATAGCATTAGATATTTAGGCCCTTATCTTTGGGGAACGATTAGTAAGGAATTACGAAATCAGGAGAGCGTTCAGTCATTTAGGAGGGCAATACGCTCTTTTGATGTACTGGACATATTGGATGGAATGTGCAAATGCTGTACATGCTCATTAAAATAAGCTTGGAAGGAGTTAAGCGGCGACAACTGTCGCAAATATATGGACGTAATAAAGTATTTTTTTATGTTTGTATAGAAACTTATATCTTATCTATTTAAATATTTCTATGTATTCTTAGCCCATTTAAATTTTATATACGTTTTTACTATTGTATTTTTTGGTTATGGTGTCCCCAATTAGCTTCATAGCTAAATATCATTGCCACTTTAATAAAGTTTATGTATGTATGTATGTATGTATGTATAGAAATAGCTGGCCGATGCTATAGTGTGTGCGCCATTAAGTGACCCTTGTCTTCTGCCATGTTGAAGGACCACTTCGATGGGTTTTCTTCTCTGTTCTCTCTGCGGGCATTGAAAGAGCTTTTAAAATATTAATAACTCGAGTGTTCCTTAACGTTGTGAATTAAAATCAGAAAGAAAGGTAATTTACAGTGCTCTTTTGTCAGTTGTGCTATATTTAAATCCCAAGCCCCTTTTCTTTCGAATCTTACGGCGTATTTGTTTCGATTCCAGACTTACAAAAATTGGTTTTAGTGCTGGACAGCAACAATTTCATTTTTTGAGGTGACTGAGCCACAAGTGATATAAACCCACTATCTTTACCCCGGAAGAAATGTAACCCTTTCGCTGCCAAAGTCGACTTTTGTCGACATATTGCACCACTTGTGACGTCATCAATTTGTACGTTGCCAGATAATTTTGATTATGCCAAACCTTTTCCGGCCGATAGAAAGGTAATAGAGAGTAGAAGATAGGAAGAGAAGAAAAGGAGAGAAAAGGGGAAAGTAAAAGAAGCAAAAAAATAATCAGAAAGGTTCCGCAAAAAAGAAACAACTTTGCTTTGGCTTATGCGTATGCGCTAAACCTAAATATTACACTTTTCAAGATGGAATCTAGTTCATACTGTAGCGCGATGTAGCAAATTGCTTTTGTAGCAATGTTTATTGACATTTGGCCATGTTGCTCCCAAAAAAACGATTTAACGTTAAAAAAATACCCTTTTTTTAAAAAATTTAGCCGTGAAAGGGTTAAAGGACTTGTAGTGAATTAATCATGTGATTAACTTGTTTACTCTCTAGTGTACTAAGAAAAAAAATATCTTTTTTAAACGGCACACCGCTGTGCGTTTTAATTTCTACTGCGAATGGCCCATGACTTTGCACGAGATTGATAACACTGGCAGTTTGTTTAGCTTTTGATTTTACTAAAATGCAACAAGACAGAATGGAGATCTCCGGTCGTCAGTAATCAATTGATGTAACGTGAGCACCCGTAATTAACCTTGAGATAATTCTCATTACTTCCTTCAGCACACTGGGTCAAGATTATTAACCTGTGTCTGGCGCTATCAGACAAGAAATAAATGTTATGTTGATTTAATCGCTGAAACGGCAGAAAACAATTACTCCTTAACTTTCTTTTAGTGAATTATTTGCTATTTTTGTCTAGAAAACCATTCGCCATGAGTCTGAAAAGGTTTTATCCCTTGTTTTTCTTTATCAATTAGTTACAAATAATTTGAGGACCTTTTTCATACTCAGACTACGAAAGGAGAAAAACTCTTACTGAAAGAATATGTATGTCAGATTTACTCAAAATACAGCTTTTGCTGCGAGCTGAAATATGGAGTACTACACGAAGGAACTGACTCGTATATTGGCTTGTGTTAGGCATCCAAAATAGTGATTAGAAAGGACATAAAGGTAAATAGCCTCTGCATAAAATAAGGGTTTACATGAAAACGGTCCAATAGCAAATTAATTTTTCTACATCGCGTGTTACGTTTTCCGATGTTTGCTTGACAATGGGTCACATTCCACATGAAATGTTAAACTGATTCACGCCGTCTTTACACGACATATGTTTTTAACAGACAAAGACTTACAATGGAAAACTGGACATAAACCCACTACCTCATTTATCCAGAAATTTAACCGAATTGTAGTGAATTAATCAAGTGATTAACTTGTTTACTCTCTAGTCTACTAAGAAAAAAGATCTTCTTTTATAAGCGGCACACTGCTGTGTCATTAAAAATTTCTAATGCGTATGGCTTACTGGCGCCTTTGCACGAGATTGATAACACATTTTGTTTCGCCTTTGATTTTCCTGACAACAAGGCAGACTAGAGATCTCCGGCCGCCAGTAATCAATTGATGTAACCTAACCTTGAGATAATTCCCATTACTTCCTAAAGCACACTGGGTCAAGATATTTAAACCGACTTCAGCAAACACGACGTGTTTCTGGCGCAAGGGCTTAGGTAGCAAAACACGCCAAGCTACCCAATCAAAACAATACCTTTGTTACTAAAGCTGGGTTTGAATTTACTTGTTTGTGCCAATTTTTAAATTGTTTTAAAGTCAGGCCCGTAGCAAGGCTAAAATAACTGGGAGGCGAGCAAATTGGCCAAGCAAAGCTACCCCCTGTCAAAAAATAGACATTAGGGAGCTTAAGCAACGACGACGGCGACGGCAACGAGAAAGTCAAAAAACAATATGTTTAGTAAGTAAAACAACAACTCTGCATTTCTGCCGTCCCTGCACGACTACGACGTGATATGTCCTAATTTCACTCTATAAATGATGTTTTTGCGACCGTCCGCCGTCGTGTTATCTTAAACTTCCTTAATTAACAAAAAGGTCATAAGGCGACTACAAAGATTCATGTCAGATAGATACTAATGCTGTTCACAATGGTTTATAATACGTTGATTTCGATCCATTTTGGTTCTTTCTAATTCCAGGTAGGAGTGCCTTCGTTGCTGTTGTAACAAACAACTGTTAGCGGGGGAAACAGACAGGTAATAAACGGACTATTAAAGGTTGTGTGTGAAAAAGGCACTTTGAGCGTCAGAATTCAAGACTGATTGTTACACATTAATTTGTTTTAATTACATATTTTTTGGCACATAATTTGTTTTTTGATTTTTGATTTTTCGAGTTTTACTCGAGTCCCCTGCCCTGTATGGGGCGCCATGTGTTTTAAAATTCACACTTTGTCTCACAAAGTTGTTGAAATGAACAAATTTTATCTGAAATGAATACAAAGCGTATTGAAATGCCAATATTTGTAATGAAAAGTACGTGTCCATGATGAATCACGTACACAGTCTGAAAGTTGTACTACGTACACTGAAATCTTCGGGCATCAGCTCGAAATATACTCTGTTACAACTACAACTTTGCACAAGGAGTCTGAATTTTCTCCATATTCTCAATGCAAATCTTGTAAACTTTTCACTGTGCTTTTCGTACCGAATCTCACGCTATGTTGCACATTTTCTCAGTACGTGCAGTGAACACGTTTTCAGTGTGCTTTGCGAACAAATCTCACCATGATAATACTTCATGTA
>JAJLRJ010000007.1:27847599-28230099 GCA_024195265.1 Dendrophyllia cribrosa | reverse complement strand
GGAGTACTTTTGTTATTACTCATCAAGCTCATGAGTCAAAATTTAGTCAGATTTGGCCACCAACATTACCGCTTTTAATGTCTCACACGCTTTCTTGTTCATCTCCAAAGTTTTCCTTCCACGGAAACGATCGTTTGCAACTGACACTTAGCAAGTCGCTTTTAGTTATCATTACTTTTTTGATATTGCTTGTAAAGGTCATGGACGTTACAAGCGGAAACTACAGTTCCCGACAGCCTGTTCTCTCGCAGACAAGGGCAAGATGGAATTTTGTTTGGATATGTATGGTTCCAAACTTGGTTATTTGCGGCTGTTACAGAACATGTCATGCCAATGGGCTGCACGTAATTGCTACTACCTCGTATTTTGTCAAAAAGACATTTTTGGTGGATACAACTGTCAGTCTTATAATCATGTTTACAAGAGCTATTGTTGTAGTTATACCTGCTGATTTTTTTCTGATATATTGATAGAGTTGAAACGGTAAAGTCTTGATCTCTCGTTGTAATAGACTGTTTGTTGATAAAGGCCAGTCCTGTTGCCACGACTCATTTAACCCTACCCTAGTAAGAGCTGAAAATTTGTCCCGACACGTGTCACATGACTGATTTTAAAATAAAAAGAATAGTAAGTGTTCCTTAATATTGGTTTTAAAATGATTTTGGCTTTTGTTCGCTCGCAGTAAAATTAAAAACATGGCTAATTAGAAGTGTTGCTCGCTTAAAACGAAAACGCGGCTAAAATCAATATATTTTTTAAAGAATCAATAATAACCTTCAAAATACTCGTGAGACGCTTTAAAAGAGCGTATACTGTTAATATCGCGTTATGATGGAGATTATTATGGGTTTTCAGTGGTTCGTTCTGAGAAGGACTCTCCAAGGTTTACCCCTGAGTTAGGTGGGGTTGCGTAGATGAGTACTTACAACAGGTCTGGTCAATCAAAGTTAATGCAAAATAATAACGCACTTGACCGATCAGAACTTGAAACAAAGAAAACAAAAACAAAAAAGAAACAAAAAGAAAGCCGGACCGTAGTCGGCTTAGTTGAGGTCACGAATGGTTTGATTTGGGTTTCTGATTGGTTCAAAGAGCTCGTTGTAGTCCATTTTGTTTAAGTCATTTAAAACTTCCAGTCACTGCAAAGTCAAATTTAATAGGTGGTTTGCCATAAAATTCATTGTAAAATCTCCATCACCGGCTCTACAATTAAAACTGTTCTTTTAGCATATTCTTAATGAATTTATGCATTTTAGGTCTCCATGGTAGCAAAGTTCTCGATATACCATATTTGTTCCAAAAACGCCTAAGACGCTTAATATTATAAACTCAGTGCCTTTAAGAAGCTATGAACCGAGAGATATACATTTGGTCTTATGCTTCACTGAATCTAGCCGGATTATGGTCGTTTCTCTCGAACAAGTACCCAACGCACTTTATACTATAACATTTCAACTGGCTTGAGCTGTGCCCAGCTAGAAGTTTTGATCAAATCAATTTATTATTAATTGTTAGTAGCAAATAGTACCCAAACGTGGCCGATGATACTAACCAGGAATAGAATTGCCTAAAATATAGTACTTTAAAGCAAACTAAACTGTAAAATTGCAAACCACCTATACTAAGGTATCCAAGATGATTTCAAAAGGAGCCAGTTGTAGAATGTAATAGGTGCACTAGTTTAGCGGCATTGATTATGATCTGCTGTGGTGTGGGAGAATGACGTAACAGAATACGTTCATTCAGAGAATGTAAGAAGTCTACTTCAGTTCCTGTGGAAATCAGAAATAAATTGTGTGCAATTTATAATGAGCATTGTTTATATTTTCTTTTATCCCCTCAGTGATTCCAATCTTTCTCTATTTTCAATTTGTACAATTTGAATAAGTACTCATTGCCCAGCTGTAACCTACGAATAACGCACGGAACATAAGTATACAAAGAAACTCAAGTCACAAGTGGAATATTCACGAAATACTTTCGACTGCTGAAATATGTTAGAGTGACTTGATGTTTCTTAGTATACATATATTCACGGTAGAGCACGAACGAGCATTGCATAACTTTTAACCTCATGACTTTATAACTTTGGTACCATTAAAAATCTTCCGAAGATTTCCGACAATCTTACGAAAGTTTTCGGATATTCAGTGTTACAATGCCATTTAAACGTTTGTGAACAACTCCCTGTTGTGCGGCTTTGGGATGAGTCGCTACTTTAAATTGAAAGATACACGAGGATTTTTTTGCACTGGATTTGTCCAGATCGTTGCTAGACTGTAGCTACAATTGTAGACAGAGGAAGTTGGGAAGGTTGTAAAAATGAATAGCATCAGTGCTGAATTACATCAATGTTCTCTTAATGAAAAATAACAATAATTAATTAATCTTCTAAATCCCCCACCCCACCCCCTATTCAATGTTGGGATCTCAGCGAACAATTACGCATTAAACATGTCCCGTTATACACAACATTGTAACAGGGAAAGGAGAGAAAAAGAGAATAAAAGTGAAAACTGCTAATCTTCCAACACTTTTGTCTATGATTGTAGTCAACTGTGAAAAGGGAAAATAAATAACAAGTTACATTCTTGCACAGATTTGAATCTAAATCCTCAATTTTAAATCTACAATTGCAAATCTTAAGACGTTCTAAGACTACTATACAATTTTCTACTGACAATATATTTTTTTCTCTTTTTATTATTTATTTATTTTTTAATACTAATACAAGTATCGAACAACAAACGCAAGCAAAAAAATAGAAATCTAATTTAAAGTAAAAATTAACTCGGTACATTGAAAACTTAGATAAATTAACATTGTACAAAAAGAATATAAACTAAGTGCTAACTAAACATAAATAAAGTAGAGGGTGTTATAATCGTCTGAAGAGCTACGGGTCAATTTCTATTTTCCATTGCACTTGAATTTTATTTCGTAATTCTATGAGGTTAGGGATAGTAGAAGCTGTCTTACAAGCGTATATGTACTGCTTTGAACATAACAAAAGAAGGTCAAGTCTGTGTTCTTGAATTTCAGTCAAGCTGGCTTTCGGGTTTGTGAGGTGAAATAAAATCTGTTCCACTGTTGGATTGACATTTGAATTAACCATTTCAAAGCGCTATCATAAAGCGATAATGTTGCGGAGCATTCCGTAAAGGTGTGTATAAGTGAATCATTGTTTGTGCACAAGGCGCACTTATCATCTGTGGTAATTTTAAATTTCTTAAGTTCCTTTTTTGTAACAATTATCCTGTGCAAAAGTTTAAATGAATCAAAATTGTCTGAGTTTATTGTCCTTAGTTATTTGATATAGTTTTTTAGTATTTTCCTCCAATGGGCGAAGGAATTTGGGAATTGTTGTTTCCAAGTTGACACTTGTAGGTTCAATCGCACATGAGTCTATAAAAAGTTTGTAATAGTCTTTACACCGCATTTTTGGTAACATTACACTGAGATCTTGAGACAAGGGAATTGTTGTCGGATTTTCATAGAGATAATCCAGTGAAATTTTGGTTTGAAAAAGCTGTGAAAAGGAAAAATAGATAACAAGTTACATTCTTGCACAGATTTGAATCTAAATCCTCAATTTTAAATCTACAATTGCAAATCTTAAGACGCTCTAAGACTGTACTATACAATTTTCTACTGACAATATAGAAACTAGCAAGAAATATACAAGAAAAAGCGTTTTCAAACTCATTAATAATTAATCAAGTTTGAACAAAGAACATCGTAAGGTGTGACGGTGGTTTTATCTTAATTTGCAAAGGTTTTGGCGATTTTATTCCTTCGTTTTCTCAGTGTTTAATGATCAGTTTGAGAAGCTAACTTAAACACTCGAAAGACCGCTTCATCACGTATCCAAACACCTCGAAGTCAGTTAAAAAAAAAATACTCGGCTGCGCCTCGTTTGTTTACCCACTCTCCCAATGAAACACTCTTCCTCATGTTTGATATATTACTTAAAATGATAATTACCATTATTGGAAAATTAAGAGTGCCTATTTACAAATTGGGAGAAAATGTGGGCTTTCAAGATGGGTTTTTAAGTTTCTGAGATACCTAAGTGTGCTACAATTCTTGAAATAGGAGAGTGTTTTTCCCCGGGAGGGGGGGACTTCCTATAATGGGCTATACGGGGATGCTCCGCCCGAAAGGGGTACCTTTTTGAAGCATAAAAAAGGTAGGGAAAACTGCAATTTAAGTATTAAAAAAAGGGCCTTTCAAAATATATCAAACAGACGCACGCAAAGGCTATATGAAAGGGGTACCATTTTCAACGAAAGGTATATGAAAGGGGTACCATTTTCAATGAAAGGTATATGAAAAAGGTACCTTTTCTGTCAAAAACGGTATATGAAAGGGTAAGGGTTTGGACCTCGGGGCGGGGCATCCCCGTACAAAACTTTGTTAAGTACCCCCCCGGGTGTTTTTCACTCAACCAAACACTCATCTGTAAATAAAAAAGAAAGAAATGGCTGACTTCACCCATTTTGAAAAATCAGAGTTCCTCAGGGACAGTCCAAAGTTTCAATAACTCCGTTCAAGTCTTTACTGCATGCGCCTTTCAATGACATGCGAACTCTCAAGTTGAAGCCCAGCTTATGTCTACGTTTTACGCTTCAATCATAATTATGGCGACAAACATTGGACACCTGAAAACAGAAACTGACAAAATGGATCAAAATCCACCAATCACAACCCACAAACATGACCTTTGACCCTGTTGAGTTGTGTATCCTTGTTTTCTAAGACACCTGTTATGATAATTTCGGTAGTGAAAACGAAACTGTTGTTTTAGTGTTATTAAAAAGTTTTTTTCCCACAGACCGAAATAACGGGCAATTTTGCCCACGTTTCAGTCTGCCGTCTATTTTAAATTTTTTTAAGCGGATTTAACTGATCCAGGTCGGCAAACGATACGTCACTGCTCATCGGTCTGTCCCTTGGTTTTGCTTGTCTTAGAGTTTCAAAAATGGAGTTAGAATTCACTGCATGTAGGACCGTGAATGTTGGACAGAAGCAAAACCAAAGAAGCCAACAAAAAATCCACCGGTTCCCGCTTTGTTCATATCTAGAGCTATGACTTTGTCACTAGTGCTAGTTATTGCCTTTGAAATAACGAGCTTTCCCGTGGTAGGCTCAAAACATAACGTTTGTTTGGTGATTACCTTCCCAGAAACCAAAATCACTTGAGCAGCTGAATCACACTTCTTGGGCTTCGTTTGTTTTTCTTTTTTGGTTGCCGTGGCCTGATCTCCAAGAACTGATCCTGAACACGTTTGATAATGTGATTTACTGGCCGTTTGTTCTTTTAAAACAGGGCTCTGTTCAGATGGTGCTAAAATGTCAAAAGCAAAAAAAAAAAATTGAAAAAAGTGAAATTTTTGGGTATAAGACCACCTTAACTTGATTACTGATTTGTTAAATACTTTTTTTAGTCACCTTTAGTCAGGCCCGTAGGCTGGGGAGAGGGGGAGGGTTCAGGGGGTTCAGGGGGTTCAGGGGGTTCGTCTGAAAGCCCCCTCCCCCCGATGAGATGTCCGACATGGAGAAGAGTTACTCCTTTCATTCAGTCATCGTTCCTGCAAATCACGTTGTTACTATTGAATGTTTTATAAATGAAGGCTGTAACACAAGGAAGCCAGTGATTTTTCTGTCTGTGTGTAATACATGTATTTTCCTAACGTGAACATTAGCGACATTAGCAATGTAACGAGGGTTGTAGGAGACGGTGTCGTGACACTTCAGTAACGCTGTTTTGCTAACGTTATTGTTTAGAACCGGAAGTGAGAGTAGCCGGAAGTCAAGAAACCGGAAGTGTATATGGCAAAGCTAT
Organism: Dendrophyllia cribrosa; assembly: GCA_024195265.1. Classification (NCBI taxonomy): domain Eukaryota; kingdom Metazoa; phylum Cnidaria; class Anthozoa; order Scleractinia; family Dendrophylliidae; genus Dendrophyllia; species Dendrophyllia cribrosa. The sequence goes on along the minus strand of JAJLRJ010000007.1, from coordinate 28,224,254 downwards.
GAACCGGCAGTGCACAATCGTGACACAAATAATGATAATAATAATAATAATAATAATAATAATAATAATAACAACGGAGGGCAAACCTTAACTCATGCCGCTCTGCGCATGAGTAATTAATGAAATCTATTCATGAGGTTATCAGCCAATGATTCATACAGATTCATACATGATACATACTAGATTCATACATGCCATGAAATGCAAACTGAAGAAAAACCACACATTCAATAACACAATGAATCTTTTATTGATAGTAACAAGGAAATTTCACTCAAATTATACTGCAAAATGACACAATGAATACATTGTTTGCTCCTCTACTTTCGTTCATCAACAAAAACATTAACTTCGCAATTGGCAGAAAAGGCTGAATGGAAGAAAGAACTTAACTGTGGACTTTGTTAAATCTCCTTCAAGATTTGCTGCGGGCTTTTTATCCTTGTTTTCTGTAACAGAAACTTTTCCTATTTGGCCGAAGAAGACAAGAAACATTCTTAAGTTGTTCTTTGCTTGCCTTCTCCCTTCTCTCCCTTCTCCTGAACAGAGCATTGGACCTGTGTCCACTTCTTTCGCGGATCAATTTCTCTTCCACTCCATTATTAAATAATGTACTAACACAAGTAACACGTAAAGAATGGGCAGTTTTACGCTTAATTCCCACTGCCTTGCACAGCTCTGGCAAAATTGAATTGAGAGGATTTATGCCAACTGGGATTCTCTGAAACGCCATTTTGTTTGCGCTAGGTTTGAAATAAAATGAATCTTTAACTTTCGCATGAACTTCAACCAAACCAATATAAAGCCGATATAGTTCTGAACTAAACAACGCTCGTGCTTTTCGCCCCTCCCGTGACACTCGTGCTCAACTTTCCGAGGAATGTATTTTAAATCTGTTATACCGCCATGAAAGGTTTTACACACGTTCTCTTCAAATGTTATAACATTTGGCCCTATCAGAAATTTATTCACATTTAAATTTCTATGCTCACCCCCGCGCAATCCAAAAGTTTTACCGTTATAAAAGTAAATCGTACCGAGAAGGCAATTAGCTGTCCTAGTTCCTAACAAACCAGCCGACCAAAACATTTCTTCCTCGTCATCTGTTACAGCTTCCTTTTCGGGTCTCTTGTTGATCAAACTCAGACTTTGCCTCGTGGAATCTTTCATTTCCGTATCCAGGCACTTCCGAAAAATACCAAATCTGCAACAACACCAAACACAATAAATCAAATGAATAACAACGATTTTGATCTAATAAACTGTAAATTCAAAAATACGATACACACCTCTTATCGCCAGCATCCAAAGGATTTAGCGCTTCGGAACCAACAACATCTATCAAATGCCTTCGCAAACCACAGATTAAGGCGGGGGTCTGCCTGAATGCCATGTTTCCGCCACTTAACATGGCTTTAATGGAAATATCTCGTTCACGTTTCAAGCAATCCAAAAACCCTTCGCTCATTATTACATGAATCTATGTTGTGGGATGTTTTGTAAATTTTTGGGTGATTTTTGGGTATTTGGGGGAGGAAATAGTTTTTCTCAAAGGATTGGTAAAATTTAGAGAAATAAGAAATATTGAAGATTTAGTGAAGTTTTAAAATTAGAATTTGTAGTTAATAATTAATAGACGGACACCAAGTTAGTCCACTAGCAACCTGGGGTGCTCTTACGTGGGTATCAACTGTCTGTTGGTGTTCCAAAAATCATTTTATTTCTCCTATCCCTTCTTAAAACCTCTTAAAATTTCATTAAAATTCAGGTAGAGCCCCGCCTTAAATCATAAATTGTTCTGGCTGGATATCTCTTCCCCTCGCTGTTTGCTACTTCCAGCACAAATTTACTGAGCCAATAATTCAGGGTATCGGCATCCATGCTTGTGATGTCTGTTGTAACGGTATCAACTTTATGCAAGTTAGTCCAATCTTTAAACACGCCACCAGAATCTATTACAGGAACTTTCACTATACGACTCATTTGCCATTCTCGGAAAACTTTCGCAGATCGTTTATTCTTGTAAACGGTTGATTTGGGAACACTTTCCTTTAGCAGTTTACTTTCCTCTTCACCGCTTTTTGGGACACGAAAACGGTCAACTTCATTACTTTCTGCCATAATCAAGCTCCGACTAACCACGGAGCTATAAACTAAACAGGAGCTGATCCAGGATTTTTTTATGGGGGATGGCTACGGGTATATGCCTATTAAGTCTATAATTTTTTTTCATTTTTTTTTTGCAATTAAAAAGAAAACTGTTAAAACCGACGGTCCCACCAAGGGGGGTGGCTAGCCACCCAATCCCCCCCCCCCTCCTCTGTATCCGCCCCTGCTAAATGACATGGCAAAACTACCATAAATTTAGCATACACTTTGAATTCCCCAAAGAAACCAGGAGACAACAGATGAAAAATTATGATAGCTGATGATGATGTCCAAAATTATGCCACCAATGAAAAGAACGTAACAATAGTGTTACGATTTAGGTGATAATTAATATAGGCAGTTTGAGAAGCAATCTAAAAAACTCGTGCTTCGGGTTTGATCGTGGTATCCAAACATCTCGAAACAAATAAAAGCACTCGGCCGAACCAGCCTCGTGCTTTCATTTGTTTCTCGATATTTGGTTACCACGATCAAACCCTCGCACTCGTTTTTTATATACTACTTGAACACAAGTAGGTCAGCTAACTGATCCAACTGACGAAATGATGTGTGAAGACAACTCCATCGACCTCGTTACCGAACACGAAGATAAATCTCCCAGAATAAACTTATTCTGGCGCGAAAGGGAAATTGATCCAAATAATACTAACGATGACAAAAATGTAATTGTTCCACTTTACAGTACGATCGGAGAAAGAGGAATCTGGCTTAGAAGTATCTCTGGCTTATACCGTATAGTACCGCTGAGTGCACCACTTTACAGTACGATCGAATAAAATCTTAATTGAAAGAGATTTCTTTTAGTATCCCTAGGTTACACCGTACCGTTTAGTGTGTAACCTTACAGTACGATCGAATAAAATCCTAAAACGATTTCTACGAGTATCTCTGGGTAACACCGCACCAAATATTCGTGCGTTTAGAAACTTCGTTCAGGCTCAGTCTGTTCCATCAAATGTAGCAGCTAAGATTTTGTTAATCCACAAATACGTATGCATTTTATTTAGAGAAGAAACAAAAGTTAAATATGGACTAACTATTTTATGCCTGATTTTGGTTACCTTTTTACAGGTAAAGACCTCTTGGAAAACGCTGGAAACGGCATTTCCAAGCTTTTGGCGCCAGTCACAGGTCCGTTTTAAGAATAAATGAACCTACCAAGGCCTGCCTTTAGCACCTCTAATAAGCGGCCTGGTAATAGAGGTTCTTTCTGGTAAAGCCTTTTTAACCCTCGGACGTACACGCAAACTGTTATACACTAACCGTAGTACAAAAGACATTACATTTAATAGATTAATGTGCTTTACAAGATAAGTTAAATACTGTGGGTTATGGCGCTGCTGGGGTCCGTGACGTCATCCAAAATTGCGGACATTTCGCTGGCGGAAATTAAACATTTCGCTGTTTTTGGTAGCATTTTGTGTTTTGTTTTTTTAAACCAAAAAAGGTGAAAAACTCGCATGTTTATTTACATGCTACTTATGACATCATAACTCGTTACCACAACAGCCGATCCTCCCCAAATAGTCCCAAAATGTGTCTCAGGGGTATATGAACAGCTAATGAAGACGGTATGTGCTGACAATAAATGCTGTTGAAACAATCGGAGAAAAACCTTAAGGGTGGGTGGCATCCAGACCCACCCCTTTGCATCCGAGGGCCGAGGGTTAATGACGTCATAAAAATTCAAAAATCTAAACTTTACATCCTTCAAAGCTGTTTCTAAAAACATGATATGTGGATATTTATAGTATTACAATCTTTCGCAAAAAGGTTCAGGTTTTAACGATGTTTTGCTTCCGATTTGTGAAGGAATGTGTCGCGCAATTCGCAATAAGCCGTGAAAATAAACAAACTGATTAAAAAACCCTGTTGAGAGTAATTTTTGTATTATAGATGCTTATAAGCCGATTTTATGAACTTATAGTGAATCTAATCTTTTGTGATGAGATTTTTGGTGTAGTTTATTTTATTTTATTGCTGCCACGTTGTGGGACAACAAGACTGGCCGTTCCATACATTTTTACTAAAAATGTCTAATACTCATTCGCCTATAACTCTTGAACGAAAAAAGAAATGCTCTTGCGCTTCAAAACTTGGTCCAGATGTGTAGTTTTAAACTCTCTACAATTTCATAAACATTTTGGAATCGAAATCTGTTTTTTTAATGCTTCTTAATTTTGGTATGACGTAAGTGCAAACCGAGAATATGGCTATGAATTCACTACGAAGACTGACATAACCCCAAATTGATAAGAAATAGACTACTTTGAACACATCAATTAAGCTTTAAGAAAATGTAATTTGCCGTTGGTTACCATGATCCGAGTCTTGGCTGCGTGGTTTCTTCTTTGGAGGTCCTTCATCGTCATGTTTTTCTTTTTCAATGGGCGTAGCTAAATCAGCTTCTTGTGATTCGACCTGATCTCTGTTTCCACTGTCAGCTTCTCTTTCTAATACACGGCTCTGTTCAGATGGCGCTAAAATATCAAAAGCAAATCATCAATTAGGGAGGTGGATATGTACAGTAGCCTTTTACTGGCGTTCCGATAGTGTAGGGAAAAAAGGCAGGGAACAGCCTAATATGTGTACATTCCGGATCAATTGCGGGCCAAACTAATTCGTAGCAATAGCCTAGGGTTTTGCGGTTTTTTTCTTTCTTTTTACTTTTTTTTCGGGACATAACTCTTCTCCGTGACTTCCGGAAATTCGTGATATTGAGGTGATCGCACTAATGCAAAAGAGTCAGCGCGCGTGCATAGCTTTGAGATAAACAAACATGCCCCTGTAGAGTGTTTTCACTTACGTCATATCAAAATTCAGTCGCATTAAACAACAGTTTTCGATTCCAACATGTTTATGTAATTGTAAAGAGTTTAAAACTACACATCTGAGCCAAATTTTGAAGCGCAAGAGCATTTCGTTCAAGAGTTATAGGCGAACGAGTATTAGACATTTTTGGTAAGAAATGTATGGAGCGGCCACTTGGTGCCCCACTTAGGGCCTGTTCATATGGAGAAACGTTGTCCCAGGTAGGCGGGTCACCTGCCCACCCGAGCTACCCTGGGCGAGCCGGGTCACCCTCTTTCGATGGCAGGGTGACCCAGCTGGCCGAGTCAACTTTTTCTCATATAAACGGTTTGGCTCGACTAACCGGGCCAACTCGGTCAACTATAGATAATCTGGGCATGCGCGAGCTAGTTACAGCCATGCTCCGTCACACGTGACCAGTAATCCACAAGACTGAAATGAACATTTGAATATTTCTTTGTACTCGTCCGAGATTTGAATGAAACCTTGAAGATCTCTCTGGAAAACACTTTGAAAGTCACAAGTTAACGGGAAAATAACTTCGCTACACGCATAAAAAACCTAATATTGTTCGGAAACATTTCAAATAAAATGATATTTTGTTGCTCTTTGTTTCCGAAAATGTGGTAAAATTCTCACGGGAATTCCGAATCTCGGAATGAATTTACAAAACCGATGCGTAAACTTGAAAACTCTATTCAAATTTTCAAAAATACTGACGGGGCATGGCTGTCATTTACTTGGCCGGATGGGCAGCTTTTGGCTCGGTCAGGCGAGACAACTTTTTTGAGCTATTTTGAAAAAAATAGCTCATTAGCAGGCGCAAAGGTTGGTTTGTGATGTTAGTATGTTTGTTACTTTGTTTGTTTGTTTGTTTGTATGTATGTCTTGGGTTATGTCACACCAATCAGATTGCCTCTAGTATGTACACCGTGTACTATGTCAGCCAATCAAATTTTCGCTTCTAAAATGGTATTACTGAAGGTCAAAGAAGGGCACTTGACATGAATTGAAAATCAGCCATCTTGAATCTCCGCGATTGTTGCCGCAAACACTAAAAGTGTAAAGTTTTGAAAATTTGTTGCTTGGGAACTGTTCTCTAATCCCGACTGGCTTGCTAACCTGGCAATATCAAGGACATTTATTCGGAAATACCGCCTATAATGTGCCCTATGCATGAATGGTAGAATGGTCTGCAGGGGATGAGACGTCCAAAAAATGTGGACTGCGGTTACGTTCATAGGTGAGCTTATACTGAAGTATGAGTATAGTTTTATTGCAAAAACGGCAAGCCGATTTCAAATAATATGATGCGGAACATGAATTGTATGTTTCAAGCCTGGGTTTCAAGAGATTACTATTTAAAATTGCATTTTTTTTTTGTCAGACACGCTGTCTGCACGTGAAAATGTTGAACTTTGTCCTTATAGAAACTTGTCCGTGATGCATGGAGTTCAACAGAGAAAATGTAATGCAATTAATCTACAATTTACAGTATGTAAAACGTTTATCTTTCTTTGAATTAATGTGAGCTGATGTGTAGGTTATTAATTGTATGCCTCAAGCGATTACTATAAGCGAGAAGCGACTGTATTTTGTATGAGCAGTCACGTTGTGTGCACGTGCAAATATTGAACTTTGTCCTTATAGAAACTGGTACGTGATGAAATTCAACATGTTTTCGAGAAAACGTAATGTAATTAATTTATATGGTGCGTTAAAAAACGCCTGTTTAAAAAATATTAGTTGCAATTTACTAGGAAACAAGCAAAATTCATTTTGGATGCGCTAAGTTTCTGCTGGTCGACATTACAGGAAAAGGTGTTTGGTTCCAAATGTTAACCTCAACAATGTTCCTGTAAGTAATTCAATTAGCTTGTGGTTTTGAGTCGAAAACAATTTAATCTAATTAGTTCTGTTTCTATTTGCACGACTTTTTTGTGGAGAATAAAAACAGTTGTTTAAATAATATTAGTTCCAATTTACTAGGAGAATACTTATATTCATTTTTCATGCGTTTAGTTTCTGTGAAAGACTTTTCTGGTTGACATTACAGAAACAGGTGGTTCAAAGAATTTTCGTGTCACTAATTTAATTAGCTTGTGGTTTGGAGTTGAAAACAATTTAATTTAATTAGTTTGCGTCTTCCAGGCCAAAGGAACCTTTTCCACGTGTCTTTTGTGAATAATAAAAGAAACCTTTAAAAAAAGACTAGATACAAATTTCCAGGAAATAATAAGCCTTTAATTTGGATGCATCAAATTTATGTGCAGGACTTTTCTGGTTGACATTTAATTTAATACACTCATTACTGAAACAAGTTGCTCATTTCACTGGGACCGTAGTTTCGTCAAAAAATAACTCCGGAAATCCCGTGAAAAAAAGCTAGCCGAGAAACGAGAAACGGGACCCAGTTGGTTATCTCGGTATTTTTTTTGGTAGTGGGCGGGCCGGAGGATTTGAAAAACGTATATCTGCAAGCGGTTATTTGTGCGAGTTAACTTCCGCTGTTTTGTTACTTTCACCATTTCATATCATTTAGGTAATTTTCAAAATAGCTCATGCACGCAATGCGTGCCTATGTTTTGTCATGCGAACACTCGGTAAAGTTGTCCCGGGTGGTGACCCTCCTACCCGGGACAACTTTTCTCCATATAAACAGGCCCTTAGGGACACCAACATGGCGGCCAAAAATTCAAAGTCTTAAATCTCATCACAAAATATTGTATTCGCTAAGTGCCATTAATCGGCTTATAAGCATCTAAAATTCAAAAATAACTTTCAACTGGTTCAATTTTGTTTATTTCCACGGCTTATCTGAAACTGAGAGAGCGTGACGAATTGCGTGACACATTTAAAACCTTTATAAATCGGAAGCAAAACATCGTTAAAACCTGAACCTTTTTGTGAAAGATTATAACACTGGTATCCACATACCATGTTAGAAACAGCTTTGTGGGATGTATACTTTAGATTTTTGAATTTTTATGACGTCATGTGCAAACACTCTATATAGCGATCATTTTATTCTGTTCAATGTGGATTGCGCAAAAATTTGTTATTTTCCGGCCGTCTTAACATCAAACGGTCTGTTATATGTGAAAACGTTTTTTGTATCAATGTATAAAAGATAATATAATTGAAAAATACCCCATGCCTTTTTGGGTCATTTTTGTCTGTGGTTTGAGTATCCAACCAAATGTAACGCATACGCAGTTAAAAAAACCCAGTGTTTTAATGGAAATGTGCTGATTTCTCAGGAATGTCAGGAATCGCTTATTAGAATTTCATTTAATTTGAATTAGCAGAATACTAGTTTAGAACACGCGAGCTCGCCTACCAACAAATCGAAATCTGACAATGGACATTTTCACACGACCGTTAATAAATACATTTTAAAAATGTAAAACACCAAATTCAGAGATCTGTCTGTCAAAATTACCCGAGCACAGCGTTAACATATGAGTATTTTTCTGAATTTTCTGGAGCAAATGATGGAAAAATTCTTATGACTGGATTTTCTGAAATTAAATCAAACACATGACTTAAGGCTGGTTTATAACCAGCCCTATTGCATTGCTATAGCAATGGTATTTAGCTCATGCTGTTCAACTTGACCATGCCCATTTTGGCATCCAGACTTTAGTGGCTTGAAAATAACGATGAATGACACATAGGTACAAGTAAACGATGTTCGGCCACCTTAACCCTTTCCTTCCCAGAGTCAATTATGGAGACAACTCGGAGTGTTGTTGAGTTCTAACGTTTGAGTCTGTTGACGAAATCCTATGGTGTGACCATTCAAATGAAACCTCTTCAGCAGTACTTTTGCATGGTACCATTTGTTTTTCAGAATTTTACAAAATGAAACTTGGGATTTTTTATGCACACTTGGTTGTAAAGGATTAAATTGAAAGCTCGCTGTGGCAAAAATACGTAAAGGGAGTGGAAAACAAAAGAATTTAAACTTGGCTCACTAATTATGACAAGAACATTCACCTGAATTCTCCCTGAATGTTTGTTTTCCTTTCTCATACTCCTCCTCAGAAATGAATGTTTTCAGTTTCACCTCATCGAGGCCAAGTTTTTTCAGGACCTCATCTGTTACCATCGTTTCTTGGGCCACTTTATTAAGATGACCGCTACTGTAATCTGTCCACAATCCTTCAAGTATCTGCAATGAGCTGCATTCAACAATTATCGACAAACTCCCCCGAAAGTAGCGTCGAACGAAAACGTTCAGCGTATTTTCTAAATATCGTTTAAACAAATCAAAAGAGTTTTTAAATGATAAAATGACATCCCATATGTCTATCTCTGTTGGACGTTCCTGCTGATTTCCATGCATTTCCCCAGAGAAGACCTCTACTACTGGTGTTTGCTCTTGCTCCGCAGGCGGTATTGGTACAGTGCACATCCCTTCAGACCTGCCTGCTAATTGAGGCAACATATGAGGAGTACCAGGGGCGACCACCAATCCATCTTGTACGATGCTCTCGATGGTGTTCATGAGAAGTATTGCTATTAGAAAAGCGATCATACAACCATAGATTAGTACTCATAACGAACAGTTACGGAAACCAGAGATGCCAACATTTATATAAAGGTAGTCCGTCGAGTGTAATCGTCCGGGTTAGTGCAGTTCTGAAAAGAACTGTTGTTATTGGCAATGACTGACGTTTCGGGAACCTGAGCGGAAAGCATCTTCAGAGTCATGAGAATTGTTAACCGACAAGTCAGCGTACTTTTGCTTTCATTGGTCAGAAAAAAAGTATCAATACATTTGCCTCCAGCTTAACAGAAAATACTAATGAATTTCATTATAACATTATAGACCACATGCAATTACTTAACCTTTAACTGACCTACTAATCGCTGACCCTGCCTTACTTCTTCTCGTAAGTCTCTGAATTCCTGATGAAGTCCTTCTATCACTTTTTTAACGTCCAAGTCTTTTTCGTACCACAACATTAGTTCTTCAACATATCTTTCTGCCTCTGGCGTTAAAGGTTCATGAAGAAATTTCTCAATGGCCTTCTTCCAGTGATTTCGTTTTTCATGACTGATGCTTGCTGCAATTCTCAACAGCGCCTCGCTAATTTCTCTCCAAAGATCTACAAACTCGGCATCAGGTATTTCCACATTTTGGCTGTGGCCATAAACTTTATTACGATACCATTTTATTCGTGCTAAGTCTGCCTCAAGGCTGTGATCCGAGTCGTTTGGAAGGTTATCCCATCCTGTGTGAGGAGGGGACAGGTTGCATATTGTTCGCAGCAATCTAAAGGTCAAAGTGATGTCAAAATCGCTCGACTTGCCGTTCACACCTGGAGACGGGTACAAGCAATTCCACTCGGGTGTGGTAATTCTCGCCTTCCTCAGCAGTGTTTTTACTGCAGGGTCATTAAGCGTTATGGGAAGATTGGTCGGGGGGTGAATGAAATCCAACTTTTCTCTTAAAAGTGTCACACCTCCGCTCATTAGGAGTCGTGTTATTCGCTGAAAATTGGACTTTACATTTGTTGATCGTAACGCTTCTTCGGCGTCTGCAAGGGACGCCATCACGGTTACGGGTACAACAGTTGGAAGGTAGTTAGATATTACGGTTTTATTTCTGAAACAGAAACAAATTGGAACTGAAATCAACAACATAAAAACCAGTCGATTTAGACTGCAAAACAATCGATTTTCCTTGTGAGATCTAAAGCTCGCGAGGGGAAAGCGCAAGCGTCGATCCTCACGCGCGAACCTGCTAAGGTAAGCGCGTCATTACATTCTCAGGCCCGGTTCAAACGTCGCGCTATCGTCGTGTCGAACTCAATTAATCAATTAAGTTCAACATTTAGCGCGACTGTAGCTCGACGTTTGAATCCAACGTCGCGCCAGAGTCGGGTAGCGCGACAAGCTAAGTCGCGCTATACGACTCTGGCGCGACGTTGATTCAAACGTCGAGCTACAGTCGCGCTAAAGTCGAACTAATAGAATATTAAGTTCGACGTTAGCACGACGTTTGATTCAAACGTCGTGCAAAATTGATGTGAAACCTAATGCATACATTATGATAATGTAGTCCCGAACACTTTCACAGCCATAAAAACGCATGCGTAGATTTGTTTCAGATTTTGAAATATGGCGGCTTGGAGAAAAACCTATGCTCGTAGCGATGTCGATGTGAATGACGACGAAAGTTTGCATTCAGAGGACTAAGATGAAGCCCTGGCACTCGAAATCAGTGCAGAGTCGGATTTATCGGAATGTTCAAACGTATCTACAGCAAAATTGAAGTCTAGCTCTTCGCGAAAGGCGGGAAGGAAGGCCGTATGGCGGGAAAAGGTCATAACTGATATGCTGGACATAATTTGTTCCAGTGAATATCTGAGGAAAAATCTTATCTTCAGAAACATTTCCCGAGAGTTGACCAAAATGCACAAGATGAGAAGGAGCACACGTATGCGCTTCCATCTTTCTTCATGATAGGAAAGCAAAGCATGTTAATTTGTGTTAACATCCTTCTTCTTTCTGCAAGAATTGGACGCAAAAGGAGAGCCCTTTCTAGTTTTCGTTGGCCTACGGACAAATCCGTGTCCGCCATCTTTAAATTTTGCAGCTGACTTGACCCCAGTCTCATAATACGGTGTCTTCATAAGAGACGACTGGGGACGAGTCAGCAGCTGTTAAATGCGACGTTTGAATCAACTGTCGCGCTGCAATCGTGCTGAAGTCGAACTTAATACAATTGAGTTCGACACGACGATAGCGCGACGTTTGAACCGGGCCTCACTCTCCATATCCAGTCTCGCTTCAGGGCCTATTTCTCGAAAGTCCCGATAACTTACTGGACCCGTAAACTTACCGGGATCGTTTACGGGTAAAATTTGAGGCCCCAGAAAACGTTTCTCAAAGCACTCAGTAGCTTCTGATATTTTCGAGGCCAATATAATACTGAAAATTAGTTCTTTAATTTCCAAAAAATCGACTTAGATTTCCCTTGAATAAAAATACAACTTGCCGTTATATGCAATTGCTTTAATTTACCTTGTGTTTCAATCGAACAATTTCAATTTTTCGACTTATAACTATATATATAGCAAAAACACGTCACAGCGAAAATAGCGAGCGACCACATAAGAGGAAATATATAAGAGCACTGCTAAAATTGGGCCTGATCGCAGGTTACATCAAGCGTGGTTCAATCGCGGTTTACTCGAGCTTACTCGGTGACTCGCGCAAAAATAAAGACGTATTGTTCTGCAGTCTAGAATCGATTCATTAACAGCAAACTCTGCAGGCGGTTGAATCTCTTTGGATTCGCCGCCTTGCCCAAGCACTGATTACTAGAATTAAACATCAGTATTAAACCTGTAATGCTGCCGCGGATTTTGCGTCACCCATGCAACAAACACTCAATTTAAGCAATGATCCGCATAAGAAGGATAGCGCTGAACGGCAATGGAATGTCAAACACGATGGAATGTCAAGACTTTTCATTGTTACAACTAGTGATCTCATTGGCCTAGACTAAAAAACCGCTAAAAAGTTAAGGTTCAAGGTGCATTTTGTCTAATTTTTTTAAGGTTTCAAGTAATTTGAGACCCAATCGCACAACATACAATTTTTAAAAGAAATTGTATTTGGGGAACTTCATCAAAGAAGCAAAATTATTAGCTATAGTCTTCTGCTATTCTGACTGGTTAAGCACGAACATTTCCTAAAATTTATTTGACGCAAATGGATTTTTTTATTTTTATAATGAAATATAATTATTAACCATCAGCTCCTCCTCTATTCTTGAAATCAAAGATATTCTATGTGGGAAAGAGCTAATGCCGCAGAACAATGATGAAGTTTGCTATCGTTCTTATGTGGAACAATACTTAAACAGCAAAAAGAGGCGCGGCCGCATACAAAACACTACCCGAAACAACGAAACGAAACGACCACCGGAACGACTGAAATGGGAGCCCTTCTCCTGGACCCGGCACTGATCAAGGCACTTTCGTATGTCGGTTGTGTCTGCACTATCACCAGCACCGTGTTCAAAGCTGCTCACACAAGATACAGAAAGTTGCCGCGTGAAAGTCACGTCGCTTTCCCAGCCCTTTCAAGCAAAATGTTGCATTATGGGTATTGAGGAAAAACATGGCGAGAATTCAGTCAGTTCAGTGGGAATTCAAGGTTAAAAATCACTCGTCTGGTTTTGAGCTGGAAATAATTTCCGTCTGTAATTTTACGGTGATCGATCATATTATATTCATGTAAAATTTGAAGTGATGTATGCGTAAACAGAATTTCTACAAACCTCCTAAAACGTCTGGCCCCGGTTGTTGAAAAGGTGGATAGCGCTATCCACCGTATAACACAAAGGATTTTGTTAATGCCTATCCACTGGTCAGTGATTTATCCGGTGGATAGCGCTATCCACCTTTTGAACAACCGGGGCCTGGCGTCTTCATATTGCTCCCGGGACAACTCATCATCATCATCATTTTATTAAACAAATAAATTATATACAAAATTATAGGCACCCGCAGGTAGCATCAAGCTAATCGAGGCGGGTGCTTTTAGAAATAAATAGATAAATAAGAAATCACATTACAAATAAAATACGGAGATAAATAATTTGGTACATAGATAAATAAAGAAACTGAGTCTTACAAGATTTTGAGTGAGACGTTTAACAAGTCGGATAATTATTTTCACACGTCAAAATAAAATAAAACAAAGGAGAATGTCAAGAAATCATGTCTATTATTGTGGGCACGTTAATATACGAATCAGCATTATCAGCATTATGATTTCAAATCAATGGATCAAACTTCAACTTCATACTGATAAACCTTTGAATTTCCACCAGTTTTGTCTCTAATGCATTTTACTTAAAAGGGCACCAAACGAGCCGAGCGCATCAAAGGCTTGAGAAAGTCATGTTTATGTTTTTTTTTTGCTGATTTAATGCCGCTTAATGGGATATTTGTATCAGCTACATATCTGTTCAGATGCTTTATCTGAAAATTCAACAGGCCGAAAACAAACTCGAAAATGTCAGGCGTAGTTTGTATAGGGGTCAGAAAACGTCATTTGAGAACTGTAATCCGAAAATCTGAGGGAGGGCGACATGAGTATCGCGAACAGATATTTCACCAAACAATCCGTTGTCTGCCCGAAAAGCTATTATTAACCCTTTCAAATTTCAAATAACATGTACTTTTTTGACCTACTCACAGGTATGGGGTCAATACATTGTTATTATTATACACATGTATGTAAGAAATGAGAATAAACTTACGATACGCATAATCAATCACCTGAAAGTTTTTGAAAAATCAAAATTTAGCTCCTATAAGCGAGACAAGCCAGCAGTCATCTGAACAGAAACCCATACTTTTCTCTCTTCTTCGATTTTTGATAATTTATAAACAGATGTCATTCCTCGTTTCGGTGGTTTCGGCGGTTTCGTTTCGGTCGATCCGGTGGTTCGCTCGTTTCGTTTCGGCGGTGATTTCGTTCAGTTGTTTCGGGTTTCATTTCATGGTCGTTTATGGCATAACTCAAGACCCGAAAACTGGGAAATGTTTAGCTCTGTTTATCAAAATCATCAATACCTCTAGAATACCGACGAAGAAGATCCGATCACAGTGATCATATCTGGTCCCATTTTCATTTTCTTGTTTACCCTGCCGTTGGAGTTGACAAGCGTGTCTTGTGATATAAAGCGAAGCGAAGGTCCAAAATAAATGAAATAAAGATTTCTCCTTTATGTCTTCCTGAAATTGTGCTCTCCTCTGTGCCTCGTTCAAACCAGATTTCAGGAGCTACCTACAAAACAAAGTATAGGAATTGTTAAAAACGCTCAAGAACCGTGTTTTGAATCAGTTGAATAACAACCAAGTCAACCAATGCTTCAACGGCAAGACAAGTTCTAGTTCTGGTCGAACCTGACATTGATTCATTGCAGTGATAACGTGGGTGATGGGATATACTGGACAGAGACAGACTAAACAGTTAAACAAGTAATCTAAACAAGATCGTCAAAGAAAACTGTGTAATGCTAAATACTTCACAATTACTCACCCTACTCCATTTTTTTTTTTGTAAACATGAAACCGGAAATTGAGCTTCAAGACGGTTAATGGGAAAAGAACGCTTTCGCTTTATTCGTCATACTTTGATCAATAATCACGTGGTCGGGAAATGGTAAACAAACTCGGCGAGTTAGCCACAAACTGCAAGAATGGTCAAGAATGGTTCACTACTGTTCTGTGTTTTATTATATCAGTCCCACGGATTCTTGGCCGTCTTTTTATGGATTTCCCAAGCTTCAGAAGTTAAGCCAACCTCGTTCCCATTTGTAGCTTTGGGGCGAGTGAAGGGCTGGACGAGAGACTGGTAAAGAGGACTAAAATGCGACTGATCAGGGAGGGGGGCGGAAGGAGGGAAAATAGTTGACATTCGGGTACTCGCATTCAACCCGCCATCTCTATCAAAATCATATCAAGGTTTACTATTAATAGTAATTTTTTAGCGTGGTTGTCTGAGGAAGAGAAGCCTTGAAAAGTTAAATAAATATTAAATACATAGATGAATAAATAAATGAATAATACAGAAGTCAATGAATATTTATAAAACAATAGCAACGACATTGCATTTTTATTCTGTATTTTTTCTTTTTATTGCAAGAGTTACTCATCAATAGGTGATTTGTTTGACATCAATTTTTCTTATTTTTTTTTCTTATTTTTAATGAACGATAAACTCGCTTAATGTAAGCTCATCTGAAATTCACAAGTGTCTTAAGAGGACTATTAAAATGGCAAAAAAAACGTATACGAGAATCCCGCTGCTTGTACGCTGGATCCGTGAGGATCTGCTTCAGCCAAAAAAAAATTGAATATAAAACTTTAAAGCAAAGCTGAATAAACATTGATACTTTGTTTGGTACAATATTTCAGCTGGCCAGACCAGCCTTCTTCAGGTATAACTGTTACTAGATTTACAATATGTTATTTGTCTTAAGAGGGGCTGCAAATTAGACTAATCTCAACTAGCATGAAGACTATCGCAAATAATGTGAAGAGTTTTATTTGTAAGACACAACATGACAATTTAGTGAGAATTGTAGGCACGCAGGAGTGCTCGGAAATTCGCAAGTGTCTTAAGAGGGACTGCAAATTAGACTAATCTCAACCTTGCATAAAGACGTCGCAAATAATGTGAAGAGCTTTATTTGTTAGACAACATGACAATTCATTGAGAATTGCAGGCACGCAGGCGTGCTGTGAACGAGTGCTTTTTTTAGTTTTTACTTCCGTCAAGTTCTTGGCATGATTTGCCTGGGATCTGCACTCCAGCGGGAGCTACCCACCCAGCTCGTGATCCACCAAATCTGCGCGATCCGGAACACTTACCATCTGATCGCAAGTTAGATTAAGCGGGGCCGGACACATGGTGCAATATCGCACGCAACTTTTGCCATCGAACATTATATTTGTGCGACATTCAATGCAACTGCTTGTGTAACAACATTGCTGACGAGACTGTTCACAAATACAAGAAGTATACAGCTTATTGCAAGAACGTTGTCATAAAGAATGAAAGAAATGAAAATGAAAATGAAAAAAGCCAATAGGAATTAATTAGGCATACAAAGAAACGCCCAGAGAAACGGCCTCAAAACGCCTCATAATACAGGTAGATCACGTTAACTTAATTGCACGATTAATGACGCTATATGGCTCTCCGTCTGTCAATACTCTAAGCTGTAATGATTAAGCTAATTAATTCCTATATGGCTTTTTTCATTTTTCTATGACAACGTTATTGCAATTAGGTGTATATTTAAAGATGAGAATTACACAATTTCACAGGTGGTTGATACACGATGAGTCTGTTTCTCGCAATGTTGCAGAAGTAGAATCCGATTCTACTTTGGAGTTTGTTGCGCGCGATGTTACCCGCAACAAATTCAGCAGTGGACACACGGTGCAATAGGCCATTTCCGAGTTGTCTTTAGCCTCTCTATCAAAGCGAGGCTAGGTGCGAAACCTTTCATATGAAAATGAGTTTTCATTCACATGCAAATAAAACTTATTTACATGTGAATGAAAACTCATTTTCATATGAAAGGTTTCGCACCTAGCCTCACTTTGATAGAGAGGCTAAAGGCAACTCGGAAATGGCCTATTTTGAAGTTGCGCACGATGTTTGATCGTCAGGTGTCCAGGCTCTTTCGGCTGTTGTTTCACAGTGTCTCTTGTTCGCTGGGATCGAGTTCAAAGCTTGGAGGAGTTTCTGGAAATGTTGTAGAGATGTCATTTTGATTAAGCTGTTCATTTGATGTACACTCAGACTGTTCGGGCAGGTTTTGTTTCTCTTCCACTGCAGAAGGTTCTGTTTTTATTATCACACATTCCTCGTTTTCTTTCTTGAATATTTGTTCGTCTATACATGTCTTAAGTTTCTTTTGTGGTATTTTGTCAACTCTGTTATTAGTGTTTTTGGTGTCATCATCAAACACATCCAAGAAAGAATATTGTAGATCCAGAAAAGACTGAAAGAGAATTAAAATTGATTTTTAAATCGTTAAACTGACACTCTTTTTCCGGGGGGGGGGGGGGGGGGGGGTGATTTTTAAAGAAATAAATAAGCCCTTTAAAATAACAAGACATTTTGCAAACAGCATGTTTTTATATCGATTTACCTAAATCTTAGAATCAAATGCACCATCATTAGTGAGATCGAAACAAGCGGTATGGAGAAAGCGACAATAAACGTGACGCCGTTTCGACGACTACATGTCGTCATGTTCAAAGTAACGTAAATTTTGCAATTTAACAGTTAGTATATACAATGTATAAGAACAAAGTCTGATAATGTCAAATTGCATGAAACTGAAAATGACGACAAAAGTCATGTAATCGTTGAAACGTCATGTTACTATCGCTTTATACATTACGTTTCCCTCAGCTCGCGTGTCTCGCGTTCCGCGCTCGCACCCCAAAACCCGCTTGAGCACCCAGCAAAAGCGCCCGTTGTGTAGGATAATTACTTTTAAAATGTTTTTCCCGATCCTATCTTTTGGAGAAAGTATTCTATTAAAAAGGCCATGACCATGGCTTCACCACATACGAATGACTAAGGTCACGCACCTTGCCTCTGTTCGGAAAAGAATGAGCCCATCTTGGTACATGATCTCATGAGAATAAGCTTATACAATAAAAAACGTTAACTGAAAGGCGAGTCCTTCTTATTGCATGGTTCTCTCAGTATGATTTTGAATACCAACAAACCGAAGTTGAAAGTTATGCATGAAATGAAGGTTGACAACATTTTCCCCTTCAATTCGGTTATATTGTCAATGACAAATTAAACCAGTCTTACTTTGGTATAAAGTCCGTATATCTGGGAGACTTCTTTCATCGTGAGTGAGTCGCTGAGAAGCTCATCGGAACGTATGAGTTCAGCCTGCAAAACAGATAAAGCAATGAACAAATCAAAATATCGATCGATCAATCGATCAATCACTTAATCAAACATTCAATCTGGCAATCAAAGAATGAACGAATCAATTAATTAAGAACAAAACGATGACAGATTGATCAATCATTCCATCTACCGTCGCTTAGTCAACTAATTCTTCGATTGATCGATCGATCAATTAGCGCCAGAACCCGCCCAGCCAGTCAGTCGGTCGGTCAGTTAATTACCCAGCCAGTCAGTCAGCCAGTCAGTCAGTCAGCCAGCCAGTCAGTCAATCAGCCAGCCAGCCAGTCAGTCAGCCAGTCAGTCAGTCAGTCAGCCAGCCAGTCAGCCAGCCAGTCAGTCAGTCAGCCAGTCAGTTGGTCAGTCAGTCAGTCAGCCAGCCAGCCAGTCAGTCAGTCAGTCAGTCAGCCAGCCAGTCAGTCAGTCAGTCAGTCAGTCAGTCCCGCATATCAGTCAGTCAGCCAGTCAGCCAGTCAGTCAGTCAGTCAGTCAGCCGGTCAGTCAGTCAGTCAGTCAGCCAGTCAGTTGGTCAGTCAGTCAGTCAGTCAGTCAGTCAGTCAGTCAGTCGACAATCAGTAAGTCAGTCAGTTAGTCAGTCAGTCAGTCAGTCCCGCATATCAGTCAGTCAGTCAGTCGGTCAGTCAGTCAGTCAGTCAGTCAGCCAGTCAGTCCCGCATATCAGTCAGCCAGCCAGCAAGTATGTCAGCCAGTCAGTCAATCGGTCGGTCGGTCAGTTACCCTGTCGGTTGTTCAGTCAGTCAGTCGGTCAGTCAATTAATCAGTATTCTTGTATAAACCTAATTGCAATAACGTTGTCATATCAAAAAGTAAAAAGCAAAAAGCAAAAATCCAAATAGGAATTAATTAAACATGTGGTGCGATTTGAAATTCGCTAGATGAATCAGCCTGGAATTGCATCAAAATGACACCAAAAAACTGATGCAAATGATTTCTCTCAATAACATGATTTAATATAGCTTAAACGTGCGTGTTGTGAATGTTGCAAGGTAAGATGATTATAGCGGAGCTCTGCCGCGCGGAGCCCCATACTCATAGAACTAAACCTATGCCCGTCATTTTTCATGGTCATGGCTAGCGCAATGTTTCGCGGGCGCGCCTCCGTGACATGTGTGTCTGTCGCGCAAGGCCAACTCGCGGGCGCGTATGACGTCGCAAAACATGCGCGTATGGGACATCCGAGATGTTTGTTTTCACTACGGATTTCACAACCAATGAAGCGGAGATTTAAAGAATTTCCAAGCAAGCGAGGGACTTAAAGGTGAAACAGATTACATTCTTCGATGGGAATTTATGTTGATATCAATCCGTGATTGTCTTTTTTTCTTTGTGTTCATGTGTAGTTTTGGAGAATTGTTTCTAAAACGTGCTTAAATTCAGTTGTATCGATTTCTTGAATTTCATCCAAGGCAGCTCGGCGAACTCGATGCGCTATAAATGGTACGCGTTTTGCTTTTAAACATAAACTAATGGAGATTTGAATAAAATTTTTCGAAAGAAGATTGTGTTGTCCATTTTTATGTGTTTGTTCATTCATTACATAGATTGAAAAGCGATTTTATAGTTCTATCTTCACTCGCGTCGCCTGCAAATATGTTTGTGTATCAGTTTGCAATTTTGATTTCCAAATCAGTTTCTCGGGCAATTTTTGACAAGCAACAACTGTATTTTATTCGGAAAGTAGTCGTACTAGTTATTCTAGACGGAGAAAAAGTTGTGTTGTAAACTTTTGTACGGTCTAAATGTACTGTGCAGACGGTCGCGAATTGCTAAAATTGAAAAATAGCCCGGTCGTCAATCTTAATTCTTGTGCTTCCGACCTTTCACCTTAGTTTAGTTTCACCTTAGTTAAGCTTGTTCAGGGAGCGACGCTGTTAGGCTCAGCCTATCTATATATATTATGCTAATTAATTTATATTTGGTTTTTTGCTTTTGCTTTTTGATATGGCGGACAACGTTATTGCGATTAGGTGTAAATGAAAAAATAACGTACACAGAAAACATAAACTACTTTCTGTTTTACCTGATGTGTGTTGGGGATGGCGAACTTCATAACCAGAAATTTTTTTAACACATTAACAGTCACCGCAGAGGGACATCGGAGATAACGTGTTGGGAAGATCTAGAGAGACAACAAAAGTTACAGTGTAAAGAAAGGAACAGATTGAGTGCAAGTGGTAGCAATGTTTGCAATATATTACGCTGCTGATTTTCCTTTCATAAACGGTCGAATCATGATATGATTATAAAACCTTACTCTACTGATAACCTGTTTGTTTTGTAATACGGTATCAATGGAAATATTATTTGCCTTTTCCGTGCTAGCAACCAGATTTCGTTGCGCAATATTCGTTGCGTAATAATTTTTATTTTTGGTTGCGATGTTATGCGTTTTCGTTTGAAAGCGCGGACGCTTTAAATAACTCGTTTCTGTGGATTGATTGTCATTACGTGCTAAAACGACCGAAAATGCTGAAAAAAAACTCGACATTCGAAAACGATTTCAAAATTGAACGCTTTTGAAAACGCGGGGAACAAGGAGACGTTTGAACATGCACAAGTGTATCGAGGTGTGCATGCTGGGTGTAAGGAGGGGCGCGGAGGGGGGGGGGGGGGGGGGGGTGGGCATTTGGTAGTGGTGGCTTATTAAACATGCGCGGTGACTAAGAAACTAACCTGACGTTCATTCCAATTCCGTTTTCTCCTAAAAATACAACAACAAAATAATATTAAAAGCAGTCATTCGTGTGCTAAGAACAATTTTCCACCATCTGACATAGTTAGACAAATATCCTCAAGTTTATGGTTTATGGTGTTACATATTAGACGAAAAAAATAAGAAAATATATGAAACAATGCACTAATACACGCTTAATTTGACTTCCACAGATAAAAGGTATATCGATCTCTCCCCACCCCCACTCGAACTCTTGTTTCAAGGTTGGCGTAGGAGACACTTACCTGTAATATTCCAAAGTGATACAAATTGGATCTTCCATTTTAACCTCAGCGCCGCTTATGCAATTGGTCTTCGTATGAGTTTCAGTGGACGTTTCTGTTTTTATTTCATCTGTAAAGATAAAGCAAGAATAAAATGAGACACAACAATAAATTTAATGCAATTATGTAAGGCAGGGTAACATAGCCATTTACTGCAGGCCCAAGTCTTCAAATAAGTAAAATAGATTAATATTAATAACAGTAAAAATTTAGAGTAGTATAAGTCTAAAAACTCAATAAAAGCAACAAGTTATAGGGCGCATCGAATTGCGTAGTATTGAGTAATGCGAGAAATGAGTAAAATATCCGAGCGTATTATCTGTCAAACCATCAAATAAGAGATTTATTATTCGACTGTTTAATTTCCCCGGCACTTTTTAAGAACCTTTTCTTTAGTAACTGCTAAATTTAGTCCACACTAAAACGATAAAAAACGGAAACGTTTATCTATGAAAACGGAGGTTTTCGAAAACGCTTTTCAGAGTGGAGACTTCTGAAAACGCAGGTCTATCGTTTCAGTGTGGACGGCAAAAACGGAGCTTTCGAAAAACGCTTACGTCACAACTAGTAACGCGTAGTATCGCTCATGCTATTGGAGCATGCGTATTGAACAGAAAAAACGTCCGAGCAGAGCCTGGTGATGAAAACGCATCTTTGGATTATCGTTTTTCAGCCCCTAGTGTGGACGGTCAAAAACTATGTGAATACGCAAGTGTGGACGCAGATCTTTTTATCCGTTTTCGAGGAACCAAAAACGGAGGTTTTCAAAAACGCATTAGTGTGGACGGAGCCTAAGTTATGGGACACCTGTGTCACATTCGACATTAATTGTAAACTGCATTAGTAGTCTGGCAAAGTCCTCCGAACAGTGTTGTAAAGCGCATTTAAGTATCACCAGAAACCCATAAGTGGGTTGAAACGTGTAACGCGCATTCACAGCTTTCGAATATTCATTTTTTGCTTAGTACCATATTTGGAAACCCCTCGGTCCCTCGAGATTGGAAGAAAGTTGTTCAAGCGAATTGATTGGTTAATATTTTTATCTTGATTCTCCAAATATGGCTGTAATAACTTCTTAGCAAATTGAATAATCGGAAGCTTGTTTTGAAGCGTTCAAGAGACAGTTGCACGTTTCAACCCACTTATGGGTTTCTGGTATCACATAGAAAGTGCGCTATATAAATGTATCATCGCCATCATTCGACTTAAGAGTCCGTCCACGAGAGGACCAGGCAGACGTGACACATGCCATCTCACCGATTTCTTTCAAACTTTCACAGATTTTTAGGTTCACTAAGTTATTCAAGAAACCAAAGTGGTTCGGTCCCCTGACCATTCCCTGGGGTATTACAAGCCCCACCTCAATTCCCAGGGGTAAAACCAAAAAACATCCCTTAAAAATGCACTGACAAGAGACTTCTCTCAAACTAACAGAATGTAATGGATTCTAATCTAATTTCATCCAACAATTGCTGGAACCCTTAGGAACTGAAAACTTAAAGTTCATGTAATTTAATATTATTCCTGTCAATTAAGAGCTGTCAATCATTGACCATGTCACGCAACTTCGTCAAATTGTTCTTTTTCAAATGCAATTATCTCCAATGGGCAACATTGTAATTCAACAAACGTTATACTACAATACAAACCTATCCTAGTACTATGTTTCTGTGAAAAACTTTTTTTGGCATCTGTGAAATATTCTTAATGGCATTCATTTAAAGTAAGTGGCCAGCGTCTTCAATTTGCTTTTTTTTCGACACAGAGAATATAAAAAAAAGTGAATGCTGACGAGCCATTCGACGCTGTAATTATCAACATGCCTCCTTTCCTCCTTTCACTATATATTATGCGTCGAAACACATTTTCAAGACAGTTTAACTGCTAAATTTATAGCTGATATGCCAAATATTCGATGACAGCGCAACGTGGACTACGTTAATCAGTATACATAATTAATTAGCATCCACGTCTCTGCTTTATCGGCTCCATTTGTAGCCTACACATTGTTAGGGGAAAATGTTACCCAGTTGAGTCATTTCAAAACTCTTTTCGGTAATATTTTCGTTGAAATTATCGCTCTGCGCGATTACCTATTTTGGCCATGTTTGTCGCGAAGACAGAGAGATAATAAGGAGACATCAAGAAGTCGACAAAGGTTCCGTTCAAATCTATATTCCAAAGAATAAGCGTCTTACAATAAACTGTAGAAAGCGGCCATGAAAGTGTTCAGAGAACCATGTGTTTTACGCGTGTGACACACGAGCCTAATCGTAATAACAGAAACCGCTGACCGCATTCGCAACGATCACAAAATAACAACAAACATGAGATAAATGTACTAAAGTCAAAATGTTCAGTTCTTATTCTAAAGTCTCTTCGACATCCTCCGGGGGCGCGCGAAGATTGTTTGCCCACTCTGAGATTCTTGTTAAAGCCTTGGAAGCTGCGGCCCTTCGGGGTCTGTTGCTTGAATTGTTAGTGGCTTGCCCATTGGTGCTGTGTCCGCTTGATCCGGCCTGGGTTTCGACATCTGCTGATAGCTCCAGTGGATAGAGTTTAGTAATTGGCCGGTTTGTGTGTCCCGTGCTTGTGCGGATGTTTGCGGCTCGAACCAAACCATCTCCTCCTTTGATTAGACTCTCGATGACAGCCAATTTCCAGGTTGATCGGTGTGTGTCATCATGAACTAATACGACTTCGCCCTTCTTGATAGATTGCTGATTGGTACCGGTTGTTCTATGAAATTCACGGAGGGAGGTGAGATATTCATGTCTCCACCTGTTCCAAAAGCGTTGAAGGATGAGTGCTTGCATTTTTACTCGTCGCCTCATGTCAGAGCCATCACCATAGTCAGGGTCTGTTAGGTCTTCATTCGTGATGCCATAATCAAACGGTAGGGTAGTGATTCGCCTTCCATAGAGAAGATGTGAGGGGGTTAATGGTTCCTCATCGCTGATGTCACTCGATACATAGGTAATCGGCCGGTCATTCAGGGTTGCTTCTATTTCCACGATGAGGGTCTGGAGTTTCATTAATGTGACCGATGCTCTTCCGAGTGTTTTCCTTATAGCCCTCTTTGTCAGTCCAATTAGACGTTCCCAGAATCCCCCATACCAGGGAGCGCGCTTGGGGATAAATTTCCACTCGATTCCCTGTCTGCCGAAGACCTCCTTTAGTGAGGGAGACTGGAACAGTTCACGGAGGGTTTCAGCAGATGCTAAATAAGTGGATGCGTTGTCAGAGACCATGACTACTGGTAAGGATTTACGGCTTGCAAATCTGCGGAATGCTTGAAGGAAGCTGTTCTCTGTAAGGTCTGGGACAACTTCTAAGTGAACTGCCCTTGTGACGGCGCAAGTGAAGAGACAAATGTAGCCTTTGGTTTCGCTATTGTTTGACTGTACGTAGAGTGGTCCGGCAAAATCTACCCCAGTTACTGCAAATGGGGGTGTTTCTTGAACTCTCAGTTTGGGTAGAGGAGCAGGATCTGGGGCTCTATAGGCTGTCCCTTCCAGCTTTCGGCATGTCACGCAGTGCTTGAGTTGTTTCCTTACGTGCTGACGTATGGACGTAATCCAAAAGGTTTGGCGAAGTGCAGTTACTGTGGCATTGACTCCAGAATGCAGTTGCTTGACATGAGCATCATGGATGATAAACTTTGTGAGTGGATAGCTTGGAGGAAGAAGGAAGGGAAATTTTGCCGAATCATCCAGTGGAGCATTGTGTATCCTGCCCCCGCAGCGAAGAAAGCCATCTGAATCGAGGAATAAACGAAGCTGTCGTACTAGGGGAAGGCGAGTTTTGGAGCGACAAGTCAAGTTGGCGATTTCTTCAGGGTAGGTTAGTGCTTGACAGGTCTTGATCCATTCATGAAGAGCGTGGTGTCGTTCTTTGACAGATAGAGGTCCCACATGCTTCGGTTCAAGTTTGCGTATTTGGCCGAGAAATCGCAAGACATAGGCTGTCACACCCACCAGTTTAGGTAGTGTACTGTATCTAGAGATATCAATGACACGGTGAATCCCAGCCTTCTCTTGTAAAGGTTGTTTTGGAACAGGGTCACCAGGAGGGTTTTCTTCTTCAAGTGGTTGCGAGAGACTCAGGTGAAGGACTTGTGAGGGTTTCCACTGTGGCCATTGGGACTCGGACAGAAGCCATTGTGGACCATATTTCCACAAGGGGGAGCTCTGGAGTTGCTGTGCATTGATTCCGCGAGTGAGTAAATCAGCAGGGTTGTCAGTTGTTGGGCAATGGTTCCAGTATGGCATGGGAAAAATCCCTTTGATCTCTTTCGTGCGGTTTGCCACGAACTGTTTTAAGGGTTTACTGCTTGACAACCAATAGAGAACTATTTCGCTATCAGACCACAGCTTGACCTTTAGGTTAGGGTACCTGGACTTGAGCGCTTGAGAAACGAACCTTGCCAATCTCGTGCCAGTTAATGCAGCCATGAGCTCTAACTGCGGTAAGGTCAACTTCTTTAAGGGGGCGACTCTCGATTTAGCCATGATTAAGGAGCACTGATTGCCACTGGTGATATAGGAGACAGCTCCATAGGCCTTAGGACTGGCATCTGCAAATACATGCAAGTAGGGTTCAGTGGGCTGTGTTTCAGAACTTGGAAAGAAGCGTCTAGGTAAGGTTATCGTAGCTGCTTCCCTGATGTTTCGAGCAATTTCATGCCATTGACTGCTCAGTTCAGGTGAAAGTGGCTCATCCCACTCTAGCTGCTGTTGCCACAATTCTTGGATCAGTAGTTTGGCCCTTATGGTTACTGGAGACAAGAGTCCTAGAGGATCATAGACCTTGGATGAGACTTGTAATACATTGCGCTTGGTGGCCAACTGTTGTGTGGGTTCATCTTTGTTTGAGGACAGGGAAAGGGTATCTGCAGAAGGGTCCCATTTCAAACCAAGAATGTTCACGATTCCATTTGTATCAGCAGTACCTTCCTTTGCAGCTTGCTCTCTGAGTGATGGGCTATTTGAGGACCAGGAACGTAAGTTGAAGTGGGCTTCATTCATGATCAACCGTGCTTCTTTATAGTAGTCAACAGTTTCTAGTTCTTGATTGCAACCTGAGATGACATTGTCAACATAGATATTCTCCTTCATGTCTTCAGCCACAGGTGTGTGAAAGTTGTCCAGGTGGTGGTGAAGTGTTGCATTCAACATGAACGGGGAGCTGGTGGAGCCAAACAGAACAGTCTTGAAGCGGTAGACTTGGAATTTGCCTTCGGGATCCTCAGGGTTAGATAACCAGAAAAATCTGGTAAAGTCTCTTTCGTGTTCGTCAAGGCCAACATGGAGGAATGCCTTTTCGATGTCGGTTGACAGGCCATAAGTGAAGGTACGGAAACGCAGAAGAATTGAACACATGTCGTTAAGAAATGGTGGGCCAACAAGAAGGCAGTCATTTAGGCTGGGGGTGTCGGGTGAAGAGTGGAAGCTGCAGTCATAAACAATTCTGATTGGTGTTGTAGCTGAGTCTTTCTTTACTGGGTGGTGAGGGATATAGTGTGCATTGTCTGTAGGCTGTGCATCATCAACTTTCTCAACGAATCCACGTGCTTCATGTTCAGCTATGATGTTCCCATAAGTAGTCAAGAGTCGGGGTGTGGCAGCAAGACGACGAACCATAGAACGGGTGCGTTTTTCGCACTTAATGTAGTTTGTTGGGAGCGTCGGGGAATCGTCCTTCCAGGGGAATTTTGCACTGTAGCTGCCATCTTGATTTCTCGTGATTGAGGTATTGATGTAGTTTTCTAGGAAAACTTCATGATCATTCTTCTCTGATTATGGGAAATGCCCATAGCTTCCAGAGACCAAAACTTTTCTAGGTCAAGTTCATCCTCTTTTGTAGATGACATTGTTTGCAATAAGTTCACAACGGTAGTTAAAGGGAGGTTGGAGGATGTTTGCAATGGTCCTGAAAGGAGGTAACCAAGTTTTGACGCGACAGCTGTTGGTCCACGTCCACGGATAACATGGTCTTCAACCAAATCCCAGTAGTGATCAGCACCAATAAGGAGGGACACTTCAAAGCTCTCGTCAGATGTAATTGGATGTGCAAGTTTTAGTCCTCTAAGATAAGGGAGATCTTCCACACCTTGATGCATATGTGTTTGGAGTGGGGCAGCTATCTTCTCTACCACTAAAACATGGAGTGGGATTGTTTCGCCAGAGGTTGTCACAACATTGATAGTGGCCAAAGGAAGGTGTCTAACAGCCGAAGCCTGCCCTCCAAATGCTGACAGATGAACATCCTCCCTCAGAGAGGTTTCTAGGTCCAGTTGGTTAGCTAGGGTGTGAGTGATGAAGGAACGCTGAGCCCCTTCATCAAAGAGAATGTTGGCTTCACAACAAAGGTAATCTGTGCACACTGTAGCTATGGCTGTCTTGAGCAGAGAAGTATGACCCAAGTGTGGCGTACTGGATGGGGGTGCAGAGTGTATTGGTGCAAGAGTGGCATAGACATGAGCTGCTGGTAGCTGTTGATGTTGATTTGTATTTTGGTTTCTGGTGTTAGGAGTACCAGGTGCTTGATGTTGATAAGAACCTTGGGAGTTGGGGTTGGGTGTCCCTGTGCAGAGACTGGTGTGGTGCTTCCCTCGACATTTATGACATCGGTATCGTGATTGACAGACAGTAGACTTGTGGTTTCCCAGGCAGTTAAAACAGAGTTTTTCTCTTTTGACAATAGCCCATTTTTCTTGACAGTCGGTTACCACATTACAGTTGTATGCTGGGTGAGGGCCTTTACAATATGTACACTTCCCCCTTGTTCCCAGTGATTTGAAGTGTTGGGTGTCGGGTGGCCTCCCTTGGGCTTGAGTGAGAAATGAATTGGTGATTGCGGCAGAAGCTCCTGTGTGGGTGCTGTTTGAAGAATTTGTGTGCACTCCAATTTCAAGAATTCGAATTTCTTTGAGGATAGATTCCCTTAACTGTTGGAACTTCCATTCAGGACTATCATGATCCCGAACTAAATTTGTGCGCATATCAGGGGGTAGCTTCCCCAGAACAATTGGAACAAGGAGATCCCCATAAGTCTCATGAGACCGTCCAAGAGATTCCAGCCCCCTTACATGATTTTCCATGGTGTCATAAAATCCTTGCAGGTTTGAGAGTTCATAGACAGGGTTCGGGAGGTCCAGGAGAGCCTGCATGTGAGCACTGATGATCTTGTTTGGTTGCCCAAAACGTTCCCTTAAGAGTTTTACTGCTTGTTCATAATTACTATTTGTAAGGGGGAAGCCAGCTACAGCTCTCGATGCATCAGCTACTAGTTGTGCCCTAAGATAGGTGAATTTTTGTACCCCACCAAGGCTTGTGTTAGAGTGTACTGCTGCCTCGAACGAGTCCCAAAACGTAAACCAATGAAGCGGGTTTCCAGAGAAGGTAGGTAGATTTAATTTAGGGAGACGACTGCTGTGGTTGTGAGAGCTAGTAGTTTGATCAGTTGACAAGTGAGGTGGAGAATTCAAGGTAGAAATGGATGGATTTTGTTGTAGTGGTTGTGTGTTCGAGGAGACCTGAATAACTTGGGAAGAGGCTTCATAAACTCCATTGGAGGCACCCTGAGGTTCGAGTGGAGGTCCCGATTGCCCATTAACTGGTGAGGTTTCTAGTGCGGATCATGACTTCCTGAGGCAACTTCTACTGGTGTATTTCCATGAGGTAGAGATAGTGATTTTTCCACAGTAACAGAGGAAACAGGGCTTAGGGTTTTCTTAGAGGATAACACGTTAAGGAAGTTACTTATCTGCAAGGATGTTTCGTCGATCTCATCCTGTAAAACTTCAGTCTCGAAGGCTTCTTTCTCGATTTCGCCTGGTTCTTCGAGCAGAGCGGCGATCTTTTCATCCAAACTTTGAATTTTTTCCTTCTTTCGTGCCAGCTGTTCCAAAATGTTTTTCAGAGATACAAGGTCTGCTTCTGTTGGCGTTTCCTTAACCATGAGTGTGCCAGCCTTCTGAAGAATTTGTGTTAGATGAGCTCTAAAGCCCGCTCGTGAAGCTCTGTGTTTGGGTAGATTTTCCGCCATACTTGACTTATCTATCCTGGTCCCGGCACCAAATTATGTCGCGAAGACAGAGAGATAATAAGGAGACATCAAGAAGTCGACAAAGGTTCCGTTCAAATCTATATTCCAAAGAATAAGCGTCTTACAATAAACTGTAGAAAGCGGCCATGAAAGTGTTCAGAGAACCATGTGTTTTACGCGTGTGACACACGAGCCTAATCGTAATAACAGAAACCGCTGACCGCATTCGCAACGATCACAAAATAACAACAAACATGAGATAAATGTACTAAAGTCAAAATGTTCAGTTCTTATTCTAAAGTCTCTTCGACAATGTTACTCATGTTTCATTCGGTGTTGTTTTTGTTGTGTTATCATATTTTCCGGCATATTTTATACTATATTACGGGGGAATACGATACAATACAAACCTGCAGACGATGTAAAGTCAACTTTGGACAAATTTCCAGCTTTGAAATAATTACTTTTCTCTTTTCAAGTCATTTTTGAGGGGTGACCCTATTCCGCGGAATGACGGAATGATGGAATGGAATGGCGGAATATTTTAAAACACGGAATGGCGGAATATTCTAAAACACGGAATGGCGGAATATTCTAAAACACGGAATGGCGGAATATTCTAAAACACGGAATGGCGGAATATTCTAAAACACGGAATGACGGAATATTCTAAAACACGATTGTCGATACGATCAGGGCGCGAAAAATGATCCTTTTTCGTGCCCTGATTGGTGCCTTAATATTGCAGGCTCACTTTCCCACACTCAGAGAAGTACGGCAGCATGAAGGAAGACGACGGTAAGTGTTGCAATTGCTTTGGAACTTTAAATGTCGCGTTTTTGGTCATTTTCAAGGCATTATACATGACGTGATTTTGTTTTTTTGCGAGCTGTTTTGCTAAGTCAGTGTCTTTTCGAAGTTTGTGTTACAACACGTAAGCTTCATAGTTGCGTGTGATTTTCTCTCGCAGATGTTGTGTTCATTGCAGAGAAAAAACCCATCGGTAAGTAAAAATAACATTTTAAGCCGCTTAGTAATGAAGTTGTTACATTCATATATGTATGTATAAACGCGGTCATGTTAAAACGCAGACTGCAGACCGTGCAGACTGTGCAGACCATGCAGACTGAGAATTTTTTTCCTGATTATTTTGTTACTTTTCCAAAAACAAAAAGCGTGAACACTTTAATTTGATTTTGACATTTCCCATTGTGCAGCAACCAATCAGAAGCGACTCGAAACCGCAAGAAACCCAAACAAACGGTTTATAGTCACGAAACCACGCTTCTCTGTTTCCTTGCAAAAGAATCGTCGCCGCCTTGCTGTAGTTTTTTTTATCGCTAGTTTACCTTTCGTCTTTCTTTGTAAATGAAGTAGAAATCTGAGCGATTTTACTGTAACAGCTAAAAACCAGACGGACGTTTAGCTATACCTTTTGCCTCATGCTCAGTTGTCGCGTTCATCGGTTTGTCAGTGCAGTGTACACAACACTTGTCCTTCGCGGCAGTATCGCAAAAACATTTAGCGAAAAAGCCGGACAATAACACATGACAGTTCCTGGGGATTAGTTTCCCTGGAAAAAGTGAATTTTCGTAAAAGCTACTGAGCGAGGACAAAATCGGCTGTTCCGGCGAATGAAGAAACTGTTAACTTACGAGCATGCAAATATGTAACTACAGTACCGCTAACTTGCCGTAAACTTGTCAACTTTTATTCCCAGCACGGTAAGTTTTACAGCTACTGCACAACGTTTCTTTTGCTTTGATCTCTCGCTGATCAGCAGCTAGCTACTTTGCCGTGTGTGGCTAATTGCAATACGGCCTTGCAAAATTTGAAGGCGAGATGATATCTGATAATCACAGGTCACCAGATGAGGGTTTCTGTCGTTTCTGTGGATCGAAAAATAATCATCGCCACCTGCAATAATCTTAATAAAGTTTGAAAACCTGACTCACTGTTTTTTTTCTTTTGCTTCTATAGGCTTTAAATTTCTTAACTTCCGAATCGAACCTTGGCCGTTTGGGCGATTTTTTCTCAACGAAATGTCACGGGGGAAAGCTTTGTACGGCGTGACATAACCGTTGAGAAGAAAATCGCGCTCAAACCAATCAACCGCGAAAGCAGAAAAAACAAAAATTTTAAATTTTACAACGGTATAACTGCAAAAGAGAACAGAAGCAAGGGGTACTCGTTTGGGTTGGTTAGCTACAGAAGTGTCAGCGAGGCGGCGACGATTCTTTTGCAAGGAAACAGAGAAGCGTGGTTTCGTGACTATAAACCGTTTGTTTGGGTTTCTTGCGGTTTCGAGTCGCTTCTGATTGGTTGCTGCACAATGGGAAATGTCAAAATCAAATCAAAGTGTTCACGCTTTTTGTTTTTGGAAAAGTAACAAAATAATCAGGAAAAAAATTCTCAGTCTGCATGGTCTGCACAGTCAGCACGGTCTGCAGTCTGTAGTCTGCAGTCTGCGTTTTAACATGACCGCGTTTATACATACATATATGAATGTAACAACTTCATTACTAAGCGGCTTAAAATGTTATTTTTACTTACCGATGGGTTTTTTCTCTGCAATGAACACAACATCTGCGAGAGAAAATCACACGCAACTATGAAGCTTACGCGTTGTAACACAAACTTCGAAAGGACACTGACTTAGCAAAACAGCTCGCAAAAAAACAAAATCACGTCATGTATAATGCCTTGAAAATGACCAAAAACGCGACATTTAAAGTTCCAAAGCAATTGCAACACTTACCGTCGTCTTCCTTCATGCTGCCGTACTTCTCTGAGTGTGGGAAAGTGAGCCTGCAATATTAAGGCACCAGGAGGATGAAAGATCTTATCTGGGCATCTTATCAGGGCACGAAAAAGGATCATTTTTCGCGCCCTGATCGTATCGACAATCGTGTTTTAGAATATTCCGTCATTCCGTGTTTTAGAATATTCCGCCATTCCGTGTTTTAGAATATTCCGCCATTCCATGTTTTAGAATATTCCGTCATTCCGTGTTTTAGAATATTCCGCCATTCCGCCATTCCGCCATTCCATTCCGTCATTCCGTCATTCCGCGGTTTTGGGTGTATTGAATGTTCTGAGCGACAAATGAAATCAACATTGCGTGACAAGGTGAACAGAAATGTTCATAAAATGTGGGTGCGTGACGTGACACCCGCCAGGGTATTCTTTTAAAAACATTTTGGCTTGAAAATAAAGTTCAGGTTCACATTTATTATAATTACTTGAGTCAAGTACTTAGAATATGAAGTTTAGCTGAAAATCCGCTTTATACAGAAATTTAACTTTCTGTTGTAACTGACTTTTACCATCACATTCAGTTCACATGTTTCTAATTACCAAGGTCTCGCTTTCTGTAAACAACAAAATATAAATCACAAACGAAGCGCTTCGTGCCGGCCGGAGTCGTATTATTGTTTACTTGTTCAGTGCAACGAAAAGAGAATATCTGAAGTTTTAAATAGCTTGCGTCTTACTACAGCAGCCTTTATGGCTGCACAATTGTCAGAATTGTCGTGTTCGTTTGTTGCATACTGCAACAACAGTTGCGATGTTTCGGCACGATTTCCTGGGCGTATTGAGTTTTTCACTCTGTCTGCATGTGTGAAGGACATCAATGCAAGTCCAATCTGCGACAGCTAAAGTAGCCCAAACTAACGTTAGCACAGAAAGATGTCTTATTTTAGCGCGTGTTGGATTGTTTGATCACGACCCGGGATCACGACGGACATAATATGACCATTTGTCCAAAGCATCGTACTGCGCTACTAAGGAACATGGTGGAGAACAAGCCTGAAATGTCACCATTCTCTTCACGGCAATTCCCGAAGAACCAGGTAGAAGGAGAAGCAAAACCTTCAAATAAGCAAAGCTCGATACACAAAGAGATCATGGCTAAATGGAACGCTCTTGTTCCAGATGGTGCAGGTATGAACGCAGACGATACCCGAGGATTTAACTCTCACTTACGCTATATATAGGGCATGGGTTTCAAACAATTTTGTACGTGATAGGGTATAGAAATCCGATAGTTTTGGTCTAGAATAGAGTATCATTTACCAAGAACACGATCAGTGGTATGAAGAATTTAGTCAAGAATAGAAATTGGAAATCGGAAGTGACACGTAGTTGCATGCAGCCGGAAATTGGTGATTGCACTGTACAAGAACTTTAGTTCAGTATTCCCATTACTAAATGCATGGTATTGCCGAGCAATTACAACGAGTAAGGAAATTACAATAATACAAACTATAAATAAATAGGTTCCGTTCCGCCCTAGAGGAAAAAAAATTGTTTTTGTTGCAAACATATTTCAGCCAAATTTTTATTTCCGGAAAAATATATTTAGGCATGATAAGGTTCGCACCAAATTATATTCATGTCATTAATCTGTTTGTCAGCCCATAGCTGGACGAAGCGTTTTTAGTCTGCGAGCAAGCTCTCGGGCTCTGGGTTTCGGGTCAGCCCAAGAGCTTGCTCGCAGGCTAAAGCGTTTTTGGTCGCTTGTCAATTTGTTGTACTGTTTCTTGCCTTAACTGTCAGGAATCTCGTTGGGAATTCTCATTAAAACATGTAACTGGCAACCTAGCGGTATTCTCCTATAAGCTGAATACAAAAATTAACTGGCAGGCCAGTACAAAACGTGGACCCCCCCTCTGGACCCCCCCTCTGGACCCCTCCTTTTTCTTCCCTGAAATTGCCAATTAATACATTTGTGCGAAGTAGCAAAAAAAATGTAAAAAAAAAAATAATAAATATTAAAATTGAAATAAACAGAACATAAAAACAACTGGGCGACTGGAAAAGGATTTGAAAGGCACTATAAAAAATTACAACATATTTCCCGCCTTTACGATTGCACCATAAGCTCTTTACATAACTACTGCTGACTGTTACCTGGCTGTTAAAATGGAGGTGAATGTTTTTCAGGTTTCTTTATTATTTGATGTAGAATGTGGTCTTTACGGAGACCATCGTTAAATAATAATGACATCCTGTGAAAAGAAAGTCTGCAGCTGCTTAATATTATTTTTCTACATTTTTTCCTACTTCGCACACGTGTATTAATTCGAAACTGTCATTTGGCCATTTCTTGGAAAAAGAGGTGATCCAGAAAGGGGGTCCAGCTGTGGGTCGAAGGGGGTCCAGATGGGGTCAAGGTGGGGGCCCAGATGGGAGAAATGGGAATGCTAAAATAAAGTTGTTGTTGTACAGTGCAATCGCCAATTTCCGGCTGCATGCAACCACGTGTCACTTCCGATTTCCGATTTCTATTCTAGACTAAATTCTTCATACTACTAATCGTTTTCTCGGTAAATGATACTCTATTCTAGACCAAAACTATCTGATTTCTATACCCTATCACGTACAAAATTGTTTGAAACCCATGCCCTACATATAGTGTAAATATGAGAGTTAAATCCACGGGTATCGTCTGCATTCATACCTACACCATCTGGAACAAGAGCGTTCCATTTAGCCATGATCCCCGCGGGAGTACTCAACAAAGTTTTGTACGGGGATGCTCCGCCCAGAGGTCCAAACCCTTACCCTTTCATATACCGTTTTTGACAGAAAAGGCACCCCTTTCATATACCTTTCATTAAAAATGGTACCCCTTTCATATAGCCTTTCTGTGCGTCTGTTTGATATATTTTGAAAGCCTTTTTTATAATACTTAAATTGCAGTTTTCCCTACCTTTCTTATGCTTCAACTCGTGTTTTCGCTACCATTTCCTATTCTTCGTGACATCCCTACCCTTTCACATACTTCAACTCGTGAAATCCCGACCCTTTCATATACCTCTAGTCTAAAAAAGGTACCCCTTTCGGGCGGAGCATCCCAGTATAGCCCATTATTGGGAGTACCCCCCCCCACCCCCCCCCCCCCCCCCCCCGGGCCATGATCTCTGTGTAACGAGCTTTGCTTATTTGAAGGTTTGCTCCTCCTTCTGCCTGGTTCTTCGGGAATTGCCCTGAAGAGGATGGTGACATTTCAGGCTTGTTCTCCACTATGTTCCTAGCGCAGTACGATGCTTTGGACAAATGGTCATATTATGTCCGTCATGATCAAACATTGATGTCCTTCACACATGCAGACAGAGTGAAAAACTCAATACGCCCAGGAAATCGTGCCGAAACATCGCAACTGTTGTTGCAGTATGCAACAAACGAACACGACAATTCTGACAATTGTGCAGCCATAATGGCTGCTGTAGTAAGACGCAAGCTATTTAAAACTTCAGATATTCTCTTTTCGTTGCACTGAACAAGTAAACAATAATACGACTCCGGCCGGCACGAAGCGCTTCGTTTGTGATTTATATTTTGTTGTTTACAGAAAGCGAGGCTTGGTTATTTATAGAAACATGTGAACTGAATGTGATGGTAAAAGTCAGATATACAAGAGAAAGTTAAATTTCTGTATAAAGCGGATTTTCAGCTAAACTTCATATTCTAAGTACTTGACTCAAGTAATTATAATAAATGTGAACCTGAACTTTATTTTCAAGCCAAAATGTTTTTAAAAGAATGCCCTGGCGGGTGTCACATCACGCACCCACATTTTATGAACATTTCTGTTCACCTTGTCACGCAATGTTGATTTCATTTGTCGCTCAGAACATTCAATACACTCAAAAATGACTTGAAAAGAGAAAAATAATTATTTCAAAGCTGGAAATTTGTCTAAAGTTGACTTTACATCGTCTGCAGGTTTGTATTGTATCGTATTCCCCCGTAATATAGTATAAAATATGCCGGAAAATATGATGTCACAACAAAAACAACACCGAATGAAACATGAGTAACATGGCCAAAATAGGTAATCGCGCAGAGCGATAATTTCAACGAAAATATTACTTAAAAGAGTTTTCAAATGACTCAACTGGGTAACATTTTCCCCTAACAATGTGTAGGCTACAAATGGAGCCGATAAAGCAGAGACGTGGATGCTAATTAATTATGTATACTGATTAACGTAGTCCACGTTGCGCTGTCATCGAATATTTCGCATATCACCTATAAATTTAGCAGTTAAACTGTCTTGAAAATGTGTTTCGGCACATAATATATAGTGAAAGGAGGCATGTTGATAATTACAGCGTCGAATGGCTCGTTAGCATTCAATTTTTTTGATATTCTCTGTGTCGAAAAAAAAGCACATTGAAGACGCTGGTCACTTACTTTAAATGAATGCCATTAAGAATATTTCACAGATGCCAAAAATTTTTTTTCACAGAAACATAGTACTAGGATAGGTTTGTATTGTAGTATAACGTTTGTTGAATTACAATGTTGCCCATTGGAGATAATTGCATTTGAAAAAGTACAATTTGACGAAGTTGCGTGACATGGTCAATGAATGACAGCTCTTAATTGACAGGAATAATATTAAATTACATGCACTTTAAGTTTTCAGTTCCTAAGGGTTCCAGCAATTGTTGGATGAAATTAGATTAGAATCCATTACATTCTGTTAGTTTGAGAGAAGTCTCTTGTCAGTGCATTTTTAAGGGATATTTTTGGGTTTTACCCCTGGGAATTGAGGTGGGGCTTGTAATACCCCAGGGAATGGTCAGGGGACCGAACCACTTTGGTTTCTTGAATAACTTAGTGAACCTAAAAATCTGTGAAAGTTTGAAAGAAATCGGTGAGATGGCATGTGTCACGTCTGCCTGGTCCTCTCGTGGACGGACTCTTAAACCATTCTTGTTCTTCCAAACTTTCACCCGATATTCACGATAACTTTATTGAGTAATTATGGAAACTGAAAGGCTTCAACTAGTTAACTGACTTCACCTGTGTTGTCATCGTTTTTGGCATTTTCTGTCTTATCGTGAAATTCCGTACGGCGATTAAGTTCGTCTGCAACGAAGAAAAAAGTCACGAGTCAATGATGATTTTCATCAGTACTTTCTATACAAGACAACTGAGTAGTAATTTATTTGCCGGCTTGTTTATTTTTTTTTTTAAAAACTTACCATACACTAATCCTGGAACAAGTTTGTTAACGATATCTTGAAGAGGCCGGTCAGGTCTGTACAGTGAAGTGAGGAAAAAAAAAGAAAATTTTATTTTTCATTATTGTTTGCGTTATATAAAAAAATGGAGAACACTGTCCACCTTAAATAGGTGTCCGTACATTAGTCATTTTGTTGCAATGGTCGAGGCACATTTTAAAATACATTTTCTTCTCCCGTTAGCAGACACCCTTCTTCGGACCAAGTTTTTAAAAGTTAAAAGTTTTTAAAAGTTGTTAAAAGTTGTCTGCTTATAACGGTTTAGAAATATTTGTTTGTTACTTTGACTGGGACACCTGGACACACCTGGAGAAATATGAGGGCAGATTTTTATATATTTCGTGCAGATTGATATATACATTTCTTTAGTGATTTACGTACATCAGCTTACATAAAGACGGACATGCAGCGAGGTTACTCGTTTGAAGCATGTCAACTTGAGCCTTGTTTCACTAACGACACAAGCACAAGAAACTTGTGTCAAGTGAAAAACAACATAGCATAAGCGCTAGGTCAATAAAAAGGGCCGAATTTTTTCATCCTTGTGCTTCTGCTTGCGCTTATACTTATGCGTGCTCGAGTCCGTTTTCACGTTGACATAATTGCTGTTAAGCTTGTGCTATGGTTGCGCTTGTCTATGCGTTCACTAGTGAAAACTATGCTTTAGGGGTATGCTTAAATCTCAGCCCTACGTTGGGGATAATTAACCCACACTTAAATCCAATTGTATCGCAAAGATAGTAGAAATCGGAATAACCTTTTGAATAAATGACCTTAGAATAAGTTAGAATTCGAGTTAACTGAGTTCAAAGTCAAGAATTTCAAGTCTTCATTTCCGCATGGCAATGGGCACACACACTTGAAGAAAAGATTTCAATTCCGCATGAATACTCGTGACAAGGTCATTTAAGCAGCCTTTTAGCCTGGGCTAAAACCGCAATCAGTGGCGAGAAGAGATACGGCGAGATTTGAATTCTTGCTCAGTCCAGTATGACACACAATTCCCACGCGTTCATGTCGACTCAAGATTAATCATCGAATTTTAACCTGCTCAAATTTTCATGAAAATCATGAAAACTGACAGTGTAAAGGTGATGTTACACGGGGCGATTCGCAACGACGATTTTTAGCGCAACAAAATTAACGACAGGTGTGTTACACGAAACAACTTGAGCAAAATTAGTGTTTTTGCGTTGCAAGTTTTTGGAGCTGATTCAAAAACTTCGCAACGCAAAAATTGCGAAGAAAATCGTCCACGCACCCATGTTGCGCTAAAAATCGTCGTTGCGAATCGTCCCGTTTAACATCTTTTTGTTTTGTTCATTTTATGTATAATTGGCGATACATGAAGTCGAATAAACTTCCAT
Organism: Dendrophyllia cribrosa; assembly: GCA_024195265.1. Classification (NCBI taxonomy): domain Eukaryota; kingdom Metazoa; phylum Cnidaria; class Anthozoa; order Scleractinia; family Dendrophylliidae; genus Dendrophyllia; species Dendrophyllia cribrosa. The sequence continues at coordinate 28,185,322 of JAJLRJ010000007.1, read as the reverse complement.
CGGTTTTTTTTTCTGGTATGACCAAACATGACATTACAGTTTCCGAGAGCTCAGAAAGATATAAAGTTTTGTGTTCCTATTATTCCATTGAATCTCGCAAATCCCGCGCGAAATGAGAGTTGAAGAAAGTTCAAACTTTGATCAACTTTCACTCCCGTTTGGGCTGAATCTCTCATACGCTCTTTGGCGACTCTTGACGAGCCCTGATCACCTATATCATCGAACTTGAACTTAATAAACGTTTTTGACTTTCTGTCGAGTTTGGACGAGAGTCGCTAAGAATTGAAAAATAAAACTAATACGTTTAATTTTCATCCTTCAATTTACGACAACTCTCATAAACTCTCTTTCCTGGCCGGTTAATTTAGCAAAACAGAATGTTTTAAATCTGAACTAGTATTTACTGTCGCAATTTGTGTGCAAAAAATAAAGAATGAGTGAACATTTTTTTTCTTATTTCAATACTGAAATGATATGTGTTAATTTTCCAAAAATTTGACGTTTTGATTTACGGCACAGCGATTTCGACAACATTTGAATAAACACAAGCAACAATTCAGTCTTTCTAAAATTTACATACACGATTTCATGACACTGAACTCAAAAGCATTGCAGGCCGCAGTGAACAAAAGATAATTGTGGTTTCTGTACTCACCGAATATGCAGCAGAGGTTTCGTTTTGTGGACTTCAACATCACAAACAGGGCAGTTACATGAGGTTTGAAGATATTTCACGATACAGCTGCGACAAACTGCAGAGGAACACAACATAAAAACAAGAGATTTCGTGCATGTTAGGCTATTGTGTATTAAACGACAAGCCTAGACTATTGTAAACAAAGCTATATTAAAAAGCCAAGGTTTGCTTTATCGACAACACTACCGTAAATGTATCTATAAAAATGAGAATATGCAACATAGATGGCGTTGGTAATTACAATGAGAAAACTGTTGCGCTGAATAGAAAAGACTGACGTGGTTTTAAATAAGGTTTAGAAAATTTAGTGTTGACGGGTCACGGGGGCATCTTATCTCAGTCAAGTTTATTTCATACAATCTGCAGTCATTTTTTTTTAAAAAACAAAATTACGTAATTCTCCAGAAAGAAAATGAAGGCACTCTTTATAAATTTTTACTGGAACTGAATATATAGAATGGAAACATTGCATTTATGTTTCAGCCGTCAGCGCCGGAGTAAAAGGCATTGCTTCCGGTGGTTCCTTGGATTAGTTGTATACATGTATTATAGGAGCTATAAAAACGCCGGTTGTAGTTTTATACAAAATGAATTGAAGAGGATCTACTTGCTATAAAGGTAATCTTTAGAAAACAATTTAAGCCTTACGATGAATTAGCTAAGAAAAACTTTTCCGGTTTATGTAGTAATTCCCTTCTCTGAACTGACTTGTAGCTAGCATACCTGCGGCTTCGAGTGGCCAACAACACAAACATAGACTTACACGAATGAAGGCACTCAATAATCGTCGTAGCGTCCACCAAATATCCTCCACATAACACGCACATGATGTGCGGATTGAGTAGCTGAAGAGGCATCTTCAGTAGAGACATGATGGCGACCGACACGAAACTGAAATCTAAATTGGTCAAGGTCTGTTCCGTACTTCCGTCAGACAACTTGTCAGTTATGCGAGCAGCTAACAACTAAAAATGGATTCAAAGTGACAGTGATAAGAATGATTGGAAAATAGCTTGGAAATGCCGCGCTATGCAAAATAGTAGAATCACCGCAAAACTCGAACCATCAGAAGAAAGTATGAAACTGTTAAATTGTATATGGTTCAGTTTAGCGAGAAGTTCGAGTTATAGGGCTGGAGTTTGAGTTATCGAGATTTTTGTAGATCAGAGGAGGTTGATGGCAAAGTTCTGCGGGGGCCCAATACCCTCGAAACTGTATTTGGAGAATTCTTTATGAGAGCGTTTAGAGGAATGAAAAACCACTTTTTTCTCGCCAAGTAATCTACGCTTTTATGGAGACATCTGTGCTTTCAATTCTAAATCAGTAAATAAGTTGATAATTTTTATTATCAAACTCCGTAAAAAAGTTCATATCACTAAATATTTCGAAGTCGTTTTGCTGTCAGAGTACAAAATTCCGTCTTGATATTGACAACTAACGTAGCTAATAACCGCATGGATTTAAATCTATTGGACGTTAAGAAATATACTGATGTTTTTTTCTCTGATAAAAACAAGCAAAATGGTTGAGACAAAACGATAAAATAATGTTGAAAAACCTATGGCGATTCCCCGATTGCTCAAATCATAATTTGTTGTACGCTTGCTCCTTCATGACTAATTCCGTTACCATCTGAATTTTTTAATTTTCCCGTCAATACGCGCGAAACTGGGGCAGCGCGTGTTCCACTATTTTCCACCTGCACAATCATCAGCCAATGCGACTTCATGTTTGTATGTTCTATAAAATCGAGGCTGTGGCATGTTTTGGTTTCAGTGTTATCAAACATACCGTATATGCGGTGAATATATATGAGGGAAATGGGAGAACCTGAATAGCTTAGTCAGTTTGCAACTTCACTTTTCTCTTGCTCGCTTTTCCCATACTTTTCTCGTTTTTCTAGCTCGCTTTTCCGCAGCGCTTAACAACAAATATTCTTCACAGACACTACGAAAACGCGAAGAAGCGGCCGCCATTAGGCTACTCACTCTACTCACCTTCTACAACAGAATAGATAGTGAGTAGCGTAGCCAATAAGAGAACAGCATTCGTGATAGAACGCTAGTTGATTTATACTAAAAGTGAATAGCTTATTAAACTCTAGCCATGAAATGATTGCAGATAATTTGATAACAACACTGTTTCCTTTTCAAAGGTAAGGCAGTTCCATCCCATTTGATTTGCAATAACGAAGAATGATTCGATATAGACAAGGTTCGGACACCATAGTTTAGCTGCAGCATAATTATTTAAGTTACAACAAATTTATAACCTAATATTCTAAAAACATATTCAGCTGACATATTGAACTAAAAAAGAAATGGGAAATGCAAAAACCAATGATGGAAACAGCCATGTTTTCTCGTTTAGTCTTTGATCGCCCGAGGTATTTAGTTACTCCGATTTTATTCGTTGCAACTTAGTTTAGTTTTTCCATTGCTTCCTTGCTCACTATTTTGGCAACCAGTTTGTCTTTTGAACAGGAGCAACTTCGTGTCAGTGAAGGAACTGTGTTTCGCGGAGTGCTGAGAATGACAAATTCGTTTATTGCGCTCAGCACGCGAAACTCTTACAATCAAAATTAATGTAACCTTTGCATGCTTAAGTGGTCCCCGGTGTTTGATTTGATTTGAATCTCGTTGTACAACTTCCAACGGATATTTAAATATGTACTCATGAAGCCAACTTCAATTTTCAAAGCCATACTTAGCCGTGTGTCATTAGAAAAACACGCGATATCCGCAGACAAGACGAATTTCGAATAATTCGCCATGTGAAATATTTTTAAAGAATTTACTTCCCGTTACAACTTTCCTGACTCAACTGAGATTTGATCTTTAAGTTCAAAAGAACGTTTATCATTTTTTGTTGCATTGTTCGAAGAAACAAATGTCCAAAATCCAAGAAATCCAAGTGGAATGAAGCGTCTTGGCCAGTCTAAATACTTGTTATATCTCAGTGCACTGATATTGTGTAACGAAACTTCGAAACTGACCGGCTGACAAAGCCGGTTGTTTATAAAATATCTTTTAGTCGATTTCTCCGGCGAATGGAAAATCGCAATGGCGACAGAGGAATCAAAGCATAAATGAAGGTAGATAAAGATGCTACAAGATGCTATGTAAATTATCAGAACAAATTCTCCGACGATATGCTCAAATGGTCACGTTGTCAGTTCAGAAAATAAGCTGAAATGTATGCCGTTAATTTACACAAAGGTTAATACGAAGTGCTACGAGGAAATTCGGCGCAAATTCACAACTATTTTCTTTCTATAACAAGATAAATCTGTTATCTAACGTGTACCAACAAATCAAGCTTGAATAAGCAGACTAACTGGGCGAATTACCTCATATTCGTGGCGGTATTTGTCAGAGCACACTTCATCAAAAGACACTCACGTTGCTGATAATGAATGCAGTCGCGTCACGTGACCACCAGTCCCAGCTTCCCTGCGAGGCTCAGCGGACAACAAAAGAAATTTTTTATTTCGAAAATATTTCCCAAAATTAAACTAAAAGAAGTGCCCTAATAAGTGAACTAAAGAAGACTTGCTAGGATTTAATTGGTCAGACAAAAGATAAATTATAAAAAGAGAAATATCAGGGTATTTTATGATCCAAACAGGAAATCAAAGAATTAAAAGTAAACTGCAGAAAAACCGCAACAATAATGCTGCTAATAATACGTGGGATCTACGAGAGACCTAACCAGCCAAAAAAATGAATGAACAAAAACAATGAACTGCAAGGCTGATCTGACCACGTAAAAAAGGAAAAAAGTAAAATTTGCGAGACATCATCACGATAGAAACCGATAAAGAATTACCCTGTAGTAAATTTTACTGCTCAGTGATCCATAAGTAAAGGAATAGGGACCGCACGAACTACATCCTCCGTATTCACGTTCCGTCGCTGCATGCACCCATAGGCGTACGAGGGGGAGGGGCTGGGGGACTGCAGCCCCCCAGTCGTAAAAAATATAGTATTATTCGGGCAAAACTGGGCAACTATTCGGGCACCACAGACACAGTAAAATTACTGAATTATTTTGTGATTCAATGTCTTAATTTATTTGTTTTTATTTCGTAACTCACACTACTCACTTAACTTTCTAACCGAGCTCTATACTACATCGATCATGTCATTCACGTGATAGCTCCATTAGATGCTCACCGCGTGAGCAGGCACAGAATGACAAATTTGCGTTGTGGTCCGCCAAGCCGGGTGGGAATGATAATGTAGATCAGACCGCGCAGGGATTGAAACTAAGGGCGCGTTTCTTTTCTACGTATTCTGCCCATTCCAAAAACAAAAACCTCAAACTACTGCACTTTTTCTTGCTACGCGGTACGCGGTACGTAAATGCAACTGTGTTGCCTACGCGTTACGCGGAACAATGGATCACAAAGAGCATTCATCAAGGTCACGAACGATTTAGTGACATTTCGCGGGGAAGGCAATGTTTGGTTTATGAGTTTTTCAGCGTTGTTTTGGCTCAGAGTATGGATCACAAAGAGCATTCATCAAGGTCACGAACGATTTGGTGGCATTTCACGGGAAAGGCAATGTTCTTTTATAAGTTTTTTAGCGTTGTTACGTGCTCAGAGTTTGCCGATTGAACAATGCATCACAAAGAACTACTTATATGGTATGTAATTCGATTGCAATTTTGAAGGCAAGGACCAACGTAACAAAACAGAAGCACCGGATCCAAATTGAGGATCTAATCAGCTATAAATAATAGTAAATCAGCCTTGATTTTTTTTTGTTTATGTAATTCGAAAATCATGGTAATTGACCCAATAAATAAATTTATGAAATTATCAAAATCTGTATGTAAATTTACTGTTTCCGTTATGTTTTACTTCCCAGCATCTGCTCGCAGCATTATCATTACAATTTGTAACCTCTAGTTTTATGATCCGTTTAGCGATTAGCCATTCCACGATTTTTTTTTCTCGGAGATCAGGGGAGATTATAAGCCGAATTTGTCCGACGCGTGCTATCTGCCTCCAGACAGCTATACCCGATTATCCGTCTTTGGGTCTCCGAGGATGTCATAAATCAACCCTATAACTAGTATTTACCCATGGTGAATTTCAGTAGTACTCACAGGAATAATCAAACATCGACATAGATATTTACCGGATGCCACGCACGCTTTTTTGTGATAAAATTCAAAACGTTAACATTCCCCGGGCAGGCCACGGGCTTTGGAACTCTTGCTGACCGTTTATTCAAACTTCCATCCTCGCGGCCAAAAATACTGTAGTTCTAATGCCCGTACTAGTGTCGAATTAGGGTTATTTTCCTGTACTGATGGAATAAGCTGTGACACGCAATTTGTTTAATATCCAGGTGTGCGTTTCCGAATAGGCTGAAGACTTTTCCGGCTTGAAAAGCTACATTTCATTCGACGGCTCCTCCTCCTCCTGCCACCAGAGGCAGTTTATGCCACCTCATGCCCAACGTTGCCCACTGCCTGCCCTCCTGTGCCCTCAAAGCTGATGCCAGGCGATTCCTCGCTTAGCTAAATCTCTCACATTTGCAGCGCCTGTAAACACAGGTAGCCCAAGCTATATGTGTCACAGTAACCGTTACGAGCGAAATTATAAGGATTTGTATGAGAGAAAGCGGTCCATTCTAGGAGCTAAAAAATACGAACAAGATTTCAATAAAAATTGCCTACCTTACTTCGCTTGTGTGTTTCCTTGTCTCCTGTGTGGTTTTTGGAGCGATTTAGCGCGTTTCCAGTGAGTTTTAGCTCCATTGCATATAGAGAGATTTTATAATTTCGCTCGTAATGCATGGTTCAATTCCTACAGTTACCATCCCCCCCCCCGGGCACACCCCCGGGGATTTGCCATTTTTTCTTCACTTGGCGTCCTAATCCCCACCCCCGGGCACAAAGAAAGAGGCAATTCCCCACCCCCGGGACACTCAACAGCAAGCTGCACCGTTTCTCAAGAAGACAGAAATATTTATTATATATTTACAAAATAGACATGGACTGGACTAGACTTGTATGGTTACAAAGATCAGGAAGCATCTCTCCCATTGTTTTTCTTCCTTGCTCGCGTTTCTTTGGCTTTCATCGCTCCTCTCTTGCGGTTGTTTCGTGTACTGAGGATGTGTTCTTCCCAACACTTCACATCATCCATTGACAGGCTTTAACTTTGCCAAATTGTTTTCTTCCATCCAATTACTAACAAATTGTAAGGATTTCCCAGCAAAGAAGTCCGCTTGTTGAGTCATGTCGTCCGCCATGTGCTTCGACAGAATTTTCGCCCCATAATTCCTTGCGCACCTAGATTATCCCCACCCCCTACCCCCGGGACAAGACTTCTTGCAAAATTCCCCACCCCCGGGCCACAAGGGCCGACTTTGTCCCGGGGGTTGCCCGGGGGTGGGGGGGGGGGGGGATGGTAACTGTAGGAATTGAACCATGCATAACGGTTACTGTGACACATATAGCTTGGGCTACCTGTGCTGTAAAACCTCTTTTTGCCCTACATCAACTTATTTATTTATTTATTATTTATCTATTTAGTATCACTTACCTATATTGTACTATTGTTGTTAACATTGTTATACTTTTTTACGTCATTGCTGCAGAACGAGCGCAGCGAGTGAGCATGGAACATAATCAGGATTTAAGAGAAATATATGAGAAAAAAATATAAACTAGGAACTAGTGTATCCAAAAGATAGCAATTGCTGCGGTAAATTTCTTGTAATAATGCTGTTTTATCGTCTCGCTGGTATTACAGAATTTTCTCTTTCGTTTTTTGATGGGAAGCAAAGCAAATGTAACCAGGATGAATCGACGAAAACTCCAGCTGATAAGACTAATTTTGTTTTGTAATTCACGCATCAAGTTCTTGCAATGTCTGTAGAATATGGATGAGAAAAGGACGCGTTCACCACGAGGAAGGTGTGAAAATTTAGGATAATTATTGATAATGAGTATGTTGCGTTACTAGCTAGCCATATCGTGTTCGCGTCTCCACGCGCTCAGCTCAGGTTTCGCGTCCCCACGCGCTCAGCTCAATTTAGTCTCATCGACCGTTGTCGGAGTGATTTCAAAATAAATTTGTTTTTTATTCCATACAATCTTCGAAAATCTCTGCTATCCAACGGTCCTATCACCATGCCTCACAGTCCTCGCTCAACTCGCGGTAGTCTTCGACACTTCAGTTCCGAATACTACAAATCTCGCAGCCAACAGCTTGAAGCAGCAAGCGAGGCTATTGTTAGTGGCGCAGTGCATTCTGGCCCAAAATGTGTTCGTGGCGCAGTGAATTCTGGTAAAAAGCGATCAATTCGAGATTTTTCGTAGCTTATATTTTTTTCTCATATATTTCTCTTAAATCCTGATTATGTTGCTGCTCACTCGCTGCGCTCGTTCCGCAGCAAAAATCACGAATTGATCGCTTTTTACCAGAATTCACTGCACCATGAAAACATTTTGGCCCAGAATGCACTGCGCCACGAACAATAGCCTCGCTTTCTGCTTCAAGCTGTTAGCTGCGAGATTTGTAATATTTTGGTCCAACATGTCCCAGTCGAAATCGGAACTGAAGTGTCGAAGACTACCGCGAGTTGAGCGAGGACTGTGAGGCATGGTGATAGGACCGTTGGATAGCAAAGATTTTCGAAGATTGTACGGAATAAAAGACAAATTTATTTTGAACTGAATCACTCCGACAGCGCGGTCGATGAGACTGGACTGAGCTGAGCGCGTGGAGACGCGAAACCTGAGCTGAGTTCGTGGAGACGCGAACACCATACGGCTAGCTAGTAACGCAACAAATTAACCTAAATTTTCGGATCTTTATCAATAGCTGAGCACAGGGAGCTATATAGAAACAGTCATAACTATCACAAAAAACCACGCTATGTAAATCAAGATCAATAAATGTTGTTATGTAACTACTGTCGACCAAACTGGCGTTATGTTATAATCCCTATTTTTATAACTTTAAAACGCATGCATTTTAAGACTCGTTAAAACGCACGCCTTTTAAGACATTTAAATACTTGTTAAAACGCATGCATCTTAAGACAATTACTTGTTAAAACGCATGCATTTTAAGACTTGTTAAAACGCATGCATCTTAAGACAATTTTAAGACTTGTTAAAACGCATGCATCTTAAGACAATTTTAAGACTCGTTAAAACGCACGCCTTTTAAGACGTTTTAATACTTGTTAAAACGCATGCATTTTAAGACTTGTTAAAATGCATGCATCTTAAGACAATTTTAAGACTTGTTAAAACGCACGCCTTTTAAGACGTTTTAATACTTGTTAAAACGCATGCATTTTAAGACTTGTTAAAATGCATGCATCTTAAGACAATTTTAAGACTTGTTAAAACGCACGCCTTTTAAGAAATTTTTAATACTTGTTAAAACGCATGCATTTTAAGACTTGTTACAACGCATGCATCTTAAGGCTTGTTAAAACGCATGCATTTTAAGACGTTTTAATACTTGTTAAACCGCATGCATCTTAAGACAATTTTAAGACTTGTTAAAACGCACGCCTTTTAAGACGTTTTAATACTTGTTAAAACGCATGCATCTTAAGACAATTTTAAGACTCGTTTAAAACGCACGCCTTTTAAGACGTTTTAATACTTGTTAAAACGCATGCATTTTAAGACTTATTAAAACGCATGCATCGTAAGACAATTACTTGTTAAAACGCATGCATTTTAAGACTTGTTAAAACGCACGCCTTTTAAGACATTTTAAGACTTGTTAAAACGCATGCATTTTAAGACATTTTAATACTTGTTAAAACGCATGCATTTTAAGACTTGTTAAAATGCATGCATTTTAATTTGAATACTCGTTAAAACGTATGCATTTTAACACAAATTTAATACTTGTTAAAACGCATGCATTTTAAGACTCGTTAAAATGCATGTATTTTAAGACTCCTTATAACCGTATCCTGCACTTTAAGAATCGTTAAAATGCATGCATTTTGAGGCGCTTCAAAACCCTGCATTTGAATACTCGTTAAAACGCATGCATTTTAAGTCTCGTTAAAACGCATGCATTTTAAGTCTCGTTAAAACGCATGCATTTTAAGTAGTAGATAAAATATGAGCGGCAGATCTGTATGTAAACGCCCATACAGATCGGACGCGAATATTTTATCGTACTTATGAAATGAAACAATGAGTAGAGATCTGTATGAAAAGTTAATGCACGCATTGTATGGCTCCTCAGTCAAAACCCTTCGTTAAAAACGGATGCATTTTAAGGCGCTTCAAAACCCTGTATTTTAAGACTAGTTAAAATGCATGCATTTTAAAACTTCTCAAAAACCTGCATTATAAGACTCGTTAAAACGCACGCATTTTAAGACAATTTTAATACTCGTTAAATCGCATGCAAAGACAATTTTAATACGCGTTAAAACGAACGCGTGCATTTTAAGATTTGTTAAAACGCATGCATTTTAAGATCACTACTCTTCCACAACCCTCGAAGAACCCTTACAACCCCGATATTGCAATCCCCCATTGTAAAGAACCCTTACAACCCCGATATTGCAATCCCCCATTGTAAAGAACCCTTACAACCCCGATATTGCAATCCCCCATTGTAAAGAACCCTTACAACCCCGATATTGCAATCCCCCATTGTAAAGAACCCTTACAACCCCGATATTGCAATCCCCCATTGTAAAGAACCCTTACAACCCCCGATATTGCAATCCCCCATTGTAAAGAACCCTTACAACCCCCGATATTGCAATCCCCCATTGTAAAGAACCCTTACAACCCCGATATTGCAATCCCCCATTGTAAAGAACCCTTACAACCCCCGATATTGCAATCCCCCATTGTAAAGAACCCTTACAACCCCCGATATTGCAATCCCCCATTGTAAAGAACCCTTACAACCCCCGATTGTCTCGATCTTAATCTCAATCTTACAACCCCGGGTTCAAGGAACTCTTAAAAATCCAGATTTTATCAACCATTTCGACCCCCAGTTATTCCTTACAACCAAAGGTTACAAACCCAGAAACAAGCAAGGAATTGAGAAAAGTCTTTTTTATTTTTTCTTTATTTTAAGCAAATAACCGCAACACGAGTAAAAATATTTTAATAGATATTTTAAAGATTTGAAATACATGACAAGATTCAACCCGATCTCTGAACAAATTCTCTTAAAAAGAAGAGTATGATTACATGAAGAAAGTTTCAGCCCTCAGATGTTAGCTAAAAGGAATATAATAAAAGGGTATTGGTGGGATGACGATTATGAATTTCCTCTCACGAAGCATTTTAGAAGCTATGGCTAGGATATGCCTGAAGTGTAACAATGCTGCATACTTGAAACAAATCAATGCACCGATTTTCACAAATTCAAGTTTTGATGATATGCACCATTTTGTTTTGACTTTCCACGAAATCTCCATATCTAGCTTTGCCTGAAACTCGTCATTTAATCGCAACAAGATTTCAGCCCTGCAATCGGGTCAAAATTCGCCAAAATATATAGGGGTAAATTGGGTGGCTAGCCACCCCCCTTCAGACCATCGGCAGGGGTTTCATTAAGGGCCGGGCAGTCGGGCACCGGGCAAATTGACCGGCTGTGAACACAATTTTGCCCGGCTGCTGTGAACATCTAAACGTTATTTTTGTCACCAACAAGTTAAATAATTTACTAACTTGGCCTTTTTGATGTGTGTTCTAAAAAATAAAGCATATTTCAAATTAAAGAACAACGAGGTCATTGCTTATTTACCTCCCGTTGCTCCCTGTACAGAAGAAACGTGACAAAAAAAATATTTAAAAATTTTCCGGGCGCATGCCAAGAGGGGATGGCCCTTCGGCCCTTCCAATCATGTGTCCACTTGCTCAAACTCATTGCCCTCCTGTTTAAAATCTTAATGGACCTTAATGAAATCCCTGCATCGGTTTTAACAGTTTTCTTTTTAATTGCAACAATTTAAAAAAAAAACAATTGTAGACTTAGGCATATACGTAGACTTAGGCATATACCCGTAGCCACCCCCCATAAAAAAATCCTGGATCCGCCCCTGCTAAATGGCCTTTACGTTTCCTTGAAAGTGACCTGTAAAGATAAGAAGAGGAAAGTTGAAATATTAGTAATAGGGAAATATCTATGACAAAGCCCATACTAAAAAGTAGTTTTTTATAACACGTCAATACCACCTCTTACAAGCCAAAAATGTGGTCGTTTTAACTTGGTGGTCATTTATTTGGGTGGGGTAGAATTACGGTTAACGTATTTATTCATTGCCGCAAAACACTGTATATGGAACCAAATCAATCAGTGAGCAAACTTAAGATGCTTAGTGCCTAATAATTTGAATCACAAACTTTACAATAACAAATGTTTCATTATTTTTAGCGGACCTATTGTTAAATTTTACCCTTACATGTTACACACGATTTGCCTTTAATCGGTGCAAATAAAGAGTTATTGATACATCCAAAACAATTTTCAGTAATGTATCTGGCAATCGCTGTTGACTTGACTGTATCTTTCTGAATGAGAAATCGTTATATTACCGTTCCGCTGTCATTGTTTTTATCATTATCGTCATCGCCGTCTCTGCGCGGTCGTTTAGAAGCCTCTCCCTTGAAAAAGAAGATCATAGAAATAATAAAATCAGTTTGCATTTCTTATGTAAAGGTAAACTGTGCGTACTATTAATTCACGTTTGCGGTACCATGCTTTACCTGTGCCTCTAAGGCTGCCAGTCTTCTTTTTCGCACCTGACAAGAAAACAGAACAAAACATAATGTTTAACATTTGTTATTAAATTTGATATTGCTAGCTTTGATGCTGCTTTTGTTACCACAAGCAGTATATTGTAAAATTAAGGTTCTGTCTGTTTTTGCAACTGCATAGGTGACGCGATAGTTTGAAAATCATCGCATCGCCCGGACAATCGTAAAAATAGGGGAATTAAACGCGTTGAGGTTTTCGCGACGAAGTATAATGTATGGTTGTATTAAAAACACTTGCAAAAATGAGTGTAGAAAAAGTACAAACAAATCGACTGTTCAAGCCATTTTTTTTTTAATTTGTCGTTTTTTAGCGCGAATTTTGTTCTTGTACATCGAATTACTTACTTTTATGTCACCCTTTAAATTAGCATATCGTATTATCGCTTTTAAAGTTTTATACCTCTTCATTGTCCTGTACAGTTTCATCTAAACTTGACTGTAAAAATAAAAATGCTTAACATTAATATTGCTGTAAAACTATAATTGATTCTTGATTTGTGGATTACAATTTCGATATTTAAATTGAGCTTCTATTTCGCAAATTAAGGGTTCGACTATTGAACGTTCGATTGCGATTTTTGTGTGTGTGTGTACGGTAGATTGTGTTCCATGACCAAAGTCAATTTAAGTCAATTCGTGGATTTATCTCCTATGAAGCAGTTATTTGCTACTTGAGTGACGACACAAATAACGTTGACGTGGTTTCAGATCAGACAATTAAATTAATGGGCTTCCACATTTGTTTATAAGTGGGTCATTGTAGTAGACCCAAACAACTGGAACTGGTGTTTTTCGTAATCACCGATTTAAGGTACTTTACCTCGTCGTCATTTTCTTCTTCTTCTTCATTTTTCTTTTCTGTTACTTGCTATAAAAGATAATGAACAATTAACTAAACCTGTTCCGAGAAACTTTTCTCCGTTCACCTTAGCCTGTGAATAGGCCTTCTGGTTGGGGGTAGGTCGAAAAGAAAGGCCGTGAAAATAAAATGAAGATCGCGAGTAAGCGAAACGAGATCAGAGGCCTGTTCACTGGTTACCTTTACCTTCACTACATGTATATAGAAGTTTAAAAAAACTACCAGTCCAACATTGTATGGATTTTTTTTAATGAGACAGCTTATTACAAAGCTAGGGCGATCAATTGCCTTACCAGGATGATTGAATTTCTTTCTAAAACTCCAGGGCGATTGAATTTCTAAGGTGATTGAATTTCTAAGGTGATTGAATTTCTTAAATGCAGGGTGATTGAATTTCTTAAAATGCAGGGTGATTGAATTTCTTAAAATGCAGGGTGATTGGATTTCTTAAAATGCAGGGTGATTGGATTTCTTAAAATGCAGGGTGATTGGATTTCTTAAAATGCAGGGTGATTGAATTTCTTAAAATGCAGGGTGATTGAATTTCTAAAAATGGCTACCGCGCGCGTGGCATGAAATTTTCGCGGCAGTTTAATTTCAGTTCGCGGATTGCCGATTTTTTTCGTTTCGTGGGAATAAATTTTCGTGAATTCGGATTTTTGACTTTACCACTGCGAACAAATTTTCGCGGATCTCGATTTTTCACGAATGGATTGAATGAATCGTACAAGGAGATTTTATGTTGTTTTGTTTATTTCACAAGTCTTTGATTACAATTCAACGGCTACGGTAAGGTGTGATCTCGTATGCCATACGTAAAATACTAGTACTAAATTGAATTTAATTGATCTAAATAAATTTAGCAAATTTTCGCGGATTATTTTTTTTACTGGAGTTTATTTTCGCGGATCATTGGAAAAGATCCGCGAAAATTAAATGCCGCGACAATTACGTGCTACACGGTAGGCGATTGAATTTATAAAAACTCGAACGATCGAATTTCTTAAAATACGAGGGCCATTGAATTTCTTAAAATGCCAGTTTGAAGAAATGCAAGGAAAAATTACAAAAGGGCCAAAACAAAGTATAACCTTTGCCTGATTGTCGCTCGTCCTGCCGGCTTTGTCTTTGTCTGCGGCTTCCTGAAACAAGTAAATTACGTATCGTGAGTTCGTTGAACGGGTTGATTTTTTAATTGACTGACCCTTGATTGACGTGATCCAAGAATGCTAAATGTCAACCAATGCCATCAAATCTGAGTTAATATGTAACCCTTTTCATTCTTATGTACTTGAACTTGCTTCGGTCTAAATCTTTTAATTTTTCAAAGAATTTTCATCTTCAACTAATAAAGTGCTCACGGCTTTCACGGAATAGTATGTCTTCGTGTCTAACAGTCAACAGATGTCCCAGAAAAGGAGAACTTACCGATAATCGAAGCTCCTCTTCCTGTTGGCATCTGATTGCCCGATCCCTTTGTAGTAATTCCCTGCGACGTTGCATACGTACGGTTACAAGAGTCTCTCAGCATGAATGTAAATGTAATGCAGTCGAACCTCTCTACAACGGCCACCTTCGGACAGACCTTTCTGGCCGTTGTAGAGAGGTGGCCGTTTAAGGCCCTGTCACACTATTGCGTATTAAAGAAACGTATCAGTTGCGTATGGAAATTCATAAAATAATTTTCATACGCACAAAATTCCCTTGAAAATACAGCGTATGACCAGCGTACCTGACTTATGAGTAACGTACCTCTGGCGTAATTCTCGCGTATTCAGCGTATGCCTAGCATATGTTTAGCGTATAAACCATACGTCCGAATACGCACAAAATTTTTAAGCATGCTTAAAAAAAATTTTCTGCCTCGCCGTATGCCAGCGTATGCCACCGTATGCGACCCTGCTTGAAACGTATACAAACTATGCCTAACGTACCCCCTAGCGTATGTCAGCGTATACCAGCGTATGAGTGATATTTTTCATACGCTGGCATACGCTAGTACGATACGCAATAGTGACAGGGCCATTATGGGGAGGTCATCAATTAGAGGATTTGAGTGAGTGAACTCCCATATAAAAATGACGGGGTGCTCGTCGGAAAATTTCGAAAACACCCTAAAAGGTACCAGAATCTCGACTGTAGGCGTGGCTCAAAAAAAATTTTACCCCTAAGAGGTACCAATTCTAAAACAGCACATGTCATATTCTATCATATTTTTCGGCTCATACCCTAAAAGGTACCGCGATAATTCTAACTGTGGTCATTTTTGAATTTAGTACCCTAAGCGGTACCAATCTACAAATTTTAACCCCTAAAAGGTACGACGAGCACCCGCGTCATTTTTCAGTTATATGGGAGTCCCCCCGGGGAGTGAATGAGAAGTCAGGACAAGAAAACATGGCCGTTGTAGAGAGGTGGCCGTTTATGGGGAGGTCATCAGTTAGAGGATTCGAGTGAGTGAATGAGAAGGTGGGACAAGAAAACATAACCGTTATGGGGTGGTGTCCGTTAGTAGAGGTTCTACTGTAATTCACATGCACGCCACTCAAATAACGAAACAAATATTGCAAATTGGACAAAAAAGGTTAAGAGGAATGTACATGAATGAACTTTTAAAGGTTGGGCGATAGAAGTACATGTAGGTTTTCCTTTTTTTAAAAATGGTGAAATTGGAAAATAACACGACATGTATTAAACAATGGTAAAAGCAAATTCATACTTGGCATGTAATTATTACTCTCATTATTATTATTTGGGTCGTCAAAGAACGCCCCTCCCCGTGCCTTTCAATACTTGATAACAAATGGCGGAAACTGTGATTTAAAAGAAAATACATGATTGAACCTTTGCATTTGAACAGCTTGTGCCGCCTGGCAGGCCTCTGTCACAGCCCGATTAAGAAGCACTGAAAAATCGCTTTCAGTTCCTAGGAATTAACAATAGCATTTTTTAAAATACGTTGTCACTAGTTTTTGTAAGGATTATCCTTAAACTACATTGGAGGTCATAAGTAGTTGGGACACTTGTGAAAACTGTCAAAAAATCACCAAATAATTATGTAGTACTACTATGGTTACTAATTGTTACTTTTTGGGCCACAATTTTTGCGTACCCCCCTCTCCCCCCCCCCCCCCCCCCCCAAAAAAAAACAAAAACAACAACAACAACAACAACAACCAATGTTAACAAATGTACTAGGTAAATAGTTTTTTTTTTGTTTAAATGTCTGTTCGATCGTCAAAACTCAACATTGTTGGGGGGAGGGGGGGATAGCTAGATTATTTTACTAGCATGTTGGGAACTTAGTGTCCCAACATAGTGTCCCTAGAGGTTTGTACGCACCTGACACAATATCCCCTGTAATCAGCCTCGTAGAGGACATCGTTGGTTGTAGGATTCTGAACTCGATGTCACTTTCTTTAGAGTATCTGTGTTTTCCACAAGCTATGGGTATACAAATACAAAAAATCCAGCTTGATAGTCTACTACATGTAAATGACAAGGGATAGAGCTATGACGCAAGGTATCACATGCACACGATGTCGACAAGAATGATTCAACTGTGGTTTTAGTTATTTCCTAGTTATGTGCAAACCTGGAGCAGATAACAGCTTTTCTTTTCCCAACTAGGGGGCCTATTGACCTCTCCCTGTGGACTAGTTTGGCAATACTAGTACATGGTTCACTTCCTACTGTTATCATCCCCCACTGGGCAACCCCCCAGAACAAAAACGTCTCTTGTGGTCCGGGGGGTGGGGAATTGTTCAAGTGGTCTTGTCTCAGGTGTAGGGGGGTGGGCAAGTTGAAAATGACATGGTGATGAACCGCATGGATAAGTACAGCTTCAAATTCTGAAAAATAGTCACTGTCTGTTTCAAATGGACCTGTTGCTTTATACTGTAAACGAATCTGCCCTTGCTGAACAAGACCTGTGACATTTGTCTCTTGGTTTACTAGCAAAGCAATGTAGCATCATTTGAGTATGTATTTTAAAAGTGTTCATATTTCAAGTTTAGTTGCATTCTTAATGGGTGTAAAACTTTGAACAGGTTTTGCTAAGATAAAGTGTATAGTGTCCCAGGGGTGTGGAAGTGTCTCCTTCTGAATGCCCGGGGGTGGGTAATAGGTCATCAAGAGAATACAAAATTGCAAATTTGCAGGGAATGATAACACCATAGGAATTTAACCATGCACAAATGACACTGTATTGCATTAGGATTAAGGTCTCGAATTAAACAAGTTGCCCAGAGACATTATAAAAGAGCTTTTCACGTGTATGGTGCACTACATGTAAAATGACTAACTTGAAGAAATTCACATTTTAAGTACCTTCATGGTCAAATCCAGATCCCATGTATGCAACATGGATGTAACATCCACTCAAATTTTGGATCATGTTGGACATCATAAAATTCCTGTAGGTTTAAGTTGCAATTAAATAACATGATTATTGTGTGATTTCAAGAAGTTGGTTAGAAATGCAGATTGAAATTATTAAACAATTTTCACTTCCGATAATAATAATAATAATAATAATAATAATAATAATAATAATAATAATACAGTAATAATAACTTTATTAACGTGTCAGTCAAAATCTAGCAGAGGGAATTCCACACTGCTAATAGGGGACTAAACTATCTAAAATATAATAAAAATACAAAAACAAATCAATAAATAATATAATTATAACAATAAGAACTGTGATTTTCAAAACAGATTTTATGCCACCCTGATACTGACCTTAATACATCAGCTGCCCTATCGGTCAGCCTGTATCTAATGATACAGACTGGGGTAGCATCCATATTTGCCTGCAAACGCATCTGTAGAGCATAGAAGAATAATCAATATTTTTTTAGACAGGGTAAAATAAGTGGACTGATATTGATGTGGGCCCTGTCGGAAAAAAATGATAATTTTCTATACTATCCAAGAAAATTAATACATTATTGTATATTAAATTATAAATGTGATTTTGATTTGATATGAAACATTTCATTCATATGCAGTGTTTTCTTCTTCTACTGTATGAACTTTTTTATAAATGTATTACTGACACTATCTTGTAATTGATCAGCAAAGAGTTCTGTTACCTCCATGGCTGTCATGCACAAGACTGGCAGTCTTTGTTGAATTTCCCTGGACCCCAAAAACCTTTCTAGTAGCCTAACATCAAAGCTAGGACCAGACCCTGGATCTGTAAAATATCATAAGCAATTCAAGTTCTTTAATTTTTGTACCTTTTTAATACGTGTAAGATTGATTCAATTTTAAACTTGAAATCATAAGTAGTTTTAGTTACTTATTCAGTTTGAAAATTCTAAATTCATAAGGGGTATATATCATTACCTAACAAATATTCATGATCACTTTGTTCTAAATTAGAAGCTGCTTACAGTACATGTACGTGAAGCATAAATTGCCTAAATGTGTGTAATTTCAGTAGTCAAAGGCAAGGTCAAAGCACATAACAAATTATTAAGCATAATGGGATGTAGCAGCTCCACATGCACAGCTGTGGATTAAAATTTATTATGATCAACGTTTTCAACCCTTTGCTAATGACAGCAAGCAAACCTGCACATACCTACTTCTGCAGCCATCAACACATCTTGTAATTCTTCAACTTCTCCCACTAAAAAAATAATGCAAAGAGCATGACTGTCTAAAAATCTGCGGATTCCTGTGCACTGATTGGCTAATTGTTATTGTCAATAATGGTTAAATTTGTGAATTGTTTCACAAATCCAGAATTATTCAATGAGAAAATTGTCCAAAATAGGTGATGAACCTCAAGAAAATAAAACACAACCTTAAAGTGGAAAGATGAAGATGTCCACTCATCTGCGGCTCCTTGTCAATGTTATGACAAAATTTATCATCAGTAAGAGGACAGATGCATAAAAACCGACATCAATTTGTTAAATTCCTCAAGTGTGTGTTGTTATTTTTCTTATCCAAAATCTCATTTGACAGAAAAAATCTCATTTGTTGTTGTCATGAAGTGTAAACCCTGATCGAAAGATAATTCAAAAGAAAAAAGATCAATTTCATGACCTAAATTGTAAATGTACATGTACCGATATGTATTGATAGCATATAACATGATTGTACTCACCCTCTGTAGCATTTGTATTGCTGCACTGTTGTTGTTCCTGGCTACAACTTAACATTGGTACTTTATTTACTTTACCTAAAGCACAACCATTAAAAAGCACATGTTTGCATCTGGTAAATTGTTCTTGCTCAAGGGTTAGAAAGTTTGAGTGACCATTTGAAGTGACAATGTCATATCAAATTGCTGCAACTGGATTGCAAAATTGAATTGACATTATTGATCACTAAACCTTAACGTTTGAATGCACATATCCAAAGTACCAAAATGTATAACTGTGAAGAATTTCAGCCTAATATTAAATGCACCCCTAATACACTTTTCTTTTAACAATGGATGGGAGAATTGCTCTTTGTCATCAAACTCTGCTTCAAACAAATGAAGTCTGTTGCAAAAACTATTAGTGATAACAATTTATCAGTTCAATTACAATTTGTACCGTAATGTCTGCCCTGGCCTCCTTCACAGGCTTGAACTGCAGTGAAATAGATCAAGACTGTGTTGATGTGTTTTTTGATTGTCAAAATAGATTTCTTTTTCATGTTTGGTTGTGTGGGATATAATCTTTCCATATAATAATTTGATCACTTTTCACTTTGAACAGATTTTTACTTTAAATGAAAGAAATTTATATATATATATACAGAAACACACCATTTAAAGTGCCCCTGTGATCAAATTTTTGATTTTCATTTTTTTACATTTTCGTGTACTATTAGACTTTGTTACTCATCTTGCCAAATTTCAATCCATTATGAACAAGTCCAAAGTTTTTGTGGCTTTTCGCGTGATTTTCAATACTTATTGTTATTATAATTTCAACCCGTGAGGTATGTTTGAGTCTTTGACGTCACTTTCTCCCATTTGCAACCAAGCCTTGAAACAAGGTTGATTAATGGCAGCCATATAAATTCGCGGAAATAAATGTTAAAATAAAATGACTTCTGATGTTCGTAATGAATTGAAATTTGGCAAGATGAGTAAGAAAGTCTAATTGTACATGAAAATGTAAAAAATTGAAAATCAAAAATTTGATCGCAGGGGCACTATTAATAATAGAATGATATTTGGCATCAATTTATTAATGACGTAAACTCACCATAAAACCTCTTCACGAACCTTTCAGCGATGACAATCTGATGATCTTCAAACAGAACAGGAAACAAAGTTCAGAATTGCATAATAACACACAACACTGAAAAAGGATTAAAACAATGATGCCATACATTATTTTTAAAGGTCGTACAAGGGGGTCAGGTCCCCGGGGGGGGGGGGGTACTCCCATATATGAGCTGTATAGGTATGTGCCGCTGTGAAGGGTATGGTTTTCAGGCAGTTTAGTCTAGGATAGGGTATAGTTATCAGAGATTTTTGGTCTAGAATAGGGTATCATTTTCCGCTAAACTGATCGATTGCGTTAAGAATTTAGTCTAGACAAGGTTTACTGCCAAATGGCATTTAAAAATCGGTACGGCGGGTAGTACGGCATTTTTGCTGACCTCTGTTAACTAATAGCTGTGATAGTGAACGAGTTTCTGTAAAATAGCGAGTCTGGAATAGGTCTAGGATAGGGTAGGGTTTTTCGGTGTTTTATCTAGATTGCAAAATGGGTTGCAAAATGCAGCTTAAATGGTCTAGTATAGGTTAAGGGTCTCAGAGTCCCAGCGGCACACCCCCACCCAAAAATTTGCAGAGTACCCCCCCCCCCCCCCCCCCCCCCCGGGCTCAGGTCGTGCTGCAACTGTATATGTTGCAGGTAAATTCTGGTCTCAGGTTAGATCAGTGTTCAATCTAGGTTAAAGGTGTACCCAGTATTCCCAACCCCAGCACAAAGCTAACCCTGGCTGTCATCAAAAACAATTCAAAAGCTAAGCATCACACCACTAGCCACATGTACCTTTGTGCTAGGGGTGACGGTTAGCTATGTAGTAGGGTTGGGGTTAGCTTAACCAAAATTGAAAACTGTGTATACATTTCACCTATATTGGATAATGATTCAACCAGTGAGAACAGATTTT
Source organism: Dendrophyllia cribrosa (assembly GCA_024195265.1). NCBI lineage: Eukaryota > Metazoa > Cnidaria > Anthozoa > Scleractinia > Dendrophylliidae > Dendrophyllia > Dendrophyllia cribrosa. The sequence goes on along the minus strand of JAJLRJ010000007.1, from coordinate 28,163,843 downwards.
ACCTGCAACATACCTGTGTATGTTAAGTGTTTAAATTTTTTTTGATTTAAATTTTTTCTGATTCATTTAGGTACATAATCTAAAACAAAGGAAAATTAAAATCAAAATGGTTTGAAAACTTTAAACCAAAAATTAAACCACAACATATATATTGGCATGAAATATTGATTATCCCTAAATACATTGATAGCCAATACCAGTATTCCTATGTCAGTGATTATACACCTTGCATTTGAAAAAGAAACTTTACCTGGCAAATGTGGAACATGATGAGTTTGCAGAATCGGTGTACTGGATGCCTGCAGCACTACCGGTAGTCTATCTTCATCATCACTGTCAACTAAAAGCAGTCAACACAGTATTCGGTATGAAATAGATACATGTATTATTTTTTAGCACGTATGTACATGTATGTAATGTTAACTTCTGGGAATGACTCGATATTATATGAACCTAATAAAGGACATTCACAGAAAAGTCAAAGACATAATCAATTTTTCAAGAAAAACTCATGTGCAAATTTTAAAATTTTAAAACAGCAAAATGTACAATAGGATGAATTAACGAACACACTCATGAGTTTAGCAATACCGGTAATAATTATCTGTATAATAGAAAATGCTGCAAAGGCACACTGGTTGAAAAAGACCTTTTAATACCAACAATACCTGTAATAAATCTTGAGTTTCTGTCAGCATCTATAACATAAGCAAAGAAATAACCTAGTCATATTTAATGTTTACAGGTACCTGCATGTGTACACCAGGTATACCTACATGTACACTGTCATTACAGTGATGCACAAAATTAATGTAATGGGACAGTCATGTCTTAAAACCATTGTAAGTTGTCAAATTATGACATGATTTTCTGTTGAAACTGAAAATCCAAATTTCATGAATGTTTCTAACCATTTTGAAAACATAATAAATGTCTTTTTTAATAAGCAAAATTGCAGTGTTTCTTTAAAGTTGTAGACTGAATTGTGGATAAAGGGTCAATGATGTTGTGATTTGTAATAAATTGCCTAACCTGCTCTACCACTTTCGCCAGATAGTCCAGGTACATGTATTGCATTATTTGTGGTTGTAGCATCACCTTCATTGTCTAAATATAGAAAATAGCAATATTTAAAAGATATATCTGGGATAGTATATAACATAATAAAACTTAGCTTTATTTAAATTCAATATTCAATTATGATTTTAACATTAAGATGTACTGTAATTTTACAATGATCAGTCAGCATTTTAAATGTTGTGATATGTAATAAATTGCCTAACCTGCTCTACCACTTTCGCCAGATAGTCCAGGTACATGTATTGCATTATTCGTGGTTGTAGCATCACCTTCATTGTCTAAATATAGAAAATAGCAATATTAAAAAGATATATCTGGGATAGTATATAACATAATAAAAATTAGCTTTATTTAAATTCAATATTCAATTATGATTTTAACATTAAGATGAATTTTACAATGATCAGTCAGCATTTAAAGTGTCCTTTTAAAAAATCAAAAACCAGAAACCGAAAAATAAAGTTCCAGTGGTGTGATAAAATAAACTTAATTAATTATTACAAAATATATCAAAACTGTCCATTAGTGTCTCTGGTCATAGACGGACCGGGCTCAATGAAATACAACTTGAAAAAAATTAGCCTAATGCTTTTCAAGTTACCACATTTCCGTCTCCAAATTAAATGGGCTAGAACAGACCATAATCTTTCTCTCTTTCAAGAATTGGTTTGATTCACTCTCTTGGTGTTTTAGTTTAAGTCTTATTATTTTTGTAAATAAGTAAAGGTAAGCTTATTGTAAAATGGCTTTGGCCAAAAAACATCAAAATTCCCGTGATACTTCTCCTTTAAGTTAGCCAAGGATACAATGCGAAGCTTGTTACGATGGTCGCGGAAATGAAAAGTCGAGAGTTGAAAAGTATCCAAAACCAGTCAGTGAGTCGAGAGAAGTAAAGTATAAATATTCTTCGCGTCAAAGATCACACAAAACGTTTCTGGCCAGGCCGTCAAAAAACCGATGAGAAGACTGGTGCGGAGGTGTGGTTGACCTATCGTCCCGGTCGTCCCGGTCGCCCGAGTCGTTTCAAAAAGTGCACGGACGATCGGGACGCTTTTATATGAGAACACTTCTGAGACGACCCGGGACGATCGCAAACTACAAGGACGACTGGGACGATCGCGGTCGCTTGGATAGAACTGTGTTCTATCCGGACGACTGGGACGATCGTGAAAAATCGGGGACGATCATTTGAGAACAACTGCTCAGGCGACCGGGATCAATGTTTGCATGTTATTTATTTTTATATTTTCTTGTAGCTTAATATACAGAGCCCTGCTGAAAAGCATTTTTAATGTCGTAGGCCATCTGTTTAAAGATTGTAATTATTATTATTATACTAGTAGTTCCATATTGGAAGTTAAGTGCTGGGGTGTGAGGAAAACTCAGACCTCAGACCTCAGACCCGGCGGAAAACTCAGACCCAGCGGAAAACTCAGACCCAGCGGAAAACTCAGACCCGGTGGAAAACTCAGACCCCTCGAAATTACAAAAGAAATAAACTTCACTCATGATCAATTCCTGTCACCTCGCGTAAAATGTTTTATTGTCACGCAATCATTCACTGCCGACGGTTTCGTAGTAGATCTTCTACCGCTCTTGATTGGTTCTCAAACAAAATTTCATTGTTACTATCGGAAAACCGAGTCGGACAGAAGGAGAGAATTCTGGATTCTCGATTGACCCATTTCTACACGATTAGTGGACTGCCTGCCGGCAGCAATTATTATAGTCGTTCGCGAAAAAAACTTTTGCAACGACTCGGACGACCGGAGCGACCGGGACGATTATATGAGAACCAGCCTTAAAGGAAATGACTGCTTCGCAGGCTAGCTCACAGGCTAAAACAAAATACATACCTTGATCTTCCGGTTGGTGGCTGGGATCGTCCGGTTGTTCAGAGTCCTCAGAGGCGGTGCGCGCAGTGGTATCTCCATCTTTTAAAACACAAAAGTTGGAAAGTTAGAATCTAAATAAATGTTCTGAGCATCGAAGGACATATTTTCTTGACTAATGGCGAAGGTGATCTGATCCAACTTTTTATACCTGGCGGTTAGGTTAATATCAACTACTGGTGAGATGACAATCAAGCTTTGCCGCGAGCTGTTTCCTCGTGATGTCATACCAATATATTTCTTATGCTCTTCGCCAGAGAAAGAGATCACTGACTGAATAGTTATGAAGATTTATCCCCCTAATTTCAGTATATTTCATATCATATCCCGCTGTTTACTCAACCTTTTTCTCAACGCTTTTGTTTTTTTTGACTTTGTTTATAGATTACAGAAAATGGCGGGGTCAACTGAAGAAACGCTGAAATTAGAATTATTACCTAACGTCACCCGCATATAAACCTTGGAGGTGACACGGCCGTATACCGTACGCAAGGTCTGGCCACACATGTCATCAGCGGTACCAGTTTGAGTAAGGACAGTGGTAGTGCCAATATTTCTGTAAAACAGCAATCTAAAAAGGCATGAATAGCAATGGATCAGTAAAGTACAATGAAGAAATCAGTTTCCCATGTCTTAAACTTACCTGGACGTCTCGTTCGCATTAAGGTGATGACTGAACGCGTTCACCAGCATTTCGCTTATATGCTCAGAAGTGGCGTTGTTGGGAAACTCCAATTCCCGAATCCTCCCAGTCGACTCTAAAGTTCTCGCCAGTTGCGTACGAGGTACGCGCAGAGAGTCGCACCATCTCAACATAACAAAAGTACGTTTCATGCTCCTGGCACGTCTAGTAGTTGAGTTAGCAGCGTCCGCCATGACTGTCTAACAGAAGAAGACGCATAACGCCAGGAATGAATGGACCAGTCATATTAAAGTCTCACAGCATGATGCGAATTTCTTGTCGCATATGTGCTGATTGTTGAAAGACAGATTTAAAAATAAAAAATAAAAAAAAAAACCGAACCCGAGTGAGCGGCGGAAATCGAGCCCAGAACAGAAAGATTAGCAAGTATTAAAAGTACCCTGGAAATTACGAGCATTTCTTAGTTATACGTTATAGACATAAACACTTTATGATAAACAAAGCCCGCCTGATGCTCGGAAATATTGATTCGCGCGCACTCGACTGATTGAGCAGTTTTTCTCTTTATAGGACTTGATAGTCGAGCGGGCAAGCAAATACGGGATCGGCGATCGACCGAGCGAGCAAAAGAAATGCGAGCCGAGGGGGTTCAGGCCTTGTTTTTTATTTTATTTTTAGGACCTTTTAGCAATGCAAAAGTCAGTTGTTCCATGAAAGGAAATGACACGAACTTCTCCTCAAGATCCAAGATCCAAGGCCTGCGAAGATAACAAATCATGAACCTTCTTGAGGTAAAAAAGTCTTGCAAACAGTCCCATTTTGTGAGCATTATTCTGACGCAGACATGATAAACGCGAATAGAAAATCAAAGACAATTACAAAGCAGTGTGATCTCTGGCCGTGATAACAGAAAGTGAAATGCCACGTGCAACGCATCATTTCACAACTTGTCAATAACTCTTTATATGTACTCCTTAATTCAAAAAAAAGGAAATGACAGGATGATTGCGTGGAAGTTACACTGCACAACCAATCTCATGTATTTTGCGCCATGGATCTTCAAGAGATAACAACCCTTTCTAATGGCCCCGTGTTAGTATTAATTCGTTGGTTACAGGGCCAAAATTGTCTGGCCAGTCCACTCAGATGCAACCCTTGCAATCAAGGAATGGTACTTACTCGGAGGAATCAGGACCATGTCGACGGTTATTTATGGTATGTATATACTTGAAAGAGTGCAATCCCGCAACACAATCGAACATTCTAAAATCAATCAAAATATGTCATATTTCAACAAAATATTCCTATATATATATGTAAACTCTTAGAAGTGTTGCAAGTGAGACAAGCGCTCGTGCTCTCCTTCAAGTCTGTTATTTCTCTTTTACAGGAGGTGTCAAACGTGTCACCGAAAAAAATCTTTGCGAACTGGAAGTTTCTTCGCCGAGTTTCCCAGAGTTTCCTTGGGGAAACTTTTGTTGTGCATTTTCCTATAGAGCCGAAGGGAGCTACGGACGACTGTCGCTCAATATTTAAGATTATCGAAGAATACTGTAGGAAACATCTACGCTGTCATAAGGTGCTATTGTGGACGTGATCTACAGGACAGACCTGTGACCCCATTCGGTGGACCTCTGCATGTGGTCAAGTGTGACGAAAGTCAGTTCGCGCATAAGTCGAAGGTATAATTATTATAAGTCTTCGCAGACCAGATACTTTTTATAAGCATTTTTTAAAACAAAGTATATCTGTTACCCCCCTCGCTAAAGTTTTCTACAAAAGTTTAGCGATATAAATGCCAAGTTTTTTTCAGGGGATTTGAAAATCGTTCTCGCTAATCCCCTAGTCCAGTTGACTTGATGCCTTCTTCTGCCACATCAATTGACCATGACCTTTAAATATATTATTAATAATTATCTTACAGTACCAAAGAGGAAGAAGAGCAAGAGACTCCCAGTGGGTATTTGGTGTAATTTCGACAGAGCATAGTCCCTGTCGAGGTTACTACCAAGTCGTTCGCAGAAGAGACAGGGCAACGCTAACTCAGATCCTGCAGAGGGTCCTCCTTCCTGGCTCAGAAGTTCATACCGATGACTGGGGGGCCTACAGGAATCTGGAGCGACACGTTGTCAACGTTAGAGTCCACAGGACAGTCGTGCATCAAAACCACTTTGTGGATCCTCGAACAGGTGTACATACTCAGGAAGCAGAATCGGCTTGGTCAAGGCTCAAGTATTTTGTCAAAAGAGAGAAAGGGATCCGTCGGGTGGACCTGCAAGACTTCCTTAACGAACAAATGTGGAGGGATTGGAGAGGCCTTGACGCTGTTTTTGATAACGTAATTGCAATGATTACGCTATACTATCCCCTTTAGAGGAGAACATTCTAACGCTAGCCACATAAACATGTTGAAATATAGTTGCCTGATACGCTTTGTCAGTGAGAGAACGTTTTGTTAGTGAACTTCCTGGTTATTGTTATTGTTATCGAAGTAACTTTTTTTTTATTTGAAACAATAAATAGGAGAGAGATGATATAATAACCAGATTTTTGAGGTAAAACATCAAAAGAAATTCGTATTTCTTTAAGATAAATAAAACAGGCTCACTTATTGTAACACACATCAACTATTCTGGAATTGCAGAGCTTGGCGGCTAATTCACGGTTTTGCTCAAAAGCGTGCGCATACCTAGTTACAGTTACAGTTACAGTATTCATTGCTACAAATGTCATACTTTATTCTATTATGATTGTTAGAAATCCACCAAAATTTACATTCAGTTCATGTGTCGGACTGGGGGGAACAGTCGTATATAAATGATTACTAAAAAGATTTTCGAAGTTTGTAATAAAAGGATGAAATATATAATCTGTTCTACTTATAAATATATAATCTGTCTCGAAAGCGAGAATTAAAAAAATGAAAAATTTATTTTTTGTTGTATTGCGATGCATTACACATTCAGGGTATACGTATTTAAAAAAGTATGGTTCAGTCTACATGGGCCTCCCAAGGTCAAAAGGATGAACGTTATTGCAGGAAACATGATACCAATGACCACAAACAGTGAAACAGTTTCAAAATAACATACCAAAAATGGCGGTAATCGGTGGAAAAAATGAACACAACGAGTCAATATTACGCAAAAAAGGATACTGCTGGAGTCGAGAGGAAATGCTAGGCATTTTATTCCACAATAGAATAATCGTTTTATTGACATTTCTACAAAATGGCTGTTATAGGATATTTCGGAAGCAGACGAACATACCCTAGTTTCGTTTATCAGTCTCGTTCTACAGAATCCGTTCGTTCGGTATCCGTTCCTGTTTACTGAAGATGAAACTATGAAGTATTTTTAAGTTCATAAATACGGTGAAGCATTCAATGTATTTTTGGATTTAGTTTCGATTGGATGGCATTTAAACAACAAATAAAAATTCATTTAAAAACCAAAACTATTTTAATTTCGGGCAAGCTTTTCTAGAATTAAGAGAACAAAAATACCTGGGCAAGAATCAAACAGTGGTTCCGGCAAAATTCCCACACATTCTCTGCAAAAAATACTCTATAATACGGACCCTCTCTAATACGGACAACGGTCACTAAATCTCGGCCCCAGAGAGTCAATTCATATAAACTCAACCTCTTTAATACGGACACTACAATTGTGAAAGTTCGTATTTCACTGCAGTCATCTTTCGCACACATCTTCCACGGGATATATACACCTCAATGACGTATACACACCTCTCTAATGCAGACACCTCTCTAATACAGACACCTCTCTAATGCAGACACCTCTCTAATACAGACACCTCTCTAATACAGACACCTCTCTTATGCAGACACCTCTCTAATACAGACACCTCTCTAATGCAGACACCTCTCTAATACAGACACCTCTCTAATACAGACACCTCTCTAATACAGACACCTCTCTAATACAGACACCTCTCTAATACAGACACCTCTCTAATACAGACACCTCTCTAATACAGACACCTCTCTAATGCAGACACCTCTCTAATACAGACACCTCTCTAATGCAGACACCTCTCTAATACAGACACCTCTCTAATACAGACACCTCTCTAATACAGACACCTCTCTAATGCAGACACCTCTCTAATACAGACACCTCTCTAATACAGACACCTCTCTAATGCAGACACCTCTCTCTGTAATACACACACTTCCCTAATGCGGACACCTCTAAGAATACAGACACCTCTCTAATACAACAACAATAATTAAGTATTATAGCATTACAAAAGCATACAAAAAGTATAGAAAAAAAAAATGTAAACTGATAACAATTTGTTTCTAAAATCAAAGCAAGATGAAATGAAATTAATTAAGTGTATGTTAATAAAATAATTAGATGAGGTAATAACTTAAGGCAACTGAAACTGTATTATTGATGAGTACTTGGGGCATTAGAAAAAAGTTAGTTTCGTCTTCGATTTGATTGGACACCTTTCTAATACTCACACCTCTCTAATACGGACATCTCTATAACGCGAACACTTGGCTCCGTCCCTCCAGTGCCCGTATTAGAGAGGTTCAGCTGTAGTCAAAATTAGAACACAGAAAAGGAACGCAGAACAAAGTGTCCCTATAAAATTAAAAGAGGACTCCATATAATGTAGAAATTGTGCCAATATCTCGACACGCAAATTTCGTGCTGTCGAATTAAGGCGCAAAAATTGACACAAAAGTCAAACGATTAAAAAGAAAAAAAACCCACGCCCCCTTATCCCCATCCACCGTATTAGGGGTATAGTTTCACGTAAACGGTAACTGCTAAATAAGTGGTATTTTTAGAAGCCTCTATGTGCACACTTTAAGGAATTTTAAAGTGGCGAATTAAAAAAAATACAAAGTTACAGTGGCCACTTTAAGAAAAAATGCAAATTGTTAAAATTAAAGTACCAAAAGTTTAACGCAAGATCAAAGACAATTATATTTAACTGCCGTGGTATTTTAATCCAAGCAATGATTTCTCCTTTCTGATTTCCGATTACCAACGCGTGGGTCTTGTATAGTAACTATAATGACCATCCATGATGTGCAAAAAAGGGACAAGTGACCCCCACTTTTTAATGTATTTTTATAATGTCCATAACATAATCACCACCTGGACCAAGTTGTATAAAATCTTAAAAAATCTTTCTTTTTCAACGGAATCACCTTACTGGGTTGTCATTAAATGCTGGGCTAACCGTACAACTGGGATTATGTATATTTGGTTCAATATTTCGTCAGGCACGGCCTGATACCTACAGGGGAATAAATGACTCCAAGAAAAACGTTACAATACAAATCGCCTGAAAACAAAAGACTTCACATTTAAAAAATATAAGATGAAACGTTACAATTCAAGCAGTACAAAAATCAAAAGAATGTAAGATAACAAGATAAAACATGAAAGAAGATATGTAAAATATAAATGCGAATTTTTCATTTCTTCATGATTGCTAGTGCCTCTGAGGATATGGATTAATTACTAATTACCAAGGAGAAGTGTACAATTATTCTCTTTAGCACTCTATGGTTTTAAATAAAATTCAAGAATTTAACTCAAAGAATAGGATTAATTATCAAGCCTTTTATTTCAACTTTTACCTTATAGTACTATTATTAACCTTAGTCATACAATTTATCAAACAAGACTATAGTTCCAAACTAGTTTTTATAACTTTTTACTTTTAATCGTCGGAAGTTGACCGTTAAAAGTTTCGTTTATCCATTTTTACAATTATCGCATGCCGCGACTGTAACTGTGAGTCCTTACAGAATCCTCCTGGCGATGTGACGCAATTGTTGGCTCTAGCAGAACCATCTAACTGTTATCATGTGACCTGATGAATTTTACCGTGGTTAAATAAGATTATTTAATGACTTACTTTTGCAGTAATCAATTGAACCCTTCACCCCTCCCCTATCCCGCGCCAGGACATGGCGGGAATTTACCTTGAGGGATCTCCTTTTATAATGTAGGCAAACCATCTCCCCAGGCCGCACTATTGTTCTTGTCAAATGGCCTCAAACCCATTTCAAACTGTGGACTCAGTAAGGTCTGGTTCAAACGCCGAAGTTTTCATGAGCATTTTAGTGAGTAAATGAAAAAGTACAAAGTGAAAAGTTCGGCGTCTGAATATATAAAAAAGGCTATTTCAACGTTCTTCCTGCCTGGCTTAGCCGGGAGTAACGGGACCGGCTTTGATTCAGATGAATCAAACTGACATGTATTAATGTAACTACTTACTTTTTTATGCTTGCATCAAACCGTTTACAGCCAAAAAACGCATTTTGGAAATAAATTTCATACGATAAATCTGTAACTGAAACAATCCTGCTAAATTGCCCACCATCCGGTTCATACAAGGAACTGTAACTCCTTAGAGATTGTAAAAAGAAAAAGAAAAATGAATATGAAAAGGAATGAAATTTTGAAAATTTTAATGGGAGAGCATCTTAAAATATTGAAGTCTAAAAGGGACACTGAAGTCACTATAACACACATAGCTAAGTTGGTGCAGAGTAAGTCTGTTAGTAGGCCGAATGAAAATGATAGGTATGGTCACAAAAAAACTACTACCAGCCACCTTAAGCCGTTTGGCCTTGTCTCCTACACCTTCACATACTTTACTAGTAGGGAACGTTAAAGCACCCACATCACTGTTCAAAAAGAGTAGGGGACGTATTTCCCAGTGTTGTGGCCTGTCCTGTTCGCATTCGTGGGTTGGATGGGTGCGTGAGATCATAAAGTCAAATCAAATAGTGAATGACTAATCAGCACATTATTATAATATGGCAATTGCAGGCACAGTTAAGAGTGCGACCAACGAGAAGCGACAAAAAATACGTGTTTTCGCCTACTTTCCAAAAATTCGAACGAAAGTGGAGGCTATTGTACTCTAAAGGGACTATACAGTTGCATTATCAGCAAGGATTGGAGCAAATTGAAATAGTTGCTTGGCAAGTATCCACAATATATGTTTGTGTTCACAATATCTGGATACAGGAGTACCTAGAGTAAGGGACCTGCATGCACGAAAATGCCAAAGTGGCATTTTAGAGAGACTTGAAACACTTGTTAATTCGAATCTGGGGTAAATTAAAAGAAGACAGCAAAAATGGGGTTCTCTCAGATTGTTTCTTCTATGATATCACTCATCAATAACATTTATTACCAAAGATAATATTATATATCATTTACTTCAACAGCTTCATCATACAGACCAGAGACGGTCATCAGGAAATTTGCAGAGTTATCATATGATCCTTGTAAATACTGATATTTTACCGCGTATAAATGTTGTGGTGCAATTTTATCATTGGTGCAAATTTTATTTTCCTTTGTTTAAAACTCATTTCATACATTTTCATACATTAACATACCCAAAAAAAATAGGAAATAAAATTTGCACCAAGGACAAAATTGCACCACCACATAAATAAAGTTTACAGTTACAGTCCAGAAGAGGGGAGGGGGTTACTCCCTATAATGGATATACGAAAGGGGTACCTTTTTAGACTGGAGGTATATCAAAGGGTAGGGATTTTCGACGAGTTGAAGTATAGAAAAGGGTACGGAAAACTGCCATTTAGGTATATTAAAAGGGCCTTTCAAGAATTATTTTAAACAGACGCACGTAACCGCTAATTCGTCGATTAAAGTATTTCAATGATTACAGCCAACGCGCAGTAAAGATACAGAGCTCAGGCGATCGACACAGGGAAGAACAGTGGTTGAACTCATATTATATGTTTCATACAGAATATGGTGTTCCATGTTCTCTAAGAAATAATGCACGCTTGAGGTCTAGAAAAACTACTAGTTCAATTTTTTTAGTGAAAGCACTACAGACTGTTTAATTAGTGGACTTCTGCATTTGGTATTTTGTTTTGTTTGCGTTAACGTTCGTTAAAAGTCACCGGAAATGCGTTATGAAGGCTGCAAAGAAAAGCACTCGCCGTTTGCGTGCCTGATGCGCGGAGTATCTTGAGTCCCGCTACAACCTGAACTGAATAAAGAATATTATTGTTTGGACAACATCAATAGTGGTAACGCTTGATGTTTTTCTGTGGATATCGTTCCATAAGTTTTTTTAAGGGTATAGTAAAGAGATGCAGTGTTTCTTCTGTCGGTATACCAAAGGGTACCATTTTCTATGGAAGGTATATCATAAAAGTTGAGTAAATAAATAAAAGGGTTACCTTTTCTGTCAAAAACGGTATATAAAAGGGTAAAAGCTTGGACCTCGGGGTGGAGCATTTCCGTTCAGTGGTAACGCTTGATGTTTTTCTGTGGATATCGTTCCATAAGTTTTTTTAAGGGTATAGTAAAGAGATGTAGTGTTTTTTTCTGTCGGTATACCAAAGGGTACCATTTTCTATGAAAGGTATATCATAAAAGTTGAGTAAATAAATAAATAAATAAATAAATAAAAGGGTTACCTTTTCTGTCAAAAACGGTATATAAAAGGGTAAAGGTTTGGACCTCGGGGTGGAGCATTTCCGTTCACAAATTGGTTGAGTACCCCTCTCCCCCCCCCCCCTCCCAGGTCCCAGGGCCACACAGGCCACCATTTCCTGGGTAAAGGGCGTTTATGAATACTAAATAATGCTGCTTTACTGAGCAAAATGAGTTACCGATCGGAAGTAATTACTATTTGTCTATGATATTTAAAAAAATAACGAGTTTATAAAACATCTTCAAAGAAAAATGGATATCAAAAGGAACGAAATTTCAATGGAAGAGCATTTTAAAATATGGAAGACTACAAGGCAGAGACTACAAGGTACACTAATCACTATAAACTATGTTGACGTCTTACGAGTCTTATGGCTCGCAAGAACTTAAAGCTTGCTGCTCACAAAAGCAGAACGGCGACTCGACTCTTTTTTTCGTGTTCATTTGATTAATTCAGTGATAATAGGACTTCGTGTCGTCCAATTCTGTCTGAAATCAGTAAGGGACGGACCATTAGAAAAGTGATGGGGGGGGGGGGGGGGGGGGGGGGGCGGGGAATTTTCAGGTTGCACGAATTTTTTTTTTTCGGTCATTGCTTGTGCAGGATGTTTTTTTTCGGGTGAAACCCTCTGCACGAATTTAATTTTTTTAGACAACTGTAAATACTACTTATCACAAATATTTGTATGTTTAAAAAAGTTTAATATTGAAACTGTTTATGGATAAAAACATGTATTTATCACATTTATCATAATGCAGTATACTGAGTGCATGTTGCAGGTACACTGATTGCAAATGAAAAGCAGATCACCTTGTGTTATGATTCAGCAGTACATCATTCAGGGCCGTAGTACGGTAGACATTATTGGGAGGCCTATCACAAGCGCCGAAGGCGCGCGTTTTTAGGGGGTCCGGGACCATGCTCCCCCGGGATTTTTTTAAATATAGGGTCTCTGAAATAGTATTTCGAGCCTTCTGATAGTAGTTTCCAGCAAGTTTAAACAGCTTTGAACTGTCAAAAACAAATTGTGGCCTAAACGCAGGGCATTTGAGGGGCTGTAGACTTTCTAAACTTTCACCCAAATTTATAACGAATTGTTGGGTGCTCAGTTAGTTAGAATGTCGTTTCGTAACTGGTTTTTGTTTGTGATGTATTACATATGTGTACATAGAAACCTTTTATCGGACCAGGTTATAATGTTAATAAAATCTTTTATAACTCAATGGTTATATTTATGAAATGAAAGACAAGCTTTTTTATATGCGTAAAGCACTGTTTCTTTCAGTTGAGCTAGCACTTCGATGTTTTACCAACAATTATAGACAGTTCAGATAAAAATTTAAATCGATCAGGCTTCCTTACATTACACGTTATCGGTTAACAAGTTTAAGTTGTACTTTCACACAGTGCCTTGAACGTCCTCAAATCATTCATGCTTAAATAATTTCATAAAATGAAATGAAAGAAGCTGGAAATATCCTGCTAAAATGAACAAAAAGGCAAAACCATGGATCAGACATGTTACTAACATAATTGCATTCATCATTGAACGGGATTGTACAAATTATGCAACTTTTCAGTGTTGTATGATGGATAAATGAACCTACTACGTAGACCCCACGGACACTAACAGTTCGTTGCCTAACTGGATGTTTGAGTTGACTTCGACAGAACCCCCCCCCCTGACTTTCCCCCCCCCCCCCCCCCCCGCCCATCCATCCCAATGCTACGGTCCTGTGATATTAAGGTTATTTATGAAAACAAGAACAAAGTTATATTTGTCTCATTTCAATAAAAAATATTAATAGTTATTTTTTGTTTAATCCTATTGTGCCTGGCAATATTGATCATTTCAGAACGACATTTTCGGCTATTGAAAAATATGAATTCTTCACTTTTTACTTCTGTTGTCATGGGAAATTTCATGCAGTGTAAGGAAAACACTTCAACAAACACTATTAAGGACCAAGAGAGATATTTGTAATAGGCACTTTGGCAGAATTTTATATATTAAATAAAGACCGCAATAGGAATTTTCCTTCTGCGCGAATTTTTTTCTTTGCCTTCTTCTTTGCACAAATTTTTTTTCTGTCAATTTCCCTTGCATGAATTTTTTTTGTATCTCCCCCCCCCCCCCCCCCCCCCACCCCCTCCCCCCCCACCCCCATCACTATTCTAATGGTCCGTCCCTAATCGCTACGCAGTCGTCCACTCATTCATTTCCATAAATAGCTTGCAGCAATCAGAACATACAAAATTAACACATTGGACTCCCGCTACGCAGTCGTCCGATTTAATTGATAATAGGACTTCGTGCCCGGACTTCTGTCTCATTCCTTAACGAAAAGGACTCCAATCAGTGCATTACCATTATAAATAGCTTACAGCAATCAGAACATACAAAATTGTCCAATGCAAAGGATAGATAATTGCCTTCAATTTCCTAGAAAATCACAGGAAATGGACAAGTTTAACAGTCTTTGTTTCGAAACGCTTTCTTCTTTGCCGCGAAGGCTATTAATATCAATCATCGATCAAACAAACCAACTATTGTGACGCATGACGCTTGGTTGATGCCTGGAAATCGGAGAATGATCACTTCATCGACATACGTGTTGGTTCACCATGAACTCCGAACGCGTGATAAACTACATTACATTAGACGAGAATTTTCCAAGGGAATTATGTTGTGAAGTTTGGTAAGCCGCAGAAAGGTGTTCAATTTGCTTCATTCGAGATGAGAAAATTGAGTCATTTTTTTGTGTATTTGTTGTAGTACCGATCCGATGATAAATGCGCTCATGACGATTCCATGTGGCCACACGTTTTGTGGCAAATGCGTAGCCAATTTCCAAAGAAATGGAACCACAGCATGCCAGATGTGCCGGCGACCGACGGAATCATTCTGCCGCAACATACTTGCCGAAAATGCGGTGGCCAAATTGCATGGGAAATGTGAAGGATGCGGTGTCAAGATTTCCCTAGAAAAAGCGGAAGAGCATGTACTTCAGTGCACAGACATCACAGAACAATGTCTTTGCAACGAGAAAATAGCACGCAAAGAGCAACTCCTACACCGAAAAGTTTGTCCGAAGCAAGAAGTGACTTGTGAATGCGGATTGAAAATGAAAAGGGAGGAGGATGCAGCACACAAAAAGGATGGCTGCCGGTTTCTCGAGATTGATTGCCCTCTCAAGTGTGGAGCTCTAGTGAAGAGGTATGTTTATAGCATGTATTCGACACTCGCTTGTTATCAAAGAACAATTGTTTGCTTTTTGTAAAGAGTTGTAATGGAAGTACTGGAACGGTAATGGCACAGTTTAAGAGTAGAGCATTCGTTACTTTCTCTCTTTGGTACGAGGCACCGAAGGCACGAATGCGCGCGCGCAAGCCTTGCACGCTCGACGTGCCAGTTATTTCACAGGTAGCCCAAGCTATATGTGTCACAGTAACCGTTACGAGCGAAATTATAAGGATTTGTATGAGAAATAATTTCGCTCGTAACGGTTACTGTGACACATATAGCTTGGGCTACCTGTGGTTATTTGCACAAATTGCACAAAACTTCATACCAACTCACGCAAACGTAATACTTGTGTCTTAAAAATAAGCATTTTTTCTACAATGATTTTAAACGGAAATCAACACTAAACACGTTGTAATCTCTTTGACGTGATCATAGCATGCGCGTGTCTCTGGAAATAAATCAGTAATTAGGCTTGTTACACTCTTTTTGTTTCTTGGGGTCTCTAAAAATCCTTTTTAGGGTAACTGCAGATGTAGTCGAATAGAGCAGGCTCAGATCCAATCGCGCGTATACAGCAGCTATATTTTCAAAACGTATACACCAACATTATCATATTGTTATACGGAAACTCACTAATTAGAACTTAAAGCCGTTTTACCTGCCTTTAGCTATAGCAATAATTTGCAAACGTAGCAGTCGCGCTTCACATATATAAATAATGTGTTCTATTTTTTCACCTTCAAGATATCTGATACCATCGCACACTTTTATTTGCACCAAAGTAGTGCAGCAGTGTCCAATAGATGGTTGCGGACAGCACTTCAGGAGAGAGGATAAGGAAAGGCATATGGCCGATAATCAAGAGCGCCATCTTCGCCTTTTTACAAGACACAGATCAAGGATTTTGTGGGAGGCAGAGCGGGTAAGTCAGACTTCATAGTTAATGTCAGTGCGATCGCTCACGGGCAAGAGTGTCTCAGATCAGATTATCGTGTTACTGGGTGGTGACGTAAAGGTGGCTGGTAGTAGTTTTTTTGTGACCATACCTATCATTTTCATTCGGCCTACTAATAGACTTACATGTACTCTGCATCAATGGATTTGAATTTTGTACCAGCTATGTTGCTTGGATAAAAATTTTGAATGATGTCAATTTCAGCACGATCAGCGTTACCGTGGCAACGATAAACAAATATCGTTGAAATTGGGTTTTTTTCGTCCAAGCCCCATAGCTGGTACAAAATTCAAATCCATTGGTGCAGAGTAAGTCTGTTAGTAGGCCGAATGAAAATGATAGGTATGGTCACAAAAAAACTACTACCAGCCACCTTAAGCCGTTTGGCCTTGTCTCCTACACCTTCACATACTTTACTAGTAGGGAACGTTAAAGCACCCACATCACTGTTCAAAAAGAGTAGGGGACGTATTCCCCAGTGTTGTGGCCTGTCCTGTTCGCATTCATGGGTTGGATGGGTGGGTGAGATCATAAAGTCAAATCAAATGGTGAATGACTAATCAGCACATTTTTATAATATGGCAATTGCAGGCTCAGTTAAGAGTGCGACCTACGAGAAGCGACAAAAAATGCGTGTTCAAGTGGAAAATTCCCCAAGAAGCGAAGGGAGAAGTGGTTTCCCCTACTTTCCAAAAATTCGAACGAAAGTGGAGGCTATTGTACTCTAAAGGGACTATAAAGCTGCATTATCAGCAAGGATTGGAGCAAATTGCAATAGTTGCTTGGCAAGTATCCACAAAGTAATGTTTGTATTCACAATATCTGGATACAGGAGTACCCAGAGTAAGGGACCTGCATGCACGAAAATGTCAAAGTGGCATTTTAGGGAGAAACACTTGTTAATTCGAATCTGGGGTAAATTAAAAGAAGACAGCAAAAATAGGGTTCTCTCAGATTGTTTCTTCTGTGATATCACTCATCAATAACATTTATTACCAAAGATAATATCAGAAACCCATAAGTGGGTTGAAACGTGCAACTGTCTCTTGCACGCTTTAAAACAAGCTTCCGATTATTCAATTTGCTAAGAAGTTGTTACAGCCATATTTGGAAAGTCAAGATAAAAATATTAACCAATCAATTCGCTAGAACAACTTGCTTCCAATCTCGAGGGACCGAGGGGTTTCCAAATATGGTACTAAGCAAAAAATGAATATTCGGAAGCTGTGAATGCGCGTTACACGTTTCAACCCACTTATGGGTTTCTGATAATATTATGTATCATTTACTTCAACAGCTTCATCATACAGACCAGAGACGGTCATCAGGAAATTTGCAGAGAGGTTATTCCATGGCGCATTATACTAGAGGAAGGAGAACACACAGAATGCCAATGGAAAAACAATTCCGGGATCCCGGAATTTATCATTCTGAAAATGGAAATCATCGAGCCTTCAATCGGCGTCAAAAATATTGATTCACGTTAAAAAATGACACTTTGCGATATTTTTCATGTAACTCTTTTCTTGGATTCCTTCAATTTTTCTAGGTATTTCTTATGCACCAGTCGATGATTTCTCCTCGAAAGAGGTTGGGCGGGGATCGGGTCTACCCATTGGGGTTTGACATTTCATCTTGCAACTGTTGTCAAACGTTTTACCCTGGGACAGGCAGCAATTCCCAACCCAGGAGAGAACAGTTGAATTAAAATAATAAACCGTGTACATGCCGGATACCCTCCTTCCCCTGGGGAACCACTGACTGGTGCATTCCAAATATGTAACACGACCAAAAATATTTTAACACATATTATCCCATATTTGAAAGGAAAAAAACGATATACAGGATTTGTTAATTAAAATCAGATTACACGAGTACGCACAATTTAGCTTTTTCCTGTTAATCATACTTCCCATGTTATAACTTTTCAACCTCGTTTCCATACTTAAACTTAAATTAAAGAAAACAAAGTCTGTTATTTCTCAATTTCATGGTTTCTTTGTTATAATGGGTGGTTTTAAGAGGTCTTACATGTGGGGGTAATTGGTAATGGTTCTTGCATGGCCAGTGAAATTGACGGCTGTTTTTTGATATTCCTATCAATCGTTCCCGCTTTCTTGCCTGTTCTGTAACTCTTTGACGATATAAAGCAGCATTTTAAGGAGTCTTAAAATGCATTCCTATAGGGGTCTTAAAATGCAGATTTTCAGGGAATCTTAAAATGCAGCAGCGTTTCAAGGATTCTGCATTTTAACACAAACTTCAAAACGCCTGCGTTTTAAGATATCTTAAAATGCAGCGTTTTGAGGAGTCCTAAAATGCATCCTTTTTAAGGATTCTTACAATGTAGGGTTTTAAGGATTCGTATAATGCAGGGTTTTAAGACCCCTTAAAACGCATGTCTTAAAATGCAGGGTTTTGAGGAGTCCTAAAATGCATGCTTTTTAAGGATTCTTATAATGCAGGGTTTTAAGACCCTTAAAACGCATGTCTTAAAATGCAGGGTTTTGAGGAGTCCTAAAATGCATGCTTTTTAAGGATTCTTATAATGCAGGGTTTTAAGACCCCTTAAAACGCATGTCTTAAAATGCAGGGTTTTGAGGAGTCCTAAAATGCATGCTTTTTAAGGATTCTTATAATGCAGGGTTTTAAGACCCTTAAAACGCATGTCTTAAAATGCAGGGTTTTGAGGAGTCCTAAAATGCATGCTTTTTAAGGATTCTTATAATGTAGGGTTTTAAGGATTCGTAAAATGCAGGGTTTTAAGACCCTTAAAACGCAGGTCTTAAAATGCAGCGTTTTGAGGAGTCCTAAAATGCATGCTTTTTAAGGATTCTTATAATGCAGGGTTTTAAGGATTCGTAAAATGCAGGGTTTTAAGACCCCTTAAAACGCAGGTCTTAAAATGCAGCGTTTTGAGGAGTCCTAAAATGCATGCTTTTTAAGGATTCTTATAATGCAGGGTTTTAAGACCCCTTAAAACGCAGGTCTTAAAATGCAGCGTTTTGAGGAGTCCTAAAATGCATGCTTTTTAAGGATTCTTATAATGCAGGGTTTTAAGGTATCGTAAAATGCAGGGTTTTAAGACCCTTAAAACGCAGGTCTTAAAATGCAGCGTTTTGAGGAGTCCTAAAATGCATGCTTTTTAAGGATTCTTACAATGTAGGGTTTTAAGGATTTGTATAATGCAGGGTTTTAAGACACCTTAAAACGCATGTCTTAAAATGCAGCGTTTTGAGGAGTCCTAAAATGCATGCTTTTTAAGGATTCTTATAATGCAGGGTTTTAAGACCCCTTAAAACGCATGTCTTAAAATGCAGCGTTTGAGGAGTCCTAAAACGCATGCTTTTTAAGGATTCTTATAATGCAGGGTAACCCTTAAAACGCAGGTCTTAAAATGCAGCGTTTTGAGGAGTCCTAAAATGCATGCTTTTTAAGGATTCTTATAATGCAGGGTGTTAAGACCCCTTAAAATGCAGCGTTTGAGGAGTCCTAAAATGCATGCTTTTTAAGGATTCTTATAATGCAGGGTTTTAAGCCGGACCCCTTAAAACGCATGTCTTAAAATGCAGCGTTTTGAGGAGTCTTACAATGCAGGGATTTTAGGAGTCCTAAAATGCATGCTTTTTATGGATTCTTAAAATGCAGCCTTTCAAGACCCCTTAAAACGAATGTCATAAAATGCAGGGTTTTAAGGATTTCTAAAATGCATGCTTTTTAAGGATTCTTATAATGCAGGGTAACCCTTAAAACGCAGGTCTTAAAATGCAGCGTTTTGAGGAGTCCTAAAATGCATGCTTTTTAAGGATTCTTATAATGCAGGGTGTTAAGACCCCTTAAAATGCAGCGTTTGAGGAGTCCTAAAATGCATGCTTTTTAAGGATTCTTATAATGCAGGGTTTTAAGCCGGACCCCTTAAAACGCATGTCTTAAAATGCAGCGTTTTGAGGAGTCTTACAATGCAGGGATTTTAGGAGTCCTAAAATGCATGCTTTTTATGGATTCTTAAAATGCAGCCTTTCAAGACCCCTTAAAATGCAGGGTTTTAAGGATTTCTAAAATGCATGCTTTTTAAGGATTATTATATTACAGCGTTTTAAGACCCCTTAAAGCATGCGTTTTAAAGTGCAGCGTTTAATGAAGTCTTAAAATTCAAGGTTTTGAGGAGTCCTAAAACGCAATACAAGCGTTTGATATACTGCACTTCAAGAAGTCTAGGTATATAAATAGGGATTATAACATAACGCCAGTTTGGTCGACAGTAGTTACATAGCGGTATTTATTGATCGTGATTTACATAGCGTGGTTTTTGTCATAGTTATGACTGTTTCTATATAGCTCCCTGTGCCCAGCTATTGATAAAGATCCAAATTTTCACACCTTCCTGGTGGTGAACGCGTCCTTTGCTCAATAATATTCAGACATTGCAAGAACTTGATGCGTGAATTTCAAAACAAAATTAGTCTTATCAGCTGGAGTTTTCGTCGATTCATCCCGGTTACATTTGCTTTGCTTCCCCTCAAAAACGAAAGAGAAAAATCTGTAATACCAGCTGAGCGAGACGATAAAACAGCAACAAATTTACCGCAGCAATTACTATCTTTTGGATACACTAGTATATAATTAAGCTTATTTTAAGGTCCTTCTAGAACCTGGTATTGTGCGCAATGTGTATCAAGAAAGGCTCGATTTTAAACGTTTTCAAAGCTAAGCATTGACATCCTAAGTTAACAAGACAAGTCGGGATGGTATGCTGGCTACAACCTACACTAAAAAAAAACTAAAATGTCTTTCGGAGTTTTTTGACGTATTTACCTTCTTTGATCATTCTTTCCCTTGTTTAAATTCCCAACACCAAGGTACAGTAGCCTACCTAGCCGGTGTACATGCAAGAGCGTTAACATTTGCACCTCACTCGCGTGACTGTCGGGCCAGGATCATCCTCGGAGACCCGGCTAGGGGCAGTTGGTCGGGGCGAGACGAAGTAACTGAACCCCGCGGGAAAAATCGGCGCAACGAAAGTTTTCAAGAACGGGCGAACGTTTGTCTATTCTCGACAACTTTCGTCGCGCCGATTTTTGCCGGGTTATTAATTCTTCCCGCCCCCACAAACTGCCCCTGGGTTTCCGAGGATGGCCGGGATCAGTACCGGTCGCGAACCTGTACTGTCCCCAACGAGATCAAGTTCATAAATCCGCTTTTGGGAGGTACGTGTCCACGACAATGATGGTAGTCTGGCATAAGGTAAAAAGAAAAAAAAAGAATTTTGAAACGGTCCCCAATAATAAAATTTGTGCTATCATAAAAACGTAGCTGTGTAATAAAAAATATTTTACTGTAAGCTGTTTAGTTTTTTTTCACGTCAGCTGTAGACTTGCACACAAGTCGACTGCGAAGCCCTCGAGAGCGCGACGAAGTCGCGCAAAGCGAGCGACGAAGTCGCGAGAAGCGAGCGACGAAGTCGCAAGAGCGAGCGACGAACGACCACCCAAAATGAAAATACCAAAAACGGACTTTAAGAAAGTCTACGTCAGCTGGTACCTTTTTGCTTTCCCCACCCACACTGTTTAGCAGCCTGTCAGGCAAGATAGCTAGCATTTTCATTTCACTTTCCAACATTGCTGAATATCATCAAGAAGCTGTCCAAACAGTATCAGTGTACATTGTCTGCACATCATATCAATTTCCAGCGTCCGTCGATTTGGGGAAAGTATAACAATGACCCACTTGGCCGTATACTGAGGACAGTGTTCAACCTCTATTTTGGGACACCTCTACTAAGGGGACACTTCTCCTGGTACCGACAAAACGTTCATATAAACTTTTTAATTATATCACCTCCATAAAGGGACACGTACACCTCTAATTGTAATTAACTGTTATAGCTACTCGTTAGGTAATTATAGCACAAAACACAATGTCAATGTCATACATCGCTTGTATTTTAAAACAAGATTTATATGCCGTTATCGTTTAGACTAACAGCTCAGCTTTGAATAAAAATTTGCAGGGCCGAAGCCAGTATGAGGCAAACCGAGGCACTTGCCTCAGTCATTTTTTATTTTTTTTTCCCGGGAAAGTAAGATGTTTTTTTAAAGGAGAAAGTAAGACACTACCAACAAATAACCATGGATATTACCTCAGTCCTTGTTTTTTTCTGGCTACGGCCCTGTCTTGCCATCACTTGTGGTTAGAGTATAATAAAATCTTGTCAATACATTCAACTTTCCACTTTATGGAGGTTTAAATATCCTTTGGGACATCCAAACACCGTGGCTGTCCCGTCTAAGGCTGCGGTTGCAATTTTAATCATGCATTTTACAGGTGGTTAATTATTAACAAAACCAGCTGAAACCCCCATTCTGAGGGGACACTTCTCCTGGTCCCGAAGGTGTCCCGAGGGTGTCCCGAGGGTGTCCCGAGGGTGTCCCGAAGGTGTCCCGAAGGTGTCCCGAAGGTGTCCCGAGGGTGTCCCCCCAATGAAGGTTCCACTGTACGTAATTTAAAAAAAAATCGTTAACAGCCAAGTACATATGCATGTTGATATGGAAAGGTTAATAGAATAGAAGGTTGTATAGAAACTTCTCCCCTCCAAAAAGCACGCCCTCTTCATCTCTTGACTCCGTGTTATTTAGAAAATAACAGAAGTGGGAGCGATTCAGAGTACTTTTTATGCAGGATCTGTATACCCATGGCCGGAAAGAAATGGAATTGGAAAAACGGTGGCTTGTGGGAGGAATCAAAACTGGAACAAAAACCTCAGAAAATGGCGAGAACCAACAACAAACAACACGATTGGGGGAGAAGAGTGCTTTCAATGTGCCAAATGTAAAGGGTTTGATCCTGCCAGATGTTTTTTTTCCGAGGGTTTCACGGTTCACCGCATGTGCAAGATATGACGTAACCCATTTAATTTCATTGTTAGACCGATCGGAAGCGAGTAGAAAAACTCTGGCGGGGAAATTTGCCCGTGAAAATGTCGCGGTTAGTCAGCTGATTGAATGGACGATATACCCATGCGCGCCATGAAAGTCACCTGGGTTTTATTCAGTGGTGACTTTGTATCCGTTGACATTTTCTGTAAATTTTGGTCTTCCTTCGCTTTGTTTGGACTAATTATAGTATGTGATTATTTAAGTAAATGTGGGTCGTTTTTTAACCGATAAAATTGTTAAGAAAGCGAATAAAGCATTTTAACCTGTGCACATGCGCCGAACCGTGAAACTATCCCTTGAAGGGGGCATTGCAGTTGAATAAAAATAGAAGGGGAAGGCGAAATATATTTTTGGAAAACAACCAAACAGTTGATACCTACGTAAGGGTGCCCCAGGTTGATGGCGGTCCATCCACTAGCTCTATAGGTTTTGTAATCCGATCATCCAAGCAGGTAGATGATCCAAGCGTGACATGTTTTCTGCTATCAGTCTACATCACAGGCAGCCAAGGCTCACGATGAGAGCAGCGCATATTTTAGATTTGTTCCACACTAGGCAAATAAATGACACACGCAAAATATAAGAATTTGTATGAAAATGTGGCAAGTGTTTAAGTAATGCTCCACATAAGAACTATAGCAAACTTCATTGTTCTGCGGCATTGGCTCTTTCCCACATAGAATATCTTTGGTTTCAAGAATAGAGGAGCTGATGGTTCATAATCATATTTCATTATAAAAATAAAGAAAATCCATTTGCGTCAAATAAATTTTAGGAAATTTTCGTGCTCAACCAATCAGAATAGCAGAAGACAATAGCTAATAATTTTGCTTCTTTGATGAAGTTCCCCAAACACAATATCTTTTAAAACTTGCACGTTGTGCGATTGGGTCTCAAATTACTTGAAACCTTAAAAAAAAAATAGACAAAATGCACCTTGAACCTTAACTTTACAGCAGTTTTTGTGTAGGCCAATGAGATCACTAGTTGTAACAATGAAAAAAGTTGACATTCATGCCGTTCAGCGCTATCCTTATGCGGATCATTACTTAAAACTGCTCTCATCGTGAACTTGGTCTGCATGTGATGTTGATTAATAAGAGAAAACATGTTACACTCGACAGGGATTACAACAAAAATCTATTGGTTCCTTATTGGAACGTTTTGGGCGGCCTTATTTCAGGAGGGTTAGTGCTTACCTAACCAATGAAAAAGACGAGACAAAAGGACTGACATTATAACTTTGTTTATTATAAAACTTCACTCAAAGAAAAGTAGCAAGCCATACAGGTCAGTAATATAAATCTCCCTACGTAGACAAACCAAAACCTTACATCAAATCACTTATTTTTAACATAATGCATTCATTTGAACGACTTCCTTTGCTGTGTATTATTTAAACTTTTCTTCAACAATCGAAACGCGAATGAAATTTGCGATAAATGGCGAATCGAATACCGTAAACCTCCGAAAATAATCCTTGGGCTTATATTTGCCCAACGTCCCTTTTTGTCGGGCTTATTTTTGGGTGGGTTTTTTATTG
The DNA here is from genome assembly GCA_024195265.1 of Dendrophyllia cribrosa. Lineage (NCBI taxonomy): Eukaryota > Metazoa > Cnidaria > Anthozoa > Scleractinia > Dendrophylliidae > Dendrophyllia > Dendrophyllia cribrosa. Next base: position 28,139,067 of record JAJLRJ010000007.1, on the reverse strand, counting down.
GTTGGAAATATTCGTTAAAAAATCAATGGGGCTATTTTCGGGTGGCATTTTGTGTCTTAAAATTTTGCGAGCCATCTGCTGTCATTCAAATTTCTTAAGATGCAATCAATAACAAATTTCATTAAATCTTTAATCGGTTTCATCTGAGTGATCATCTTCAGTTGCTTCATTTGAGTCGTCGTCGCTTTCATCCGTGGAAGTGTCTAAATGAAATTCTGGCTCAGCTTTTGGCATAGTGTAATCATTGATTCCTTCTATGTTAACTTGATCATTCTCAGGTCAATTCTTAAAACACCCCCAGGGGCTTGTATTCGGGGGGGGGGGGGGGGGGGGGGGGGCTTATTATTGGAGGGAATGTTTTGTTATAAATTAGGGGGGCTTATTTTCGGAGTTTTACGGTAGTAGCTAGTTTTTGTCTTATCTTAATGAAACTACTGACTGAAAATTTCGCTCCGAACAGTTTCTCCTTGTCTCCTAAAAGCAATTTATCACGTTCACACGATCTGCGTCTTTACCCTGTCCAATTGAATTAGAGGTTCGGAAAAACCCTACTGAAATTCCGTGTCTGCTCCAATCGCATTCAAGACAAAAGGAGACACTGCTCACAAGCTTGATGAACGTTTTTCGACTTACATCCTTTTCTAAATAATAACTTAAAAGCCTGGTTAATTTTATAATAGGCGATTTTGTCAAGTGCATAATGCTCTTCGAATAGCATGCTTATGTGAACGCTTATTTCAATCTTAGTATAGGCAAGCCCTTATGATTATCTCTGCTTATTTTAGCAAGAGGAGTATAGCTTCGTCTCCTACGCAGCTGTTAGTTTGATCCTCACGCAACGCTTAGTGGGAAGTACCGTTGCGTGACGACCAAATATCGTCACGCAACGCTCCTCCCCACTAAGTGTTGCGTGACGACCAAATATCGGCTGTAGGAAACCAAGTATAGCTACGCTGCTCTAGATAGGATTCTAATAATTCACATGTATCCCCCCATCACTTTGACAATGTCCCCTACCAGTTCGCAGTACCCATTTGTACACCAGGGTGGAGAGACAATGTGCGGTGACGGATATAAGAGCAGGGTTCGTACTCTTCTCAGATTTTAAAATTCCATGACTTTCCATGACCTTTTCCATGACCTTGTCAAATTTTTCATGACCAAAAGTTCAACAGTTGTTTTCATAATTTTATCAAAACGGTCATTTTTTTAAATTTTTCATCTTGCCTTATTATTCCCACAACGTATGCTGCCTTAGTGATTTTGTACCATGAACATAATTTTCCATGACTTTCCATGACCCACACTTAAATTCCATGACTTTCCAGGCCTGGAAATTAAATTATACAATTCCATGACTTTCCAGGTTTTTCCATGACCGTACGAACCCTGAAGAGGGTGTAGAACCATCGACCTATTGATTTTAATGTTGCCATAAGATGCAAAAAATCAAAAGCTAACACGCCACATAATTGCCTAAAATAGTACAAGCCTGCAAATAATTTTCTTCTCTGAGCAAGTCATTTGTCAGTCCAGGGAAAATATTGACCTGGTCGGACAATTCTGTTCTGCATGGTTTATCTTAACTGAAAGTGAAAAGTGCCCTGTGTTCAAAGCCAACCATGGAAAGTTTTCCATGTTTCACAAAGGGAAAATATTTTCTGTCCGAATTTAATTGTAGCAGAACTACGCAGTTCATCTGTCAGGCCAGGCAAAGCTTTCACCAGTCAAAATTCCAAATTTACCGGACATTTCTCTGATGACAGGCTGTTATTTGCAGCCTTGTAGTATAAGCTGGCACCACTTAAAATATAAAATAATTAATATGCATTATTCCTACTAAAACTACCGAGTTTTTTACCTCTGTCTAAATACCCATAAATACTGTTTGGAAGGAGGATTAAACTAACAACATGGCCACCGCACGGAAACACCACGAAAAATATACCTCAGTATTTATATTTTTTGTTAATAATGCAAGCTAACTGCTAGTTGCTGAAAATATAACAGTTGCAATAAGATAAACATTTTGGGCCAGTTATTTAAACCAAGTTTAGACAGAGTTTAACAAAACCGCGGTCCAAACCGATTTCAATCTGGCCAACCCTAATAATTAACCTTTTTTACTGTAAACAGTGCGAAGAAGGAATATAGCATGGACTAGAAAGACATTTATCAACTTAAAATAACCATTTTTTAAACAGATGTGGATGTTCATTAATTATCTTAAACTACGGCCTAAGTTAAAATAACCAGCCCTCCCGCTTCGTCATCGCCCGCAATAATGTTTTCCTCTTCCAACGGAGAAACCAGTGTGGAATTAGTGAAATTATCGTAAAAGCATCAAGAGCCTGCGGACAAATTGTTTTGTGTGTTCACATGGGCAATCTTAGCCCGGTTATCGAGATGAAATTGTGTACGTTATAGCGTGAACGAAAATATTAACTCATTATTTTCTGTGCTGTAATTCTTCTTCATCAAGAAATCATTTAGCTAGGAATGATGCTAATCATTTCCTTCGACAGGAAACGCTGCGAAATTGAATGATTTTCATCCCTGTAACCGGGATGGCCTGTTCATTCATATGGGAAAAATTTCCAGCCTGCCTTCTAATATGAACACATCGCAAATTTTACAAAGGAAAAAGGATTGAGGCGAGATCTCGGTAACCGGGCTTATACGAAGAGGCCCTACGAGTTAATGATTCTCGTTATCCTATCAAAAGATGGTAAGTATAGTCCGCTAGTTTACGCGTGAATATCATACCAAGTTTCCTAGCAACGTCTCCGACGACAACCCGTGGCAAGGGATTTGGAGGGACTTATTGAAACTGAACAATAAAGAATTACATGCGAAACAACGCAATTGCTTTAAAGTACTGCGTATTGGAGTAGAGTAAATAGCTGTTGCTATTTATTGTTATGCGAATAAAATAAAACATGGAATATCTTGAGTTTTGGACTGTCATTAATTTTTTAACTCATTTATAGCGCTGTTAATCGATTCTACTTTCGATTTGCTAGATAAACTTGACAGCTGTGCCTCGAACTTGTCAAATTTCATGTTCCCTACATTTAATTACACTTTCATTTAGAAGTTTAAACCGTGAGCCTAACTGTGATAACGGGGTACTTTCCTGTGGCAATGTTTGTTCCTCAGCATTTTGCAAAAATACAATTTACAAACTTCTTAACAGCTTTCAATTGGTCTTGGGAATTTAGAGTATTTAGGGTGAAAGTAAAAGCAACTCCTTGTGCAGTAACAGGGGAATTGAAGCCTAATCGTGAGTAGTTCAGTAGCCATTATAACTTAATGTGATTAGTTACTGTTTTCGTCCTTTGGTTTTCGATGGGGAGCCTTTTCCAGGGACCTCTTTATCAGGGACAAATGTGACGTGCGGCGAGGACCTCACAGAGGTCCTTGTCGGGGCTTTGCGGCGTTTACGTGGTGGAGTACCATCTTCAGTGTCTGAATCTTCTCCTTCTCTTGAACCTCCTAAAACAGAACCAGGCAAGTTAAACAACAGTTAACACAACGCCAAAGTTGGATTACGGCTAAAACACATAATTTTTAGTAACACTAGGGGAACTACGCCACTATCAGTGCAAAAACATACAGACATATTGGCATCTCGCTTTTACAAACTATAATTATGTGAAATTAATAGTTGTCTGGTTGTCCAAGACTCCATCTGCCATGGTACACATCTTTGTTATTGTAAGGAGTGTCTTAAAGAGGAAATCAAAACAAAACGACTTTTTTTCTTTGTAGAATCAATGGTCTTGGCTTTAGTTGATGTAATTATTTTAATACCTACAAAATACTGCAAAACCAAGACAGTTTTCGTTGTAGGGCAACTCATGATGTTCCTTGGCTTAATCAGGTACAAGAAGTTGAACAACCAGCTGGGCCGAGTTGTTCAAAGCACGATTAAGCTAACCCAGGATTAGCGTCAATCTTTAATCCAGTTAAATAACTAATCAATGAAATTTTTTCTAAAGACTTTTTCCCTTCAGTTTCGACTTTGACTTGTCTTCACCTCTAGCTTAAAATTTGCAAACATTTTTAAACAAGAGAAATTAAATCATCGTTTAACTTGTAATCCTGGATAAGCGCTAATCGGCTTTCAAACAACTGGGCCCAGTATGTTCTTGGGGCAACCAAACCCACTTATGTCCAGGATTGCAGATAATTAGATGCATGACAAATTTTGATATCCAACACGAAGTGTCCCATTAAGTGTAAGTGTCAGTGTTGTTTTTAGGTTAGGGTAAACGCACCTGTTTATCTTTACTCAAGGTGCAGAATTTCGGGGACACTTCGTGACGTTTATTGTCTGAATTTTTGAAAACAAGTGATGTTGAAGTTGAGTTGAAGAGCAAGAGGACACTTTGGACGCTTATTAAATTTGTCATGCATCTAATTATCTGCAATCCTGGACATAACTGACCAAACCAACAAATGGGTTGCCCCAAGAACAACTAGACACAAAGTAAAATGAATTCTGAAGGCTGCATTTGATTGACACCTCTCCCCCCTCAACCTATCACAAGCAGGGGTTTATTAAGCTTCAGAGCTAATCAAGTAAGGCAGCTAACAGGGAAATTTTCACGAGTAATGAAGTCACATCAAAGTAATGTGGGCAGCGGTTTGAGTTCAAAAGCATTACAATTTACTGGTTGCAAGCAGGTGATGAAACCAGGGCATAATAGAGTTTAACCCTAAACCCAGTACAGTCAACTCCCGCCGTGCTGACACTGTTATAACAGGCACATAGGTATTACATACAGGGCCGAATTGTTCGAAGGACGATTAGCACTAATCCTGGATTAACTGTAAACAGAACATATGAGTTGTCACGGTAATTAACCCTGGATTAGCGCTAATCGTCCTTCGAACAACTCGGCCCAGGAGTTTACGTCCCGGCGAACAAGATTTACTGAACATTTCTCTCGCTTTTACTAACTCTTTCATTAGAGACACCAGATCATGTTGAGAAGGTGCCCATTATATCACAAGTTGACTATATTTGCAGGTTATCTCAACAATCTCTGATATTGCCCTTTTATACATTGTATATCCGGGCTAGATTTATGACTCTCTCCTAAATTAAGAACAGATGATGAACACTATCAATACATGCAAGTATTCATTGTTATTGTATTGTTACCAGTAAGCATTGCAGTAGGGGGGCAAGGATTAACAAATGCCTTATTTTGATCCCCTGCGTAAAGAACTTAACATGAAAAGCACCATGTTTAAAATTAATTAACAATTCAAAGTAGCCAGAACCCAAGTACCGGGGAAAATCCACAGCCCCCGGCTTTTGATGACAGACCTGGTCAGCCATTTAAGCCCTAAGAGTGACAATAAAATTAAAATAATGAAGGGGTGCCTGGAAAAACGCCCTAAGTGACTTCTGATAAACTGCTAGATTCTCATTCCAAATTGCCTTGTATTCCCTTGTGAAACACAGGGAGAATTTGACATTACATCAAAAGTCACTTAGGGCCTTATTCCATGCACCCCCTTGGCCAAGTTATAACTTGGCCAATATTTGGTAGATTTGTATCAATTTTTTGTCACCAAAATTGTCTTGTAAAGATCTGCTCATTGAAAGCATAAAATTGTGCCCCCTTATTTATGATGAAGTTGACCACCCCTGTAACTTTTGGAATTGTTTTTCCATAGTCTAAGATATGTGCCACATCATAGGGAACCCAAACGCTGTATTGCTATAACATAACCATTTAATAAAAAATATTGTTATTGACAAGATAATATTTCAAATGTGCAAGGTCAACCGTCTTTGCTCTGATTCAAATCGCTTCCAAACTGACTAAAAAAGACACAGGAACACAGGTAAATAACAATATTTTTATTAAATGATTAAGTTATAGCTAATACAGCATTTGGGTTCCCTGTGGCCACATTAATCTATGCACTGAGAGCTGCAAAATAAGCCATAGTTTAGGGATATACCTAACATACAAAAATATTACAACAATATTTAATGTTTTTATTTTTGTGTTTTGAACTTATTTCTATGAAAGCCGTAACTTCCTTCATAATAGATGCCGATATGATTTATGAAATACCCTGATGAATAGCTTTCAAATGGTATATCATACATGTGTAGAGTGTAATTATCAGTTTGGAAAAAAAAAGCATTTGCCTTAGCGGTTAAAGGCTTAATAATTATTATTTTCAAAGCATACCTGATGTATTGGGAGATGAAACATCCACCAATGAACTCACTGCTGTTGACTTGGAGGGAGCAGGCCCTCTCCTTGGAGACTGTCTCCTGGCATTAGGATTACGGTCATCATCAAAAGCACTGCTCTGGCTACTGCTTCTAGCGTCACTGTCAGAGTCACATGCCGCACCTTGCAAAGTTGAAGCAACTGTGTCATGTGATGAACTAGCTGTGGCGCTAGTAGCTGATTCGACTGGCAAGTGTTCAAAACTGCTGATGACTTCTGATAAGTCAAGGGGCAGCATTTCATTGGCTTCACTCCCTGAACCATTACCTGTGATATCCTTCAGCAAACTATCTAATGTCAAGTCACTAGGCAACAAGCTTGATGACAAGATATCAAGCCCACCACTCTCTTCACTTTCAACTGCACTCGCATTTTCAGAGGTGGTGCTAGCTTGTGTTTTTTGGCTTGGGCCCACGGATGTGTTAGAGTCTTGAGAAGATGTTGCAGCTGTTTCATCAGTTTCAGCAGATGCAGTGTCCTCAGTACAGGCAGTTGACTCTGGCACTCCAGAATCAGATTCTTCACTTTGATTGACATCATCAGACACATGACTTGAGCCTTCCTTTGTACCTGCAACTGAAGAATCATCTTTTGTAGCTGAATTAAGAGCCGATGTGTTAGTAACAACTGACACTAAACTCTTCACGCTGGTATCTGCTGATTCTCCAACAGCTTTTGGGTCATCTGATGCCATTTCTTTGGACGATACTTGTGGTGTTACACTTCTCTTGGCATTGCCTTCTTTTGCACTCATGATGGGTGTGGCAACTGACTGCACAGCAGAACCAAGCTCCTTCTGTTGGCCTGCTAAATTAAATGAAGACATAAACAGGAAATTAAATTAGTAAATTACCAATAAATTGAGTGCTTACCATCTGAACAGCCTTACTGTGTAAATCCCTTCAAAATGCACAATTTTCTGACTAGAATATTATTTTGACCACAGAGTACTTTTTGAAGCCTAAATTACAAGAATTTAGAGAAAATTTCCAAATAGTGACTTTGGATGCTCTTACCAAGAACCTTTCATTTACAGTTTTACCAATTAGACCAAGTCAGTGCTCTGCTAAAAAAGTCCCAACTATGAAATTTGTTGCTCATGGACTACATGCTTGGGAATACTGGTCACTTTTAAAGTTGAGCCCCAAAATTTAGCAAGTACACTGGCAGTCCCTGGTATTTGCCAAGATAGCGTGTGAAAAAAGTGCTCCCTGATCAGTCATCTCTGCAATCAACAATTTGCAAAGTCTAGCCCTTATGGCAAGTTCACACAGTGTAAATTGTATGCATTTTGGGCAAGGAAAGAACATGGGGTAGCCAAACAATGACAATGGATACCAATGTCAATTATTCAAATAGCAACAGCAAATTGATAGACATGAAGTAGATTTTTGTGACCTTCCATTGATTAGTATCGATTTTCAATACCAAACAGCTTAATATTATTGGTATTAATATGCATCAATTGATTTTGAATTTATTTGCGTTTTATTGCAGTTTTAGTGGGCTATCATCTGCTGCTCTGTACTTTGAGCAACTACAGTGTATGATGGGGTTTGTAAAAGCATGAAACTTTCCATTATTTATAATTACAATTTATGTAAGCACATTCTAATTCTGGAAAAAATGAAAAAAAAAAAGGAAAATATTATGAAAGCTGTGAAATTTCTGGTTAAAGTACATGATTTAATGACTTCACCTGTACAAAAATTGAAACTGATTCTATGCATTTGTTAACGAGTAATGGAGAGTAAACAGGAATTACTTAATTAAAGGTTTGTGAAGGGTTTGAAACCCTCTCAAACCCCGTTTGAAAGTGGCCTCAACCCCCCCAAAAATGCTTTTTTCGGGTAAGACATGTTTTCCTATGTCACAAATAATATTACTAATTGAAGGGGTGCCTGGAAAAAAGCCCTAAGTGACTATCTGATAAGCTGCTGGATTCTCATTCCAACTTGCCTTGTATTCCCTTGTGAAAAACATGGAGAATTTGACATTAAATCAAAAGTCACTTAGGGCCTTATTCCGCGTACCTCTTCAATTAGTAATTACCATGTATTACCATTTTAGTTTGGTACTAACAAAGCTGTTTGTGCACTTTGCTTGTACTGCTATTGGAAACAATTTACTACTACACGTAAGTATCATTTTTACCAGTATACATATTTGGCTCTCGGTCATAGTGCTTGATCCATACATGTACAGTGGAACCCTGTTAATATGGTCACCAAGGGGTAAAAAAAAATTGGCCGTATTAACAGGGTGGCCGTATTTCTGGGGTATGGTCATATTTCATGACTTAAGGGCTGTAATGACAAATATATCGCATTCGCACTTCCTGAACAACTGTTCTCTTTTAAGTGCCTATGAAATGTATTTTTTTCTTTGTTTTTCAGTAGATTATTACTTATGTCCAAAGAATGCAAATAATCATCATTTTCCAAGAAAAGAAAGAAAATAGTTTTTTAGCACTCAAAGATGCGTCCATTCGTTTGAAAGGTGGCTCCAATTTTTGGTGAGCCTGGGGCGAGTGGGAGTGAGTCATGATGTAAATTACGTAGATAGATTGACACATTGGTTTGTTTACACTATTATTCCCTTGGAATCCTTTAGCATGATGGTCATTTTGCCAACGTTTTTGGCTGTACAAATGTCAGACAGTGCCTAATATGTTTCTTTTTAATTTACAGTCCTCTGAAGGTGAAGAGGATCAGTTTTGGATCTTTCTTGATCAAATGAAATGATCGTGTCCACTGTAGTTTTGCAGCAGCGAGGTGAACCAACTGTGCTGCTTGAGCGCAGGAAGTGAACATGAAGAAGACTGACTTTGATTTAGATTATTGAACGTGAAAGGTATACATTTTAGTAGCACAGCGTCTCAGTGGTTTGCCAGTTGAGTTGAAAGCTTATTGAATGCAGAGGCGTTTTTGTTATTTCTTTTTACTGGCTCGGTGACCAGCATTTATCGAACGAGAATGATATATTTGTAGTAGAAACAATGTATATTACATGATATTAGTGACTCAGCCAGTCTTCTCTACCGATTCTGAAGTTCACTGATCACGCGTGAAGGTTATGATCTTATTTTATCGGCTTGGCAGTTCACCCGTCTACTTAAAGTTCTTTTTTCAATGCGAAGGATATATGTCTTAGCTGCTTGGCTACTTGCTAGTTGAAAGTTTCTAAATTATACTGATATGTTATGCATATCCGTGGTGGTATTTTTCAGGTGGCTTGATGAATTGTATGTGAATGGTGTATTTTTAGTGGCAAGGCACCTTGATAGCATATGTTTGAGCTCAAGTATAAACGACGTAATAATTAAGCTGTTCAGTTCAGTGTCTTGCCAGCAATTGAACGTTTCTGGAAATTTTAACCACTTGGTGGCTTGTAAGTGAGTTCAAAGTATTTTGTTTTAGTGTTTTCATTTATATGTCTGATTTATATTTCATTGTATAAAAATTGATCTGACCAAACATGCAATGATTAAGTAATGTATTTTGTTACGAATAGTCTTATGCATTTGTTCATGTAGATATAGTTTTGATACATGTTCCCTAGAAAAAAAGCCCGCTAGTGAACACTTGCGTCACTCCACTTTGAATTTTATAATTTGGAATACCGTATAAACACTTACATTACTCGTCAGTCAGTGCCGATCAAGTCAGTATATTTTTGTAGGCCTCAATGACTTCGACGGCTCTCCAGTTGAGCTGAGACTTGAAGGAACTTCTAAACATAAACTTTAACAATAAGCGCTTTCATTGAAAAAAGCATCCCTCGGCGTACCATTTGTGATGTCGGCAAACAAATTTCTGTATTTCGCTGGCCTATTTTCCTCTGGAGCAAAATAAAGCTTTGTTACACCCTCTGTAATCGAAGAATTCTAATATCTCGTATGTTTGAGGCCGCTCGCCACATAATATTGTCCACCTCTAGCTACGTCTCTTGTCAGCTCTCTTGTTCGCTATGATTCCAGCAGCAGTTTGTACACCTATTTACATCACCGTGTAATACGACACTGGTTTTGGTCGTGCACAAATTGAAGCCACTTTTTAGTGCCAACAACCTAACTTTGAGACCATAAAAAAGGGTTTTGCATCATCTCTAACACTTTAAACCTTTTATTTCAAGGTCTAAAAAGGTGAAACTTTCGATAAATATCAAAAAATAAATTACATTTCATAGACACTTAAATAAACAACCGGAATGTAGATAATTACATACAGTAATTGTAAAAAATACTTGAAACTTCACTAAGTCCATAAAACACTTTTAAAAATCGGCTATTAAACTGCCACAAATGCATTTTAAGTGTAACTGTCACAAAACAAGAACAGGCTCAGCTTGCTACAATGCATGCTTCTGAAAACCGAGGTCCTGAGCTCTCTGACTTTTCTACATGTACATCATTGGACAAAAATGTTCACAATTTTGAAAAAAAAATCGGTGACTTTCGACTGGCTTGTTCTGCATAAATCGGCTGTTTGAGAAGTAAATGATAGAGGTCAATAAAATTGACATGTCACAGGCATTTTTTTTTAAATTTTAGGCCAGTGGCCGTATTAACGGGAGGGGGGGGGGGGAATTCTATTCTACGATTCTACTGTTTGGGATTTTAAAATGTGGCTGTTGGCCGTATTAACGGGTGACCGCATTAACGACGGTTTTTTATAAGAAAATGTATGGCCATTTTGCCGGGCCACAAAAAAGTGGCCGTAATGACAAGGTGACCGTAAGGCGGGATTCCACTGTACATGTAAATGACGCCATGACCTCAATCCAAATACATGTATTTTCCCATCCAGCACTCCTACTAGTCAATGGCATTCAGTTAAGTTCACTTATCTCATACACTGTACCTTTTGATGATGCACTTGTGGTTGTTGCACTCTGGGCTCCTGCCGACTGTATGGAACTTGTAGTTCCAATTGATGACACCATGGTAATCACCATTTTCCTGCGAACAGTAGGTGTTTGACTGGCCATGGTTTTGGGCACCTTGTCTGCTGGAAGCAACAACAGTGGCTTTTTATCTCCACTACTCTTCAGCTGTTCCTCGGATGTCAGTGTCTGTATTGTTGGACTCCCGTTTGGGTTGGACGACGGAATTAGGACAAACACCTGAGAACCTTGCTTTGGTTGTTTAGGTTTCTTGGCACTGCTGGCACTTCGGGTTTTAACACCATCTCCTTTGGCTTGATTGATAAACTGTTCTATAAGTTTAGGAGCAAGTTTTTCTGCAGGAACCAGGTAAAGTGGAGAACCTTTTGCAGAAGAGAGGGGTAGTGGAGGGCCTCCCACCTTGCTTGTGTCACTGGTGTAAATTGTTGCCTTCTTTGGTATAATTGATGCAGCACTTGCAGATTTTGAGTAGCCCTGCTCTGCAATGGTAGTTGGCTTACTTTGGGAAGTAGAACCTGCTGAAATAAAATCATATCAACAGTCACATCAGCCTTTTATACAAATGTTCTTTAGGCTTGCCATGCACTCCCACGAACATCTCTTTAACCCACTGACTTCACGATTTTCTGTACAAAACTGCAATTTAAAACCACCATTAAAAAGCAGTTTTATCACCACGCTCGAGGCAAATTGCAGCCAAACTGTCCAAAAATGTTGTTTGTGACTTCCTTTCCTTTCTAGAATTATTTTTTTTAACCAGCTTGACTTTTCATTTTTTCTATTAATTCTGTTTTCTTCTTTTTCCTTTTCCTTCTGTTGTTGTTGGTCTTTCACTAGACGTTATTTTTGTACGAAATGTTTTAACATGAACACTGAAGAAGGAAGCAAAAAATTAATTTTCAAGACAAGTGGCAATTGGAAGATTACATTTTCTTTGATATTGCCAGTCTGGCCAAATTCACAGGATCACACTCCTTCTGCATATGTTGGTTATCAAACTAGACATCTTTTGTTGTAAAAAGGGATATTTGTGTCAAGATGTCACGGTAAAGGATTCTAGTGTCTGCAATGGATCCTAGCCCTTTTGAGAATCGATAAAGTGACATTCATCCTCCACAACCAAAGCAAATTGATTGAGCAAATCTGTGAATTTCTGGCGAGAGCTTGTTTGGCTGTGGTGAAATTATAAAATGGCCTGATAATTGTAGGCACCAATGGTTCTTTGGTTGTGGAATGATATAAACTAGGATGGATGCATTGCCAAAATTTTTGGCAAGGACAAAGCATTGAAAAATTATGGATCTACTGAACCCTGTCGATAGCACAACCATGACATCTTTAACAACATAAGTGCTCCCACCGCTACTTATGTTCTTCTTTCAAAATTAAACTGACGAGGTGAACAGATTTTTTTTGTCTAAAGCATTTTCATTCTCACTGTGAGTACTTGTGGAAGCCATCATGTCAATGCTTATGTGACACTGATGAGTCAAGATAGTTAATACTCGTCAAAATTGCTGACAGCTTCCTATTATCTATGACCCAATCTGAATTTCCCAGTGTTGGTGCTGTGGGAAATTTGAATGCGTCTGTTACAGAAGAGAGTTCAGTCCCTTTTCCTCCCGCCTCTCCCCCAGTTTCCCCTTGGGTCATTTGCTCAGTCCAGTCTTAACGAGCTTGTTTTTGGGATTAGCTCGCCTGCTCAACTGAATGAAAAGGGTCAGCTATCAGACTAGGCGATTTTTGCAATGCTAAACACTGCAAAAATAAAAGGCATTAGAGTATCTGCAAAGAGGATTTGGCAGTCATAGCTGCCATTTTGAATGTGGGGCAAAAGAATTGGTGAAACTACATACAGTAGAATCCCGATAACTCGAACCTCCAGGGCAGAGGGAAATTTGGTTCGAGATATCAAAAGTTCAAGTTATCAAGGGTAAATTTGCGATCAATCTTTAGCCAAGGGAAAAAAAGTTTTGTTTGAGTTAGCAAGAGGATCGAGTTATCGAGGGTTCGAATTATCTGAATTCCACTGTACTTGTAAACAAAATACACTGTTTGTATGAGAAACTGTCACAGGTAAAATTTTATTTTTTCAAATATCCATTGTTTGCAAACTTCAGAGCTCTGGCAAAAGTTTTTATAGCAATTCGGTTTGAGGGCTGTAACTACACTGTATGCTGGGAAGTGAACACACTTTAACAGACAAAGAAAAATTGAGGCACTCTGGCAGCTCTGTTAGAGAAACAAGACTCGCTTTTCAATACCATCTAAAGTTAAATAATTATGTTTGCTCTCCGTTGTACACCTCAAATAAACAGAATGTTCAATTTCAAGGCTCAAAATGTCTGTTCAACTTATATCACCGGAAGGTATAATCCATTGCAGATGTTCCCGCAGATAAGCCACACCCCCCAATTTTGTGCAAAAATTTTTGGGCAAATGTGGCTTATACGCCAGTTTTTATGGTACATTGTAAATTTGTTTTCCTGGGACGAGTGAATTTCACTTTCGGACAACCACAATTTGAGTGGCACTTGTCCAACAGACAAGTAGAAAGAAAAGAAGTTTTTTGCCCTGTATACTCTTCAATGGAATATTTAAAAAAAACTGACTTAAACAACAGATGAAAATGTGAGGTTTGTGTGATGTTGCTAAAAGTGGTCCCAAGTCAGAAGACTGCACAAATGTGGTGCCACGAAATAGGGCAATATGGCCACGTTGGTACAATGTACATGCAGCAGGAATTAACCCTAAATCAACCCAAATTAATAGTGAGCCCAAGTATGAGCAGACATGGACAGCTCTTTTGGCCTTGTTAGACCTCACCAGTGTGGCATAGCACTAATATCACTGCAAAAATTATTAATAGTATTTGTTTGGGGTGGAGGGGTGGGGGAGGATGAGGTCTGCTAGGATTTGAACCACTTGCTCTTGCTCTTGTTTAGAAACATTCTCAATCCAAACAAAAACACTATTATTAATAATTTGCCTTAACCCATTGACACCTGAGAATTTTTACATTTTTGAGCGATTTCCTGCATACACATGCCCCATAGGAATTCGTGACTCCATATTATTAAAAGTTACCATTGAAAGTGCTGCTGTTCTAAAACACTGAAGGCTCGAGTTTACTGGAAACGTCATTGTGACGTTTTCATTTTGCTTGGTTGAATTGCAATAAAGGGTCCAATATGAATTATCTACGATTTTTGGTAAGTTCACAGCCATTTTTTGTCTTTAGTAGCTGCCTGATGAGCATCATTAAGCTCGAAGGTAGTTCAGAGTCCACTTTCTCAATGAAGCGAGTTAGGTGTTGTACTTCGTTTATGAATTTGGCTTGTTGCTCGTTGAACTGGAAAAATGGCCGCCAGGAAACGAAGTAGCCTTGGGACTCTACTCTGGATGAATTTCTCAACCTACCGCGGCATATTTTGGAAGTTGCGACCACAGGAAAACACAACAAGCGCAAAATTTTGGCGGTGGGTCGGAGTGGTTGTGGACTTAGTGTATATATGAAATGTGTGGAAGACGGAAGGAACGCTGTCAAAAATTCTCGCTATTTCCCAGCATGCAGTGCAGTGGTGATGTTGAAAATCGAGGCAAGGTCAGTATGCACTAGAACGAGAGGCTGTAGCTCGTCCCGAGCAACGAATAAGAGCAAAACAATTTGCTGCTAAGCTAGGACTAGGACTGAATTTTGCTGTGAATGTTGACTTTTGGGTTTGCCAAGATCATTTGAATAAAAAAACAACTAAAAGCAAAAACGTGATTTTTGTTGTTTTTCTATGATGTTAAAAACGGTCATTTTTGTTATTGTCCAATTCAAACGCTGATATTCTGCAAAAATCGCTGACTTTTTTGTGTTTATTGGGTATCTCAATTTGAGGGACTTTCTAGGCAATGCTTACAACTGCCAGTTAAGGCAATGTTCGTACATTGAGAAAGTTGCAATTTTTTAAAGCAGTGCAGTCTTCTACGGGCGGTTTCGGGCGGTTCAGGTGTCAATGGGTTAAGCTGCAGATTGCCAGAATAGAAATGGATTACCACTTGAAAAAACTGATTAATTTTACTGTTTATCTCTTTGAGGAATCACTCAATTTCTTCCCCTCTGTGCTCCAGCAGTTTATTGTGTACATATATGAGCAATTTTGACCAAAAGAGCAAAAAAGCTGTGATGTCAGTTAAACATCATCTTACCATTTCCACTGGCAACAGCATCTTCCTTCTGTTGTGCACCTGCTGAACTTGTAAATCCTGTCCTGTTTACTTCAGATCCTACAATAAACAACAAGACAATTTACTTCAGATCCTACAATAAACAACAAGACAATTTACTTCAGATCCTACAATAAACAACAAGACAATTTACTTCAGATCCTACAATAAACAACAAGACAATTTACTTCAGATCCTACAATAAACAACAAGACAATTTACTTCAGATCCTACAATAAACAACAAGACAATTTACTTCAGATCCTACAATAAACAACAAGACAATCTACTTCAGATCCTACAATAAACAACAAGACAATCTACTTCAGATCCTACAATAAACAACAAGACAATTTACTTCAGATCCTACAATAAACAACAAGACAATTTACTTCAGATCCTACAATAAACAACAAGACAATCTACTTCAGATCCTACAATAAACAACAAGACAATTTACTTCAGATCCTACAATAAACAACAAGACAATTTACTTCAGATCCTACAATAAACAACAAGACAATTTACTTCAGATCCTACAATAAACAACAAGACAATTTACTTCAGATCCTACAATAAACAAGACAATTTACTTCAGATCCTACAATAAACAACAAGACAATCTACTTCAGATCCTACAATAAACAACAAGACAATCTACTTCAGATCCTACAATAAACAACAAGACAATCTACTTCAGATCCTACAAGAAACAACAAGACAATTTACTTCAGATCCTACAATAAACAAGACAATTTACTTCAGATCCTACAATAAACAACAAGACAATTTACTTGAGATCCTACAATAAACAACAAGACAATTTACTTCAGATCCTACAATAAACAACAAGACAATCTACTTCAGATCCTACAATAAACAACAAGACAATCTACTTCAGATCCTACAAGAAACAACAAGACAATTTACTTTAGATCCTACAATAAACAAGACAATTTACTTCAGATCCTACAATAAACAACAAGACAATTTACTTCAGATCCTACAAGAAACAACAAGACAATTTACTTCAGATCCTACAAGAAACAACAAGACAATTTACTTCAGATCCTACAATAAACAAGACAATTTACTTCAGATCCTACAAAGCGCAAAGCGCCGAAAGCGTCTGAAGCGTGGATACCCGCGTGCGAACCTCATACGCCCATAGGGCGTTTGAGGCGAGAAAAAAAAAACGACTGTCACCTTTCCATACAACGAATTCATTCTGACCAGGGGGTTCAAAATTATCGCTTAGATGTCAAAATTGCTTGACAGCTCCACCCACATTGTAAATTTGATACTGGCTCGATGTCTTATTTTCGCGGGAAAATACATGGTAGCGTGTCATTGTTGATTTCAACGAGGGCTTTAGAGTTTTAGAGTTTTTGTTCTCCAAAATGTAAGCGCAATCGGCTAAATCTAAATGTATGTTTGAGGTTCACTAAAGAACCAAAATTTGAATCTTGCTTTAAGAGTATACAAAAGTAACCACTTGCATCTGTAAGAATTACAAAACAACTAACATGCTGGAGATTCAAATATTTCAAACCGGATGCAATGACGCCATACGTCTGACAATGGAGGTACTGCCTAGCTCCGACAAACACGTCAACTTAAACGCAGAATGAACTTTGAGGAGTTAAAAACAATTGCAAGATGCTACTATTCCAATATAGACCGTGACTATCACATAAGACTCGGATCTTAGACTCTTTAAGCTGTGATGAAGAAACACTATCTCGCGAGTTATGCTATAAACCGCAGACTTGCGCTCACATAAATCATTGATTGAGAAATGAACTGCAGCGAATAATTCCTATTTAAGCGGCTACTACTGATTTTGCAACTCTTTCAAAGTGAGCCAAAAAAACTCCATTGTTATGTTAAGAGCTAGCAAATAAACGACGCATAACTAAGTATTCTAAACGGCTCTGGAAAGCGGAAATTTCTCCAGTCATTATCACAGCTAGAGATTTTTTCTAACATTAAAGAAACGACAACATTTAGAACAACAGGCCTGTTATATCTTTATTTTAATCCAAAAGGAAAAATCTCTCATGCACGTACTTGGGATAGACTTATTCTAAAGCTGAGCTAAAATGCTTTTAGCGACGAGTAGGATTTGTGCTAGGCCTGTCACCTTTTATAATAAGTGACAACGAGCAACGAAAGGGACTGTCTTCATCCTTCAACATTTCCAAACATTGATGTAAACTTCTCGTTTAATACTTGTTCGCAGCAGCATAAACAACCTGAATTTCACAATTCCGAACAGCGTATAACGTCTCCCCTTCAAACTTCATTTCGGCAGCAGAAAGGTTGAATTCATTCGACGTTATCTGCCCATCAATGATGTTCTTTAGTGGGCAGATGACAATAATTGTCGGCCGTTCAACCGGTAATGAAGATTAAGAAGCTGCAGCATTTGGCGAGACCGAACTCTGCCAAAACAAACAATTGATAAATAAGACTTTTTCCAAAGCCGGTTGGTAGCCCACCAAAACCATCTTTTCCACTGAGAAGCGAATGAACTACGCACCTCCTTTTGCTCCAATTTTAAAACAAATCCCAAATCTCTGGCAAGCGCATCCAGATCCACGTCTTTCATTTTCCCACGAAGACCTCGTTTTACTATGAAATTGACACGGCTTCGAATATCTTCTGATGAGGTGTGATGACATCTTTTTTGACAGGTAGCGTCATTATACAACCAATGGGAATTTCCCTTTCCTGGAGAAAAGGGAAAATTTGAACGAATTCGTTGTATGGAAAGGCGACAGTCGTATTTTTTAGCGTCTCTCCCCAGTCCCACTCTCCATATTCACACTCGCTCCAGACCTTTCGTTCAAAGACCGCGCGCATTCGTATGACCAACGCAAAAAATCCGACTGTTTTGCAGTCTACCAAGTACACAGCTGATAGATCAGGGCTCGACGTTGCGACCTGTGGGGTCGCCAATGCGACTGGATTTGATCCGCTGGCGACTTACTTTTCACTCTTGGTCGCCAGTTTGGCGACTAAGATATTTTCATTTAAATTTTTTTTACTTTCTTAGTCTAACAGAAGAATATACATTGTACTTTCTCCTTTTCACGTATGAAGCAATCAAAAGTATTCTTCTGATTGTAAGTTGAAACCCGATCGACACAGACTCTCTTTGGGCTCGTCACACAGTCTTTCCTAAATTCTGAAAGCGACATTTGTTTCTAAAATTAGATTTTTGAAAGTGCATATAATAGGTTTTTGGATTCAAGAATAATCACATATTATAATATATTACATTTGTAGCTTTCCAAAAGATGAACAAGATTGGAAATTTGATTCAATTTATACATGTAGTGAAGTGATACTCCGATAATGACTGCGTGTGCCCTGTTTTCTCAACAATAAAATCACAGCTTTGTAATTTTTGCAGTGTTAATTTCATTTTAGCAACTGTAGTTTCTAAAGAATATGTGAAACAAATGAAATAGTTGTCGCTAATGTTATTCATAAACTGAAAACAACCATAACCGTAAAACAAATTATTGCCGATATCAGATTTCGCCTAGCCTGCGAGCGTGTCTGGCCGTGGCCCTAGGATCGGACTCGATTGAGTATATTCATCTTATCACGACATCAGTAACTTATAGAGTAGGACATAGATAGATTGATATAAAGTTAACTCTTTCGTTTAATTTCATTAAATGTATTTTGAAAGAAAATAGCCCAGGTGCTTTTAAATATTTGCAAGTTTGTTTCAGACTTCTCATCGCTGGCTGTCAAGCGTCAGTAAAGCGCGAAGGTCGATTTTAATACACCCTGATTTTTCGATCTGGCCCAGTCCGACTTATCAAAATGTGTTGGACTGCAGCAGATTTATAAATTGGGTCTTAAAGAAACTACCGTATTTACCCGTGTATTAGTCGATCCCATGTATAAGTCGACCCCCTATTTTTTAGGCCAAAAACTAAGTTTTCTTCATTTCTGGGTAAGAATTTTGTTGAAAAACTTATCTTGTATTTCTTAGAATTTTCTTTCAGGTACTATGATATATGAAAAAATCACAGCAAGTTTTAACATGAAGTTTATTATCGCGCACACGTGAGCGTTTAAGCAGGTTTTAGCAACACATGTATATGCGGGCATTTTGTCCATAATTGTTTACATAGGCTTATAAAATCAAACATTCTAATTCAAAACGAACCTTTCTAATTGTGGAGTGGTAGAAAGAAGCTTTAGAAGACAGGCAAAACACCAAAGAAGCTCAAGAATCTTTGAAAACGACTTGATAAACAAATTGCCAAGCTTGCTCGGGGAACTTGGTAACCAAGCTACAAAACCGGTTGAGTACTGGTAACCGATAACTGCACATGCTTACTAAGCCAGGTTACTAAGCCAGTGAGTATTTACAACATTCAGGTTTATATTAAGCAGATAAATCTTAATGCATTTCAACTTGAACTGCTAATTTAAAGACATCGCTAAGCGAAAGGACATTGTAACCTGTACTGTCGTTTATTTAGAAGTTTGTTAACAAATAAAGACATTATTATTATGCTAATTGTGAATAATTTATTTAACTGGTGCTGGGATCTCAATTTTTGACAAAAAAGTATAAGTCGAGGGCGATTTTTTGGACTGATTTTTAGGTCGTGAAAGGTCGACTTATACACGGGTAAATACGGTACTCGAAACTACTGTTGATAAAACAATTTTGTAACGTGTGTACATGTAGTGTGAAAAATATTTGTTTGAAGTTTGTATGAAAATTATAAAGTAGAGCGGTTTTGCAAAACATCGGTTGACATGTCATTTAAAAATTATCCAATGGCCAGATATAAAAAATCCCCAAGCATGCGTATTGAAATTCACAGTTTCACAAGCATAGCTCATGAGAAACTCAGGTCAATTATCTTCAAAACCCGTGCAGTCGCTTGTAGGTGATATGCATCACTGAACATTAAAAGTCTATGTACAACTCGCAACATGTAAACGTAAAAAAATATATGTGTTTCGACGCTGGTTAATGAAAAAAGAAATGAAACAAAGGTTGCATCTTTCAGGGGTTTTTATAGATAGAAAAATTTATTTTTCCATTCTCTTTTAGTGGGAATTCTAGCGGAACCCTGCAAAGCTAACAACTGATAGTATCGAAAAAGAAGGCAGAGTTGTTCTTACAGTGAATTAACTGGCAAAAGTAAAGTATTGTGCGAATCGTGTCCGTTTTCCTGTGTCATTTAATATCAGTGTTCAAATGTAGTTTACTGGTGTCGTGAACAAAGCAGTGCCAATTTAGTTGAGCCCGTGTAGAAAAGTGCTATAGTTACATATGTTCTCTTTGGATTGTATAAAAATATACGGCCTGAAGGGCCGCTGAAAATTTTTGGCGACTAGAATACATGTACTTGTGCTGGCAACCAATTTTGAAAAACTTAGTGGCCAGTTGGCCCCTAGATTTTTTCCTGAAAGTCGAGCCCTGTAGATGGAAGGAAGGAAGGAAAGAAGGGGTGAAAATTCGCATATTTGTCCCTGTCTGCTATAACTTGCTATGTGAGTAGTACACATAACTTGATTTTGACTCTTAACAATGTACATGTACATGACTACTACACATACCTGATGAAGCAGATTTATTGGATGCTGAACCAGATTGCTGATTTTGACTCTTATTACTTGCACCTGACTGGCGTGTATCATCCTGTGCTTTCTTTCCTGCACTGTCTATGTTGGCAGTTTTCTGTCCTTTGTTGGTGTCATTAACACCTTTACCAGAGCTTTCAGTCTGACTTGTGCCCTTCTGGGCATCTGTGATTTTTACAAATTGAAGTTAGAATTGTGAGAGCAATGGCTACCCAAAAGGAACAATTTGAAACCTCACTAGCAACTTCAGAAAGTAACAACCCTCCCACAAGTACAAAGGCCACCTGAAAGTAATGGACTTATGATCTTTGAAACACTTTGGAAGAGAAAATATATTCCCTTAAAAAACAATCCTGATACCGTAAAGGTGTTGCATGTCAGAAAGTGTGTTGGCTTGCTTCCTTTCATATAATTTTGAGTTTAACTTCCAGTTTTGCAGTTATATTTACCTTGTTCAATGAGTTTCTTGTAATGGATTGTTTGTATCTTTTAGCAGTCCAAAAGTAATGACCACCCGAAAGTAGCCTAAGACCACCCAAAAAATAGTCCAAAGTTGCAACCCCTTAGGCTACTAACACTGAACGTAATGGGGAAACTTTCAGAAATTCTACACTATACCTTGAAACAATTATGGACCCAACCACAAAAGGACATTTTCAGAGAATTAAAAAGTTTATGTAAACCCAAACTACAGGCAAGGGTTGACATGTACATAAAGTTCTTTCAAGTGTAATTAAGCTACAGGTGTAATATAAGATACAGCTACTGGAAGTGTCAAATTTGGATCCAGTTGATTTACCAATACAGTTGTAAATATGAAGCTTTTTTCCCAAAAATTTACTGTAGCCTTTCAGTTTTGACTTTGATTTTCTGTTCATTTTTGCTTAAAATAAGCTTTTGAAAACATTTTCAAAGAGAGAAATGAAATTCTCACATGAGCCTGGACACCAAGATCATGCCTCATTCCTTTATAAAAAATTAATTCAATGTGTTCAGATGAAATGCCAGACTGGCACAGTAACCAAGATCTCCTCCAGCCAGGCACTCTGTAAAAGGGTTTCAGGCATGCACACAAAGCATTATTTTGAGATAGTTTTTGAATGAGAAAAAGCATAATAAGCTTGACTTTTCTTTATCTTCGTTTTACTTCCCATTCTTTTTCGTTCTTATTCCATTTTTCCCCTCATTGTTGGCCTTTCACTAGACTTTATTTATGTAGTAAACGTTTCCCAGAAAACACTGAAGGTGAAATTTTTTAACAAGAAGTGGCAAATGGTAGGAAGACCATATTTTCCTTGTATGATTTTGCCCGTCAAATCTGATAGGTTTTTCATGTGTAACTCTGGCCCAATTCACGAGATCTCTCTCATTTGATCACTTTTTGAAAGATTTCTTCCTTCTGCATGAGTTAGTTACTAAAGACATCTTTTATCATAAGAGATAACATCACTAATGGTAGAAGGACCATGGGTCCGTCACGGGTGGTTTCGGGCGTTTGAAGTGTCAATGGGTTAAGCAGTCTTTTTGCAATGAGAAATTTATGCTGATCACTTCTGGGGTATAAAAGTAAAGTTCCATCAACTACCATATCATTGCTCAATAATAGTTAATTATCGACCCTTGTATTTCCATGTTTACTTTACCCACACATACTGATTTCATTACATTTTAATTCATAAACCTAATTCACAACTGTTTGTATCGCATTGAATGTCTTTTTACAGGAGAACCCATTTTTAGAAGTAGACGGTAAGCCCACAATTTCTGAAAACACTTGAAATGTCCGCATAACACAGGTTTTGTGTAATAAAATGGCTTAATTTTGGTGTCTGTGTCCACTTTAGAGGGGTCTGCTGAATAAAGGTTTCGACTTACAGTAAATATACTGTAGGAAGAAAATTTTGGAATCCAAGCTGGTGTCCACTTAATATGGGGTCCACATAATTAAGGTTTCACTGTACAGTGGACCCCGCCTATTAGTCACCTCGTTAATATGGTCACCTCGTTATTACGGCCATTTTTTTTTTGTCCCGGCAAAACACGCATACATTTTCTTATAATAAAACCCCGTTAATGCGGCCACCCCTTTAATACGGCTGACAGCCACATTCTGAAATCCCAACCTATATAATCCTTTATAATTTTTTACATTAATATGGCCACTCGAAGAAAATACGCATTAATTATTGACCAAACAAAACAAATACTGTACGGTACTTGAGAAATAATACTGTATTTATTCACAATGCCTGTAACTTGTCATGTCATTGACCTCTGTCGTTAACATAATCAAACAGCAATTTACATGTACTTTCCTGTCATGAAAAAGAAACATAGACCAGTCATGAAATTTGACCCTACCCCATTAATACGACCACCCCGTTAATACGCCAAATTTTCATGGCCCGTTGGTGACCCTATTAACGGGGTTCCACTGTATGTACAAAATAATTTATTGAAGTACACTGGTTTAGAATTACCTGAGATATCCAGTCTCTGCCTTTTGTTGTTATCACCCCGCCCACTGTCATTTGCACCTGGCCTCTTCAAGGAATCATTCACCCTGGTTACAATATTCTGCACGTTGTTTACAGTTCGGCTGATAGTAACGTTGGCAGGTGCTGACTCGTCTTCATCGTCAGGAACGTCTCGACCATCCTCAGGCATTGGGACCAGCACAAGGGGAGTTTTTGCCGTTCCTCCAGGTGGCAGCATCTTTACCATCTCCCATGTATCCATTATTCTTTTAAATGTTGGGAAAATGTTTATGCCAACAATCTTTGCTAGTTCAGGTCCAATACTTGATCTGAGAACGTCCACATACTTTTTCCTTGACAGATAAAGTCTGCTCAGCAATTTCCTACCAAAAAGTCCAAAATCGTCAATATGCTTGTCTAACAAAGCTGGCATCACATAAGCTCGGAAGAAGCTTGGATGCGCATGACAGTCTGAACTTATTACTGCATTTGCTGCATCCTTGGGTTTGCCATAAATGAACTGTTTCATGTCTTGCTCTGTGTAGTTTTCTTTCCTTGCAATTTTCCTGGCCTCGACTGTCTGGACTTTTTTAATAATTTTACCCCATTTTACTGCAAACGAGAGGCCAAACTCCAAAAGGTTGGTTTCGTCTATGCCCTCATCGTCGTCAATAGTGTAAACAGCTAGCTTCTCTTTTAGTTCATTTAATAATGGAGTATCATTAATTTGAGCTACCGTTTTGGCATCTGCACTGCCATCTGAGGTCACATCAGCAGGAACAGATGGGGGTGCTTTACTAGAAGCTGCAACCTCTTCAGAAAAACTCGCTTTCTCACTCTCATTAACTTTGCCACTTGAAACACAAGGTTCTTGAGATTCTTTCTGCGTGGTGGACTGTACTTTGGTTTCATCAGGTTTCTTGCTTGATTTTGACGGTTCATTCACATCATCTCCTCCACTTTCCAATGACTTAATTTCCTTGCTGGTTTCTTTTTTGTCATTGTTGTCCTTTCCATCTTTATCTGTTACCACAGAAACTTGTGGTGTTTGCTCGTTACCACTTACAGTACTCTTATCATCACCATTTTTCTCCAAAGTGATGTCTTCAGTTTTGCACTTGTCTTTGTCTGGCTGGGAACTGTTTCCATGTTCTTCAACATTGACAACAGTTAGGTCCTTTTCTGCATTCCTACTTGCAACAGTTTTATCCATGACTTTTCCAGTATCAACACACTGTACCTTTGTTTCTTCACTGACAGGTTTAGGCTGTTTTTCACTTTGCTCCTTGGGCATTTCTGCACTAGTGGTGGTTAACAACTTCTTCTCTGTTGTTGATGTCTTCAACTTGTCTGTTTCAGCATTCGGCACCTGACTATCCACATCAATAATTTCAATCTTGCTAATAGAAGGATCTTGTGAAGCTTTTGACTTGTCCTCTCCACCTATTTTCAACTCACTCTCTTTGCTCAAAGGTTCTGTTTTCTCCTCAGCATCCACCATTATTACATCAGTCGACTGAGCCGTTGGCTTTTCACTAGCTGCGGCACTGACATCTTTCTTCTCCAGCTCATCAGTTTCCATTGGTTGCGATGTGGAATCATTGGCGGCAGACTCAGTATCACCGCTTCCTTTTGTTTCAGCTAGCTTCTCTGATCCTGAAGGCTCATCACCACTTGGTTTAGCATCAGATGATTTGCTGCTATCCGTTTCTACCATCCCTACCTCCACAGATGGCACTGGTGAGACTGATTGTTTTGATGCTTCTAGGGACTCTGCATCACTTGAATCTTTAACTGATTTATCTGCCTTCTTCTGGACAGATGATAAATCACTTGTCTTCTTGACTTCTTTACCAGTATCAGTGTCAGGTGATACAGCATTGGAAATGTCTCTCTGACTTGGAGAAGGTTTAACAACAGCAGGGGTCCCATCCTTTGATAATCCAGCTGAAGGAGCTGCATTGGCTCCTTTACCGTCTGAATCAATAACAATTGTTTCTACAGTTTTCTTTGTGGCTGCAAAACGGTCGCTTGAACTGGTAGTTACCAGAGGCTTAATCTCTTCTTTTCTTTCATTCTTTCCACCAGCTCGCCCTTGGGGTAACAATACCAGGTCCATTAACCTATTTTCCACCTCCTTCCTGAAGCGCTCAAACTCACTAAACATTTTGAAGGCAGAAACATTGGGTTGCCCTCGAGATGGGTTGGCACGAACAGACTTCAATTCCAGTAAATCAGAAAGCGAAACAGTTTTGGTCAATCGAGGCATGATAAGTTCCTTGACTTCTTCATTGGTGAGACGTTTAAAGAGTTCACGCAATCGTGCAATGCGGTGACAGCTGCTGAGATCAGCGGGCAGGAAATAGTCAACTGAATGTGTTGCCTTCTCGAGACCGATTTGCGGTTTATGTTTGGGATGGAAATAATGATGTTTCCTAAGACCCTGTAGTGTACCGTACACACAATTGCACCCCGGAAAATAACAGTTGTATACATCAGGATCAGGCTCACGATTGTTTTTGCAATTTGCACAGCATCCACAACCAGTAGCAACAGCATTGCTCCCTTGTACTGTAGGATTTATGGTGTTGTTAATGTTCACAGGTGGTTGCGATATGTTTAAAGGTACTGAAATCTGCAAATTTACTGACTGCGTATTCGAACCTGGCATACATGTAGGAGCTGCTGAGGACTGGAGCACCGGATTTGGTCCATTAGCAATACTTGTCGTGGAAGTCATTACAGGAGTTGCTGCAGGTTTTAAGTGTGTAGGAGTGATGGATTTCTGAGTGTTTGATTGTGCAGGAACGTTTTCACTGCCAATGGTTGATAGTGTTGCAGGTGGCATTGAGAGAGGATTGTTGGTTCTGGTAATGCTACTAGAACTTGATGTTACCTTTGAACTTCCAGTATCCACATCAGAACTTGGTGCAGGTGCTTCTTTCACAGACAATCCTGGAGAAGAAGGTGGTGAGCTTAAAAATGTGTCATGATCAAAACAATCTGTGTTTGCACTAGGAGGTGAAACTGCAGATAAGGCAGGACTTGCAATTGGAGGTGAAATAGCAGACGATGCAGGACTGTTTAAAACACGACTTTTCTGTAGAGCTTTGACAAGTGCATCTCTTGCTGAACTCAAATGAGATGAATTAAAACCATCAGAAGTTGACTGATTAGTACTATTTCCATTTACAACATGGCTGCTATCGATGGCTTTATTTACTGCTTCTGTAACTGGGATTGTAGGTGTAAGTGACGAAGAGATCTGCTTTTCGGCAGTCGCAGCAACAGCATTACCTGAAACTGGTTTATCCCTGTCAGCATAGAATGTGTCAACACGCATTATTGTTGGCTGTATTGATATTGAAGGAAGCTTTGGTGCTATTGTTTGTGGTTGCCTTTGTGCACCTCTTGGCAAGTACACAGCATCAGGGGATAGAGTTGTCGGCATCGCTTGCGAGGTAGGCACTGAACCAGTTACAGCAGATAGAGAACTCTGGATGGCTTGTTGAAGTTGTTCTGGATTAAAAGCCACAGTAGACTTAGTGACAGAAGTCAACGCTGCCTGGATTGCCTGCTGTAATTGACTTGGTTCTATACTTTTTGACTGACTGCTCACAGAGGCTAAGGTAGCCTGGAGAACTTGTTGAAATTGATCCGTATTAAACGGCACATTGGCAGGCAAAACAAATCGAATGTTTACAGGTTTTGTACCTGAAGCAACTGTTGGTATTGCAGTTGAAATTTGTCCTTGAGAAACTGTCTGAGTTGTATTTGCAACTAAGTTTGTTGCACATCTTCGCTGATGTCCAGCATTGAGAGGTCTAGGCAATTGTTGACTGCCTGGTACTATGCGAGTTGTGGATGGTCTAACAACTGATGCAAGAGATCGAACATCGACAATCTGAGGACCAATTAAAGCCATTGAACCACTTGGATGGCCAAGGACAGGCGGTGGGGCTGCAGAAACTATTTGAGAGGGCATTGTAATGGGAGTCACAGGATTTTGAAAGCTTAATGGCCTGTTGGCAGGTGTGGGTTTGTTATCGTTTATCGCTCTTGCAGATTTTAACGAGCTGATCACATTTTCCAAGCTCTGTCTCGGTCGCCCTTGTGCAGGACCCGCCAGTCTTGCGGGTTCTAAAGATTTTGCCTTCGCCATGGCGAGCGATGTCGGCGATTTCAGTGCCCTTCGTCGCGGCGTTTTGTCGAAATCACATTCCTCGAGCAAGGAACTAAGAGAATACGAAGTTTCACAGTCCTCGTCTGATTCGGGTTCCTTCTTCACGGTGATGAATCCCATGTTTCGAACTCGAAGGTTCACGGTTTCTCCCGTCTTTCCTCCCTTGTTTGTATTTGCCGCGAGGAGTAACGCGCCATTTTCATTCGTCGCACGCAAACGATTCGAATTGCTTGTCGACTCGAAGTGAAATCTGTCGCTTCTGTGGCGAAACCTTTGCAAACTGTCTGTATCACCGACCACATCGATCTCTGGTGAGCCTGGACGTTCATCCATCTGGTATAGAAATGCGAATCACCCTAATTACAGCGTTCACTTCGATCGAGCTTCCCCAGTTCTCACAATCGTTTCACGATGCACGTTTTCCACCAAAACAATTCCAGTCTCGAGGCTAAAGCATAACGCAGCCTGGGCCTGAATACTGGAGTCGAAGCTTGTTTTTCTCGGGTTTTGTAGCCTTCAATAAGACCAAAATGTTCGTTTACATCTAAGAATTCAAATCATTCGCGGACGAATTCGCCATGTTGATCCGAACGCCGCTTTCCTAGGAAAGAATTGTGGGTCATAAGCGCGTGTTCCTACGTCACTGGCGCCTGGTGAGGCAAGCAAATTAACATGTACAACAACCAATGAAATTTGAGAATTTTGCCAAATTATCTCCTCAAACACGGCTGTGCGCTGCTCTCAACGAACGGCCGGTGAGATACAATAGCCTGTGTAGTTCTCTACGGTGAGCTTATTTTCTACACTGCATCACATTGCATCCTATCAGTGCAGAGAAATGCAAATGAAAGGAGTGAATTGATTGTCTGTAGTGTGATTGATCAAATAAGATAAATCGTACAACACTTTGTAAGCGAGCGATTTGTCACTTACACTTTAGCCTGAATTGCTAAAGTTCAATCATGGTAACTCAAGCCTTAAATTTAAATGTTTAGTCGAATGATTTGACAATCCTGAATCTCCTGCAGAGAGTCTGCAGATATCATAGAAGACAATGCGGACAAGTTGTGCACGCGAGGTTAACATATGCATACAAACCTTCGGATACAAGATTGCTTCCACAGATCGTCATGAAAAGAACTTAAATTTTTTTTTCTTGTGTCTCCACTAGTTCATTTGGTGTCAATAAATTCATGTAACGTACAATTTGCACTGAACATACATGAAGCTGAAAATGACAGGCATAAAACAAAACTCGTCGTTGGTTGGTTATACGCAAGCGCAGTAGCCTGATCGGGCGGTCAGTCAATCTTCGCGAAACAAGGGACGAAGACACTGGGTACGAGGCTGGCCGTCAGTTTGTTTGGTTCGTATTGCAATTTTTTTTTCGTTTTCTTTATGGAGAAAGCTAAAAATTTAGAAATTCTTTCTTTTTCATAAAAAGAACTTTTCATACATTTACAAGTCTTTTCAGTTGTGTAACACCAACGAGTCGATGGATAAAACTGACTGTGCAACCGCGCCAACTCAAATTTCGCAATCGCAATTGTATTCGAAAACAATCAACACAGTCGACCAACTGCCGATCAAATTTCATGTGTCGTGCCTTGCTTAGCCGCCCGCCGCTTCCTTCACGAATGGCTGTTACTTTCAGAATTGCATTTCTAGTCTTAAAATCGTATAATCGATATTATTTTATGCTTGCGAAAGACAGTTAAGACAAACTTTTCGCCAATGAAAATATACTTGGGTCGATTTGGGCGATGATCGCTTGCTCCGGCGGCGCTTGCTCGTCCCAAGCCTTTGCGTGAATACGAGGCATCTCATTTAAACAAGACCATATTACTTCGCAAGCAATCTCGTCAGCTGCTGCAGTTGACAAATGCAAAATGCCGGATCTTTTGAGTTACACAGTACTGCATTCTAACTTATCAGGCTACACGTACATTTATACTCACTGCACGAAGAAATGACAACTAAATTTATGCTTTAAACCAGCTGTGTAAAATAGACTCAACTATTATGATATATCTCGCGCCTCTTGCTGTCTCGAGCAGAGACCTGTCGTCCATTCGATACTTTTGACAGTAATTTATTACTGTTTCTCTCGAACACCCGAATTGTTGCTTCCTTTCACTGTTCAAGATGTAAGCAGTAACCTATTAAACTCCGCATCTGACATTTATCTGGTTCAACGAGCAGCACGGTTACACAGGATCTAAGCCTATTCCTGATCAATGCTCTAGAAATTAACTTTGCATTGGTTTAAGGGCGATCTTAGGGCGACCCAACATCAACACAATATCGAATACATCAAGCTTACCAGGGCAGTTTACGGAAATAGACACACGGAACTGACATTAGGTTTTCCCTTGACAAAGAAATACAAACAGATGCATCAAAACGAGGCAATTCAGAAAGGTAGGCGCAAGCGCAGAAATGGCAACCCAGCGAACGACACGTTTTCACGTAGCTTCTTACTAAGACTATAGTCTCTGTATTTTCTCTCGAAAAATTACATCAACGAAGTGGTCAGTGGCAGGTATCACACGAGTCAGTAAATGAAATTAACATCAAAATGGCCGCCGTATGGCCGCCGTAATGTATACAAAAATGTATGGCCGCCGTAATACGAAGAATGTCTCCCTTAGATATGCTCTCTTTGCGAAAGTTGTTTGCGGGTCAAATTGGCCTTGAAGTCAGCAGTTTCGTTGTGGAATAAAGGTTTTAATTAACCCACTGTTTTTCATCAGTGATCATACATACATACATACATAAACTTTATTATAGTGTCTGGTCGTTCTAGCGCCTAAATGGCACTAATTGGGGACACACAATAAATCATGTAAAATCATAACAATCAATATTAAAAAAAAAAAATAAAACATTAACTACCTACTAACTAAAATGTTCTATTTACAATATAATATAATGCTATAATATATCACTAAAAATAAAAATAAAAATAAAAATATTTAAAATATTTAAAAATATTTTAATATCAATTTATAAAATGTTTAAGACAGACATAAATAGCAGTCTCTCCCACAGCCCTCCACAACAGCTGATATGTCCTTTTTACGTATCATATTTTTAAAACTTGACAAAGTCTCGATGTTTCTTTCCTTGTTAGTTAATTTGGCCCATAACGATGGCCCTAAAAATCCAATTGAATGCTTTCCATAAGTGACTGTATTGTAGCGAGGTAAACTGAAATCTGAATTTCTTAAATTATATGTTCTATCTTCACTATTTGCTTGAAACAAGTCGCTAATATATTTAGGTGTTAGTCCATTTTTTACCTTATACATTAAGATGAGTATATCCTGTAACCTTCTATCATAAAGTGTAGTTAACTTAGCTTTCTGCAACAAAAATCCATATGTATCCGATTTATTATTAAAGACCGCACGTAATGCCCTTTCTTGTAATCGTTCTAACTTACGTCTATCAGATGCTTGAGAGAAATGCCACACTAGGTGGCAGTAAGTTAAATGGGGCAGAATCGCTGATTTGTACAAATGTAGATCAACCTCGTTCCCAGGGTCTCTCTTCTTCCCGCCCCCTGGAGCGAGAGAGAGAGAGAGAAGAAGCGTAGAGAGATCCTGGGAACGAGGTTGATCAGTGATAAGGTAGAAACATGAATCCGGTTCAAGCATCCGTGGATTTTGGCCATTTTTCTTTGTAATCCTTGTAAACTTGCACCGGGCCACGATCAGTTGTTGTAGGTCACGATCAGTTGTTGTAGCGGCAGTGTTGGCATACGCTCACGGCAATTCCGAGGATACTCCCCAGTTCTGGTCTTCGTTTGCCGCTCAGAATACTCAAGATATTCTTTGCTGATCGCTGTCCATTTTGAGAACGACATCTCCCCACCGCAAATCTCTTTGTTCCTTTATGACTCAACGCAGACCAAAGTGAATCGTATTGTTAAGCCAAAATGAGTATTTAGCAAAGTTTGCAGGTAGCTTACTTCAATCAACCTTTTTTAAACAAAATCTCCATTTTTTTTTTGGCTTATCCGTAAGAGCTGCATGTTGTGGCTTTTGGTTTGTTTCTGTACCCATGTCGCTTTAGCCTGCGAATACACGGCTGCCTCTCATCGCTCCCGGCCGCTAGCGGCCTGGAGCGATGAGAGGCAGCCGTGTATTCGCAGGCTAATGTCTTCTTCTGTTTGCTTCTCTTCTGTTTGCTTTTCAATGCATCCCTGATTCTTGAACTCTTTTAGTGGTCTTTGAATATGGATTTCCCGTAAGTTGAACAACTCAAATGGCGTTCAAGGCTCGACGAAACTCCGCGGAGAGATGAAGGTTTGTATTTTTTTTACTACCCTGGTCCTTGCAGCAAAACAAACTCACTCAGGTAAATGTCTAGTTCAGCTGCAGGTATTGTTTCTATTTCTCGGCTTTCGCTGTGTTCGTCCACCAGGAAGTTATTAACTAGTTTTAAGTCGTAGCGAGTCTTTCTCTTGGTGTTTGCATTCTCTTCCCCTTCATAGAAACAAACCTTCCTGGTTGTTCTTCCATCTCCATTTCGGATAAAAAAAATCGATACTGAAATTTGGTAAGCTTATGTCTTGGAGAAAGTCGCCGTCTCCGTCTCGAAATCTTGAAACCATTTTTCTATAAAATCCGAAAATTCAAACGACAACGGCCGCGCGCGTAAACGGAAAGCTCTAACGTGATTGGCTGATATCATATATTATTACACGACTAAGACAGTCAGAGGGCCAATAACTAAAATCAACCAATCAGAATGCTCGATTGCCGGTCCAATATTCTCTTAGTATTGGACCGGGCATTGTCCCGAATGATCCCGCGCGATCCTCCCGCCGGCAGGAGTAGTGTAATAAATCTCTTATTAACCAAGCTTGCTCGGGACCGTACTGGGAGAATATCGGCCCTCGGTCTTTTCTGTACTGTCAAGACCTCGGGCCGATATTCTCCCAGTACGGCCCTCGCGCTTGGTCAATAAGATATATGTAATTATGACAACACTGATCGATATCTTTTATCTTGCGATAAGATAAAATTAAACCGGTGAAGAGATCACAGTTTAGAAAATAGAGAAATTTTAGTATTTCATCAATATCTATATATTTTATGAATATCCAAATGGCATAGAAATAATATAAACTCGACATGTATTTCCAGCGCGCCCTAAAGCATAGATTTTGACGACATGTTTAAATTGTTGTGTTTTGCCGTATTTTTGGCACCAAAACACTTCACCTTAAAATTTGTCGAAAACGCTCTCTTAGATTTTCTTTAAACTTCGCCGATCGCAAGGCAGGCATGTCTGCTAGAAGTACCGAAGAGCGATTTCCCCAAAGTTTCCTTTATGTCAAGAAACTTGGCCTCAAGTTAAATGGATGACGACGTCACCACATTGCTATCAAATGGTAACTCCGATGTCCATAAAGCTTAACTCAATCATCCCAAACTTTCATCTTTCTCGCACAGCTATAAGACCTAACAGTCGCTTTACTGAGAGATAGTTTGCGGCGGTGTGAAAGCGGTTTAAAGGTAAGAGGCCAATCGAGTCATACTAATTTTTTCGAATTCGGCGCGCGCTATAAATCCATGACATCGGGAGCTGAGGTAAATAGCAGTTGCATTCTGGAAATCATTCGTACGAGTTATTGGCTATAAAATCACAAAAAATGAACAAAGAAAAAGGCTGTCTGCCACACAAGAAGTTATTAAAGAAATTATTAAAGTCAAAGGGCGGCTTCATAGCCTGGCGGGCAGAGCTTGCAAGGTCATCAATGTAAATACACTGGTCAAAACTGGCAGTGCGGCTGTCTATTCCATGCTCAAATAGCTCTTACAAAGGCGAATAGGTATAAGCTGAAATGTTCCAATGAGGCTGAGCCAGCAATTACAACTGACACATGAAATTATAGTAACTGTGTGGGTGTTAACATCATACCTGTATAAATTTAAGGTATGTAATACTCGTAAAAATCATCCCGGTTCCGTCTTGTGGTTGTGTTTGATTACAAGATACCCGGGTACAAAACCTCATACCATGAGGCATATCGGTACGAAGTTATCCCAGTTGCCTCGTGTGGTTCTCTATTTCAGTTGATTATATGAAACCAGTACAAAATCCCATACCGCCAGTACGAGTCACATCGGTACGACTTGAGAGGTAATTCCCGGTAGCTGTACCGGGTCGAGATTCTCATACCGGTACGAACTTGAACTGAACCAGTATCCTGCAAACGCGGTACAGCTAGCTGTTCCACTCATACTCCGTTTACTTTTAATTATTTCGTTATTGCGGAATAAGCCTCATACCACTATAACAAATAGTTGTTGTAAAAGCAGCGTAAACTTTCATCTCGTACCGGTGTGGAAGTTGATGCACGAACACCCTTGGAGAACAAATAAAACATTAGATTTAGTGTCCCATATAGTGTTTTTTGTCTAATGCCTCTTTCACGGGTTGCCAACGTAAAACTACTATAACGTTTACACCTTTGTGACATTTTATCCTCCTCGGCTCTCGGGCGTACACGGAAACTTATTATAAATTATCAACAAAAGGTTTATAAGAACTGGGAAGTAAATAATGGTGATTTTGTGAAACGCATTAGAAAAGACAAATGTCATCGAGGGTTCTGATAGAATTTGACAGGGTGTATGGAACGGTCATGAACTTCGCGAAAAAAAAGTGCTTATGTGTTTTCATTTTAAATAACAATTTAGAGATCTTGTACATTTATCAAAGCCTGTTATGCTGTCATGTGTTTGTGCACATGTACATAGTGTACACGCATTGTTTCACGGGCCATTTACAGATCGAGTGCCCTGGGGGGGGGGAGGAGGGGGAGGGGGGGGGACTCCCGCATACAAAACTTACGGGGGTGCTCGTCGTGCCTTTTAGGGGTCAAAATTTGTAGTTTGGTACCGCTTAGGGTACGAAAATCTAAAATGACCACATTTAGAATTATCGCGGTACCTTTTAGGGTGTTGAGCAAAAAAATATGACAGAAATATGACATGTGTTGTTTTGAATTGGTACCTCTAAGGGGTAAAACTTCTTTTGAGCCACACCCATCAAACGCGATTCTGGTACGTTTTAGGGTGTTTTTCGAAAATCGGCATCGAGTGTTCACGTTGGACCAAGAGCATACTGTATTCTTATTTGATGATATGGCAGATAATACGCGTGGATATTTTACGAGTTGCGTTAGGCGAGTAAAAATGCTGGGAAGGAGTAAAATATGGTATCGAATCACATTCTTTTGGTTTGTGACTAATTCCTTTCATGGAGTCGTTACTTTCAGAATTTTACGTCAAATACATCAATCAATCGACCAATCAATCAATCAATCAATCAATCAATCAACCAATCAATCGAAAAATCAATAACTTTATTTTTCAAGTGTCAGAAAACTACCAGCTGGTCACAAGTGGGCTAATAATTGGGGACACTAATAAAATTTTTGAAAAAATCAATAAAATACTATTTAACCAAGTATCTACACTGTATCTAATTACATACTCTATTTTAAAATGTCTTATTCTTATTATTCTGATTTATGGAATTGCAACATTGCTTGATTTAAATTAAAAATACCAAAATTGTAGAGGCTTTAAGCTGTAATCTAATTAAAATGTCCTGTGAACATGTAGTCAAGAATGATGGAAAACTATCGAAAGTCTAAAGTTATACTGAACATACCAAGTTATACTAAGAGTCCTTAAAAGGGCTATGTCACCACGAGGGTTTGGCTCATTTATGATCATAAGTCAAAACGGTATTTAAAATACTGACATACATCTTCAATCATGCAAAAATTTTCTTTGAACCTAAAAAAACAAGATACAAAGTGAAGATATCAGAGAACAACTTAAAAAATTTAGCCCGCTTGAAGTTTTTCAAGTTACAAACATTTGAAGTCTGCTCAAACATGCTTCCCAATGGTTACTTGACGAAGTACACTGTCATTATTGACAAGTACATTTAAATGAACTTTGTCAAATACAGATAAAGAAGCTGCTCTGGCAGGTCGAGATAGTGTTCAAACAACAAGTACCTTATAATCGTGTTCGGCATCAATGAAGGCATCAGAAGGCGTAATGAAACTATCGTTATCCGGATTGTTCGATTGTTTTCTTAGAAACCCGGCAATGATACCAACACGTCCTGTTTCAGCCAGTGTGATCCCTTTAAAGCAATCGAGTCCGTGTACATCAAGTTCAATGCTGCGTACAATTGTGCGGCCATCTTTGGTGTAGACGAGCACGCGCAGACAAGGCTTTCCTGCCTCTTGACCAGCGACGATGATTTGTTCGCGTGCATGGTCAAATGCAATATCAGCAAATGCAAAGGACCCTTCCACTTTGACCTTGAAAAGATGTTCTCCGAGCTCACTGAACACGCGAACATAACGGGAACTATTATGTACGTCTTGAACCATAACCCTGTCATCATTAGCAGCAGCGATCGCCGTTGGATTCTTCAATTTTCTTGCTCCAATAGAGCACACGAATTGGCCATCATTTTTGTACACATCTATCACGTGTTGTCTTCCTAGTTTTTCCGGCAATCGTCCACGTACCAGTACTTTGTTGTTGCTGTTAACAGTCAGAGATGGCAGGTACCATGACCAGGGAGTGAGTTCTTCTCTCAGGAGAAATTCTCGATGCTGGTCGGCAACAGTCTTCACAAACACGCCATACTCCGATTTCTGAAGCCCGGGCTTCCTCCGTTCGAAAAGCACATAGATGCTGTCTTCACCATCAGTAGCTACATCATAAATTTGTACATTTGTACTCACGCCATCATCAGCTGGGTGATGGAAGGCAGACAAAAACTTGCC
This sequence comes from Dendrophyllia cribrosa, assembly GCA_024195265.1. Lineage (NCBI taxonomy): Eukaryota > Metazoa > Cnidaria > Anthozoa > Scleractinia > Dendrophylliidae > Dendrophyllia > Dendrophyllia cribrosa. The sequence continues at coordinate 28,102,566 of JAJLRJ010000007.1, read as the reverse complement.
ACGGTCATCAAACACTTTCACGTTACGATCTTTATTGTCGGCTGCAATAAAATTACCTTGCGTGTTGTTAGCGATACGCCATGGTAACTTCAGCTTGTGCTCCTCTTCATGATCCTGACCAAATGACCATGGTTGCACGCAGCAGTGCTCTATGCCTTGTTTCTGGAGTAATCTTGTGACTCTAGCGTCACGCAATGGATCAATCTTGTCCTCTCCTGTATCAACGAATGGCCAGCTCCAGAGATGTACATCTTTACCAACTGCTTGCGTGACGTCATAGACAACAAAATTTATCATACTGACGGTAGAAATTATTTCTTTCCGTTCTTCCTTGTTTAACAAACTCCCTTTAAGCTCGTCTTTGAAGCTACCACAAACTGCTGGAAGGGAGTGCAGTTTATTGAGGCAATGGTTACACTCTGGTAATGCGTCTGCGGGATAGTCTAAAGCCTCTAAGATAGTCGCCATGACGCGATATCGAAGAGCAATGATGCGATCCGAGGCAGTCAAAGCTTCATTATTTGAAGCCGCTGTCGCTCTTTCACGAGCCATTTTAAACCTGTCTTTGGCGTTAGAGATTGCTCTCCTGGCTCTTTCATCCAGCTCAGTTAGATCAATGTTCATCATAGCATCGGCAAGAGGAACTGTATCCATGGCGGAACCAGCGGTCGATGAAGACGAATTGACCTCTGAGCTTCCTTCTGTTGCCGGCGATGGTTCTGTTCTGGCGTCTCCTAGGCTTTTCGCATCGATCGCTTCGTACAAAAATTTCAAGCCTACCTGAAAGGCATCGATAGCTGTCAGAAGATCGGTTCTTGCTACTCCTTCCAGTTTTGATTTGATATCATGAATTTCGCGTTCGATCAATTGGCGAATCATCTGTTCCGTTAGACCGCCTTCTTTAAGCCTTTCGGCGGCCACATCCCTACATTTGTTTACAACTAGCACAATCGAGCTGCAAACAACTGTTCCAATAAAATCCATAACTGACACAAGAAACCGATTTGACGCCACGACAGTTGTATTTCGTTGAAAAGAGTAAAGAAGTTTGAAGCGTGACGAACTTGCAATTTATACCCACGTGTGCAGACGTGGGAAGACTGGATTCGCTGGATTGTGGACTGGATTTTAGGATTGGATCATTTTTTAATTTGGATTCACTCATAATGGATCAAGATATTCGCGATTCTTAGGATATTTTATGGGTACTGTCAACTCCCGCCTAGCCAGTTAGCAGGCTCCTTTCAGCGGGTGTCTGCTTCATCCCCAGTCTCCCCTCGTTATTCTAGCGCGATGGGCGTGTTGAGTTGTGGATGCACTTTAAGGCCCCGCTCATGCGCGCATCCTGTTTCCTCTCGCTGTACGGGAGCGAGGCAGAGAGGTTATTGGGAGGAGTGGAAGAAGGAGAGGAGCGGCGGCGGCCTTCTTCGTTTCCCCTCCTCAGACCGCGCTTCCGACGCCTGCTATGCAGGCTACCTAACAAGGAGCCCCATTGTTCACCGGCTGGGATGCTCGTCTACCCTTCAAGAATCAAAAAGGAGGTTTTGGTACTGCTTAGGGTGTCCGGTTTTAAAATATTTACAGTGTTTGCTTTTACGATAGCTTTTGGGACATAAACCAGTAAGATAGAGATTTAATATCGCGCTTTCTAAAACCTTCAAAAGTACAAGAAGAATGTCTGCGTAAAAATCATGAAACTTGTCAGTGGTTCTGTTTCTGGTACTGGTCGGTATCGCATTATTAGGTCATAATTAGGTACAGTTTTGGGAACATACTGCTCTAAGCTTGCCTTTCAGTGTGGTTTGTAAGATGACTCTAAGAAACGTCTGAGTACAGATGCCTGTTGCACAGCCTCTTGGTTGGTTGGCACTATGCCCGTCAAAGTCTGTAGAGTTCATCCTGATGAAGACCAACCATGGTTGGTTGGACTTTCCCTCACTACCTCCCTAAACCGATTACTGACTTCTCTGGGATAGAATTAGATGGGACCAATTTGCTCTGCTACTCCCGCAAGCTGGTAGACCTGGTACCCAATGGCGTGTGCCCAGTGGTATTGACTTAGCAACACTATTCATGGAACCGAAATAAAAATGTTTTAAAGAAATATAAGCCACTTAGAACGTTTTTAGTCAATACGTTAAATGTGTTTTTGACCAGACCACCTCCTTTAAATCTACTGAGAATCATTCCTTAATTTACTCGAGGACCAGCGCGCCTTCATCACCTCAGCCTCATCCCGGAAAAAGGTGAATACTAGAAAGGGAAGGGAAGAGGAGGGTAGGGAAGGAAGAGCTGAGAGCGAGGAGCTGCGGGAGCAGAGAAAAGAGAGGCCCACCGTCTCACGCGCGTCCCTTCTATTTTTTTTTATTGCATTTGCTTTACTGAAGGGACCCTCTGAGGAGGAGAGAGCCCAGCCAGTGAGTTTTTGTAGCATTAGACTAGAATTCAATTATACCTCTAAATTTCTGGAAGCGATTGCGTCATACGAACGAAACTAGCAGCCTTTGCCTGACAGAGACAGAGCGAGTCAATACCGGCATGCTTCCTGTATGTAAGCTTCCTGCTACAAATGTACATACATATATACATACATACATACATACATACACACATACATACATACATACATACATACATACATACATACATACATTATTGAGACTCCCTTCAACAGGGCTTTACGGTCAAATTGTTAACTACTGCATAAAACTTGCAATTAAAAAAACTTATTTACAGTAATTTAATTAAATTCAAAATATATTGAAAATTATTCAAGTATATTCAAAATTATTTCATATGAAACATATTATTAAAAAGTGTCCGCTTAAAACTATCAATTTCTTTAGTGTTCTTAATGTTATCGGCTAGCCCTTTCCATTCCCTTGGAAACCGAAAGTAAAATGCCCTTTGTCCCGTTGACAATCTACATCGGGCGACCACAAAATTGTTACACCCCCTTGTGTTCTTATTATGAACTACTGAACGTTTAATAAAATATGGGCACTAATAAAACGTTTAATTAAAAGGGGGAACTATGACCACATTGTGAGAGCGATCGATCACCGACGACCACAGAAAGGAGAATGGGCAAACGAAGTTTTACTGCCTAATATATGGGCCGGGAGTAAAAAAAAAGTTTAACTGTGGAGAAGAGGGCATTTTGCAAATTTCCAGACTGACTTGAGAGTGACAGAATAGTCAAGCCGTGTGCGTGCTGGAAAATTCTCCTCGCGCACCCGTCCTGGTCATTGCGCCCAACATGACCGCAAAGCCTGCTACACACTCGGCTATATGGACTTCTTTGCCAAAATGCCTGTATTTCGGCTTGAAGCTCTTCTTGTGTCCGTTCTGATAAACGACCATGTAGCTCCCCTTAGCGACCACCCCTACGAAATCCCGTTTACGGCTGAGCCGGATTCACGAACTCGGTACAGTGGAACCTCGATTTAACGAACCTCAATATAACGAAGTCCTCGGTGTAACGAACGATATTCTTCAGCCTGGCAAAATTACAAGTAAAATGTATGGAACAGAATCTCGATATAACGGACCTCGATATAACGAAACTCTCGTTATAACGAACACAATCCACAATCCAAACGTAAAATCTACCCCGATATAACGAATAAATGTCAACGCGCGACAAAAGATGAATGCTGAACAGACCAACAGTGTATGCTTTAGTGCAACGGTATAACCTGTACAGTTTTTCAGTGTCGTAGTTATATTTATAGTGTACTGTAGCTTCATTAAAGTTCAAATGTTATTTGTTGAGATGCGGAAATACGTAACACCGTTACAAAACAATTATTAACTATACCTCGATATAACGAACATTTTGGTTGTTTTTCCGCAAATTCGTTATAACGAGGTTTTCGATATAACGAACCCTCGATATAACGATCCAATTTCCCCAGTCCCTTGGCACTTCGTTAAATCGAGGTTCCACTGTATATCCTAGTATTGTTGCTATAAAATACAGGAAATCAGAGAATTTACTCTGTGGTAAATTTTAGTGCTAAGAATAACCCATAAATTTCCTACTGAGCGTTGTAGCCATCAGTAAGGAAATGGAGACCACACGAGGAAAAGCCCACGACCTCCGGATTAGATTTCTAGCTACCGTTTGTGCCACGAGGCCGCACGGGAGCAGATCGTGGGTGGTATGCTATTATTAAAAAGACCTATGATACTGATTTCAACTTAACAAGGCTCTGTGAATCCGATCCCTGTAATATAAAGCTATCGAATGCGACCAGCTCTAGTTACTACCATGTTTTTCATGAATTCCCGAAATGGTCGCTTGCGAATGCTTTGACTATATTTTACCAGAGACTGATGATGCGAATCCGCGTCCGGCTTCGAGGTTGGCGGTGACTAGAATGGAGTGGGTGCGTACGTATTCCGGAATATAATAACAATATGTTGATTGGTCACAAAACAATCGCGTCTTTTAGGCACTGTTTAGGAGCCTGAAAAACTAAACATCTATCGTCGCTTTGTAGGCATATTTTGCCAGATTGATACTGCAAGTATGCCTAAACAAACACTCTTCAACAACAACAACCTTCATTTCTACTCACATAAAATAGTTTACATTTATTAGTTGCGAATTAAAAAGAAAATAGCATGATTAATTCAGGGACTATTATGTTAGCTCTTTTTCCGGAATACGGTCAATCGAGCGAGCCCTTCATTAGTTTTAGGCCCTATTCAAAATGAAAGTTATACCAAGCATAGCCTCTTTCTAAGCTGTCACTGATTTAACCCCAATCATATTGACAATGACCGGTCATCTTGATTTAAAAAAATAATCTAAACTCTTATAAACTATGAGCGGGATCTTATAAAAAGCTCAGCAGAGCTTGCTGGATCTCCTGCCTATTGGGTATGTAATAGATTATTTTTAAAAGAATGGTAAATAAAGGCACTTCTTCTTTAAATAATGTCTCAAGTTAATACTGTGATAACTGATCATGCACAAATGTTCGCGATAAATCTTCAATTGAATGCCAAAGCGGTTCCCTTTGTTTTCGAGTTGACTGACACAAGAGGTCACGTGACGTCTGTAATCAATATTCAACGCTACGCTCTGTGGCTCTGTTTCACGAGATTGAAAACAACAATCGGCGCTGAATTTACCACGAAGGAAAAAGGTAAAATTGTTATCTTCCCGCTTTTCATTTTCCTTAAGATTTACAGAAAAGTCCGAAAAATACGTTCCCCTTCCGTTTCTATTAAAACGTTACCATTTGGTCGTTTTACCGCAATGAAAGTTTTCTTTGAAGTCAGTGAATCGCTTCGTCGTCGATCCGCTCTCAGTTAACTCTGACTTCAGTGTTGAATGGTACCCGCTCGGCCTTTGGCTTGTACGAACTGTCATCATTTAACGCGCCGTCTCTCCAGAGAAGCGGTACCGTAGTAGTTTACTTTAATTCCATTTTCTCAAAAACCGTTTAGATTTTTCCATGATTTCGATTGTGTTTCCTCATTAAGTAAATTGTTGCCATTGACGTTGCTTCAGTCGACAGTCGCCAGTGCTGCCGGCCGTATGTTCTGACTATTGTGACCAACGTACAAAGGCATGTACGGTTATCAAATCACGCTGTAATTTTTATAGTCATAGATCACAACTTAGTGGCATAACTTGTTCTATGATTTTAACATAAAATAGGCAATATTTAACCATGTGATTTTTAATTCTCTTCCACTGATTTATATGGGTTTCCGCACTACGTTAACTACAGTCAAGAAGGTTTTCAGTGAAATTTGAGTGAAATATACAAACTAGTCATTATTTAAAAAAAAATCATCTACGTTGCCAGCTTCGATCAGCGGCTCATAAAAAACCATCTAAATTCAGTAAAAGCCTGCTTTGAATGGGTTTGAAACGTTAAGTCAAATGAACATTGCAATGGCTTTTCGTTTCTAAAAACAGTTCCCAGGATCGAGTGCCGGCAGTAAAACAAGGTTCCATCGAAGTCAAGTCGATTGATACTGTAAACCGGCACTGAACTGATAGAGAGAATTCCATATCCGACAACGTCATCTTCTAAATCAAACGCTATATATCAACTTTACCTGTTAGAAATATAAAAGGAAACCCCTTATTTTAGAATCTCATCTCTGTCCTTTATTTAACTCCGCACAGGGAAAAATATGTAAATGCTTCTTCACGGCTTAGGATCCTTTTGGCCACGTTGCCGCGTTTCGTTCCTACCAGAAACTTCTTTAAAAATTCTGCAGACAATTAGTTACCTAAAAAGTATTGTCCAATTTACACATCGTTGAAAATAAAAGTAGAAAAAAAGATCAGACATGATGAGGGGCAAATGACTTGGGACTGGCACCTTAAACAAATTGCGTGGTCTCTTAAAGTTCGCCACTTAGAAAATATCAGTGCAATGTCTGGAGTCTACTGATACGGATGGGAGCGATTGAGTACGGAACGCCTTGGCTTATGAAATTGCGTTGGCGTTCGGTGGGTAAAGATGGATTTCTTCAGTATCAAAGGGAATTATGAAATTTCATGTCTTTATAATTTATATCGGTTTTCGCGGCTAAAAAAACGTCTTGTTGAATATCGGTCAAGAAATCAGTTCTAAAAACGAAGAATAACATTAGGACAATTTACGATGTTGTTGGTTTAGTTGAAATGCATAAAATTATTACGGAAAGATGTTGCGTACGAAATCATGTATAGGCAAAATATATCAGGAAATCTTGCATAGATCAAAATGTCTGGGTTCCAGACGGAATATTTTTACAACCAGATCTCGCCCCTTTTTATGTCAGTAAACGGGAAGAAATATCTGAAACACTATTTAATTTGAATGTTGCAATCATGATAAATCTGATAAATCCGTATCACTAATATCTCTGCGTTTATTTGACCTTACCGTTACCGCATTAAATACGCGCTTGTATAGATGATAAAGTAGGATCAGGATTTTACAGTTTGAACATCCACGATCCTAGAAACTTGCCGAAGATTATTCGGTGAAGTCTGCATAAGTCTGCATAAGTTCAAAAGCTATTAAAAGCAAATCCAGATTTCAAATTGAAAACTATTAAAACAAACAGTACCATCAGACCGTAAAGAAAGTTCTGCTCAGCTGCAAGGCTTTCCGTGGTTGGAGTGGTCACACTTGAGGATTTGCTTCAACGGAATCCCAAAACTTAAAACCGCGTTAAAGAACTGAAATTGTGCTCAGGTATTAAGGGGTTACGAATGATTGACCAATATCATGCATAATATTCCGAATTCAGTCAGTTTCCGTCAGAAACTTGTATCTCAATTGAAAAGTAAGCTTAAACCCGGGACTAGAACTGGCTTGATCTTGAAAAGCAAGCTTATTTTTTACTAGTATGGTCGGCTGTCGGCTTGCTAAATAAAAAAACACTTGAGAACATTACGAAGTTACGAAAGATTCCCCAGGAACACAACAAAGGTATTCCGCTGTGACGAACACTATTTCTTTATTTAGTTTGCACGTGGCTATTCTAACTTCTCTTTTCACTCAAAATAATGATAAGCCAGTTCACGATAGGACCAGTTATTTAAACGAAGTCTAACTTAGACCGCGGTTTAAGACACGTCTGTTCCCAAATTGGTCATCACTTAACGGAGGATTTCATTTCTCTTGTTAGAAGTGTTTTCAAAAGCTAATTATAAGTAACACGCGAGGACAAGTCAGAGACGAAACTAAAGGGCAAAAATACTTTGGAAAAATCTCCACTGATTATCTCTTTAACTGGAATAAAAATTGATGCCAACCCTGGGTTAGTTTAACCGCGCTTTGAACATCCCGACCCTGTTGTATAAATGACAAAGGTGAGCTACACTCTAGATGCACTATGTTGTTAAAAAAAGGTAACCATGTTTTATAGTCCAGACCGCATGTTTTCAATAAATTCGAAAGAAATATAAATAATAAACAAAAATTAACAGTGGTCTCTAAGTTGGCGCACTCTGTTGCTATTATTACTTCATAGAAAGAGAAAAAACTTCTTTCCTCAAACGAATACCTTTTTCAATAACATTGTGATAAATGCACTTGAAATTAGAACAAACGCACGATTTGTTGGGACAATTTGTACTAAATTAGTATTCAAGAAAATGGATGATTGCATGAGCTTTTGGTCAGCGCCCAAACTGACCGTAATAACGAGTTGGTCGTATTAATAACGGCGTTGTCGTGAGGTGGAGTATTCCGTTCTAAAGTTATTATTCCCTACCTCAGTCGGAATGATACGGGCGGACACAAGGTACATAGTTTAAAAATTGCGCGCTGTTTCCACGAGTTCTTGGTTTATGTTAGGTGTGTGATCAGCGTTCGGCCTTGTTTTTTTTTTAGCAGCCATCAAATTTTTTTTCGTTAAAGTTTTACTTGGACTGGTGTCTTCAAAGAATAACAAGTTACTTTCCGGCGTATCTTACTGACAATACGGAAACACGGAAACTGTGTTTATATACCACACATTCAGTGTGTACACCTCCGAGCCCATAAAAGCCGGTAACAGGTAACAGACTGAACGGCGATTATGTCCCCAAAGTAAGGACTCGCTGTAAGAAGCAAACTAAAATAAATGGGTAAATGGGTAAATGGGTTCTGAAAAAAGTTAGATTTCAGAGTCCGCAAAAATTCCAGCTTATTCAAATCTATGCTTTCTATGCCTATTTGGCCAACTGATTATTTTTATATTTTAAACAAATGCTTACTATTGGTGTGATGTGATGTCCGTCAATGGACTTCACGGACTCTTTCTAAAGCCCCTTTCCCACATACACGAATTTTCGTACGGTCGATCACGATTTTTTAATTTTTAAAAATCGCAGTGGCGTCGGGGCGAAATTCGTGGTCGACCGTAGCAATTCGTGGTGCGCCTTAATGGACCGTGACGACACCTGAAAGGACCACGATTTTTTTTGACATGTCAAAAAAAATCGTGGTGCATCGTAGCACAAACAAATTCTTAGACAAACGTAACACCTTCGTAGTAGCATCGTAGTACCACCGTAGCGTTGCCGTGGTCGACCGCAACAGCATCTTGGTGATTCGCGCGCAAATTGCCACGGTAGACCGCGATTTTTAAACATTCCAAAATCGTGATCGACCAATAGGAAAATTCGTGTATGTGGGAAAGGGACTTTAGATGTAGATGATAATTATATAGTTTACGGTGAGTTATTTGGGATTTCGAGACCTGCATGCAGTCGGGTCACATATTAAATAGTAAATCGTGTCACGAAATACACAAAACAGCACGCCATGGATGACATAACCTACAGCGAATAGGCCCGTGTGGGCAAGCGTGGGGGTTGATGAAAAATGAAACGAGGTCAAATGCATATGGTATACGTAAGTATAGTTTAAACCTGACGTATTCTTATTATTTACAGATATTATAAAAATTCATTTATTAGAGAAAATTAAATTAAACTGATAAGTTTGGTAAGCAAGTTTGATGTCTTCTATTGCTGTATGGTACAATCGTGTTAGTCAGTTCTTTGTTCAAACTCTTCTTGCGACCATACTCTCTCCTCAGCGACCGCCCTCACAAAACTCCGTTTATCGAATATTCACAGTATTAACCCCGGCTGTTCTAGCTCCCGTAATGACCATTTACCATAACTGAGCGACCGCGAACACCTTTCAGGAAATTACAAACTGTTCTTTTTTTCTTTGTTTTTGTTTTAAAATTAAAAGTTCTTGTAAGTGACCACCTCTGCGAGACTAACAAACTGTAAGATTACTGAATCATAGATCGTGGCGACCATATCTCCGGAAACAATCTCGTTCCATCATGATCGGTCATTTCTCTTCCGGCTGAGGGAAAGGATCCTGAGCTCCAAAGATTGTTGTTGTACTGTGGGTACGATTGACTGCACCATAAAACGGAAATTGTCTTTCAAAAGCAATTGGACCTATCAGCGATAACCGATCCGTGACGACATGTCAGAAATCAAGGACGGTGTTCAGAAGCTAACTGCCCACTGCCCGACACGGCGACGTACGTCCCAAAACGTCATGGCTCTGCACGTGCGGTTTTAAACTTTGGTACATTTCTTCGCTGTTCTCTGCAAAACAACAACTTGAAATGACCATATGCAAGATACTTTTTTTTAAATAAAACGTAAAGTTACTAAGCCAGGTAAACTTCAATTTCTCTCCGTCTAAACCTGAACTCAGGGCACGCCGTATACCTAATTATCCCTACTGGCTCCAGGACAATTCGAACAAGGGAGAATAATTTCAAGGTACAGTGGAATCCCGATTTTTCGAATACTCGATTTTTCGAAACTCCCGATTTTTCGAACCAAAACTCGTTTCCCTTGGATTTGATTTCAGTCAGTACCACCTTCGATTTTTCGAACTCCCGATTTTTCGAACCAATTTCCGTTTCCCTTGAAGTTTTGAAAAATCGGGATTCCACTGTAGTTAAATTAAAATAAAGTGAATTTTTTTAAGTAGTGTAAAGGTGTTGTTACATGTAACAATCTTTCGTGCAACTTGTCTCGTAAAGAAATTGTTGCAAGTTGCACGCACGCTTTTTACGTGTAACACCACTTCATGCAACTGGATTTTTTTTTAAGTTGCATGAAGAGTTTTAAAACTGGCTAATAGCCCGCGGTAGACATGTTCGACTGAAGCCGTATTTTTACATCTTTAAGTGGAAAAAGTGGTCAAATTAAGTTTATCAAATCGAGGTCGCTGCTTAAATACATACTAGTTCAATGTAGCTATGCGCCTGTGATGTTGGAACAGTAAGTTATTCTTGTAGATTCGATATGTAACGGTTCCTGAGCAGTCTTCAATTCATATATCATGCTACCCCACACTAAAATGAAAACTTGTTCTGCATTTATATCTTTGGTTCTTTGTATCGACCGGCTTTGTAAGCTCAAGTGATATTCAGTGAATTGCAAATGATTTCTTCTGAAGATAGATCGTTAAAGTGTTTCAATATCAGGGATTGTATTTCGACAGACTTAGGGCCCGATTATATGAGCCGGGCTGGCCCGGTTAGCCGAGCTGGCCCGGTTTGCCGAGATCTCAGCACGCCTGTTAAACGCAACAAAAATCAACTTTGCGATTATATGACAACCGGGCCAGCCCGGTTAGCCGGGATCCCGGTATCGCGATGCCGGGATCCCGGCTAACCGGGCTGAAAATTTTCCATGTAATCGCGTTTACCGGGCCAGCCCGGCTTACCGGAACAGCACAAAAATTTGCCTCTGAGCAAACCTGCTCGTCTGTAAATGGCCCTTTTTCTCTTTAAACGATAAAGAGGTACACAAGAGTGCGTAGGCACGAAGTAAATGAGCTAAAATGCAGAAAAAAATCCTTAATTGAAACATTCTACGCTTTGCGCCATTTTCAAAACAACAACTTTCAGCCAAAACCGTTGATGCTAAATTTAGTTGTCGCCCGGGCTGGCTCGCTTCATGTAATACCGGGCTGAAAGTCATCTCGGCAAAATGGGCCATCTCGGCTAACCGGGCCAGCCCGGCTCATATAATCGGGCCCTTAGTATCAAGCATAACCCTGGTTGAATATTATAATGAATACGAGAAATCACGCAGAACGTATTCGGGTAAATAGGGGTAAATATGGCCGGATGGCTTGAAGTCGTACTGCTTCATGGCGTATTTACAAGTGTTATTTTCATGAACACTTGCCTTAACTTTTTGTGTTTCATATATTAAAGACACTCATTCTCAGATATCACGGAAAATGCACTTTCTCTTTTGATGGAATTATTGCTCAAAAAAAAGTTATTTCCTTTCATTTATGTACACGTTATGGTTCTTGGTTCTAAATGGTCCACTTCAAGTGCTGAGAACCGAATATAACCGCATAAGATACGGCTGATGCACCTTAGCATGCTTGGACAGGAGAAAATCTATATAGCTAGGATTACTAGAAATAAGAAAGTGCCAGGGGCAAAGTGTCATAATAACATTCTAAAATGTCCGGCTAAGATTCCTCCGTCAGCCTATTATAAATTGTGTTGCTGATTTTCACATGCGGCCAACAAACTCGAGTAGAACTTTTTAGCGAAGTCCGCTTTTCCAAAGCGATTTATATGCTGTAAAAGGATATTTTAGCTTTAAAGACTGAGCATTTTCGTCGGGTTCTATGGTCCCGGTTTGGAGTCGACAATTCAGGACTAAGCGTAGCTAAAGTCGGCTCCCAGATGTAAATGATTCAAGTGAATGTAAAACATAAATACACACTAAGCGGCGTCCTTTGTTTTCGAGTTGACTGACAGATCACGTGACCTCAGTAATCAATACAACGCTACGGTCTGTGTCCTTTTGAAGATTGAAAACAACAGTCCGCAGCCAGAACCACGAAGTAAAAAGGTAAAGTTCTTATCTTCTTGCCCTTCTTTCCTTCTAAGATTAACACAAATGTTAGAGAAATATATTTTCTTTGTGCCCGTGTAAAATCGTTACCGGATGAACGTAAAACCCCGTTGAAAGTTGTCTTCGAAGTTGTATCGCTTCGTCGTTGATTTACAAGTAAGTCGTAACTCAATTCGTTCAAGAGTACCCGTTGAAGCTTGCGATTCGTATGAACTGTCGTAGATTTAGTCTATTTCTGCTCTCAATGACACAGTTAGACATTTTTACGTTATGTCTTGACAAAACATAGCAGTTCTTCACTTGGTTTCAGTAGAAGCCCGTTCGTGTAACGTGAAATTTTGCCAAAGGTGTTGTGAAACAAGAGGTTCACGAGGCCGGCTGCCTGATAATTCATGTTGCCAACAAAGCTTAGTCAGTTATCCGTATGCGCTTTGCGGAGATGCTTAAGATATCAAAGTTATTGGCATAGTTATGCTTTACGATTTCAATTTCAAATGTGAGACTGTGTAATGCTGAAATTTACTTGTCAAATTCCTATTTCATGTTTTGATTTTAAACGTGCCTCTGACGGCAAGGGTGGTTTTAGTTGGTTTGAAACCATGCATCTACATTGTAATGTAAAAGATGGGTTTGATCCGCTAAATAACTTTGCAGAGAATCCAAACAAAAGCAGAACAGGAATTTAAATGGATTTGTTATGTATTAAGCAAGTAACATGAATATTGAGAAAGCTGCGTTAAAGAACCCGAAAAACATTTTCCACTCTACCAACAGAAAAAGAAATCCATTTTTGTCAACTCAGATTATAGTTAACCAAAACGTTCACCGAATACGTAGCGTCCGTTAATGACAAAGGTAGCCCAGAGTCTTTCTATTCTCACCGATTTATTTAAACTATTTTCATTGACGGACCGGAGAGAAAAAGTCACCAAATGTTCTTGACCGACGGAAACGTTTCTCGCGAACCCGGCTCGCGAATCGTCTCCGTTAGTTTAAACTGTCTCATCTTTATTTCTCAGTGCTTCTTAATCTTCAAACCTCGTATTTTCACAAATACGTAAAGATAGCAGAACGAAACTGAAGCGGTTTGGTGAAGAAAACATTCGGACCGGTAACTTTAAGCAGCGCACCCCACTTTGTTTAATAGTTTCCGATTCAAACTAACCCACATAAATTGCCTTGGCGAATTTAAACTGCTTTCTTTAACGTCAAATATTTGTTTCAAGATTTGTTAATATGTAGGCGGTTTAAATGACCAACTTCTGGAGATAACAACGAAAAATTGTAAGCATTTAACGAGGAATTCATGACGTACTGAGTCGGTCCATAGAAAAGTCATGGAAAAACCAACGCTTCTTTTCCGAAAGCCCGTTGATAAACTTGGTCTTGGTTTATAACCACTTCATGATTCAGGAAGACCCGAGTCAAATACCACAACAAAGCGATCTCTCTTCTCTGACTGATGCGTGACTATTCACTGAACTTTTTGGCCTTCTAAAACAAAGATCCTGGTGTAAATATACAGAATCTCTGTCCTGCCTTCAATAAATGTAAAGACGAAGGTGGCATGAAATGAAGAAATACGCGAAATGCTATTTTGATTACCCGCATTCGACAACTGTAACATGCACGTACAGCAAGCCGTAAACATGCAGGATGATATGCATGCATTTATCACAGTGACCGCGCTTGTGTGTGTTAAAATTCTCATGTTCTAGCTTTCTCTGTCGTGTGGTTTCAATTTTGTATTTTTCCTGGTTTTACTTTGATTTACAACCGGATACGATAAATTTCCGAAAGCAAAATGGGTAGATATATAAGCTTATTTTATAGCGACAATAAAGCAACAACGTATTGGTAACTGATTTAAGAATACGTAGTTTAATCTATAGTTTCGTCTTATGCACTGTACCTTCTCTGCATCGGCTCATGTTTTCATCTGCTACTTAGAATGAACTATTGCTCGTCATTTCTCGATTGGCCGGGAATCGACACGTTGTCGATGAAATCGAACGGTAAATACGTAGTTGTAAAAGTACGGTTGTTGCGTGAGATCATTGATGAAGTATTTGTTAATCAGCCATAGCATGACTTGTATGGTTTCTGGCGACATTGAAGTTGTGTGAGTACAGTCGAAGTTCTCGTCAGCGACCATCTTAGGGATTTCAAAAACGTGTTGCAATTAGAGCTGGTTGCTTTATACGAAAACTTTACAGAAGTGTTCTTAGAATTTGATGGGAGCTTGGTCGCTTACAAGAGTGCCGGTTACAAGAAGAGTTTCAGTTTTATTTAAACCTTTCATACAGCTGTTCATATGAAGTTTCACTAAGATTCTTGCGAATCGAAAAGCTACTGATCGAAAACCGAATTGTATTCAGTGCAGGTCCAGAGCTATATATGTCCATATATCTCTTGCCTTTTCGCAGCTTATTTATTAGTGCATTAATTCCGGCAATGATTTTTCTCGCAATACCTCAGTCGGCTATTAAAATCCGATGTTAATTCAGCTCAAGCACTCTAGCTCCTTTGCAATATCAAATAATTATAGCAAGGTTTGATAGTGAAATCAAATCTCTACGTATTCGTTGAAACCCAGTGCTTTCTTGCATGATTCACAATGGCCAATTGGCGATTTACCCTAAAAAGAAATGATGTTTTGTTAATCAGTTATAACGAACTGACTGACATTCACATATTCTTGATAATTGGCAGACTCGCATTTACAAAACAATCGATCGTTAATCGATAAGAAACAAAGCATCTCCTATCAGATGCATAAAAACACTGAAAAAAAAACTACTAAATATTCCTGTATTTTCCCAAATTTCTCTTCAGCTAGTAAAAATAAAATAAACGACTCTTTATTCGATCTATTCGCATTTGCAGCGTATGAGCTGAATAACGTTTTATGCATTTAATGTTTTGATTATCCAAACAAAAATGCTAATTATTGCTCACAATTCTTGAAAATATGTTAGTTTATTATAGCAATCAATAATTTAGACCCCGCTTGAACCGAAAAACCGGCCATCTTTAATTTAGTAGAGCTCTCGGCTATCTCCAACGGAACTGACCTATTTCCTGCGGGTTGCCGAGTTGTATTGCTGTCAGTACAGTAATTTGCTATTGTCTATCTCGAACAAATTTTCGCTTTGCTTATTTCAACTTATTTATTAAACTTCTATTTATTTATTTTTATTTTTATTTACAAGTTCTGTCTCTGAAAAAAATGCAGTCGCGGCGAATAAACGAATTGAAAATTGCCGCAAGTTCATCATTTCTGTGTCTTCGTCCGAACCGAACAGAGGTAATCTGCAAATTGAATAGAGATAGAGTTCATTTCGAAGGCTAACAAAATATTATATATGGCCCACCTCTCTAAAAGAATTGAAAAGCTGATAACTGCAAAAATAGTCATTGCTCTTTTTGGATTTCTACAGTAGGATATGGGAAGAAAAAATAGTTTGTTGTTTATCAGCCCTCTTGGTTTGGTAAATAATTCTCTCCTTTACCAGCAAACAATATCGGTGGAAAATTTATAATAGGTCAGGGAATATGCAGGTGTGTTCTGTCGTGTAACAACGTCGTGAATTGTAATACCTGTTGTAAATTGTAATAACAGTCGTCGTAAACTGCAACACCTGTCGTAAATTGTAGTAACAGTTGTCAAGAATTTTAATAACCAAGCTATCGTAAATTGTAATAACAAGTTGTCGTAATTTCCAGTAATTTGTAATAAGCCGAGCTGCCGTAAATTGTAATAACACATTGTCGTATTTTGTAATAAGTCTTAAAATAACTGCTGAGGGCTTATGCAATTTTCTTGTCAATCAGTTTCAACAATAGTCCAGCCATCAAAACTGAATATTTCAGCCATCATATAAACCGCAGTAATGGCAACAAATAAATCATCTGACCGACCACCTAATGAACTATTCCAAAAAGTCAACCGACCTACATACTGACCAACTTGCATGCATGCCTCTTGACCCTCTAGAAGCTCTACGGAGCTCGTTGCACGCCTTCGCCGTGTCTGCCAGGATTCAAGCAGGTCGATTAGGCCTACAACTAATCAAAAACATCGCAACGCCCCTGCTCGAGCCAGATTGAAGCGCTGCAATAAATCTGGAAAGAGTTCTCACATTTGAGGGTATAACGGAAACTGGCGCTGAAAAGTTCGTGGTTTATAAACATGTCAACTTAGCAAGGAAGGAATGACATTATTCTCAGGGTCATTTTTGTTAAGCATTGTATCTTTTCTTAATGATAAATAATATCCCATGTTATTATACAAATTAGAGTGATTTCTCTCTCTTCGTATCTTTACACTGGTGTATATCGATGACGTCACGTTTGTTAACGTTTCTCCTTGTTTAAGGCCCTATTTACATGGAAAGAGGATGTAGGATGATCTAAGAAGGTTCATTTGGTTTACATGCAAAAATGCGGCTTCCAGGATCAACTTTTCATTTGGTTTACATGAAAAATTCGGCATGATGGCCCAGTACCTTTGAGTTCGACGCGGTTGCAAATCAAGATGGCGGGCGACAATAACAAAAGCGAACATAACCCTGGGGCTCCCGAGGTCGTTTACATGGAGCTAGAATGATCCTAGCCGGCTAGATCCTACCTCTCAGATAGGATGATCCTAGCGCTAGGGCGAAATGCAACCATTCGCATGTTAACTGAAAGCAGAAAATATGTCGCGCTCGGATGATCCTAATGCTAGGATCATCCTCTTTCCATGTAAATAGGGCCTTAAACAAGGAAAAACGTAAACAAACGTGACGTCATCGATATACACAGTGTAAAGATACGAAGAGAGAGAAATCCTTGTAATTCACTCCATTTTATATAATAACATTGGATATTATTTATCATTAATAAAGGATACAATGCTTAACAAAAATGACAGATTAATGTCATTCCTTCCTTGCTAAGTTGACATTTATTACAATTTAAGACAGGTATTACAATTCAAGACGTTATTACAATTCACGACAGAACAAGGTGTCTTTTTTATATGGCGTTATTTCCCCGCCACATGTATTTCGCGTGAAGTGATAAAAATTCAGTTTCAGGGCATTTCTGATCACCAACAGCTGCAATGTTTCACAAAAATTGATCCACTTTGATGGTTTCCTTGCATTTGTTTTGTATATCTCTCCCTGGTACCGAAACAGCTCGCTTACTTAATAATAATAAACTCAGTAATAATTATTAATAAATTAATACCTTGCTTCAACCAAAGGCGAAATACTCAAGCTTAACTTCTCGGTTTCTTGGAGCGATAACTTAATACTTACTCAATTACAATCACTAACTGATTTTACTTGCAGACTTTAACTGCAATTTGTTGCATTCCCGATACGCAAGATTCGCGTACCATATTACAAACACTTCCAAATTCACTAGGCTTTCCCACATCTAGGCAATATTTTACGCTCAAATAGGCAAGGTTTCCTAATTTTAAGGAGCTTTTTCCAGCTGAATCAATGTTTTTTATCTGTCCGGAAAACGTTGAGAACTGGGAGCCGGGCACTCGCTTGTCTCGATAACGCGCTCTATAAAAACAACAACAACAACAACAACAACAACAACAGACAAAACAAAAGAAAACATAAACGAATATAAATTAACCAATGAATGATACTTATTTATAAATGCTGCTAAGAGCGTGTAAAATATCTTCCAAAAATTCTCCAAATATTTTGTTTTTTTCTTTGTTGTTGTTTCCTTTTTCTTTAGCTTGCAACACAAACTCAAGATGTCTTTACGAACAATGCACCTTCAAGACCTCAACCCTTACATTCTGTGCGTGTTATGCGGTGGATATTTGGTGGACGCTACAACAATTGTCGAGTGCCTTCATTCGTGTAAGTATTCAAATAATTTGTTGGAAATCCACCTATGCTTTAAGCCTCCGATTTTCTCTAAATGAGATTATTTTTGGGAGCAAGGGTAGGTGTTTAGCCCAGTACATAATACCAGCGGCAAATAACACCAGAGCCAGGCCCACTCGCGCTTCACGCTCTCTACACAAATTCATTGCTAAGATACGGCGAAAGGTTTTCAAATCGACTTAGGGCCCTTCATGTGAGTGGCTACAGATAAGTTTTCAGCCCTGTGCATGACGGAAAATATCATTATCCGCCTTTCAAACGTCGCAAAGCAATTTCAATAATCTAATTAACGACCCCTTATTAATCTTTTGCAAATGAGAAGTAGGTCAAAGCGACATTAGGGAACCATCTGAAGGCAAATGCTATTCAGAAGCAGTCGTCCTTGTTACATAAACAAAGCATAGTTTAAATCCGTGTCTACTGCAAAGGATTGAACGGTGAGGATGGACGATAAGCTTCGTTTTCTGTAACATGAAGCCACAGAGAGCATAACACTGCTCCTCTAGTCCATCGCAGCCTCCTCCCCGCCCCCCACCCCTCATCAATTTGCGTTCGACTTCCCTGATGGTAAACTCATTTATATGCTTGACTTGGATAACGTTATGAGTATCGTTTTCTTGTCTAACAAACAACACATTGACAATATCTTACGTTTTTGCAGTTTGTCGCAGCTGTATCGTGAAATACCTTCAAACCTCATATCACTGCCCTGTTTGTGATGCTGAAGTCCACAAAACGAAACCTCTGCTACATATCCGGTGAGTGCCTATTTAGACCACTAAAGTAACACTTAATTTACTGCCATGATACCATTGAAGTCGCCATTGATGTCTAAGTACAGAATATCAGTAATCGAAGACAACGTTTAAATCATTGACATAATATTCTGTGATAACATTCTGTGTACAGACCGGACAGAACATTGCAAGATATCGTGTACAAGATAGTTCCTGGGATATATAACGGTAAGAAAGTGCTCGGCTCTTATTTGATATTTTCTGTTTATATCACTAAGAAATAGAGAAGAGGCCCTTGAAAGAATTTGTAAAATTGAGTCCACCTGTGTAAAGTTGAACAAAGGAACACATCATACTGAAGGAACTTATAGAATCCTAAGGGTTACTGATTTATCACGGGCTAACAAAAAAAATCTGAATTAAAAGTTTCAAAACTGATCATTTTCCTTGTGTGCCATCTACTTCATGAATTGCCAAGTGTATCAAATGCGTCTATTCTACGCTGCCGTTTTATTTTTTAATCGCAGCGTTTCTCCCCCAAAGCGTTACGTCAGCGTGTCAACCCAAATACTGCTGCGCAGATTACTAGAAATTAGTTGTTGTAATCTATAAACTCATTATGTTCATCTTTTGTTTTTAGAAGAAGTAAATCGACGCAAAGAATTTGAAGCGAGCCAAAAAGAAAAGAGTGAACCGGGTTGGGAATTTTGCTCTTACTTCTTTATGCCATTCTGTTTTATTTTGTTTTATTTTATTTCATTTTCTATGTCACAGTTGGACAGTTGAGGAACCAAATGTTTTTTATATGCCGATAAAATCACGAGAGTTGTTCTTTTGAAGAACTCAAAAGTACCATAGGACATAATAATATTTTATTTAACTTCCGTTTAGAAACTGAAGAGAAAACGCTGAATGCTGAGAAGGAGAAAGAAGATTTACCGTTTGAGGACCCAGTTTGCATTACTCTCGAATATTTTAGGTATGAGTCATATCAATATACAAAAAAAGCACGGTTTGTTTTGTTTAGAAGATATCAGTGTGAACTATCACTATCCTAACGCGTTATTTTTAACACAGGAAAACGAGAAACCGTATGGAAAAGGAGGTAAGAAAACGTTATGCCTCATATCGCTATCATACTTGGTTTTGCTTATCAATAAACCGAATAACCTGCGATGAAGCTGTTGCAACAAGTTTCTTGCTCACCCAGTTCGTTATTTTTTTTTCATAACTTTGTAGAAACGTGGAAAGTGGTTTGTATTTCTTAATTTCGTTAAAATGTTCACGACGTTATGTTATTTGTTTTGCAGATCTTCCCGACTCGTTATCTGCGTTGTTCGTCTGCAATAACAGTCAGAGTACTGGAGAAATTTCTGGTTATGAAGTTTGCCATTCCAGAAACACACAGTGTAAGAATCGTACCCTTATTTACTTTGCTGCTTAGTAATCAATAAAAGGATTCAATCGTATAAATGACTGCGGGAAATTGATACTAAAAGAGGGCACTCTCATGTTAATGTCAGTGGAAGAAATCTAACCAGAAATCTTGCACTTTTAAAAACAAACTTAATCCTGGGGTCAATTTAATAAAACTTTTACAAGAGTAATTTACAAGTGTGGCCATTGTTTCAGAGGTTAAAACAATAGCTGCACTTGTAAATTACAAGTGTAAACGTTTTGGGGTCAATTCAATAAAACTTTTACAAGTGTAATTTACAAGTGAAGACATTGTTTTAGAGGTTGAAAACAATAGCTACACCACTATTTATCGTAGTGTTGAGTGGTCCTCTGTATTTAAACGTTTTATAAATTACACTTGTAAAACTTTTATTGATTTGACCTCTGGTTGTTCGCTCTTCTCAATCCAGGCTGGGATTTTTTTTGGGGAAAAATGACTTTCTTTTATTTTCGTCCCCCCAGCCGATTGTTCATACCAATAATAACGACTACATCATGTAAATGTTACTGAAATTAATGTATCCAGGTCTCTTACTCTTTTCACTCCAGGCTAGTATTATGGAAGATGCCGGGAGGAAAAAAAGTACCTTTGCTCTATTTCATAACCCCCCTCTCCCCCCCCCCCCCCCCCCCCCCCCCCCCTCCCCGCCTGATGGAGCAAATTCAGGGAACGCAGGCAACATTATTATCTACATTAGCATTATTTTCTTTTTCCTTTTTCTCTACAGACCGAAATAATCCGCTCTGATGAAATCCTGGATGGCCACCTGACCATGAAGGAAGTGTGTCGGATATACGGCCTTTATTCCAAGGTAAATAAGACTGCAATATCCTCACTAGTAGTGAATGTTTTGGATATTGTCGCCGGTTACGCAGGGTGGATAATGCACGCTTTGAACCTTATGCGCTTTGTCAAATAAAATTCGTGTTGATATAACAAAGATAAAACTACATTTAATTAACCAAGCCTTCCGTTTCCGCGTACTCCCTCAGCTTCGGCGCGACATCATGACGTCACTGGCGCGTTGATTTATTCATCCCACCTTGTCGCGCATCCCGAACAACAACAACAACAAACTGTTTAAATAGTCCTGTAAACGTTGAACACTTTTTCACCTCAGGTAGCATACTAGACTATTTGAGGCACGGGTAAGAACGCCTTTCGATTAGAAAGCTTTCTACTGAGCAGCAAAATTAAACATTTTTCACGCTGGTCTCTTAATCCCTACTTTGTTTGGTACACATGTGCGCGCATCCTGTTATTATTTGCCTATGTTTAGTTTATGTTTAGTTTATTTGCCTATGTTTAGTTCATGTGCAGGGCACAATTTCGTGGACGCGCGCGAGGAACACTCGCGTCCCTCGCGCGCGCGTCGGCGAAATCTGCCTGATTTGTTTTTGGTTTTCTCTG
Source organism: Dendrophyllia cribrosa (assembly GCA_024195265.1). Lineage (NCBI taxonomy): Eukaryota > Metazoa > Cnidaria > Anthozoa > Scleractinia > Dendrophylliidae > Dendrophyllia > Dendrophyllia cribrosa. The sequence goes on along the minus strand of JAJLRJ010000007.1, from coordinate 28,080,684 downwards.
TTATTTTTTCACAGCCATTTGTGGATCTGCAGTACGTGTTCCTTGAGAAAAAGGACGCCGCAACGACTGTGGAAAAACCAAAGATCATGGATATCAAAAGAAAGCGAATCAAGAAAAGAAAAGGAAACAAAAACTTGCTGAAAAAATGTCTCTCCCCCAACGCACCTCGTCGGTTAAAAAAGAAAAAGGCCAAAAAGGTTGCATTGTCTTCTACTCAAGCTACCGGAAATGGAGGGGATGTGGATATGGAACCTGGTCAAGCTCGACCACTTGAGAACGAAAAGAACGAGAATCTAGTGTTCAGTCCTATTGACTTGTACGCGGATGCAAAGAAAGAGAACTTGGTTCCTAGTCAAGAATCACTCTGTGATCAGGTTGACGAAGAGCCCAGTCTACCGGAGCCTTATGACAGCGTTGATAAAGCGAACGGTGGTGTACTCACTCCAAATATGGACAGTGAAACTGGCGGGAATGTGAAAGAAATCGAGGCACCCGTTATGAACAAATGTGCTGTTAAGAGTTTTATTGACCATGGTGTTGCGGAACCATCAGTCAACTCAGATGTTACTGGAATTGACTGTTCATTGATCGTGTTGCCAGCGGTTAATGGTTTGAGTCATCCTCCGTCAGTCGAGACAGACAATGCGAAGGAAATGGACACGACTGTTTCAAACTATGCGAGTGATATGTGTCTGAATCACATTTCTGCGGATATTGAGTCCTCGGCGCTGCTTCAGGGACTGTTAGTGGAAAGTTCGTAGCAGAATAAGCTTAAACCTTGTTGAGGCTGGCAGTTTCTGTGAAACTATAATGGAAATTTCTACTGGAAAGACTGTTTAAACTAAAAATATAAGGGAGACTGGCATCTTTTTTCGCCTTCTTCAATCTCCCCACAACCCACTTCATTTTCTTCCGTAATTTGTTTTAGTGCTGTCTCTTAGTAAAGCTAAAACGGCTCAACGCTGAAGGTTTCTGCGTCGCATTCATTCGCTTCTTTCTCTCACTTGCGTTACGAGATGCAAGGAAACGTGGGTAAGGAATTGCGAGTTAATGACGTAAATTGGCCATGTCGTCTTGCATCTAGTATGGAAGATTTGCCTCTTGATTTTTGTTATTTGATCTTCCACGATAGTACTCTTAGGCGTCCTGCAAAAAGATATATATTCGTGGACTTTGAACAAGGTAGTAATTGCCAACTACTGGAAATAAATGTGAGAATTCTATATTGTGATGGAATCGTGAGTTTTTTCTCTTTAGAAGTACATCTAACTGAAAAAATAAAAAAACAACGAAACAACAAAAAAATGGTTAAAAAGGAAAAAAAAATGAAATTTATTACGAATTAGAAAATAAATGGATCAAATACTGTACAATTATCAGGCTCTGAAGCAAACTTATGAGGGCCCGTTCTGATAATAATTTATCCTAATTACTTTTCCTATCCCAGAAATAATAAACTGTTTTCGCGATTGTTTCTACGGTGTTTCATAAATGATTAAATGTACTCTAGGTATTATTTCTGCATATACTGCGGTACATGAATTGATTTCTTCTGCGATCAACGAATTAATTTTTTTTCTGTGCATGAATTTCTTAGCAAATCCCATAACCACGAGGTGTATTCAATATGGCGGCCAGAACTAGTTGCAGTAGCGTTATCCGAGAAAGAAATGAAGGAGGTTTCCTTAATTTTCATCAAAATTTAAAGGCAGCTCTTTTTAACTCCTGACAATGTGCAACTGACAACTGATGCTTAAATGAACGCCAGCATGAGCGAGCAAATCATAGGACATTTTATATAGGAAATAGTAAACTTGTTCTTCGTGCATTAATTTTTGAGTTATTTAAACAAGGACACTGACTATAAAAGGAAGCTTGGCCTGGCCAAGCCGCCAGTCATTTCACACTTGACACCGAACTGTCAATATCACGTGCATCCGCTCGCCAATGGAGATACGTTACCGCGCGAAATTCAAATTTGGAAAGCTAAAATATTATATTCATGCTAAAAGGCGCATAAATTCAAATAATGTTTTTAGTTTTATTTTCGTGAAAGATAAATCCTATACAAGATTGAACTAGTGAAGGTAGAATTAGACCTATTTCTTGGGGCAACGGTCTTCCTCCGTGTTGCTCGCAGTGTCAGCCATGTTTGATTAGCCGTTGAAGCAGTGATGGTGTGACAAAAGGGGGCGGAGCTATCCCTTTTATAGTCAGTGTCCTTGTTTAAGCACTTGGCAACTCGTTCCCAGGGTTTTTCCCAATTTTAAAAGGGAAAAACCCTTGGAACGAGGTTAAGCACTTGGGAATTTTAAAAAGCCGATTGCAGTTCATAAGTTGAGTAAGAAGATCGTACATTGAATTGAAACAAGTAGATTCTGTTTTCTAAATTCACGAATGCATATACAACTCAACAACGCACTCGGTCGCGTTTACTTTTCCCTTAATATACGCACACTAAAGCATGAACTAATACACTACATCTGTGACATCAACACAATTCGGACCTGGTTAGACCCGGGCGAAGACGTCGTCAGATCTCAAAGGATCAGCTGGAATACTTGCGCTCATTCGTTTTCTTCAAGTATAACATGTGAAGGCCGCCTACCTCTAATATTGGAAGGAGGCGGTTCATTGGTGCATTGAAAAGTCGGGGTTTCCGTATTCAAGCATGGAGAGTCAGTGTAATCAGTTGTTAGTGGCACATTGTCAGGAGTCCAAAAGAGCCGAAAAAAGGCCTTTTAATTTTGAAGAAAATTACGGAAACCTGCGACCAGTTCTGGTTAGAAGTAGACGTAAAAATAATTCCCATAGTACATTTGATAATTTATGAAACACCGTACAAATAAGTAGGACAATTTTGGCCAGAACGGGGCCATCAAATTTCAAGTTCAAATGGCCGGGAGGGTTGCACGGAGAAGGAGTGCTGACTTGACTTATTTCCCCCGACTTATTCCTCTTCGTCCCAGGGGGAGACATAAGGAATGCTGAAGGTTCGATTTTTTTCAATACGTTACACCCTGTAGAGTTGTAATTGGCGTTTCCTTTTCCATACGAGGAATGTGTATGTAGAAGCTTGGAAATCGCACCATGGTCTCTTTAAACGGGTCCGTGGTTAATTAACCAGAGCAAAAAGGTAACAATGGCTTAGTCCCAAGGATTCTTGGACCTTGGTTGCAGTCTTCCAGGCGAGTACTTTGTATATGACGGTCACGACGGCCGTAAAAACAAGAAAAGTTTCGCGTTTTGGTCGTTTGGAAGGTGGGGTTGTTCTTGGAACTACTCACAAACCTTTCGTACTGTTCTGTGAACTAAAAGGGCCTTCGTTCAAACCGACTACCGTCAAACGCGTACTAAGCGATGCGGAGATGACGCCGCGGGAGGTTGCACGATATTAAGATTGGGTAAAGTGTGTGTTGACAAAGCCACATCATGATATTGAATTTATAAAATGTCACGAACTTTTGCAAGTCTGTAGACTACATTTGTCGCACGCCTGTCTTCACCCAGTAACGACACAAGTAGCCTTTTACAGGCGTTTAAAAAATTGTGGATCCGGAAAGCAGCTAAAAACCGGCGCGTGAACGAGCGGGAAAAACTCTTTCGTGACTATCCCCCTCCGTCAAAACTCGCAATATTTTCCCTTCGTGCGTCGCCTATCCTTCGCTCCCTGTGACGATATTTCGTGTATCTTACATGACGTGTTTATCTTACATGAAGTGTAAATTTTTTTTATATGCAGCTCCCGTATGTAAGCGTGCTCGTGTGATTCAGATTAAACGAACTAAGTAATCCTTCGAGTTGTTTGTGTTCGAGTTCTTGTCTTCGCCAACCGTTTGTCGCTCTTTGGTTGAACCCACTATCTGAACGCCTGGAACAGGTACGACACAAGCGCACCTGAACATAAGAGCTTTGTTTGAACATGAAACAAGCATAAGCGCAAGCACAAGAAAAATAAATAATTTTTGTCCTCGTGCTTGTACTTTTTTATGCCTTTTCACGTTGCAATAAGATAATGTTGTTGTGCGAGTTTCTGTGCTTCCGCTTATGTTTGTTTGACTAGTAAACTGAAAAAAGGTACCGTATTAGGCCCAACCTCGTTCCCAGGGCCCTGGGAATGAGGTTGGTATTAGGCCAATAGAACGCGCTATTCTTTAAGGGACTCTGTAAACAAACTTGTTGTCCCTCTTCCACGAACTAACTATGGGATGGGGAGGCGGGGAATGGGGAATGGGGAGGTGGGGTGCATGTGATGAGGAGGTGGGGTGCAATGAGATGGGTGTTGTAATATTGAACCTGAGGGAACCCCCCTACGGTTTGGGGTCCCTGACATTTTATGGGGGCCGCCCCGCATCAGCAGCGCCATGTGCGTAAACATGGAGAACTTTCATGACTTGCTCGTTGAGTTGACATTTAGTTGCGTTTTACTAAACTTTCAATAACTATATTTACAACATGGTGTCAGAAGTTTAAGCTTTAATACTGAAGCAAGGAGTTTATCGAAACGAAAACTTGGCTGAGTGACAAACCGCGATGGCTGAGCGAGATTCGAGAACTCCTGGTCCGTTGGTACTCGATGCTAATGCAGCCGACAACTGGAGAAAGTTTTTCATGCAGTTTGAAATTTATCTTGTGGCGAAAGGCAAGGATGACAAAGCGGATAAATTGAAAGTAAGCTTGTTACTTCACTGTGCCGGACCCGAAGCGATTGAGGAATACAGTCATTTTGTTTACAATGCGGGAGAAAATAAGGAATGCTATGCAGATGTATGCAACAAATTTAAGGAGCTCTGCGAGGGAGCAAGGAATGTGATCTATGAGAGGTTAGTGTTTAATCAGCGTAACCAGAAAGAGGGGGAGAGGATTGATAATTTTGTCAGCGAACTGAAACGTTTGTCGCTAACGTGTGATTTTGGCGATCTGCGAGATTCACTAGTAAGGGATCGAATTGTGGGAGGTGTACTATCAGACGAGCTGAGAGGAGAACTGTTAAAGAAACCTGACCTGACCCTTCAGAAAGCTCATGATTACTGCCGAACCTTTGAGGCAGCAGAATTGCAAAAGTACAAGTTCAGCACACCAGCAGGTGCTGGGACAGAACGTTCAATAGGAATTCAGCCTGTTGATAAGTCAAAGGGACAGGACAAGAAAACCCCTCGTTCGTGTAAGTTTTGTGGTTACAAGCACCCATTTACTCGTCCATCCCGTTGCCCAGCATTTGGAAAACAATGTCTTAAGTGTAAGAAAGAAGGTCATTTTGCCCAGGTGTGCTCAGCAAATGCCAAAGGGGGCTCCCAAGTTGATGTAGTCCAAAAAGGAAGTCCACCTAATGGAGACTCTCAGAGCTCAGACCAGGAAGTGCATACCTATTTTGAATCTATTGAACTTGGAAGTGTTTCGGACACAAGGAAATCCAAAAAGAGCCTGGTCACTATTCAGATTGCAGGGCAGGAAGTTGAAATCAAAGCAGACACAGGTGCAGAAGCTACAGTCATTCCTTATCATCTGTATGAGAAACTTACCAAGAAACCTCTCCAGCAGATTCAGCAACCTTTGAAAGGGTGGCTTGCAACTAAACCTATTCACCCTAAGGGCTGTGTACGCCTTCCAACTCAATACAAGGATCGTCGAATGGATTTGCTGTATCTTGTTGTTGATGGAAACTTTACACCCTTACTGGGTTGTGATGCCTGCTTGGATTTAGAAATCCTTCAGTTTATGAATCTCCAACTGATTGATACATCGAAGTCCAATCAAGCCACACCAGGAACACAGAGAGCATCTGGAGACCAGAGTATTTTCCAGAAAGATCCAGTTTCATGTGAGTACCAAGATTGTTTCAGTGATAAGCCTGGTAAACTTCCAAGCAAAGTACATCTGGAAGTTGATACTTCGGTGCCACCAGTTGTACACCCTCCCAGGAAAATTCCAGTTGCTATGTTAGAACCCGCGAGAGAAAAACTGAAGGAGATGGAGGAAGATGGAATTATTGTGAAAGAGGATGAGCCTACACCTTGGGTCTCATCAATGCTAGTTATTGACAAAAGGAAAGTGAATGACAAAAGAAAGGACACTCCACCTTCAAAGGATGATGTTCGCATTTGTATTGACCCAAGAGATCTGAACAGAGCATTGAAACGACCCCACTATCCGATGGTCACTGTAGAAGAAGTTGCAAACCGACTCTCAGGTGCAAAGAGTTTCACTTCACTTGATGCATGCAGTGGATACTGGCAGCTTCCGGTAGATGATGAGAGTTCCAAGCTTTTAACTTTCAACACCCCTTGGGGGCGCTATCGATTTACAAGACTCCCTTTTGGTATCTCACCAGCCCCTGAAATCTACCAGAGGGAGATGGACAGGCTCTTTGAAGGTGTTCCGGTTGAAATTATAGTAGATGATTTCCTGGTTCATGGTAAAGACCAAATTGAAGTTGATGAGAAGTTGAGAAGAGTCCTGGACAAGTGCAGAGAAATTGGATTGAAGTTTAACCCCAAGAAAGTGAAACTCAGAGTTCCAGAAGTGAGCTATGTTGGGCACCTGTTCTCATCCGAAGGTTTGAAACCGGACCCTGAAAAGATCAGAGCCATTAATGAAATGCCACCCCCAGTAGACAAAGAAGGTGTCCTTCGCATACTAGGAACTGTAAATTATCTAGACAAGTTCATTGAACACAAGGCTGACATACAAGAACCCATTTCACAGCTTACACAGAAAGATGCAGCATTTGTTTGGGAGAAACCACAACAAGAGGCCTTTGACAAGCTGAAGTCTGTCATCACAAGCGCACCTGCACTCACTTACTTTGACAACACCAAGGAAACAGTGCTAAATGTAGACGCAAGTAGCAAGGGCCTTGGTGCAGTGATCCTGCAGGAGGGCAAACCAGTTGCATTCGGATCAAAGACACTGACTAGCTGCGAGAGGAATTACGCGAACATTGAGAGAGAGATGCTGGCAATTGTCTGGGGAACACAAAAGTTTCACACGTATGTGTATGGGCGCAGAGTGATTGTAGAAACAGATCACAAACCGCTGGAGTCAATCTTCCGAAAGCCTTTAAATGATGCACCTCCCAGATTGCGAAGGATGCTATTGAAACTGACTAAGTATGATCTTGATGTACGGTATGTACCTGGAAAGCAACAGGTCATATCAGACTGTTTAAGCAGGGCTCCGCTTAGTGACAGTGAGCCAACCACAGAGCCGGAAGACGTGATAGGGATCAATCTGGTTGAAGAGCTTGGATTTGAAAGCAACACACTGAAGAGATTTAAGGAGACGTCAAGCAATGACGAGACTTCAAGAGTGGTGATGGAGTATGTCCTTAAAGGGTGGCCGTCTGAAAAAGAACAGGTTGATGAGCTTGCCAGAGAGTATTGGAGCTTTAAGGAAGAGTTGAGTGTGGAGGACGGATTGCTGTTTAAATCAGACCGAATAGTAGTCCCAAGACCACTGAGGGCAGAGGTGCTAGATGAAATCCATGGAGCACATATGGGAGAAAGCAAGAGCCTCAGATTTGCCAGAGATTATGTATTTTGGCCCTCAATGACAGCCCAGATTAAAGACCGAGTCAGCTCCTGTTCAATTTGTAATGCCTTCCGAAACCGGCAACAGAGAGAGTCATTGCATCCACATGAAATTCCAGGACTGCCGTGGCAAGTAGTAGGAACTGATTTGTTTGAATATGCAGGCCAAACATACCTGTTAGTGACTGATTTCTATTCAAAGTACTTTGAAATAGAATTGCTTCGCCACAACACTGCCAGTTGTGTCATCAACAACTTGAAGAAAATCTTTGCAAGGTTTGGGGTCCCTGATGAAGTTGTTAGTGACAATGGGTCACAGTACAGCAATACCAGAAATCTATTTAACAGCACCCATGAGTTCAAGCAGTTTGCTGAAGAGTGGGGTTTTCGTCACACAACAAGCTCTCCCGAGTACCCCCAGTCAAATGGTGCAGCAGAAAGAGCTGTACAGACTGCCAAGCGAATCTTAAAGAAGGCCGCAGCAGACCACAAGGACCCTTTTGAAGGGTTGTTAAAGTACCGCAATACACCATTTGAAGATATTGGCGTGTCTCCTGTACAACTGCTGATGAGTCGGCGCACGCGCACAATGATACCAACTCACCGACGTCTCTTACTACCACAGGCAGTGGATCCTGATCGTGTTGTGAAAGCACTCAAACTACGACAGTTTGTTTCCAAGAAGAATTATGACAAGCAAGGTAGAGATCTGCCCCCATTGGAAGCTGGAGACAAGGTGCGGATTCGCCCAAATAGAGATAGAGAATGGCGGAAAGCTGAAGTATTACCGCGATCATACCTACTGCAAGATGAACAGGGGCGTATCTATAGAAGAAACAGAAAGCAGATAATTTCAGTCCCAAATGATCATCCAATGAGTCCACAGCTGCATCCGATGAGTCCACAGCTGCCTCATTCTCCTAGAAGGTCTCCATTAGCTGATGCTCCCATGAGTCCATCGTTACCTACAACTGAGAAACCAGCACCAGGACAAATGGAACTAGCGGAACAGCCAGCAGGAAATGCAAAACACTCACCTATGACAACCAGATCTGGGCGACAAGTTAAGAAGCCACAAAGGCTCATTGAAAACTATTAGAGTTTGACAGTGCAAACAGTATTTTAAGGAGGGGAGATGTTGTAATATTGAACCTGAGGGAACCCCCCTACGGTTTGGGGTCCCTGACATTTTATGGGGGCCGCCCCGCATCAGCAGCGCCATGTGCGTAAACATGGAGAACTTTCATGACTTGCTCGTTGAGTTGACATTTAGTTGCGTTTTACTAAACTTTCAATAACTATATTTACAACAATGGGGAGGTGGGGTGCAATGGGATGGGGTGGTTGGGTGCAATGAGATGGGGAGGTGGGGTGCATGGGATGAGGAAGTGGGGTGCTATGGGATGGGGAGGTGGGGTGCAATGAGATGGGGAGGTTGGGTGCAATGGAATGGGGAGGTGGGGTACAATGGGATGGGGAGGTGGGGTGCAATGGGATGGAGAGGTGGGGTGCAATGGAATGGGGAGGTGGGGTACAATGGGATGGGGAGGTGGGGTGCAATGAGATGGGGAGGTTGGGTGCAATGGAATGGGGAGGTTGGGTACAATGGGATGGGGAGGTTAGGCCTGTCCCGATTGTGCTCGTAAAATGCTGGAAAGTTGCTCACTGGAATGCCAAAAAGTTGCTAAAAAATTGCCAAATATCCAAAAAGTTGCTACCAAAATTTCAAAAGTTGCTGCCTAAATTTATTGAAATTTTTATATAAACGTTAATTAAAAGCTTTATTTTTCGTTCTTCACAATAATTGCTAACATTGGTCAAGAAAAATAGCTTGAAATTTAGCTTTAAAGAGTTGCTCGCAAATATGGGCGAAATTTAAAGATACTCTTAAATCAAACGAAACAAAACACATGGTTCATTTGACGTCTTGCCGAACGATATGAGGGAACTTGAACGAAATTAGCTCTACTGATTGCATTCTCAGAGTCTAAAACCATATAAGAAATCAAAATGTTACACCCTCTTTGCATTGTTATATCGAAGCATAAAGCGAGGCTTCAAGGTAATCTTGGAGGGCGGACTCTTGCTGTGAGCCAAATGCATTGGTCAGAAGACTAAAAACCCTTTCCGCAGAGGCAGAGCTTGGCTGAATCAACAGGAGTTTTTTAACGAGCAAAGACCAGTGCGGGAGGGTGTCTTTGTAATTTGCCCACCAAGTCAGCTTGTCATCCTCACATCCTCACATGTTACTGTGACCCCATCAGATGCAGCAAGATTGATAAACCTTCAACAAATTCGCATGAATATTTCGTGCTTGATATGTGCTCTAAACCTATATTTTGCTCAAAAGTTGCTCTGAAGGGCAAATCTTGCTCGAGGTTGCTAAAACCGCAAAAAGTTGCTCCAAACGCCAAAAGTTGCTCAAAAGTTGCCGAGCACAATCGGGACAGGCCCAGGGGAGGTGGGGTGCAATGGGATGGGGAGGTGGGGTGCAATGGGATGGGGAGGTTGGGTGCAATGGGATGGGGAGGTGGGGTGCAATGAGATGGGGAGGTTGGGTGCAATGGAATGGGGAGGTTGGGTACAATGGGATGGGGAGATGGGGTGCAATGGGATGGGGAGGTGGGGTGCAATGGGATGGGGAGGTTGGGTGCAATGAGATGGGGAGGTGGGGTGCATGGGATGAGGAAGTGGGGTGCTATGGGATGGGGAGGTGGGGTGCAATGAGATGGGGAGGTTGGGTGCAATGGAATGGGGAGGTGGGGTACAATGGGATGGGGAGGTGGGGTGCAATGGGATGGGGAGGTGGGGTGCAATGGAATGGGGAGGCGGGGAATGGGGAGGTGGGGTGCATGGGATGAGGAAGTGGGGTGCTATGGGATGGGGAGGTGGGGTGCAATGGGATGGGAAGGTTGGGTGCAATGAGATGGGGAGGTGGGGTGCATGGGATGAGGAAGTGGGGTGCAATGGGATAGGGAGGTGGGGTGCAATGGGATGGAGACGACAGACCCCGGCAGTTTTGTACTTTCCCTAAATTTCACTCGCCATGTTATTCAAGATGGAGACCCAACGAACTCGGTCGACAAACTGGGACTGAACAGTCAATTTTCTGGTATTTGAAGATTATTTCTCTCCTAGCTATAGCACATTTTCAGTGTGACAGCGGCATGGTGTGCAAAAATGTACGATAATGCATAAATGCTTCCTGGAAAATCCATTTCTATCATGTAGTATATGCTTCTTTTACTTCTTTTACCCATTTTTTGGTTATTTTTTTTTCTGTTACATGTACTTCTAGAGAGAAGAAAACTCACGATTCCATCACAATGTAGAATTGTCACGTTTATTTCCACCAGTTGGTAATTAATACCTTCAAAGTCCACGAACATTTATCTATTTGCAGTACATTTAATGCTGTGTTCACACCAGGGCGAAACATGTTTAGTTTGATCACGAATGAAACACGAGGTAGTTTCGATCTAAGCCAGACGAAATGTCGTCTCCTTGTTAAGCACTACATCCCTCTTTGTTCCCGAAGAGCTTGACAAGTGAGATTTAACCACAAAATCATGCAACAGCGGGTTCGAGCTCCATTTGGTTCGGTTCATGTGTAATTATAAAAATTTTATGCGAACTTATGCCTGCTTCGTAACACAGTATAAATTATAGAAACAGGCGTGAAACGTGAACAATGAAATCGCAAACATGTTAACGGGACACGCGTTTCATTGAACATGTTTACTCTAAACATGTTTCGGTGCTGATGCGAATACAACATAAGAGTACTATCGTGGAAGATCAAATACCAAAACTCAAGATGCAAATCTTGCACGCTAAATGTAAGACGACAAAGCCAATTTACCTCAATTTACGTTTTGGAGCTAACACGTACTGGCATTTAGGATCGTCACCCACGTTTCGTCACAGAAGCATTACGTGACCAAACGAATGAATGCGACGCAGAAACCTTCAGAATTGAGCCGTTTTAGCTTTACTGAGAGACAGTATTAGAAAAAAATAAGAAAGAAAATCAAGTGGGTGATGGGGAGATTGTAGAAGGCGAAAAAAGATGCCGGTCTCCCTTATATTTTTAGTTTAATCAGTCTTTCCAGTAGAAATTTCCATTATAGTTTCACACAAACTGCCAGCCTCAACAAGGTTTAAGCCTATTCTGCTACGAACTTTCCACTAACAGTCCCTGAAGCAGCGCTGAGGACTCAATATCCGCAGAAATGTGATTCAGACACATATCACTCGCATAGTTTGAAACAGTCGTGTCTATTTCCTTCGCATTGTCTGTCTCAACTGACGGAGCGTGACTCAAACCATTAACCGCTGGCATCACGATCAATGAACTGTCAATTCCAGTAACATCTAAGTTGACTAATGGTTCCGCAACATCATGGTCAATGAAACTCTTAACAGTTCTTTTGTTCATAACTGGTGCCTCGTTTCCATTCACATTCCCGCCAGTTTCACTGTGCATATTTGACGTCAATACACCACCGTTCGCTTTATCAGCGCTGTCATAAGGCTCGGAGAGACTGGGCTCTTCGTCAACCTGATCACAGGGTGGTTCTTGACTAGGCACCAAGTTCTCTTTCTTTGCATCCGCGCACAAGTCAATGGGACTGAGCACTAGATTCTCTTTCTTTTCGTTCTCAAGTGGTCGAGCTTGACTAGGTTCCATATCCACATCCCCTCCATTTTCGGTAGCTTGAGTAGAAGACAAGGCAACTTTTTTGGCCTTTTTCTTTTTTAACCGACGAGGTGCATTGGGTGAGAGACATTTTTTCAGCAAGTTTTTGTTTCCTTTTCTTTTCTTGATTCGCTTTCTTTTGATATCCATGATCTTTGGTTTTTCCGCAGGTGTTGCGGCGTCCTTTTTCTCAAGGAACACGTACTGCAGATCCACAAATGGCTGTGAAAAATTAACAGAGAAAACCAGTAACAAATCAGGCAGATGCCGAGGATGCGCGCGAGGAGCGCGAGTATTCTTCGCGCGTGTCCTCGAAATTGTACCGGGCGCATGAACTGGCACCTCTTTTGTAGGGTAGGTAAATAATAACAGGGTGCGCGCGTACGTTTTTGCTTTCACCACATTTAGACTATTCTCTCATGTATTTTGTTTCTAATCGAAAGGCGTTCCTACCCGTGCCGCAAATAGTCTAATATGCTACCTGAGGTGAAAAAGTGTTCAACGTTTACATGACCATCTAAACAGTTTGTTCTTGTTGTTGTTGATCGGGACGCACGACAATGTGGTCGGGATGAATAAATCAACGCGCCAGTGACGTCATTATGTTGCGCCGAAGCCGAGGGAGTTCGCGGAAACGGAAGGCTTGGTTACTAGGCTGTTCTTTGGGCTAAATATCGTTTTATCCTTGTTATATCAACACGCGCTCGTTAATCTGAACTCTATTTGACAAAGCGCATAAGGTTCATAGCGTTCATTACTGGCGACATTATCTAAAACATTCATTACTAGTGAGGATATTGCAGTCTTATTTACCTTGGAATAAAGGCCGTATATCCGACACACTTCCTTCATGGTCAAGTGACCATCCAAGATTTCATCAGAGCGGATTATTTCGGTCTGTAAAGAAAAAAAAAAGTATGAATGAAACGAAAACAAAATAATGTTTTTCCCAATTTTTGATTATACCAGGCTGGAGCGAGATTAGTGAACAACTACAATAAAATTTATTTGAAAGTGCACAATTTTAATTTTCTGACCTGGTTAGATTTCTTTAGTAACATTTACATGATGTAGTTATTATTTCAACCAGAAAGTGTCATTTTTAGTAACGATTTCTCGCATAGTCATTTACGATTGAATCCTTCAATGAATTACTAAGCAGCAAAGCAAATAAGAATACGATTCTTACACTGTGTGTTTCTGGAATGGCAAACTTCATAACCAGAAATTTCTCCAGTACTCTGACTGTCATTGCAGACGAACATCGCAGATATCGAGTCGGGAAGATCTGCAAAACAAATAACATAACGTCGTGGAAATTTAACAAAATTAAGAAATACAAACCGCTTACAAGCGGGCCTGTCTTGTAAATTGTATATTAATTAACTAATAAAGATTTTTGTTGTTGTTGTAGACTAGGTGAGCGAAAAAACTTGTTGAAACAGAAATGAAAAGCTTCATCAAATCAAATCAATTTATTTAAGTGTCAAAGTATTTAGTACGCGAGTACTAATTGTGGACACTTTCCAGATCGCAGGTAATTTGGTTTATTGAAAAAAAAAACCAAGTATAACAGCGATGAGGCAAAACGTTTTCTTACCTCCTTTTCCATGCCGTTCCTCGTTTTCCTGTGTTAAAAATAACGCGTCAGGATAGCGATAATTCACATTGATATCTTCTGAACAAAATAAACCGCGTTTTTTGTATATCGATGACTTATACCTGAAATATTCGAGGGTAATGCAAACTGGATCCTCAAACGGCAAAGCTTCTTTCTCCTTCTCAGCATTCAGCGTTTTCTCATCAGTTTCTAAACGGAAGTTAAATAAAATATTATTATGTCCTATGGTACTTTTGAGTTCTTCAAAAGAACAACTCTCGTGATTTTATCGGCAAATAAGAAACATTTGCTTCCTCAACTGTCCATCTGTGACACAGGAGATGAAATAACATAAAACAGAATAGAATAAAAAAGTAAGAGCAAAATTCCCAACCTGGTTCACTCTTTTCTTTTTGGCTCGCTTCAAATTCTTTGCGTCGATTTACTTCTTCTAAAAACAAAAGATGAACACAATGAATTTGCTTATTTCTAGTAATGTAAGCAGTAGTATTTGGGTTGACACGCTGACGCAACGCTTTGGAGCGTGAAAGAACACATAAAGCTTTTACTGTAAGTACGGCTTCATTTGGAGATTTAATCTTGTGGTGATAGTAGGTGATTTAATTCCATTAGTAATTAATTAATTAGTAATTTTTTCTGGTTTCCTTTCAATTTGCTAACAGTTCTTGACACTGAAAGCAGATTATGACGTCTCAGCTGAAGACACCTAGTGCGGCTTAAATTGAGGTCTGTTTGGAATGCTAGAAATTAATTCTAGTAAATTGTATGGGGTACTTAACTTACAGTCGAAGCTTTTTGCGTCGTTTCATGGTGAAGCGCTGCGATTAAAAAACATAACGGCAGCGTAGAAAACAGACGCATTTGATACACTTGGCAGTTCATGAAGTATGTGGCACACAAGAAAAATAATCAGTACTGAAACTTTTAGGTTCCTTCTGCATGTACCGGAGCACATATTGAGTAAAACAAAAGGAACAAAGAACGACAATAATACAAATGCAAATCAATACCAAAAATACAATGCCTCACAAACAATAGAAGACAATGAGTGGTTCATGGGTACCGGTACATGCAGAAAGACCCTGACTTTTAGCTCAGGTGTCTTTTCTGTGACATGTTCCTTTCCCAACTTAACATAGGTGGAAGTGAATTTTACAAATTTTACAAAAGGGTCTTTTCTTTCCTGTTTCTTAAACAATAAGAAAATATCGAATGAGAATCTTTTCTTACCGTTATATATCCCAGGAACTATCTTGTACACGATATCTTGCAATGTTCTGTCCGGTCTGTACACAGAATGTAATCACAGAGCATTTTGTCAATGATTTAAACGTTGTCTTCGATTACTGGTTTTCTGTACTTAGACATCATTGGTGACTTCACTGGTATCATGACAGTGAAAAGTGTTACTTTAGTGGTCTAAATAGGCACTCACCGGATATGTAGCAGAGGTTTCGTTTTGTGGACTTCAGCATCACAAACAGGGCAGCGAAATGAGGTTTGAAGGTATTTCACGATACAGCTGCGACAAACTGCAAAAATGTAAGATATTGTCAATGTGTGTAGCCGCTCAAACGAAGGGTCCTAAGTCGCCGTGTCCTAGTGAACGCGAAGCGCGATGGCACCTGGCGCGCCGTACTCGTTATACACCTTACCTTATTCCAGCGCGGTGTGCGCGGCGTTGTGGGACTCCTTCCCATGATGTCCCGCGCACTCTGCTTTCCCGCGCTAGACCGGCACTTGGAGAATAGGGAAGTTATACACCTATTTGTCACTGTATTATGTACTGGGATAAAAACCGCCCTTTGGCCCATTTTAATGTTAAAAATGGGTAAATATTCTCTCATTTACAGAAAATGGGAGACTTAAACATAGGTGGATTTCCGACAAATTATTTGAATACTTACAAGAATGAAGGCACTCGACAATTGTTGTAGCGTCCACCAAATATCCACCGCATAACACGCACAGAATGTGAGGGTTGAGGTCTTGAAGGTGCATTGTTCGTAAAGACATCTTGAGTTTGTGTTGCAAGCTAAAGAAAAAGAAAACAACAACAAAGAAAAAAAAAATATTTGGAGAATTTTCGGAAGATATCAGTTTTACACGCTGTTGGAAGCATTTATAAATCAGTATTTTCTTATCGGTTAGTTTCTATCGTTTCGCTTTAGTTGGTATATTTGTTTCTTGTTTTAAATCGTACGCCGCGTTATCAGAGATCGCGGAGACAAGCGAGTGCCCGGCTACCACGCAGTTCTCAACGGTTTCCGAATTCAAGTCTAAACAGTATTTAATTGCGACTCGGACAGATAAACCATTGATACAGCTGGAAAGAGCTCCTTAAAATGAGGAAACCTTGTATATTATATTTCAGTGTTATATATTGCCTAGATGCGGATAGCATAGTGAATTTGGAAGTGTTTGTAATGTGGTACGCGAATCTTGGATACCGGGAATGCAACAAATTGCTACCGCCATTACAAATGTCTGTAAAACCTTTCACTGTCTATCTGTCTGTCTATCTGTCTGTCTGTCTGTCTGTCTGTCTGTGTCTGTCTGTCTGTAAAAACATTCACTGACCCAGCTATATCTCCGCTTCTATTGGCGGCAACGCTCAAAGTTACAAGGTTTGCTCATTTTAAGGTGCTCCGTCTTTCAAGCAGTATCGATGGTTTTCTGTACGAGCCGAAATTTGAAATTTAGAAAAACAACGAGGTAGTCTATTAAACATATCTACAATTTATGTCATTTAGCTAAGTGCAGTTAAAGTTTGCAAGTAAAATCAGTAGTGATTGTAGTTGCTGAGTGAGTAAGTAATCGCTCCAAAGAAACCTAAAAGTCAAGGCGGCTTGAGGATTCCGGAAAACGTTTCAGGTTGAAGCAAGCGAGTTGCAAGACAAAACAAATGCAAGGAAACCATCAAAGTGGATCAATTTTTGTGAATCGGTTGTTGGTGACCAGAAATACTCTGTAACTGAAATTTTGCCACTTCACGCGAAATACATGTAGTCCATCTTCATGTTTACGATTGAAGCTAGAATCTAGTGACAAAGAAGGATACCTGCATATACCCTGACCTATTATATATTTTCCACCGACATTGTTTGCTGCTAAAGTAGAGAATTATTTACCAAACAAAGAGGGCTGATAAACAACAAACTATTTTTTCTTCCCATATCCTACTTTAGAAATCCAAAAGAGCAATGGCTATTTTTGAAATTCAGCTTTTTATTTACTTTTAGGGAGGTAGGCCGTTGATAATTAGATTTTGTCAGTCGAAATGAACTCTGTCTCATTTGAATTTGCAAATCACTTCTGTTTGGCTTCTTTTCAAAAGATGAAGAATGAACTTGGCAATTTTCAAGTCGTTTATCCAAGGTGACTGAATTTTTTCAGAGACAAAACTTGTGCATAAAAATAAATAGATGTAAATTTATAAATACATGGAAACATACAAGGAAAGCGAAAACTTGTCCAAGATGAATACAACTCTAGTCCAAGGAAATCGGTTTCGGTTAGATGGCCGGTTTTCGGTTAAAGCGACTTAGCGGGGTCTAAATTACTGATTGCTATAGCAAAGCAACACATTCTCAAGAATTGTGAGCAATAATTAGCATTTTCGTTAAGAAAACTAAAGAATTAAATGCACAAAAGGTTATTCAGCTCGTCCGTTGAAATTGCAAATAAATATTCGTTTTTTTTTTACTAGCTGGAGAGAAATTATAAACCGAGTCAGTTGAATGTCAATTGTCTAACGACTGAGCTTTGTGGGATGAGAAAATACAGAAATATTTACACGGCAGGTTTTTTTCAGTGTTTTTATGCATCTGATAGGAAATGCTTTGTTTCTTATCGATTAACGATCGATTGTTTTGTTTATGCGAGTCAGCCAAGAATATGTGAATGTCAGTCACTGAGTTCGTTCTGACTGATTAACAAAACATCATTTCTTTTTCGGGTAAATCGTCAGTTTGCTATCGTGGATCATGCAGGAACGCAATAGAATTCACTAACAAACCTTGCTGCAATTATAACTGCAGTGAAAGTTACATTATAGTGGTTGATATTGCAAAGGAGCTAGAGTGCTTGAGCTGAATTAACATCCGATTGTAATAGCAGAAAACAAATGGAGCGAGTATTGGGAGGAAAACTCATTGAATGTACTAATAAATAAGCTGGAAAAAAAAAAGGCATATATAAGATACATTTCGGTTCTCGATGTAGTATAGCTTTTCGATCCGCAACGGTCTAAGTAAAAGGTCTAAATACATCTGAAGATCATCTCAGTGCAACCAGTACTCTACGCGACCAGCACCCGACAACCGTGAGCGCCGGATCACCTCAACAAAACCCCGTTAACGTATACTGCATGAGATTATCAGAACATCTCTGTTGTTGAAAGTTCTGGTAAGCGAATATAGTTGCACTAGGTTTATCAAATGGCGGCCACCTCGACTGAACTGTTATCGCACAATTCCAATGTCGCCAGAAACCATACATGCTATGGCTGATTAACGAATACTTCATCAATGATCTCACGCAAGAACCGTATTTTAAAACTATGTATTACCGTTCGATTTCATCGACAACCTGTCGATTCCCGGAAAATCGAGTACTGACGAGCTATTGCTCATTGTAAGTAGCAGATGAAAATATGGGCCGATGTCGAGAAGTTGCAGTGTATAAGACAAGCTATAGATTAAACTGCAGTATTCTTAAATTTTCTTCTGGGTCAGTTACCAATAAGTTGTTGCTTTATTGTCGTACGGTTATACATACATCTACCCATTTTGTCTTCGGAAAATTATCATATCCGGTTGTAAATCGAAGTAAAACTGGAAGAAAACAAAACCGAAAGCCCACGACAGAGTACACTGATTTATATACAGTCAGTAGTTACAACATGAGAATATAAACACACATAAGCGCGGTCACTTCAAATCATACCTTGCATGTTTAGCTTGCTGCGCGTGCCGAATGTTTAATACAGTTGTCAGTTGCCGGTAATCAAAATAGCATTTCGTTCGTATTTCTTCATTTCATGTCACCTCCGGCTTTACATTTATTGAAGGCAGGGTTGAGGTTTGGTATATTTACACCAGGATCTTTTTAGAAGGCCAAAAAGTTCAGTGAATAGTCACGCATATGTCAGAGAAGAGAGATCACTATGTGTTGTAGTGCGATCGACTCAGGTTTTCCTGAATCAATTTATGGTTCTAAGCTGGACTTTCTGGGGAAAAGCGTTGGTTTTTGCATGACTTTTTTGTGGATCAGCTTCGTACGTGATGAATTCCCTGTTGAATGCTTACAATTCCCGATTTTCTTCCTTTAAACCGCCTACATATTAACAAATATTTGACGTTAAAGAAAGCAGTTTCGTCGCAACATATTCGCGTGGTGTAGTTTGAACGGAAAAATGCGCTGGTTTATGTTACCGGTCCGAACGTTTTCTTCACACAAACCGTTTTCTGTTCTGCTATATTTACGTATCTGTAAAAATACGAGGTTTAAAGATTAAGAAGCACCAAGAAATATGGCAATGAAATAGCGCTTGGAAAGACCCGCAAACTTAACTTAGGGAGACGATTCGCGAGCCGGGTTCACTGGGTTCGCGAGAAACTTTTCGGTCAAGAACATTTGGTGCCATTTTCTCTTCGGTCCGTCAATGAAAATGATGACATTTGTTTAAAGAAATCGGTGAGAATAAAAAGACTCTGGGCTACCTTTGTCGTTAACGGGCGCTACGTATTCGGTAAACGTTTTGGTTAGCTATAATCTGAGTTGACAAAAATGGATTTCTCAGTTTTTCTGTTGGTAGAGTGGAAAATGTTTTTCGGGTTATTTATTGCAGCTTTCTCAATATTCATGTTACTTGTTTGATACATAACAAATCCATTTTAATTCCTGTTCTGCTTTTGTCTGGATTTCCTGCAAAGTTATTTAGAGGATCAAACCCATCTTTTACATTACAATAAATGTACATGCATGTATGTTTCAAACCAACGGCTAAACCACCCTTGTCAGAGGCACGTTTAAAATCAAAACATGAAATTGGAATTTGACAAGTAAATTTCTCACATTTGATAATGAAATCGTAAAGCATAACTGTGCCAATAACTTTGATATCAAATCCATCTCCGCCAAGCGCACAGACAACTAAGCTTTGTTGGCAACAGGAATTATCAGGCAGCCGGCCTCGTGAACCTCTTGTTTCACAACACCTTGGCAAAATTTCACGTTACACGAACGGGCTTCTAGTGAAACCAAGTGAAGAACTGCACTGTTTTGTCAAGACATAACGTAAAAATGTCTAACTGTGTCATTGAGAGCAGAAATAGACTAAATCTACGACAGTTCATACGAAAGTCGCAAGCCGTTGGTACCCTTGAAACGAATCTTGAGTTTCATACGACTTAAATCAAACGACGAAGCGATACAACTTCGAAGACAACTTTCAACGGGGTTTTACGTTCATCCGGTAACGATTTTACACGGGCACAAAGAAAATATATTTCTCTGACATTTGTGTTAATCTTAGAAGAAAAGAATGGCAGGAAGATAAGAATTTTACCTTTTTACTTCGTGGTTCTGGCTGCGGAGTGTTGTTTTCAATCTTCTAAAGTACACAGACCGTAGCGTTGTATTGATTACTGAGGTCACGTGATCTGTCAGTCAACTCAGTCGAAAACAAAGGACGCCGCTTTGTGTGTATTTGTGTTTTACATTCACTTGAATCACTTACATCTGGTAGCCGACTATGGCTAGCTTAGTCCTAAACTGCGACTCGAAACAGGAACATAGAACCCGACGTAAATGCTCAGTCTTTAAAGCCCAAATATCTTTTTACAGCATATATAAAATCGCCTCGAACTAGAGGACTTCGCCAAAAAGCTCTACTCGAGTTTGTTAGCATGCGACAATCAGGCAACACTATTAGGCTAACGGAGGAATCTTAGACATTTTAGGATGTTATAATGACACTTTGCCCCTGGCACTTGCTCATTTCTAGTAATCCTACGTAGCTATATAGATTTTCTCCTGTCCAAACATGCTAAGGTGCATCAGCCGTATCTTTTGTGGTTACTGATTCGGTTCTCAGCTCTTAAAGTGAACCATTTAGAACCAAGAACCATAACGTTTAGATAAGGAAATTACTTTTTCCTAAGCAGTCCATCAAAAGAGAAAGTGCAGTTTTCCGTGATATCTTAGAATGAGTGGCTTCAATATGGAAAACGCAAAAAGTTAAGGCAAGTGTTTATAAAAATAGAACAACAATTGTAAATACTGGCAAGCTGTACGACTTCAAGCCATCCATATTTAAATACCGGTTCTGCGTGATTTCTCGTTTATTCATTATAATATTCATCTAAGGCTACTAAGTCTGTCGAAATACAATACCTGATATTGAAACATTTTTACGATCTATTTTCAAAAGAAATTATTTGTAATTCAAGAGTAGCCTATCCCTTAGCCAATATATCACTCGAGCTTACAAAGGACCGCGCGCAAGATATAAATGCAGAACAGATTTTATTCAGAGTGCGGGGTATAGTATATAAATACGAAGACTGTTACATGTCGAACCGATCTATAAGAAACACCATATAAATCACTGGCCCAACAGAAAACTTTAACCAAGCATGTATTTAAGCAGTGACTTCGATTTTATAAAATTTAATTGGGCCACTTCATCTGAAAGATGTAAAAATACTTCAGTCGAACTGATTTGTCTACCTCGGGCGATTTAAAACGCTACTTAAAAATTTGATTCACTCTCCGCTTTTAATTTACTACCTTGCAATTATTATCACTTGTCCAATTTGTCCAGGAGCTAGGGATAACTATGCCCTAGGGACGGCGCGTTCTCTCAAATATCAGGCCATTTCAAGTTCATTATTTCGTAGAGAACCTGAGCGACGAAATGTACCAAAGTGTCAAAACGCCAAGCGGAGTCTTGACGTTTTGTGTTTTTCGTGCAAGCAGTTAGCTTTGGAATACCGACCTTTGAAGTCCAAACCATCGTGAAAAAATACTATTAAAAACCGTTTGCGTCTTATAGTGCAGTCAATCGTTCTTTGCAGGAGTCCAGGGTCCTTTTCCTTTGGAAGAGATGATGGAACGAGATTGTTTCCTGAGATGAGCGCCGCTGCGATGCATGATTGCTGCAGTGCCAGCACTGTCGATTGAGGTTTGAAGTACAACGCTCACATTCAGAACTGGTCAGGAAAAGGGATTTCATATGACGGCTGTAAGACTCCTCAGTCTGACTCCTGCAATACAACGCTAATGTTGCAATTGCAAGATGAGTTGCATGCGCGATGCAAACTGTGACTGCAAGACTTTTTGCGGCAACAAAATGCCAATATTGCGAGAGGACTGAGTTACATGCAAGATGATCACCGACGTAGCAAAACGGCTGTAAGACTCGTGCAACACAATGTTAATGTTGCAAAATAAGCTGCATGCAAGAAGTTGCAAAATAAGGTTAATAAATGAGCAGTGCGTTCGTCTCTGATGCGATGCAAAATGCAAGAAACTATATTTAGCATTTAATCTTCGTCTACACAGTGACCCACATTCTGGCCTTGTCGCTGACATGCCATTCATGGCCTGCTGTT
The DNA here is from genome assembly GCA_024195265.1 of Dendrophyllia cribrosa. Taxonomy (NCBI): domain Eukaryota; kingdom Metazoa; phylum Cnidaria; class Anthozoa; order Scleractinia; family Dendrophylliidae; genus Dendrophyllia; species Dendrophyllia cribrosa. Next base: position 28,058,217 of record JAJLRJ010000007.1, on the reverse strand, counting down.
TTGTGTATTTCACGATTTACTATTTAATATTTGACCTGCAGGCATGCAGGTCTCGAAATCATAGAAATAACTGACTGTAAAATACATGTATTTTACATCTATATCTTAAATAACCTACCATCAGGTGCCCCTTTTTTCGCAGTGAAAGTCGGTGAAAGCGCGGCTGTGATATCTTATACAAATAATCAGTTGGCCAAACAGGCATAGAAAGCATAGTTTTGAATAAGCTGCAATAAGTCAATAGAGTATGCTTTGACAATACCCTAAGCCGGTTGACTGTTACGTTGCGGACTAAATCCCACAGTTTTTAAGAAGGCGTTTACGCAGTAGTGCATACACCCTCTTTTCAATTATATTGTCAGCTACTCGTACTGGTTTCTTCAAAGAATAGTGACCAACTTTCAGTTCCCTATACAATATTATATTTTGTCATTATCACAATGGCCATGTTTAGTTAAAGTCACGGGCAATCGAATTTAATGGCGTATTTGACAGTTGGATCATTATCATATTATTTGATTCATTAGCATCAAATAATAAAGAGTTGTTTTTCGGCTCATATTACAGACTATAATGAACTTAGCAGGTGAATCTCCAGGGAGTACTTTCTTTCAAAGCAGCGTATCCCGCGGGCGTCCCGCAAGGCTCTGTCATCTCGCCCTTCCTTTTTAACAAACATATCAATGACTTGGAGCTTGCTGTCCCAGGATATAAGCTTGCGCCAAAGAATCTTACGAATCTATTCACTAATGGTTCCCAAGTGCATTCTTATAACACCAGATCTTCAGCATCTAATAACCGTTTACATTAAAGGTGCAAAATTGGAAATTCAACGAAAGTCCTTTTCGAGGGTAGGCGCAAAGGTCTGGAATGCGCTGCCCAACACCTTGAAAACACTCCCAAAAAATGCTTTTAAAAATAATCTACGAAAATTACTCCTCAAACACTTGATAATGCTGATTCGTAAATTGACGTGCCCACAATAATAGACATGATTTCTTGATATTCTCCTTTGTTTTATTTTATTCTGATGTGTGAAAATAATTATCCGACTTGTTAAATGTTTCACTCAAAATCTTGTAAGACTCAGTTTATTTATTTATCTACCAATTTATTTATCTCCGTATTTTATTTGTAATGTGATTTCTTATTTATTTATTTATTATTTATTTATTTATTTCTAAAAGCACCCGCCTCGATTTGCCTGATGCTATCTGCGGGTGCCCATAATTTTGAAAATAATTTATTTGTTTAATAAAAGATTGGACATCTCGAAGTGAGAACGTCAGGTAAATACACCGGCGACTGTATTCTGGATGTCTTTGTGAGTGGTGGTGAATCTATATAGTGCAATGCAAGTGGCAATCTATGCTTTTAAGAGATGGGCAGAGAATAACATGATGATGTTGAACGCCAGAAAAAACTAAGGATATGTGGATGAGTTAAACTTCTGGGAGTTGGTTCCAAGATGATCTAAAATGGAATACACATGTTGAGGAGATCTCACGCAAGTTAAGCGGAAGAGCGCATCTGCCTGTTTATGTCGGCTTAACCACGTACCTCACTAAAATCAGGTACAGCTCTCCAGTGTGGGTTGGGCAGTTCCGCTGTGTCTTATAGAAGCTAGAATTAGAGCACGTTCAGAGAATGAGCCTGAGGATTCAGGTTGGCCTTCCCACATATCACTTGCCAGCTCTCACGGAGAGAAGGGATAAGGCCATGGCTAGGGAACTGGGGGCTACCGTTAAGGCCGCCAGCCACGTCTTTCACTTTAGAATCACACAACAGAACACTCACAGTTATAACCTGAGGCGATATTAATGTATACATATTTATTTACTACCATGATTGTAAATAATTATTTGTAATCTTAATTATAATTCCTATTTGTAAATCCATTCTATTTTTTATTCCAAATATGAATGAATTAAAAGCACACTGCATTCCCGGCTGAAATATCTTGTTTTCACGATTATGGCCAGGAGCTTGGTTTAAGCTTACTTTATTATCTTGAAATTGGAAGAAACCATCGCCAAAAGTGATAGAAGCAAAGAAATATGAACTAAACAGACAAAATAACGGCTGGAAAATTCAAAATTTCACAAGATTGGCAAGTTTGGTTTATTGACAGGCGGTCAATAAATCAAATTTCATGAACTGCAATCCACTTCAATCCTTGCAATCCTGCACTTTATCTCCAAACTACTGCTTTTGTTTTGCTCTATAGAATCTTTTTAATTTTGCTATTTCGCCGGGACAGTGTCCCTTTCAACTTAATACTAGTGAACGATCAGACATTATGATCTAAGGTAACAGACGAAACAGTTTTTTTTTACGAAACAGTTATTATACCGTACCGGTTAAGAGAGGACTCGATGTAAGTTGGAAACTAAAATCAACAACTAAAAAATTTTAGTGGCTGCTTAAAACTATATATGAAGAAAACATAGGGGTAGAATAGCTGGTCCGCTCGCAAATATCAATGAGTTTGGCGACCAAGCTTAAACGCTAAAGAGTTTGGTGCCACAATAAGAGAGAAAAAGCCTTGAATTTGGTGAAATAGGCTGACTAAAACTGTCATTTCGCAGTTTATCTGACGCGGATTTTAAGGTATCAACGCGCTTTTTCGGTAGGGTAAGGATAAATCTACAATTTTATAGAAAAAAATTAGATAAATTGGACGAGATGAGTCAGTAGACTTTTGAAACTCAAAACTGTTTTTACCCGCACTTCTATAGTATGGGAAATGCATCCATGTCCAATATAATACCGTCGACTGATAAGACCCGAAAATTTTAAAGTACGAATCTTACGGTTCGACAAAATGTGACCGTAAAGTGCAGCTGTGGACCCAAAAATTGCATCTCATTAGAGACACATGCTTACCAGATGAGAGACCCTGGGAACGAGGTTGACAGACCCTGTTGACGGGTTGTCGCTTTGTACGAGTCCAGCCTGCGAACAGGCCCTGGGGTCAATTCAATAAAACGTTTACACGTGTAATTTACAAGTGTAACTGTTGTTTTTAACCTCTGGAACAATGGCTACACTTGTAAAAGTTTTATTGAATTGACCCCTGGTTGGGGATAAGGCGAAAAGAAAGGCCGGGACAGAAGCGAGCAGAGGGAAAACAGTTTCCCTTTCCCTCTCCTCAGTTTTTCCCGGCTCGCTTTGCTCTCGATTTTTCTTTTCTTTTCAAGGCCTTTCTTTTTTCCCTATCCCCAACTAGAAGGCCTCTTCACAGGCTAGGACGAATCGCACGAATGTTAGCCTGTTCCAGTCAGTACAGATAGCGGGTAGCAAAGGATAGGCGCGAAAAAGAGCGATAAAAATTTTAAACACAAAATTTCATGATTCCCTTACTCGAAAAAACAACACGACCAAGGCTTTACCCACCAAACACCAACGTAATTTTATAACCGCAATGACGTTTCGCGTTCAATCGCTCCCATCCGTATCAGCACACTACAGACATTACATATTTAGACTTTCTATTATAAGTGGTAAACTTTAAGAGACCAATTCCTTAAAATTAATGTATCGCACGCAACTTAGGTTCAAAGGTTGATAGCTTGCCTTGTCAGTCATCACCTCATATAATGTATGATTTATATGGGCATATGGGCTGCATGGTCTGCTGTCGACGGGTGTATCCCTCGAAGGACAGTGAAGAGAAATCCAAATGCATCCTGGATTAACGGTGAATTAATTATTAAACTCTGCAGAAGAAAGACAGCTCTCTGCAAAAGGGCAAAACGATCCTCCTTTCAGGCCGACTGGGATCAGTATCTAAAGTTTAAAAAAAGAATGTAACGCTGCGCGCTCTGTGGCAGTTTGTAAACAACCTGACAGACCAATAAAAGTCAAGTAACAGTTCCAAGCCTTTCTGGAACTATGTTCAATCAAACAGAAAAGTTAAGAGTGACTCAGTGTCTTTAAAGGTAAACGATACGTTTCTCAACGATTGCATTAGTATTGCCAATAGTATGAATTCTTAGTCTTCATCCGTCTTTACTCTTGAGGATCACAGAAATTTTCCTGATTTCGACTGTCACTGACAAGAAATTATGCAATATCTTGTCCTGCTGCCGAAGTTGAGAAATTGCTTAGAAACTTGAATATTTCTAAATCTCCTGGGCCTGACTGTATACCGCCTCGCATCCTGAAAGAATGCGCTCAGGTGTCATCTCCACAACGTCACTTTTGATCTGAATTACATCGTTTTCAATAGGCCAGTTACCATCTACAGCTGTATATGGAAGACGGCTCACATCACTCTAGTTGACAAGAAAGGAAACAAAAATCGTAGGGAGAACTATCACCAAATATCGCTTACTTGTATTTTTTGCAAAATTGCCGAGAAAGTAGTTAGGAAACGTGTGGTTGATTTTTGGTCTGGTCTTGATTTCTTTAATCCGGATCAATTTGCATATTTATAAGGGGCAATTACTTACTTGCTTCCGATGATTGGGCGAAAGCTAGGAATTGTGCTCAGCAAATAGATATTATTTTTCTTGGTCTTTCTAAGGCTTTCGATAGTGTGCCACATGGGCGTTTGTGGTATAGAGGGTTCTCTATTACTGTGGATTAGAAATTTCTTGACTAATAGAATCCAGCGTGTCGTGTTTAGGGGAACTAGTTCGGATTGGTTACCCGTGATGTCTGGTGTACCCCAAGGAACGATACTAGGTCCCATCCTGTTTATCATTTGTACATAAATGATATTTCGACAGATATAACATTACGCTAATGATACCAAAATTTATTACACGATCAAAGAGCCTGAAGTGGATACCCTAGCCTTGCAGTGTGACCTGAACAGTTTTGGCGAGTGGGCTAACAAGTGGCAGTTGCGCTTCAACCAGGAAAAATGTGAAGCCATGCGTGTCACACACAGAAGGGATAAAACTAGCCTATTTACTTCTTAGGTTCGCAAATCAAGGCGGTTGAAAACGTTAAAGATTTGGGATCACAATAAGCTATGATTTATCTTGGAGTAAACATGTTTCTACCATAGAAAGGCGAATAAGGTGCTAGGAGTAATTAAGCCATCCATTGGATATAACAACCAGGTCGTGTTTTCAAGTCTCTATGGAGTCTCTGGTCAGACCTATACTCGAATACGCTGCTCCAGTCTGGAGTCCCGGCGTACCAGACCAAGGTCATCGAAGCATTGGAAAGAGTCCAAAGATGAGCCTTACGGCAAGTCAAGTCACGAAAGTCTGCAGTTGCCGCACACCTACCCTCGGTACCACCGTGAGGCGAAATGAGACGCGACTTCACGAAAGCAACGACTTTTAAACGTAACTTGATTTTACTTTCAAGTTTAATAAGGGTCGATGAACTTTCTTTCGCAGTATCAATGAAATCTTGAATGCTGTTTAGTCTTAAAATCATACTTCCAGTAACTTTCACTACATTACAATTATGGCATAGTTTAGTAACTACATTACAACTGTGCACGTGTTATTCTCAGATTTTATAAGAAATGATTCGGTAATGCCTTTCGATACTATTGTAGCCTGCCACGCGTAGCTGACGCCGGTTTATTTAAAGGGTGCAGTTTTTAGGACGGGCGCGCAAGGGGAACCCCAGCCCCTTGCGCGGGCAGGCATCATCGAAATTGTGCCCTTAAGTAAACTGGCACCTGCTTCGTAGGCAATTTTAAAATGAACCGATACTACCTGAATAAGCGTTGCGTTACAACCCAAATAATGTATGGTTCAATTCCAGCGGTTACTATTCCCCACCACGGACAAATTCCGCCCTTGTGGTCTGAGTTGGGGATTTTACAAGAAGTCTTGTCCTGGGGGTAGGGGTGTAGATGCTTCAAATAACTACTTGCGCAAAGGCCGTTACGGATGGCAAAATGGCGTCCAACCGCATGGATTGGTTGGCGCATATCCATGATTTTCGCTCTTCAAATATTCACAAACGGTGGGGATTGCCACGGTAGCCCCTATTTTCTATTCGAGGAGACCTGTTTTCACGTACAGTACGACAGCAAACGACATTTACATTTCCCGTTGTAGTATCTCTATATTACCAGAACAGAGTTGATTTCAAGTTTTCCCAAGGTAGGGAATTGTCTTTTTCTGTAGTTCCGAGGGTAGGGAATAAGACGCTAAGTTAACAAAAAATTGCAAATTCCCGGGGATGTGCCCATAAGGGGAATGGTAATAGTAGGAATTGAACCAAGCATATTAAACGGCTGCGTACAAGACCAATATTCAAAATGACTACTTTAAATTCTGATAAGATTAAGTGTTCACTAAAAGTTTTTTTACGGTTCACGTTGAACCTCTATAGAAATTTGCTTCATTATTCCAGAGTAAAGAATAATATACTTGTACCCTGAAAGCTGAAGTCTTGTCCTCATATGATCGCTGACCATGACAGAGAAACACAAAAAGGGACAGCGTCCCTGTGGATATATCGACATTACGCTCACCTAGTGTACATATTATATTCATTTGCCAAATGCAACCAAATATACAACTAAATTGGATAAAACAAATTCTATAGAGCGAAACGAAACTGTTCAATCTTACACACGAGCAAGCTAACTTATCAAGAATTTTTTTTGCGTGGTTCCCGCTTTAAGCGGACGTTGGCAATCATAAGTGTATCCCATCACATTCTCGTAAAAAAAGATTGTCTAATATTAATTTAGATTATAAATTACGCGTTTAAAACATAATAAATGAATAACGATGAAGTCCGTAAAGCTTGCAGGATCCGTGATCATCTAACAGTACATACACACTTGAATAAACTGAAAATAATAAAAGTTTATTAGAAACGAATGAAAATTATCTGATCTTAGTTTATCTAACGCATCGATAGCCGTAAGAGTTAGCTGTCTTTTCGCCGTAACTTCCGTGAACCCAGGCGAGAAGACGGCCAACACTCACACATCTGACGTGATCTGGATATATGTATTTAAATATGGATGAATAAAAACGGTGCATTTCTAAACTAACAGAGAAACTTACATCGTCGTACATGAAATTCGCCACTCCGTTTTGAGCAGTGTCTCGTGCTCTAAATTGATCTGAAGGAGAACATTTAAACATTAATTTGGTACAGAGAAACTCCCTTCTACCGATACCTTATTACGGACAATTCACTTTATCATGGGTAAATCCCCATAAATTTCATTTAAATACGTTTAGTTTTCCATTGATGCCATTATGCTTTTTGGCTCAGTTTTTACACTTATATGCTGTATATATTTTGTTTTATTTTTGTTTTAATTATTTTTTACAAATTAGAAAACTGTACTGTTTTCTATTTCATTATGTACATTGTAATCGGATTTTTTAAAGTCTAAATATATATCTGAACATTGCACCTTAATCCTACAATCTAAAAGTGCAATGTGTTCAAAAGAAAGACTTGTTATAGTCCCCCCCCCCCCCCCCCCCCCCCCCCCCCTGGAGTGCTCTGTCTTTGCCTTACAGCATATACATGCAGGTCTCTCTCTGCCCACTAAACATTATGCCTGCACGTACCTGTCAGTTATAGCCCTCCTCCCCCTTCCCCTTCCCCATCCCCCTGGAGTGCTCTGTCTCTGCCTACACCTAAACATTATGCCTGCACGTACCTGTCAAAGCCTTCAAGCGCACACAACAGGCTACGAAATCGTCAAAAGTAACTCGGTTATCAGTGGCATAACGCTTGACGATACTATTCAGGGCATTAGGACTCAAACGATAACCTAACGAAAACAAACACAAACGCTGTTTATTAGTAATACTATGGTCATGACAAGTTTACTCGACGAGGACTCACCTTGTGTAGGGGTAGGGGGGTTACACAAGATACATGTACCACCTATCTGATGAGTGTAATGGACACAATTTATTGGCCTAAAAATTAGAGACGAGACTATTCTGTGTGCATGAAGCTTGCATTGCTTGTAAGACGGCACAGGAAGGTTTAAATCTTTTTCTCAGTTTCTTCTCCTGATACAATGGGGGCTATACCAACAAGACACCGTCTTTTTTGGTGGGGGAAGGGTGGTACATAAAGAGACCACCAGTCGTTTTGTAAAATGTTGGGTCCTGTCCGAGTACAACAGTTTTGACCATTTCACTAAGGGGTGTGGGGCTCGAGAAATATATCTGCTATTCAACGTCTTGGAACCTTTTGCATTAGTGATGACCAAAAGAAATAGGACAAATAGGGGCACTAGACAACCATCAATTTTTCCGCAGATAATTGAAACAATCTAAGCATGCCTCTGCATGATGCCTCAACCTTGGCTCAGTTTAGGAAAGGTCTTTTTAATAATAAATAAATAACTTAGGTATTTATGTTATTTAGTTAACTGTAGATTCCTTTAAATTTTCAATGGATTTCCATATTACCAAAGGCTGAAAGTGCGGCGTTGAGCTCATGTGGTTCCACGGTTCCTGATCTGTCTCGATCATACTGCATAAAAGTAGTCTACAGTCCAGTTGCAAAAAAATAAATAACATAAATCAATATTTCTCAGACAAACCAATTAAGATGCAATTCAAATTTAGAGCAAACTAGATTTTAACAAGTCAAAACAAGTTTGGATTGAGCGATTGATCTGGAATAAGTTTCTTGTGGCAGGCAATGTTTGAACGTACTATAGCGTGTTTTCTCCAATTTTTCTTGAGGGAAGGAGCGGCTGAAAACAGGCTAAGGGGGCCTTTGGTCCCAAGTTGAAGTTGAAAATGAGGTGATGCTTCACAGGGTTTTACTGAGCCCCATTCTCCAGAAAGGATGAGGGAAAATTTAATAAGCATGAAATACCAATTGTCTTAACTCTCAAAATCTTTGGGTTGAAAAATCATGTCCCCCTCCAAGCAAAATGGACATAGCCCTCCACCCCACTCCCCCTGTAGCTAACTTTTGAATGGTTCCTTAGCAACTGCCATTAATCTTGAAAACTGAGCCCTTAGCTCACCTTCCACTGGTTAAGTGCCCCCCACAACTCCTTGAACTCATTGAATCCCATTTTGCCACTCCTGTCACGCTACACAAGTGTTAAGAACATGTACATTTACTTATGCCAACCTACAAATTTTCAAGAATGTTCTGTGTACGTTTGTTACAGTGCTAGTTGCAACGTTCTGAAAGATAATCAAGACAAGATTGAGTTCAAATCCACCACTTGGAAGATCTCATTCATTAAGAAAGATTAATTAGGTACTAGTTAACTCCGATTGCAGTTTTTGAATTCCCTACTTTAAAGGTACATGTACAATGAAGTTGTAAAGCCTTAAATGAATTGTGAAGCTAAATTGTAGTCTATCTTACATGATTCTCTGGGTGAGACTCTTAAGTGTTTTCTTGTAAGATAAGATCAGGCCCCTCCCCTACTGTGCATCCATCACTGTCAACAACAGTCCTTGGATGTACACACAGACCTATACCCCCACCGTGGTAGATGGAGAGGGGGGGGGGGGGGGGTCGCAACCCCTCCCCAGGGTGTTTGCATTGTTACAATATATTTTGGAAATATTTTACCTCTTATAGATAGCCTGTGATGTGCTCTACAAGATAAGGTAAATATTAAATGGGATATGGCAATGTAATTCAAATGTACAAAAGCGTTTAGTATTCAAGGATACATCCAACATGGTAATCATAATCCTGCAATAAAAAAAGTATCACATTATTATAAATAAAGAAGAACAAGAACATTACACTGTACAAGTAAAAAAAAAGTTGGATTAAAATAGGTAAATTTCCTTTCTTGGACAAAATCCTGTCATTCTGGTTCTTAATCCTGTGTGTAGCATTTTATGAACTTACAGGTACTAGCAAACAAGATTGACATTTTACCTACATTGTATGGTACAAAGCACTAAACTCCAGTTTGCTGAGTATTGAAAGCACATTGTACTTTTTACATGTAAACATTTACAGTGCTACATAGCATCACCTACATGTAGTTCTAGAAGAATATAGAAGTGTAATACTGCACAGTATAATTGTTTTTTTTTTTAATGGTTGTCAGTGGTTCAGCTTGCCCTATCCACACAATGTTATACAGTGGCAGTGTCAAGTTCTACATTATCATACTTAATTGTGGAGTCATAATCAATGCATACAGTTGTATCTACATGTACTAACCTGCAAGTCTCCAGGTTGAATGCTGAGAAATGAACCATAAGATACCATTAGCAACGGTAGAACCCATTTCCATTAATTTATAAGTTAATTTGCCGGGGCAACTTTTTTTATTCAATTTGCTTTAAATGGTAGTGATTATTGTAGTTAGAAAAGTTTGTTAAAGGTGAGCAACAGTGATTATCCTAGGGGCAGCTTCAATGAAATGTCATACAGTGCTAAAATAATTTATATTACTTAGAAGGGCATGTACCCTTTCAAACCTCTGTTTTGATTTGACATTACAAAATTGTTTGGGCATCCACCAATATGGATTTTCCCTGAGACACATCTGTTAGCATACATGTACATTGTACATGACGTGTCATAAGAAGTTTTGCTGTTTGCAATGCATTACAGGTAGGCGTGTAACGATTCATATTCCTTGTGATTCGATTCGATTTCTATTATTGCCTTTTTGATTTCGAATGTTTTGATTTGATTATGCAAATGTTTCTTGCAGATAGTTTTAGACTTATCTGTTGTACCGTCTTTAGCCGGAAAACCACAATATTTCCACACAGCTGATCTAAAAGATGTAGGCAGAATCACAATTGCTTGGTTGTTTGTCACCATGTTTGAGAACGTGACAATGAGTGTGTTGCACTTGGTTTGCGTTATTTGGAAATTCTCAAGGGGTGGTAGAAAGGCAGCAATTAATACCAGGCAACTCAAAATAGCACACGAACTGCAAATGCCTTAGTTTGCTCGTCAATCAAAAACACAGATTTTAAAGAGTTTTGAATTCTGATTTCACAATAAAATTATAATGACTCATTGAGGGCACCCTGGAAAAGGTATGCAATAATCGAACCAAAATCGAAACGTGGAAGCAAAGAATCGTGAATCGAACTGAATGGTCACAATCACGATTAATCGAGAATTTGATTTATCGTTACACCACTAGTTACAGGGCGATTTTAAATCACACAGTTTTTTTTTAATTTTCTCGAATCGAGAGAGAGCCTTTTACAGCAAAATAAATGGTACAAACAGCAAAGATTCTTATTTTGATTAATGTTTTTGGAATCAACTGTGATGGCTTAAGAAGACTTTCAAGACAAAAGCTAAGGCATTTTTGTGTTTTGATACCATGTACATGTATGTACAAGCATAATGTAAAATTAGACAGACACTTTGCGAGACCCATTCTGGGCCCCAAAATATTTAAACTTCCTCATACACGATCAGTCAGTGGAATTAATAGCCAAAGTAAGCTTTAACTAATAATTCTCTGTAAATGTTTTTAGTTACAAGAATGGCAGACTAATCTCTACATTTTTGTTGTCTCATACTTAATTAAAAAAAAATAAAACATGGACATTCTGGCAAAATGTTTTGCACCAAATTTGATAGGCCAACACAAGTTCTTGCCAATATTTGTATTTGCCAAATGAATAATATTTTATGATAGCAAGATGCTGATTTGTCACATACAGTATACACTGTACATTCTACATTGTAGGTTGTTAATTTAAAGAAATTTAAACAGGGCCTCTGATATTACGCGATGGTGCGATTTCGCATAATCGGCCTCATATCGCATCCGATCGCATAATTCACGAAAAATCGCATAATTCGTAAAAAATCACACAAAATTGCATAATGTGAACAAACCACACGATACACTATCGCTTTAGCTAAGAAACTTAAGCTAAAATTTGTTTTTTTCTATTGAATTATCCTGTATCAAATAAACAAACCGTGCGTTCGTTCTTGGCCACAACAAGCTTGGTAACCGCGTAAATTTCTTGAGCACATGTTTTATTTAGCCTGGTTACTAAGGTTAACCAAGATGGCCGCTCGTTTACAGACTCTTTTCCTGGATTCTGTCGTTCGTTTTGGATGTTCCTTCATAGCTAAAAGCTTCAAAATGTCCCACAAAGATAGCGAGCACCGTTTTAAAACAGCTATTTTCGTTTTCTTCCTCTGAAACCTAGTAAAACATGCATAAAAAAGTTCCAGAAGAAATCGCATAATTTGCATAATTTTCCGCATAATAGTCCTTGCTTATCGCATAATTTGCCACAAAAAAATCGCATAATTTCCATTTTTTTATCGCGTAATATCAGAAGCCCTGTTTAAATAATATTTAAAATACATGGATTGCAAACATGTGGTGCCTCAACTAGAAAGAGTACTGACTCTGTTAGGTGACTGTATAATTATACTTACGATGATAATTTCCAGAGATGCCTGAGCTTGTTAAACAGCTTTGCAGTTCCTTGGCATCAATCTGTTGATCCTGCAGGAGAATCAAATTAAGTACTGTAAATCTTCTATTAAGCCCCCCCCCCCCCCCCCTTTTTGGAGCAAGAAATTATGAAGCTGTATGTTAGTTGTATTTTGATTATGTCATGCAGTGATGAATTCAAATGCTTAAAATACACTGTGTTCAGTGCTCACAATGGCCTAAAATAATATTTATTTATTTCAATGCCACTGTTCTAAACAAGAGATTAAATAAGTCCTGGTCTGACCAATCAATGAAATCCATAATATTGATGATAATCAAACATGATCAAGCTTTATTGATTATCATCGATTTTCAACTATGCTGCAAGATATCGATGACAATCAATAGCAGAGATGCCAACCTCTGGAGATTAAAAAATAGGGAGTTTTTTTTCTGGGGGTGAATTTTTTTTTTTTTTTTGGGGGGGGGGGGGGGAATTTTACCACTTAGTTTTTGATGTCTTTAGTTTGTTATTGGGCTGGTGACATCAGATAAAAGAGCCCTTGAATGTTAGGACACATAAATTATATTCAGATTGTAAAAGGTGGGCATTTCCCACAGATTTTCCCAAATGCCTTTGATGTATGTACATGTACATTGAAAAATGTATTTCTGCTCTAATGTTTGCTTTTGAAGAGCACCTTTGGGAGCTCTGGGACCAGATGAACTTGCCTCTGTTGCCCCTAGCTAAGTTTAGGCTACAGTGTACCTTAGTAACATTAACCACTTATATCTGGTATCAGATTATTATTGGCCACCATATAAAGGGACTGACCCAATTACGGTGGCCAATCTATTTATCAACTCGGCTGACACTAAAATAATAATTATACTCCATGATTCATGGAATATTTTGGCAGCCTACAATTAGCTTGTCCAGGAGTTTCTTTGCCTGCCCCGCCATTTTGAAAGCCATGGGGAGAAGATTGTCTTTTATCCCTGGGGACAGGGATGCCTTTTATCCATTTGCACTCTACATGAAAGCTAAGGTAAGTTCCTTCCAAGGTGACATAAAATCAGTATCCATGGACAAATTTTTTCTTTGTTTGCATGAGTAATTTCATTCCAGGCTTGCTAAAAGTATAAGCTGCACTCTCAGATAAGCCGCACCTCAAGTTTTGAAGCTCAAATTTTGGGGAAAAATATAAACTTTGGTTCTATCCATCGGATCATCCAGTGTATGTTTCTATTAAGCCTGGTTACTAAGGTTAACCAAGATGGCCGCTTGTTTACAGACCCTCTTCTTTGGCTTCTTTAATTCATTTTAGGTGTTCCTTCATCGCTAAAAGCAAGTTAATTTCAAGGCTCAAAAAGTCTGCTCAACTTATATCACTGGAAAGTACAGTAACCTTTTGATGATGTTCGAGATCACAGATAAGCCACACCCCCGATTTTTGGCAAAAGTTTTAGGCAAAAAGGTGCGGCTTATACGCCGGTTTTGTACTGTAGTTGGATCAGCCTTTAATGAAAAAAACACAAGCTTACAAATGCTAATGCCAACTAATGTGTTCATGCAGAATAAAAAAGCATACATGTGCATGTGCATGGAATTTTTTATTCCAGAATGAAATTTCATTCAACTGTGCTAAAGATAGTGACAAAGACATTGTGGATTGAACTCATTACTGCCCATTTACAGCTGTATTTACATGTGTAATGTTGAAGGCTTACATTGAATGTGCCACTCAAGAATGAAAAAGGCAAAGAGAAATATGAATAGTTGAGGTGATTAATTCTTGTCTGGGATAACACAACATTACAGTATTTCCTCGAATAGTAGCCGTTCCATCAATAAATCGCCCCCCCCCCCCCCCCCCCCCCCCCCCTTGAATATTCGCTCCCCTTTGGTGGAAATATTTGAATTAATTGCCTCCCTCAATGATTATTCGCCCCCTATCCCTTCCCCCTTCTTTTACATCCTCCAGTAAAGTTAAAAATTCACTTCTTGTACAGGAAACAATCGTTACAATTGAAGGGCCAAATGGAAAACTATGCTAAGTGGAAAATTCCAAAACAAGGGTCGGAGTCGAACCATTCCATGTCAAATTTTATGCCTTGTTTTGTTTTTCTCGCTCTGGTTTGCCTCATTTTAGGCATGTGACCTACAAGTTAACTGCAAGACATCGTTCAGAATATTTTTGTGCTAGTTTTTCCGTCGTTTTAGAGAAATAACGCATGGAAAAGGAAAACTAACTAAAATAAGAGGCTACACTTAGCCTATACTCATGCGCGCAAGACTCTAAGACGCGTTTATTGAAGTAACCAATAGTTTTTCTGTGTTACTAAATCGCATGCAACCGGTGTAAAATGGTTTATTCCAGAAAAAATCCCCCCACCCCGACGGATGCAATGTTTTTTTACCCCTCCCCCGCCCGGATTTCCCGGCCAGGCCGACCAACCCTCGCACCTTGATTTTTAACCCAGATACCCCCTCCTGCCCGGATTGCCATAAACTTTTTGTAGGCTCTAAATAACAGGAAATCGCATTCAGGAGATCCGGGATTTTTTTAAAGTTTTCAAATCTTTGGTGAGAATTGCTATGAATTGGTCAAACATTTTGTAAATAAACGTTGCGTGACGCATTCACTAAAAACTTTCCGTGATTTTAAGACCAAATCGAAATGAAATGTTTCCATAACTTAAGGCTGGTTCTTTAAAAAAATGCTTTAATTTTGTCATCTATAATAAGTTTTTTCCAGGCTTCACAGTTTCTTCAAAGTGTTGTCGCAAATACACAATTTTGCTTTATGCAAATTTTATGTCAAATGTAATTTGATAGCAAGCTGTTTTTCATTTTTTTATATGGCCACTGAATCCAAAATATATTTTCTATAAAAGGTCGAAACTTTTGAATGAAACTCATATTTCCTTGAATGAAAATGTCTTTCCTTTGATTAAAAGAGTCAAACACCTTTCAGAATTCAGTGATTTTCTGCTTCTAGAAGTCTTGGCGATTTATTGTATCCTAATCACTGCGAGGAACCAGCTAGCGTCTGCGAAAATATAATAAACATCACAAAATAATTCAATTCAGCAACCTATTTTTATTATGCTTTCTAAAATCGCCGACTTTTCCTGTGTAATAGAATGCCAATCTTATCCGGAAAATGAATCGCATAATGCTTTCGCTAATAAAAAAAAAAAACAGTTCTGAATGGTCAAAGGTACAGAAATGAAATGCTGGTGGCGTTTGAATCATGAGTTCGGATGGCTCATGGTCTGCAAACAAACACTTCGATTCAGAGCTCGATTTTTCACTAAAACAAGCCTGCAAATAACAGTCGGTCATCGGACAATTGTCCGGCAAATTTGAGGTTTTGACAGGTAAAAGCTGAGCCTGGTCGGACACTCTGACCGGGCACTTCAGCTTCAATGAAAAATATTTTTTCTTGAAGTTTGTGGCCAAATATGGAACAAGTTTATTTTATTACACTACCGCAATACAACGCAAAAATGCTTTGTTATCACTTTCGTTTTTCTTCCGTTCCGAGAACTAATTTATCACACGCAATGCGTCGTCTCAAATGTTACGTTGAATTGTAAACACGCCACATCAAGCGCCAGTATTCCTAAAAAGTTGTTAATTGACGCTTTTTGCCGCGGCGTCGTGAAAGATCGTTTAGCCCCATTTAGTCTGAATTACGTTCCACTGAAAAACTACTAAAATCTGAGGTCTTATGTTATTACTTATTGTCTGTTATCTGCAAGTGTTGTGAGATAAATTACAGTCGTAATTTGACCCGATTGAAATGTTATGCAAATTAAATACACGGCCCAAATTCTCACGTTTACCTGAATGCAATCGCTTTCAAAAACTCGAAAAACTGTAAAACGTAACCAATGTTTATCTAGTCCGTATGATCACAAATCAGTTTCGTAGCTCCTTATTTTTTTTTTACGTCTTTGGTTCAAATATTGTTTCCGACTCACTGCATTGATCTTACCACGGTCATGATTTTGTGAAAACTCAAAGGGTGAATGTAAAAATTAGTCATGCTCTGTAATCACGGCCACTTCCAATTCCAAAAATAACTCCATCTTTCAATTCAAGTTTACAACTTCAATTCAAAAACTACCTTTCATTCGCCTTAAACTTTTGCTACGTGAAGGAGAGTTATTTGATCAAATTTCAACGTGTTGCATTAAATCTAATTACACAAATTTTCTATTTAATTGAGCCCGCAAAAAAAAATTGTTTTTCAGGGGGAACTTGCTTTCAAAAGAAGTCGAAGAATTCATGTAATCAGGCCAATTTTCAAGTCTCTGAATGTTACTGTGAGTTTTAAACAGTCCAGGAAAGTCAACAAGCAGAGGTCATCAAAATGTGTTCTTCTAAAAGAAGATTCTTCTGATGAAGAAGGTTTATCTGAGGAATCTGAAGAGACTCTCTTCAGAAGGGAAGAGGAAGATACAGACACATTCTGATTCTCCATAAAACACAAACTTTCTTCATTTTTAGTTAATTAATATCATCGCAAGATGTAACAGACCCTTCTCTAAATGGCAACAAAATTTAAAATCAATCTCATTGACATAGCAAGAAAGAGCTTGGATTAAAATAATTAATAGAAATGAGAACAAAGTTCAATTTCACAATTTCACAATTTCTTTGAGAAATCATGATTTCAAAATTCCTAAAATTTACAGGTGTTTGTTTGACTAGGGGTGTGGTGCCAATATGTTTTCCGCCAATAATACAAACATTTTTAAATTTGTCGATTATCAACAGGTAAATAATACCTGATTTAATGTAAAGGTGCTCTTTCTGGTGCTAGTATTGATTTTTCACTCAGTTGACTTTAATTTTAAGCCGTTTGAATTTGCAACCAGCATTCTGACGAAGGGTCACCGTCTATATTGAAATACAGAACGGAAATGTCTCTAATGTCTCTTTTTAAATTTCTAATGACAAAGAAAATTTTTGTCCGACCAGACTGGCTTCTTGTCAGGTCAAAACTTGTCCTTGGCCTGACAAATGACCTGCTTATAGACAAAAATTATTTGCAGGCTTGCTAAAACCTTTTTGCAAACCGCGAAAGCACTTAAAATAATCTTTGAAAACAATACTTGGCCACATTTGGTGAAAGCTGTGCTTGGTAAAGTAGTAAAAAGAACGAGAAAGCTCCGTTTACCTTTCCCACGGATCCAAAGCGCGCACGTACAAACAGAACTTCCTTGACAATCCGGTCGTCTAATCCGAAGCTATCAGAACTGTCTCATCGTACAGCAATCGGGTGAACTTGGCACAACTTCGCGCTTCGGAAAGTCGTACTTACTTACACAGGTGACAACATAGTGGTTACTAGTAACCTAGTGACCACAAAAAGTAATAAAGTCAGTAAAAATCGACCTTAATATGACACGCATTCCCCAGTCCATAATCCACAGAAGTCCAGTCCCAAAGTCCAAATTTTTTATTAAATCTGATGGACTGAGGTAACGACGCTGTTTTGCCGTGTGTTTCTATTGTTCTTTCTTGAAAAAAGTCTTGAAATTACTCACCACAGGCAGCGAGGACTGCTCCGATACAGACATTGCAAAGAATCGGCAGTAAAACGGGAAAATTGACAATATGCTTATCAGTGCGAGAGATCGATGTTTGGCATTTTTGCCTCGGAAGAACTCTGATTAAAAATAGCTCTTAGTTTTTTCAGAATCGCAACAAATTCGGCCTTAAGTTGTATGCTGTGTATAAAAGCAACGTTCACCTCTATGGGAGAAATACAGGACTGACTTATACACCAATAAGACCAAATGACGGAAAATGTTTGTCATGCGCATGCGTATCAAACATTTGTCTTATACTTCAATGTACCATAAGAAAAGAAGCAATTTATATTTTAATAATTTAAACAAGATAAGAAGACGTCCGACATGGAGAAGAGTTACTTCTTTCATTCAGTCATCGTACATGCAAACCACGTTACTATTGAATGTTATATAAATGAAGGCTGCACCACAATGAAGCCAGTCATTCTTGTGAAAATAATATATACCTGACGTGAACATTACTAATGTGAGTAGGGTTGTAGGAGATGCTGTCGTGACACTTCAGTAACGATGTTTTGCCGGAAGTGAGAGTAGCCGGAAGTCACTAAACCGGAAGTGTAAAAAGCGAAGCTGTGAACCGGAAATGCACAATTTAAAATATGCGTGAATAAATTTGCATGCAAAATCGTGACACAAAAAAAATAATAAAAAGAAAAACGAAGCCCATTTTATAACTCATGCCGCTACGCGCATGAGTAATAAACCACCTGAAACAGCAGAGTGCTGGCCCTCTAGTGCTCTGACTGTACAATCCGACCGTAGTTCCTTCAAAAACTGCAGCTAGAAGTTTAACGACGCCATTGCAAAAAGCAGATTGGCCGTGAGAATATGCGACCGCAATACTCCTGACCCGCGCCAACGACCTGAACGAACATAACGTTATTTAACGCAGGCGTATCGATGGCGTTCACCACTTGCAACAACATGGCTGAACAGCGAACAGCTCAGTGGTTGAGCGCTGGTTTAAGCCATGTTTAAGGCCTGCTCGGCGATGAAGGACATCATGAAGTCCGGAAATCCTTAAGTCTTTAGAACCTCTCAAAGAAACGAGTCGTGTTTCTTGTCATACCTTGTGTCCAAAGCACCATTCAGCGCTTGTGGTGAAAAATGGACGTTGGTGGACAAGTACGAGTTGGCGGGAAAGTCTGCAATCATTTCGGATCAAAAAGGGACAACATTGTGAGTTGTGGCCCATTTGCGATCCCGTGCCGTGGTCGAAATGCCCGATATCCGAAGTGCTTCCAGACTTCTAATATTTTGCTATAATTTTTGGAGCGGGAACTCCATTTCGGATTTGCCATAGAATTTCCCGACATGCTCTGCGACAGTGGCAGAGAGGCCCGCTATGCGTGTTCAGGCACTTAAAATACAGCTTTGGACAGCTCGAAGTGAGTCCCTGCAAGGCAAGCAAAGGCTATGAGCCGGCAGCGGAGAATCGGGAGCGCTTCCTAGGAGGTCCGCAAAGGAGATAGTGCGAAACTAAGTGGCTGACTATTGGCGATAAAATGAAGCGGTTTTGAGGGAACGAACTTCGGTTCGGATTGTTGTTTTTTTTTCTCGAGCGGGATTTAGCGGCACAGACCCAAACTTGGCCATCTGAACTTGTGCTTTTTCCGTGCTTTTCCAAACACTAACCCTAAGCCAAAACTTAACCCTAACCCTGACCGACTCGCGCATTTTTCAAGTGAAACGAACATTAAAAGCAGTGAAACCAACAACCTGAGCGGTTAAAAAGCAGTGAAAACAGTAATCCCAAGAGGAATCAAGTACACAAAGACAAAGTGCTGCAGTGTTCGAGTATTATAAGCCGACAGCATTTTTGGACCATTTTTTTTTTTCTAGAAAAAGAAGCACAAAACCAGCGAAAACCATACAGGGCAATATTTACCACATGAAAACAAGTCCGTGTGACAAAAACAGCTAATTATAGGAGCAAATTTTTTTTTTTCCAATTTATCCCTGGCACTTAGCATAGTTTTCCAATGGCCCCTTCAATTACAGAAAAGTTGCCAAAGCACAGATTTCATATAGTTTTTCTATAGTGACGTTCATGTATTTGACTCTTTCCTTTATTTCTTGGAGCTCTCTCAGTAGCACATTAGCATGTTAGCACTTCCAGCAAGCAATATTTGAAATAATCGCCTCCCTCAATTGATCGCCTCTTCTTGAATAACCGCTCCCTTTTGGAGTGAATATATTAATATTTGCCCTGTCTATTATTCGAGAAAATATGGTAATTTGTAAATTAATCTTCTCAAAGTCATTAATAATTCATGAAAGAACTGAATGGGTTAACAGACTGAGTATTATAAATTGTTATTTGAAATGTTTTGCGAAGCAAATGTGTGGCAAATGCGATAAAAGTTACATGCAAGTCATTTTTGTGCTCAGAGACACATTGCAAAAATTAGTCTCAATCGGTGACATTTTGGCAATTTGGCCAGACAACGTCCAATGAGCAGCTGTTATTACTGTAACAGCACTGAACAAAGTCCACAAAAAGACGAAAAGGTACATGTATCAATGAACTCAAGATTTTACAGACAGCTACAAATCATTTGCATCACTTACAACTCCTGCAACTGCAGAAAAATATCCATAGAGGGGATCTTGCTGCATCGCTCCTGGAAAGCCTGGGTAACCTGGATAACCCTGCAAAGGAAAATAATAATTATTTAGTTTTTTATTGACTGAGTGGGACGCTGGATGGGGAAATATTTGGCTTGAGGTCAAGGCGTACGGACCGAGAGCACTAAGGTCCATGTGCGATGACCGAGATCAAAATATTTTCCCACGTGGCCTGAACTTACTTAGTCAATAAGTATTTTTTCAATATTATAATAATGTTATGACCAATTTCAGAGACAAAATATTATTGTTTTAAAATTGAACAAGCAAGGAAGCATGCTTTTGCAGCAGGGCTGTACAGCTTTTTCCATCCCAGCTCAATATTTTTGAAATAGTTTTGGAAAGAATGCTCATGCTGGGCTATATGGGTCCATATGATAATATTGAACTGTCATTACTGAGAAAGAAAAAACAATAAACATTTCAACATAATTTACTGATTGAAACACTTGATAATGAACATGTAACTAAAAATAAATAACCGTAAAGCCAATGTAACATAAATGAGGCCATACCCATCTGACATCGTTTTACCGATGTTATTGATGACTGGCCATATTCTGGAATAATACACAGAATGGTCACATAAAACGCTCATATAGAGTTTTTGGAGGCATTGGAAAACTTAATTTTCCACATTATGGTATTACAAGCATGTTTTGGTAGATTTATACTGCAAATGTGCCTGAACAAATAATTTTCAGAGACTAATAATTCCATTTATTCTTATTTCTTATTCCGGAATACGGTCAATTGAACACGCTCTTAATTAAAATAAGAGGTACAGTGCAGGAGCCAAGGAGGGGCATAATAATTATTTAAACCCAAAAAAGAACCTATGGCACAAAAATGATTATTAAAATCAAAAATTTGCAAAAAAAAAAAATTAAAACAATTATATTTTATTTATATACAAATATTTTTATAAATATTATTTATTTTATTAAAAAATAAAGTACATGTACATGTGTATATATTTCCATCTCTGGCTATTCCTCTAACAATCTGTTACATGCCAAAGCTTACAATGTAGATAGTTGACATTATTACAAAATTAATAACCATCGATGCAAATACTTGGTGATAAAAATCAGTACATGATCGTAAATATAACAAGAAAAACCCTGCCAGAATATCACTGCCAAAAGGAAATATGTGGAAAATCCCCCCACCTCCCACCCAACCCTGCAAAAAAATCCACAAAATCATGAATTTTAATTAAACCCCAAGAACCTTGGAAACCTCTTGGTTTTACAAAGTTTACCTGAACACCTCCCCACCCAATCCTCAAACAAAAACTGTTTTATATGACCATTACTTTGTGTAGTAGACCTACAGTACCACTCAAATGTACATGTAACTTGACAGTCTCTACTCAATCCTCGAAACTCAAATCCTCACATCTCGAAAAATGTAATATTTTATAATAGTTGTAGTTGCATTTTTAGTAATAGCAGTATTTTTCTCTTTTATTTTAATGCACGACACAATAAGTTTGTAGCTTTAATCACCATTGTGGATAAATACAACATGTAAAGTTTATTGTATTGTATTGAGTCAAAACAAGAAGTCCTCGAATATGCAAACTCTTAGTAAAAGAATATAGAGAAAAAATTAAATTTTATTAATTTTCTGAAAGAAAGAATAATAGCATGTACTTTGAAGGTAGCTGAACACCTGTGATTTTGACTTTGATCTTACACCTTGGTAAATAGTTCACAAAATGAATAAACAACATGTACATGTACCACCAGTCAGGTGTTAATAACAAAATATTGCTAGTAAAAGAAACCAATTCCTGTAAATTTGATGACACCATTCTTTAAAATACTTCATTTGGATTTTTACAGGAAAAGTAAAATTTTGGCTGGGCAATTTAAGCTGAAACTGTTAACATGTGAATGCAAGTCGGGATGTTAAAAAAATTGCATCGCTTCTGTCAACGCAAGAAACTATCATGTCCGATTTCATTGCTACAATTATTGATAATGAGAAATAGCGCTCATAGCAACCAACTTTGGCCTTTCCCCTCTTCTATTTCTCCTTCTTCCTTATTTTTAATTTGAGTTCACTCATGTGATACTACTCCCAACATCAATATTCATTGTTTCAGCTCTGCAATAGTTGCTTACTGTTGGAAGAAAATGAGGACGCTGAAGTTCAAAGTTGAACACTTTAATTACAAAAAAGCAATATGGTGGAAGCATGTTATATACACAGTGCGCAATGCATCATGACGCAGGCGGTGCCAACATCACCGGAAGTACCAAATACACTGGAAGTGCATAGTGCTATAAGCTCACTATTATTACAAGCACGTTTTATTCTTGACTTAAAGTCAGGTCTATCACCTCAAGGGAGCGATGTATTTGTATCGGGTAAACTGGGAAACGTGTTTTGGACAGAAAGCAAGAATGCAGGAAACATATGTTTCTGAGCAGTACTTTCCTGTAAAGCTTTTTGTATCTTCATATTTTAGAATAATGAAATTCGGATTTTTTTAAGGTTAAGCTTAATTTCTGGGAGTTCGGTGGAGTTTCCATCAAACTTGAATAACATCTCTTCGAGAAAAGTTTAATTACATAGAATAACATTTCGCTATCTCGATCGACTGGTAATCTCGAGCAACCGTTAGGATGGTACGAGAAAGTTTGTCATCTCCTTTAACGTAAAGTCGAAAGGAAGAGTCCCTGCTGCACATTAAGCTTATATCAAAATGGCGTCCAATACTGACTTTAATTCTAAACTACTTAAACCCGTTTGTGTCTTGAGCTTCATTCCCAAGACACGATAAACTAGCTCCTTACTTACCCCACCATATCCACCAGCGGGTGGAGCCCCAAAGCCTGGATAAGCCATACCTTTATAGTCCAAACTACAAGCGGAAATAATTTATGTAAGAATCTTCAATCGTAATCAGGATCGAAACTCCACAACGGAACCATGCAACCTGGCCTTACAACATCGCCCATCCCTCTCTGCCTTGCGTTACTAGTGGTTACTGTCATGTCTAATGAACACCGCTGCCCGCGCCGCTGACTGACTGGTTGACGTGACTTGACGGACGGTTGGCTGGTTAGGGCATTCAGACCCCAGACGCCGTTTCGGAAGGAAGGCAGAAAGTTTTTTCCTTTCCAGCCCAAGATCCGTCAGGTAAGGCTGCTTAAAATCCCAAAACTTCAATCAAGTATTAACAAAATAACAGTTTTATGGTGCACGGTTCGTTTACCCGCTCAGTAAACGGTATTCACGAGATCTGGATACATACCGTTACATACATACTTTTTTTAGTAAAGCAGGTCAAATAAATTGGGCAACTTTACAGTCGAACTTAAAATCTCGTACTTTGTTGTCGCTTGCGGCAAAATTTTGTAAGAGAAGAAGGAGAAGAAGAAGAAAGAAGACCTCTGGGAGTCAGGGTTTAGCAAATGGAAAACGTCTGGGAGAAGGTTAGCTCGCGATACATGTAGCTGTCGGTAGCCGGAGTTTTTATTTGCATTTTTAATAGATACCCTGTACAGCCTGCAGGACAATAGGCCACCCATGAATATCTTTGCTACTGACAAATCACCCTGATTTCATCTTGATTTTATCCCATAATTTAGTAAAGAAGAATATAACGTGTATATAGGTTTATTAGTTTGTCGTAAATTATGCTCGCATTTACTATCGGGTCACTATCACCATTCTCGATCGAGAATTTCGCAACTTATTTTCCACCTAGCTCAGTTTTCATTGTTCTTTTCAGGGGAATATATCACATAACCCGGGGGCGTAGCTACCTGTACGCACGTACGGACGTGCGTACCTGAAAAAGTCGAAAGAAAAAAAAAAGATTTGGGAATTGAGAGTGGTGGGAAAGAGGTAGGGGGAGTGTTTGAAAATTGATTGTGCGTCCTGGCTACGCCCCTGTAACCCCGTTCATTACAGTGTCTGAAAAGCTGGTTGCAGTTTTGATTGTTACAGGGGAGAGGCGGGGTTGAAAACAATAGCTGATAACAATAGCAAAACAAAGGATTATATATTCCCCTCGTCATAATCCCCCAACATATTCCATACGATAAACTGCAGGGCTGATCTGACTACGTAAAAAAATAGACTTTGCGAGACACCATCACGACAGAAACCGATAAAGTAGGATCGCAACCGTGGACAGCCGTTTCGTTGTTATTGCAATTCATCAGCACGGTGTTGCAAACTAAATGTTGCCAGCAAAAGCCAGCGCAAATAGATTTCACAATGACCCGTTCACCATATCAGGTTCCGTACTATCCCAGGGCGTACTTTGTACTCACTTGTCACTCGAATCACGCGATGCCACATCACGTGTTCTGAGGAGCAAAGGGCCACTGTGGTGGGCTCTTTGTTCCTCGGAACACGTGATGTGGCATCGCGTGATTCGAGTGACAAGTGAGTACATAGCACGCCCTGGGATAGTACGGAACCTGATATGGTGAACGCGGGTCATTGTGAAATCTATTTGCGCTGGCTTTTGCTGGCGACATTTAGTTCGCTTCACCGTGCTGATGACTTGCAATGACAACGAAACGGCTGTCCACGGTTGCGATCCTACTTTATCGGTTTCTGTCGTGATGGTGTCTCGCAAAATCTATTTTTTTACGTAGTCAGATTAGCCCTTGTTTATCTTTTGGCTGGTTAGGTCTCTCGCAGATCTAACGTATGCCTTTAGCAGCATTATCGTTTGCGGTCCTTTGCAGATTTAACTTTTATCAACATATTCCCCTCGACATTTTCTTCTCGACTTATTCCCCTCATAATAGAATAACACAAACGGGAAGTCAAAATAGGGGCATAACAAGGAAAACACTCTAGCGTCGGTCAATATTTTTTGTTTACATAAAAAGACAACTCCTACGATTAACTTGCCGTCGCGACCAAAAAGTGAAATGTAAATAACATTCTTCTATGGTATCGTACCTCGATTCAGGTTTCGGGTCTTCAACAATGTATGACGCCTCGTTTTACGCTTGAACCTGAATAGCCTGAATATGTTTCTGCTGGTTTCCCTTGGAAAACACACCGACATCCACTCCATTGATATTCGAAAGATCAACCTGGGCAGTTGGGCCATGGTGGGACCACGAATACTGTCACAAGCACCCCAAGTTCAGTGTGAGAGTCAAAGCCTACTCTGGGACCCAAAGTCGCCTAAAGTCGCCCAAAGTCGCCTAAAGTCGCCTTAAGTCGCCCTAAGTCGCCTTAAGTCGCTTAATTCCTAACAACCTTAATTAACCCAATATGATAAACGTTGCTATTTCTGGACTGACTTTGTTACAAAAATCCTCTGATGTGTCCTTATGGTGTTGTTCCAAACCTTCCATTACAATAGGGGCCTTCAGATCAGAGTACAAGTACAAGATTGACTATGACTGACTTTCGAATTTCAAACCAGTCATATTCCCAGAGCCCTCGCTTCTCCCTGGTGTCGCCCAGTAGAGAAGGAGGCTCTAGAAACAAGATTGGTTTTTACATTTGATAATCTAAAGCATTAGCACTACTCACACTCTATCTCATACTCTGATCTGCAGGTCCCTAATATGAAAAGTACTACAGGTGGCAAATCTATATTAAGCATACAGGAAGTTGCCCCCTACCCCCCCTCCAATTCTCTTTTCTACGAAACAATTTCTCCATTGATCCCACCCACTCACCCCCCTCTTAACCCCCAACAGTTACAAGTAATAGCATCAAATTCCTCTGCATATAGACTGCAAAACAGTCGTATTTTTTGCGTCATACGAATGTGCGCGGTCTTTGAACGAAAGGTCTGGAGCGACGGTGAATATGAAGAGTGGGACACCCTGCGGGCGTGTGAGGCGCGCCGAGTATCCCCGCTTTTGGCGCTTTGCGCCTTTGCGAGCGAGCCAGCGGAAAAAAAAAACGACTCTTTTGCAGTCTACTCTGCATAAAACAAACGTATTTAATATTATTAGACATACAGATCACAAGAATAAAAGATGTAATCAGGGCTGCAAATAACGGCCGGGCAGGCGCCGGTCATGTTGTCCGGCCAAATATGTTTTTGCTCGGACACGACCCGTTTTTGGCCGGTCAAATTGGAACAGTCGTAACCGTGAACCCAGATTGCACTGTAAACCTTTTTTTAACTAAAAACCAACTGAATCCAAGTCGGTTTGGCAATAAAAATTACAAGTTAATAGTTTTACTACTCTTTATTGCAGAAGCAGCCTCGCATACGCGGTACGGTTACACAAAATACAACCGCAACTGTTCGTTTACATCTGAAAATCACTTATAATCATTAAAATATTACATTTTGGCAATCGCCACATCGTTTCTACAACTGAATTTAAAGTAAAACGTGCAAAATATATGAAAGCCGAAGGGTTCAATTGATCTCTTAATTAACTTAGGCCCCGTCCACACGTATACGTTTACGTTCGAAAACGCATATTTTTTTATCTAAAACGCTCCCGTCCACACGAAGCCAGCCATCGTTTACGATTCGTTTTCACCTGTCCACACGTAAACGCTAAAACAATACGTAAACGCTTCAAATCTGCATTGAGCATGCGTAGATAAGTACTTGAGCCTGTCAACGCATCTGTCAGACCGTCCGCCATATTGGATATCTGCTCTATTTTCTTTATTTGTGGACTGGGTCCGAATCTGTGACATCAGCGTTTACGAAAATATCCGTTTACACTGTCCACAAGTAAATGGCGTTTACGAAAATATCCACTTTGGAGAACGTTTTCGAAAATATCCGTTTAGGGTGACCGTTAGACTTGCACACAAGTCGACTGCGAAGTCCCCGAGACAAAAATACCAAAAACGGACTTTGAGAAAGTCTAGGTGACCGTTTTCATCGTTTACATGTGGACGCAAGCTTTTAGCCAGCAGGGTGTCCAGGCGTCCTCTGGACGCCCACTTTTTGAAGAAATTCATGAAAATTGCACCTAATCCTTTAAAAATTTATGATGCGAAATATCTTGAGGACGCCCACTTTTCAATTTCTGGCTAAAAGCCTGTGTGGACGGGAGGCCTAAACGCATAAAAAAATATGCATTTACGAACGTAAACGTATACGTGTGGACGGGGCCTTAATTTCGTGGAAATTTGCGACTACCGGGAATTTCTCAACCACAAATTTGTATAGCTTTATATTCGTTTTTTTTCTTTCGGAAACATGAATGTTGTCCCTCGTGATTATCAAAAAGTTAAAAATTAAATTTCTTTGAATGAGTAAATGACCGGACAACATGTCCGGCAATCCAAAGATTTGTCCGGTCAATACCCAATTCTGACCGGACATTGTCCGTTGACCGGCCGTTATTTGCAGCCCTGGTAATCACCAATAATAACCTTGTCACGTCTTTTAGCAACTACTCCATAGTGTTACACTCAGAAATAAATGTACGCCAGTAAATCCAGTTTTAAAATACATCTAGGTTTTTGGTAAGCTTAAAACTGACATTCTGCAAGTTACATGACTGTAAGCTCAAAAGTGTAACGCTATAAAGGTGCTTTTATATGTATTGAGTAAATCGTACGCTTACTCATCACAGACAGGTAAAGACAAAGTGGCCAGCTCGTCTAGTTCGTCTACCAACAACTTCTAGACATTTCATAGCATCCTCAGATATAAGCTTATTAAAGCACAGGCTTCCCAAGCTACATACGTGGTGTATGCGACAGCTTGTGTATACAGAGAAATGTATGGGAAAATCACGGATTCTCTAAAATTGGGTAAATAACTATCTATTTTGAAATAAAGTTTACCTACCGCAAATGTGTCGCTTACTTGTGTCTTGTACTGAATTTGAAGCCATTCCGACGCCATTTAGCGAAGTTATTCGAAGTCGTTGTCTCTCCTTCTAAAAAGAAGGAAAGGCAGACCACTGCATCTATCGCTGGCCAGAGGTCACTCCACAAATCGCTCTCTCCTCAAAAGGAAAAGTCCCGAATCGCAATAAAACCAACAGTTTCATAGAGCCCAATAAATTTCACTCCACATACGTGCGCTTCGGCGGTCGAAAGACTCGTAAAGAACGAGATATTTTGCTTTAAATTCGCCTATTCGGCTTTCCAGATATGCTTGTGATGGACCTGGCGCCAACGGTCGTTACTCAACGACAAGTATCTGGTTTCATCCTCAACTCTGATTGGTCCATTTGAACCAAGTCACGCGCTGACAACACGACCCTCCACCGGAGGGAAAGGTACATTTGTCACGAATCAAGTGTCACACTAGGGCTCCCAAGGGATGTTTTCTGAAAGCTGTATTGTTCGCAATAGCCAATCACAGCCATGTTTACATATTCAAATTTGTATTGAGTAGTTTTCCCTTAGCATAACAGTTGAAATTCACTGAACTCCATCGTTGTGTTGGCTCGATATGTTTTCTTAAATATGTCTTCGGCTTTGCGGGAGAAGAACGATCGTGACTTGCCACAGAACTCTCTAAACGTAAACAGAACAAGAGGGTCGCCTGTGTCTGAAAAAGACGATGCACTTTATGCGAAATGGAAGCTTTGGCTGATTTCTCATTACCAGTTTAAGTACGAATCGACAACGGCCATCAGAAGAATAGTTGAACATTCGACGAGCGTCGATCAAAAACTACATTTTGTATGATTGCGGCTTCAGCCCATTTTGGATGCAAATGCGTGCAGACTGAGAACTAATGCGATGGAGCGAACTTATTGTGATAATTCAAGGAAATTTTTCGAATAAAGTTGAGTGAAACTCTTGAATGCTCGCGAATATCTTGCTTTATTTTGCACGTGGAGGAGTCAGATTTATCTTTACGCGGGTTTTCCCCAACATATGTAAACATGGCTGTGATTGGCTATTGCGAACAATACAGCTTTCAGAAAACATCCCTTGGGAGCCCTAGTGTGACACTTGATTCGTGACAAATGTACCTTTCCCTCCGGTGGAGGGTCATGTTGTCAGCGCGTGACTTGGTTCAAATGGACCAATCAGAGTTGAGGATGAAACCAGATACTTGTCGTTGAGTAACGACCGTTGGCGCCAGGTCCATCACAAGCATATCTGGAAAGCCGAATAGGCGAATTTAAAGCAAAATATCTCGTTCTTTACGAGTCTTTCGACCGCCGAAGCGCACGTATGTGGAGTGAAATTTATTGGGCTCTATGAAACTGTTGGTTTTATTGCGATTCGGGACTTTTCCTTTTGAGGAGAGAGCGATTTGTGGAGTGACCTCTGGCCAGCGATCGATGCAGTGGTCTGCCTTTCCTTCTTTTAAGAAGGAGAGACAACGACTTCGAATAACTTCGCTAAATGGCGTCGGAATGGCTTCAAATTCACTACAAGACACAAGTAAGCGACACATTTGAGGTAGGTAAACTTTATTTCAAAATAGATAGTTATTTACCCAATTTTAGAGAATCCGTGATTTTCCCATACATTTCTCTGTATACACAAGCTGTCGCATACACCACGTATGTAGCTTGGGAAGCCTGTGATTAAAGTCAAAGACCACACATCCAGCCAAATTGATACAGCCTAATTGAAGTTAGAGAGCCAAGCAAGTACAAAAATTCCCTGTTGTTCTTGCAAGACAAGACTCTACTTGTAAAACGCCTTATTACTTTGAAGTTGTTCCGCTGTTGGCAGAAAAGCTAGAAAACGAGACTCGCCATTTGAAGCAAGATGGCTGCCAAGGTTTGATCATGTGACTTGAAAGTTAACCACATCGCGTGATCTAGAAACACGCTGGTCTGGCAAAAGTCACGCAATATTCAAGCTGAAAGCACATCAATATTTGTCTCATAATATCACTGCCAGACACGGTATCCACTGTCATCACTGACTGGCTATCAGATTGTATTGCGGCAAGAAACCTCGTATCAACCACAGAATTCCAACTGAGAGCACTTTCGATGCGATCAAACGGAAACGACCCGGGCCGGACTGTGGCACATGTTGAAAAGTTGGACGAAACCTGGTAACAAGTTTACGAAAGGGATTATGGATCAAAAGGAAAATGGCGGACGTACTCTGGCTTTCTTTTATGGATGTACCGAAATATTAGTGACAGCTTTCAGGGCTAACATACCGCAAAGAACCCAAATGATTCTCAATCGCGGGTAAAACGCTCCCTATTGCAAATTGCAAGTGCTTCGGATGAGCCGGTGTGTAAGCCTCAAGCGGTTTGTAAGCCTCAAGCAAGAATGTGCTTCAATTTATTATAAAGTGGCACATCCAAGTTTCCAGCAGCTCAGACTATTGTAAGAGAAGCACAAAAGCCACAAGCTAACGGAACAAAAAATTGGGTGGGAGTGTTTTGCCTGTTGAAGACCGGAGAGGAGCAAATTGGTTGGGTGCTAGGAAAGGATCAAAGGCTTTTGCAAGGAAGGTGGAGCATTCAAACCAAAAACCTTCCATGGAGATAGTATGGATACTTTCTGAAACAATGCAGTATGGTGTACCATGATGATTCTCACTTAAATCACTGAAGGTCACCTAAAATTGCCTTAAGTCGCTCAAAATTGCCCAAAGTCGCCTAAAATCGCCTAAAGTCGCCCAAAATCGCCTTAAATCGCCTTAAATCGCCCAAAATCACCCTGAATTTTGGAGAAAATATGCTTAAATCGCTTAAAGTCGCCTTAAGTCGCCCAAAGTTACGGCGACTTTGGGTCCCAGAGTAGGCCTGAGTCAGTTAAGTGTGGTATATCAACATGACTGCAAATATAAGGATTTGCATGGAAATCCCGGTAATAGATTCAAGAAGATAATTATTCGCAAAATTTCTCAATAAAAAGCCTTACCTTATTTTCATGGCGTGTTGCTTGCTTCCTGTGTGGTTATTTTCTAAGTGATTTCTTTGTTCCCCGTGTTTCTACTCATACTTAAATCGCCTTAAATCAGGAAAATAACCACACAGGAAGCAAGCAACACACCATGAAAATAAGGTAAGGCTTTTTTATTGAGAAATTTTGCGAATAATTATCTTCTTGAATCTATTACCAGGATTCCCATACAAATCCTTATATTTGCAGCCATGTTGATATTACGAAGTACGGTACCACACGCAACTGACTCTCACACTGAGCTTGGGTGCCTGTGGTACTGTTCATACATTTTCTTCTCTCTCCCTTCTTCTACTCCTAACGAAGCAACGTGCTCAATGCAAATTTGGCAAAAGTAAAACATGTTTACCGTCTCGCTTCGTAATGTGCCGTGATCCCAATGCGGCCTTGCGGAATCATACTTTTTGCATTTGAATTGAACGGAATGTTACTCTCCGAAAAATTAATAGTTTCTTTGTTTTAGAAAACCTCGCAACGTGAAAAATAAGCATGTCATTGACCTGTCCCTCGTGGATACGTGATATATTCCCCTCGTGGCGTTCCCTCGGGGTACGCCACGGGGGGTACGCCCTCGGGTACGCCACGAGGGGAATATATCATATATCCCATCGCTCCTGGTCAATAACCCTTACATACTGAACTAGGAATATGACAATTTTAAGGTGTTTCCCTCCAGTTACCATGCAGCCGCACCGAACATTTTTGAGCGGTCGTTTAACTAACTTTCCTTTATTGAATTAGTATGAAACTTACACAAAATATTGTACTCAATTTGAAGTTTATAAGAGTGAAACAATTTTGTAAATCGCATTTAAAATTGCGGAGATAAACGAGAAAAATTGAAATAACTTGAGTCTAAATTCCGAGTGATTGCGATGGCATCTAGAAAAATCAAAACTATTACGATAAACTATGACATATGGCAAACAAAATATCGAAAAATTAGAAACTTTTGTCAAGCCGATTTTGAGTAAATCAGAAAAACATTTCGAACTTGTGATTTTGCATGTGTATGAGCACATCCATAAGTTCGTCAATTAAGCTTATAAAAGTTTAATTTCTCAATCTCAAATTTACGCCAAAATGTGTGTTTAGTGTATGAGATGAAACTATGAAAGTTTGAAAACGTTTCGTTTTAGTTTTGGACTTGGAGATTCGATTTTCTATAGGAAACCATAGTTTTTTTGACTGAGTCCTTGATATTGTAGTTTTGGCACTTTTTTACATATTTCAAAAACCGCGGAATAGATTTTTTTTAAACTTTTATGGTCGTTTCTTTATAATATGAACAACATTGTCTCGAAGTCTCATCTTGATTGAAACATTGCAACATGGTCAAATAAAATAATAAAGTTCACCTAAAACGCGATTGAGACTTTGTGTTTTGATTGCACGGTTGAAGGCGCACTAAGACGCGTTAATTAGTTAAGGTGAAGTGTAACGCATTTCTGCATTTGTGCTGAAAAACTGTTCCCAATAAAGGACGTCAGACGTTCGTTTCGGGCATAATGCATGTTCAATGAAGTTCATGCCTGGCTATCGGTTTTTATAATGTTGTTGTAAGGCAAGTCTTTGTTGTAAACCACGTCATCAACAGTTTTGCTATCACACTCGACACGAACCCCAAAAAATCAGTTACCGTTTCTCGATTAAACGCCGGAGGCGTTTATTTAAAATTCGGCCTCGCGGACCCGGCGTTTATTCATAGCCGGCCTTCATGATGACATTTTTCGTTTTTTATTCCAACTTTCTGATTTAAAAACAAGAACGAGAGGTCTCAAAGAGACTATATAGTCAATAGACTGTAACAAAATTTTAACCACAAATTCAATTGATGTTCCCTGACCTTGAGACTTTTATTTGTCTTTTCATACAAGCCATCAACTCGAATAAAGAAACGATGGAGCAATCCCCGGGGTGATAAAAATAACGAACTTTATATCTTGATAAAAAAGTCCTCTTGACAAAAAATCCAGCGAAATAGAGACTATACAGTGACTATTGTCATTATCCCTTCATAAAATATTTTTCACTAAAACAAAGCAGTTCAATAATAGCCAAATTTGTAATTTGTCCGATTTGCTATTAAAACCGTAACGCAACACCTGTTCGTTACTTGTGTCGTCACACAACGCTTATTGATCTCCAGTGGTCTCGTATCTATGCTTGTAGCGAACGTACTGAAAAAAGGAACAAATTATAATACCTTGCTGATCTTGAGTCACACTTTTCCAGCTTTTCTTATACAGTTTCTTTATTTTTCAGGTTTTAACAAGAACCCATGGCTAAATCCGAAGGCGATGGCTTCTATTCCGGAAAGCTGCTAACATTGAAGGCTGACTCCACGGATGATTATGTGAAGGGTATTTATGACGAATGGGCTGAGACTTATGACAAGGTACTAAACCTAATGTAGGTCTTCATGTCATAGTACGGGCATCAGTTCTTCTGTCGCGCGGGTCGTCGTTATAGGAGAAAAAAATGGAGAATTGTCCGCGCGGCGACTGGAGGCGAGGCGGAAAAGAAAAACTGTCTTGAGGAAGCTTGGTTAGAGTCGTTAGATTGAGTGTCTAGAATAGTGCATTGAATTAATTAAAGCTGTTAGTTTGTAAATGGTTTTAACCCAGGAGTTATCTGTAACGTAATCGTCCGGGTTAGTATAGTTCTGAATAAAACTGTTGATACTGAAGATGGCTTCCGCTCAAATTGTCGAAGGAGAAGAGACCAATTGTTGCTCTGGCTGCAGAATTCGAAAAGAGTACACACAGATCCGTTCTTTTTTTTTTTTTGCAGCCACTTTTGTCAGACTATGAAACATGACTTGTTAGTGATGGTCTGTGCATTACATAGTAAATCGAACGTTCGGAAATCGAACTCAATCGAACTCAATCGAACTCAATCCGTGGATTGAGTTCGATTGAGTTCGGCAATCGAACGAAATCGAACACCGGACTTTCAGTGAGTTCGATTTCCGAACAAATCGAATTCAATCGAACAAATCGAACTTAATCGAACTCAATCCATCTGATTGTGTTCGACTGAGTTCGGAAACCGAACTCAATCGAACACAATTAAATGGATTGCGTTCGATTGGCTCTGGTAAACCTATACAAAGCAAGCCCAAAGCAAGCCTATCAAAGCAGGTTTTTCTTGTGCTTTTTTACAATTTATTCAATAACAGAAAAAAAAACATTTATAAACTGTCCACGGCAGTTAAGAGAACAGAACAGAACAGAACAGAGCAAAGCTATCATTATTCCCGCGGGCGTATTCCGAAATTGTTGTACCCTTTCCTCTTTTAGCTAACTTACAATTGCGGCAATACAACTTGAAGGGTTACCTTTATGTAAAAATACAAGCAAATTACTAACCGCGACACACGCAACGGCATACAGTAGATGGATGATTATGAAAAATATCTTACTAACAACATACATGATTCTCTCAAATTCATCTTGGACAATTAACAGTGACCAAGAGAGTAAGAGGTGAACGAGCGTCAGTATATTGGACGTTTGGGAGCATCTTACTGCCATGATAGAAAGGATAAATAGTAAATGCAACAGTAAAATTATTTTTCTACTTAGGTCAAAATCAAAGTAAATGATCAGATGTTCGTGTACATTTATTTCTTGAGTGTCAAGAGTTACCTTGCCCCGCGCTCTTAAGAGTGTACTGCTTGAGGATGACAAAGCATTGTTCTTGTGGAAAAAAGGAGAGCTGATTGAATTCTCTGGTACCTCGCGTAGTTCCTCTGTATGTAAATTCACTGAATCCGTAGAAGTAACGGTGACAAGCCAATTATCGTCACAAGTATCATTTTGCATTTGTCTGGCCTGTGTTACCTTTTCAATTAGTTTTGCTTTGCTCTCACTGCGCTACACTCCGGGCTGAAGTAACTCGAGCTTCCAAGATCTGGTTATGGATTTTCAACGCCTGTTTTACACAAATCACAAGTTCGAAAATCGAACGTTCGATTGGGTTCGATTGATTTTTTTTCTTTTCAGTGAGTTCGATTTCGTTCGATTGCCGAACTCAATCGAACTCAATCCATGAATTGAGTTCGATTGAGTTCGATTGAAATTCAGTTCGATTGGGTTCGATTTACTATGCCGGGTCTGTGGTAACAGTGTAGTGCGTGCATTATCGAAGAAAACCCCAGTAATATTTGTAACTTAATCATTAGGTTACCGGGGAGGCTGGTTACGTAGCTTACAAGACGTGCACTCCAGTATTTGACCAGCTCCTGCGCGAAACATTTGGCGACAAGCATGCAGAGTTGAGAATTCTGGACGCGGGCGCTGGGACTGGTATCGTGGGTAAAGTTCTGCAGGATCTCGGTTACACCAACCTTGATGCTAATGATATCTCGCAGAAGATGTTGGATGAGGCAAAAAAGCTGAATGTGTACAAGCAGTTCTTCTGTGCGCCGCTAAGTGCTGATCCCATAGCGGGAATCGCGACAGACCAGTACGATGCTCTGATATGTGTTGGTACCCTTACATTTGGTCACGCCAAGCCTGTTGCTTTCGATGAAATTCTGCGAATCGTAAAACCAGGTAAGGAGTTGTACCAATATGTACAGGCGTGACATCATTTGACGCAGTGTTGTCACGCAATGTGTGAGGAATCATGCATTCTGCATTCTAAGAATGACGGATTCGAACCTTTGATAACTGAGCATTATAATATCTCGCAAAGTTGATCGCCTGCACAAGTAAGTAAGGACATTATTAAAGTGTCAATTTGTTTAGCCCATATGGACTAGTTGCATACAAGGGGATGGTAAGTCCATCGGGTTCAACACAGTTCATTCCTCAGAAATCTGACCTGCTTGAATGTAGAGCCTTTAATGTTAGTTCTTTAATGTTCTTAGCCTTTACTTTTTATTTGAAAACGGAAATCATGTTTTAATTCAGTTTCGGTTAGGCCCTTCCGTCTAAAAGGGACACTGTCCCGCCGAAATAGCCAAATTTCGCTTAGCTTCTTTCCACGTTATATTGCCAAATGCCACCAAATATACAACTTAGTTGGATAAAAAGATTCTACAGAGCAAAACAAAAGCAGTAGTTTGGAGATAAAGTGCAGGATTGCAAGGATTGAAGTGGATTACAGTTCATCAAATTTAATTTAATGACAGGCGGTCAAGAAATCAAAATTGCCATTCGCGTAAAAATTTTGACTTTTCTAGCCCGGTCATTTTTTCTGTCTAGTTCATGATATTTCTTTGCTTCTATCACCTTTGGTGATGGTTCCTTCCAGTTTTAAGATAATAAAGTAAGCTTAAAGTACGCTCCTGGCCATAATCATGAAAACACGATATTTCAACCGGGACTGTGTCCCTTAACGTAAACGTCCTAAGCACGGTCAGTGCCTAATGTGGACAATTTCGAAACCGACAGTAAAGCGTTTCCGTCTGGTCGTGGCGGCTGGGGGTAATACAGTATTTATTTTATGCCTCGTTTTGTTTTAAGGTGGTATTATCGGGTTTACTATTCCAAAAGACGTCTACAACGACACCGCTCAATCCGACCACTACAAAGAAACAAACAAGTTTGGCTACCGCGAAAAGATGAATGAGATGGAGAAGGAAAAGAAATGGAAGCTTCTACGATGTGATTTACTTGATTATCACACTACACTGAAGGATGAATTGCGAGCAAAGTGTTACTCTTTTATGTACCTAGTGCTATGAATAAAATGTGAACATTTTCGTGCTTCTGTAATACCCTCTATAATTGTATTAAAATGGCTTCCTCTGTTCGAAATATTCTGAGCTGGGAAGGGGTTAGGAAACGGGACTAAACTGGGGTGAGGTATTTAGGTTAGCCTGTGAACACGCGTCTTTTTGGGGGTATTGGGTTAAAAAGGCTAAAATCAAAGGCTCCTAAGAGTCAACTCGTGAATATGAAACGCTCTTTTTATACTGAGTGGATGGCGGACCGGGAGTCATTTGTAAAAGTTCAAATAAAGCACAATTTGTTTCGAAAACGATGAAAACATCTTAGGGTGCATTAATATGCATTGTGTAAAACGAGACAGCTTGTTAACGTACATGTAATGCGCAATTTGTTGTGACCTTTGATTCAGGCGTAGGGAACCCATACGTTTATAACATTTGTAAAGTGAATACGCTTATTTGTAAACTGCAAATGGAAGAAGATTGTCGTGCGAACGTCCTTAAAGCTTTTAAGACCACTTGTAATTGTATTATCCATCACAGGGTTCAATATTGAGACGATTGAATGACTTGCTGCTAAATATATGCCCAGTACATATCTGTGAATCTCTCGCATTGCGTCACACGAACTGATGTAAGCCAGTGACATACTCAATCCGCCATGTTTCGGAGGTGAACAGAACAGAAAGGCCAAGAGGTACATATTTTTACATTGCATGTAGTTATTTTCTAAAACGCAACGACGGTGTCCCGCTTAGGTATGTAAAAAGAACCTATCGATGAGTGTCTGCTTTCCCGAGGGGGGGTACCCAACAAAGTTTTGTACGGGGCTGCTCCGCCCCAAGGTCCAAACCCTTACCCTTTCATATACCTTTTTTGACAGGAAAGGTACCCCTTTCATATACCTTTCATTGAAAATTGTACCCCTTTCATATACCTTTCATTGAAAATGGCACCCTTTTCATATAGCCTTTACGTGCGTCTGTTTGATATATTTTGAAAGGCGCTTTTTATAATACTTAAATGGCAGTTTTCCCTACCCAGGAGCTCCTGCCCTACCTTTTTTTATACTTCAACCGGTGTTTTCCCTACCCTTTCCTATACTTCGTGAAATCCCTACCCTTTCATATACTTCAACTTGTGAAATCCCTACCCTTTCATATACCGCTAGCCTAAAAAGGGTACCTCTTTCGGGCGGAGCATCCCGTATAGCCCATGATAGGGAGTACCCCCCCCACCCCCCCACTCCGGGCTGCTTTCGCGATTCCCTGATCGTTGTTCTCTTAAGATATCCGACACCTTGGAATCGAAATGACTACCCTGTACTGTTCAGACTCACACTTCGCTTTTGTTTAGGTCAAGGACAAGTAAAACCATCTCAATCGAACCTATTTAATTTGCTAGAAATTTTCTCGATATCGTTTACTGTCCGCTTACGGGAGGTTAAAAAGGTAGTGTTGGAGAAAATAAATCGCCGGGACCGCGGTTTGGTGTCCGCTTAAGGGAAGTGTCAGCTTACGGAAGGTGTCCGTTAGTGGAGGTTCGACTGTACACTGAACTTCATCCTCCTGCAGCTTTTCAATTCAACGTGTCGCATTAAAAATCTAAAAAATATATTTAGCTTAACGACAGAATACAAGGCTCAATCATCAAAAAAGGGCCATCTGTCTGAGGCAGATCAAAGCAGCCCTACATGAAAATCACCAAATGCTCTAATCGCCAAATTTGCAATTTATCTCATTTGCTAAACCATCATGCAACTCTGAATGTTGTGCCGTCACGCAACTCTGTTCGTTGTGCCGTCACACAACTCTTTTCCACACTAAGTGATTGTTATTATCAATTGTCATTGATTTTCAGCTGAAAATCGACCATGTTTTGCTTAATGTTTATAAGGTTTTACTGGAAAATTGAAATATAGATATAATGCATTTACCTGATTTACCGGCGGTTAGGGTTAGGGTTAGTCTTTCTCGGCTAAAACGTCGATCTCATGATTTTTGTGCTGAGGCAGAGCCAGAGGTGAACGTTCTTATTGTTTTTTTATGTTATTTTAATTTTTTATTTTCTTACAGGGGAAAAATTGTTACGTATTTAGTATCACCTTGAAAAATAAAGAAACTGACATATTTGTATCAATGGTAACCTTTAAAACATAAGGGACGGACCATTATTTTTTTTGACGGGGGGGGGGGGGGGGGGAGGGGTTGGAAAATTTTCACACGCAAACATTTTTTTATATGCGGCACCTGCTGCAAACAATATTTTGTGTGTCTCCGTCCAACTGCCATACTTCCAGCAAACAATTTTTTTCTTTATTTTTTGCTTGCATACAATTTATTTCAGTGTTTATAGCCTCTGCAAACAATTCAAAATTTTCCAAATCTCCCCCCCCCCCCCCCTCCCCGTCAAAAAAATAATGGTCCGTCCCTAATGGATAGCTTTGTTAACAATTTTCATACTACATTACACTGAAATTATAAAGAAATGTGTCTTTGGACTTTGGTTGCGGATGACGATGATCACTGTGTCAAATGACTAGTTTCGTGGAATTTAGAGGTCCACGATACTTAGCTTCATGATTTTTGGCGAATCCCAGATCGGAACGCGAAGTGTCATGAAACGTGGCGTGTTGGTGAGTTTCGTGTTACTGACACCTCAGTCGTGACGTGTCCGGCCGAATCATGGCCCGGGTTCGTCACCTGCGGCGTGTCAAGGAATGTCAGACTCTGGTACTTAACGGCACTTTTCACAAGTGAAAAGTGAAACAAGCGGCATATACCATGCGCGATTTAGGGGTAACACTTATTCTTTTGTTAAAACAATAGAATATTAGAGCACAAAAGAACGACAATACAATAGAATACAATACCATAGAATATATTAGAATACATAATTTTACCTAATACAATGAATGTGTACAATGTACAATAGAGCTAACACCCTAAATCGGGCATCATATGAAGCGGCAATATTATTCTAGACTTAAATATGTGTTCGTAACAACATTATAGAATCTTAGAACGAATAATTATAAAGAAGGTACATAAGCTAAGGCGTGCAGAGGAATGATCATGACCACTGCTAATAAAGACCACTGCTATAAACGGAACATCGGCATTTCGAGTGTTTTCGAATTCTGTCCGGATTCACAAATCTTTATATTCAGAAGTATGGCGTCATAGTATCTTTGCGTATATATACACTTGATCCTTCACACAACGCGTAAGGGTATATCTATGGATCATGTAAAGGTACATCTTTTAAGCATTCTTTACACTCCTTTCGAATTACATATCGCGTACACACACGGCAAAACCTTCATTTACCAGTAACGGAACGGTGAATACTATACCAAGAAAATCCAGAATTAACCATTTTCCCAATTCAATGAACGTTCCGTGATTTCGCCGTTCAAAGTCATGGGTGCGAACGCAAAGGAAAACGTGAGGTAACTTCGACGTTTTCTGCAGGTTTCCTTACTGTTTATGTCAAGTTTTGAACTGGTTGAGACATTAATACCGGTTGAGCCATTTAAGCTGGTTTGCTCATTTGACTTAGTCCATTTGGACCGGTAAGAATATTTGAGCCAGCTGAATGATTTGGGGCAAATAGATTTATCTAACCGGTTGGGACACTTAGTCAGTTGAGCCATTACAGCCATTTGATTCATGGAGTTGGTTGTCCATAAATGGACCCGTTGGACTATTTGAGCCAATTGAGTCATTTGAGCCAGATAGATTATTTCAACTAGTTGAGACATTAATACCGGTTGAGCCATTTAAGCTGGTTTGCTCATTTGAGTTGGTTTGTCCATTTGGACTGGTTGCACCTTTTACGCCAGTTGAAAATGGCTTGCAACATAAAAATAATAGCCGGCAGTTTATTTTCAAGTTCTCGGCACTTGAGTCTTAACACCCTGCGAGCAGTGGATTCTCCTACGCCGAGCTACGCCGAACGTGGGAGAAACCACTGTGAAGGTCGAAAATTTTTATTACTTTGTCAAGTTTGGCAGAAGATTATTGACACTGTATACAATACAACGATCTTGGGTGTTTCTTGGTGTTGCGGAAGCCATTGTTGGTTAGCTTTTGTGTTGTGGTGTGGGTATTGTTCAGTGTCTTTTGAATCTTTTGTTTCACGTCATTTGGTGATCACACCATCCGCAACACCAAGAAACTACCACGATCTTTTCTATCGAAAGTTAACGATAAGATGGGGTTTTAAATCTGTTTTTGTTTGTTTGAACGGTTTGCTTACATCGAAATGTGCTATGCGCGCGCTAATCGCGCTATCATAATTTGAAAAAACTTTGGGACTAAAAACTCGGCAAGTTTGCGTTATTTACTCATTTTTTCGGCGTTTGTAACTTCATACAAGAAATAGGTCAGATCATTGCTAGAATCATATCAAGTCTGACAGTTGATTGCGGTAATCAGTAATCAATCAATCAATTAAAAAGTCATTGTCCATAGTACTCTGACTACTCGGAATTTTTTTTATATCGCTTAGGCCATTCCGTCTTAAACGTAAACCTACCTAAACACGCTGCCCAATGTGGATAGTTTCGAAAACGACTAATAATTCCATTTAGTATATACTGAAACAGTGGATAGCATTGTTGGCGTGCTGAATTGTAAAACTTCACTTTGTCCGAGACGAAGGACGCTTTGGCTGCTATCAGTAGAACCCGACTTACTCGCTAATGGCAGCGAACGAGCAAGCTCTTCATCCACCCGCTGCAGAACAAGTAATTTTAGCTGTAGCAGAGGCCGGTAACAGGATGGCCAGCCCGAAGGTTAAGTACTGGTCCAGCAAGTTCTTGTTCAGGTTTACGGCAAAACCAACGCTCCAGCTATTTGAGGTATCGTGTTTTTCTGGTTCTGTATGACTTATTTTGGTCGTGTATTTGGCCGAGTTATCCAATTTGGTCGGGGCTCGTTTTTAAGGTTTGCAGTGTTTTTGAAGTTTTGTTTACGAAGTTTCGGCTCGCCACGTGCTCGCCACATGTACTCTGAAACGGCCCATGTATTGTATGTCTCTGTGGAATTCTACTGTGGGCGTGCATTATTGCCAATTTGTGTACGAACTATGTGCTTATGGCGGCAAACCGGGATATTTTTTGTATAACCTTTAGAATTTTGCCGGTTCGACAATGTTTCGCCTTTGGTAATTTACCTTTCAGCCTTCAGTAGTAGGCATACATTTTTATTTTTGCCTGTGAGGCAGTAAGCTGCATGCAGTTTTCAATCTCGCTTGTGGGGCAGCAAGCATACCGTTAATTTATGCCTGTGGGGCGGCAAGCTAATAGTTTTAATGCCTGTGGGGCGGTAAGTTTGTAGTTTTTAATTACGCCTGTGGGGCCGTAAGCTTGTAGTTTGAATTTTGCCTGTAGGGCCGTAAGCTTGTAGTTTTGAACTTTTGCCTGTGGGGCGGCAAGCTTGTAGTTTTGAATTTTGCCTCATGTGTGGGGCGGCAAGCTTGTAGTTTTGAATTTTGCCTGTGGGGCGGCAAGCTTGTAGTTTTGAATTTTGCCTCATGTGTGGGGCGGCAAGCTTGTAGTTTTGAATTTTGCCTGTGGGGCGGCAAGCTTGTAGTTTTGAATTTTGCCTGTGGGGCGGCAAGCTTGTAGTTTTGAATTTTGCCTGTGAGGCGGCAATTAGCTTGTAGTTTTGAATTTTGCCTGTGGGGCGGAAATTAGCTTGTAGTTTTGAATCTTGCCTGTGAGGCGGCAAGCTTGTAGTTTTGAATTTTGCCTGTGGGGCGGTGAGCTTGTAGTTTTGAATTTTGCCTGTGGGGCGGCAAGCTTGTAGTTTTGAATTTTGCCTATGGGGCGGTAAGCTTGTAGTTTTGAATTTTGCCTGTGGGACGGCAAGCTTGTAGTTTTGAATTTTGCCTGTGGGGTGGTAAGCTTGTAGTTTTGAACTATGCCTGTGAGGTGGTAGGCTTGTAATTTTAAAATTTTGCCTGTGGGACAGTCAGCATGTTGTTATCCTCTACAATCGAATTATGCCGGTGGAGCAGTAAGCATGTAGTATCGAAATTTTGCTTTTGGAGCAGTTAGCATACAGTTTCATGTTATGCCTGTGGCCGTAGGCATGCAGTTTCGAATTATGCCTGTGGGGCGGTAAGCTGGTAGTTTCGAATTTACTATGCTTGTTGAGCCGTGAGCGCGCAGTCAAACAATCATGCCTGTGGTGTGGCAAGAAGTCCGATAATTACAGGCTTAGTCAAGGCATAAATTATGATAAATTACAGAGCTTGTTGTGATAAAGACTAACGCATTAGTCTATTTGAGTCTTTGCGTGTGCATGCGTATGGGTTTCCCTGTTTGTCCTCGGGGTAACGGTCTTACTGTCGTAATCATTTTTCCCAGATCGGGGTGAGTAGCTCTCGTAGGACTACTGCATTTCTCAGTAGCCGTCGGACGTACTGTTATCAGGCGTGTGAAGTTGCTCCCTCCTGGTCGGGAACTCCGTCTGTTTTTCCTCTTCCGGGGTGTCCTTTGCTCAGGATTTCTCATTACTTCCGTTTCCCTCTCCTA
This sequence comes from Dendrophyllia cribrosa, assembly GCA_024195265.1. NCBI lineage: Eukaryota > Metazoa > Cnidaria > Anthozoa > Scleractinia > Dendrophylliidae > Dendrophyllia > Dendrophyllia cribrosa. Next base: position 28,014,610 of record JAJLRJ010000007.1, on the reverse strand, counting down.
GATTCGCGGCTCGGTAAATATCCACCACTACCCACCTCCACTTCGGTGAATAGTTGTTAATTATTCTTATTCCGGAGTATGGTCAATTGAACACGCTCTTAATTAAGAAAAGAGGTAGGGGCCAAGAGGATCATACATGTAATTTAAACCCAAAAAAAGAACCAATCGCACAAAAATGATTATTAAAATATATTTTATTATTATTTTTTTATATATTATTATATATTTTATTTACTATATTTTATTTTTTAAAAATATAAAGTACATGTACATGTGTATATATTTCCATCTCTGGCTATTGCTCTAACAATCTGTTAAGTGCCAAAGCTTAGACAGTTGACATTATTACAAAATAAATTATTAATGACCATCGATGCAAATACTTGGTGGAAACTAAGGTACAATGTACATTAACCTTAAACTTACATGATATTAAATACAGTGCTGTATATAAACAAGAAAAACCCTACCAGAATATCACTGCCAAATTGAAGGTAATATGTGGAAAGTCCCCCCACCTCAGGGGGGACCAAAAAAACCAATTTTGTTTGAGGATTGGGTGAGGAGGTGTTCAAGTAAACTTTGTAAAACCTAAAGAGGTTTCCAAGGTTCTTGGGGTTTAATTAAAATTCATGATTTTGTGGATTTTTTGCAGGGTTGGGTGGGAGGTGGGGGACTTTCCACATATTTCCTTCAATTTGGCAGTGATATTCTGGCAGGGTTTTTTCTGGTTATATAGCACTGTATTTAATATCATGCAAGTTTAAGGTTAATGTACATTGTACCTTAGTTTCCACCAAGAATTTGCATCGATGGTCATTAATAATTTATTTTGTAATAATGTCAACTGTCTAAGCTTTGGCACTTAACAGATTGTTAGAGCAATAGCCAGAGATGGAAATATATACACATGTACATGTACATGGCTATTATTCTTTCTTTGAGAAATAAAATAATCATTTTCTATAAATTCTTTTACTAAGAGTTTGCATATTTGAGAACTTCTTGTTTCTGGATTTTGCAATCCTCAATTCTCGCATAACAAAACTCGACTCAGTCGAGACGTGAAGATTTACTTTGAAGGTAGCTGAACACCTGCGATTTTGACTTTGATCTTGTCCTTGGTAAATACTGTAGTTCATGAAACAAAAAAAACTACATGTACATGTACCACCAGTCAGTTATTAATAACAGAATATTGCTAGTGAAAGAAACCATTTCCTGTAAATTTGATGACACCATTCTTTGAAATACTTCATTTGGAATTTTTGCTAGGGAGGGGGGGGGGGGGGTACTCCCTTTTTATGCTATATAGGTATGTGCCGCCCGATAGGGTAGGGTTTTTGAGGTGCTCAGTCCTTAAATAGGGTATCCTTTTTGGTATTGTGATCCTTAGATATTTGTTAGATAGGGTAACTAAATTGCAGTATCCACCGCAAGGCGCAAAACGAAAAAGATATGGTCTGTTAAAACTGTATTACATGCCTGAATTGGGCCTTAAAAAAGGTATCAAATCTCTATTTTTTACCTTTAAATAGGGTCAGGGTTTGAGAACCTTGGCGGCACACACCTATCCTAAATTGTTGGGAGTACCCCCCCCCCCCCCCCCCCCCCCCCCGGGGAATTTTTACAGGGAAAGTAAAATTTTGGCTGGGCAATTTAAGCTGAAAATGTTAACATGTAAATCCAAGTCAGGATGTTAAAAAAAGGCATTGCTTCTGTCAACGCAAGAAACTATCATGTTCGATTTCATTGCTACAATTGAAGGGCCGAGAGCATGTCCAGCCTATATGACTTTTTAGGCCTTTTTTTATTTTTTCTTGCTCAGATTTGTCCAATTTTGGCATGTGAACTAGAAATTAGTTGCAAAACATTGTTCCGAATTTTTTTCTGTTGTTTTTTCTGTCGTTTTCGAGAAATACCGTATGCAAAAAAAAAAAATCAATCAATCAAAGGCTCCTATTGTAACGCAATATTGCGGTAAGCTTCTGTTTTCACACTGACACAGTTCGATATTTTTTTTAAATTAAACGTAAGGAATTTTGACGAACGCAAAAAAAGTAAATCACTTTCATAATGTCCAGTTCGAAAAAAAAAAAAAAAAAAAAAAAAGATGCTGAGTGTGATTCGAACCTGGAGCCGTCCGAGCGGAAATCCCCGACCAAACCACTAGACCACCGAGGAACACATGCTCAGTTCGGGCTAAGTTTTATTATTTAAAGCTTGATACGCATCAAAACGCATATCTCGATTTCAAAATCCTTTTAGATCGAATTTAATCGCGGCCAGCAACAACTCACTTCGAGCTGCCCAAAGCTTGTATTTCAAGTGCCCGACCACGCACAGCGGACCCATCTACCACTGTCGCAAAGCATGTCGGGAAATCCTACAACAAAACCGAAAGGGAGTTCCCGCCCGAAAGTTATTGCAAAATACTATAAGTCTCAAAGCACTTCGGATATCGGGCATTTCGACCACGGCACGGGATGGGAAATGGCCCACAACTCTCAACGCTGCCCCTTTTCTGATCCGAAGTGATTCCAGACTTTCCCGCCGGCTCGTCTTCCCGACCAAGGTCCGTTTTTCACCTCGAGCGCTAAATGGCGCTTCAGACACAAGGAAGGACAAGAAACACGACTCGTTTCTTTGAGAAGTGCTACAGACTTAAGGATTTCCGGACTTAATGATGTCTTTCAATCACCGGACGGGCCTCATACACGTTGGCTTACACACACGCTACAGAGGCGATGTGTTGCTGTAGTGAGCTCACGATAGATAAGCGAGCCAGGTGTGCGTAAATAACGGTATTTTCGTTCAGGTTGTTGGCACTGGTCAGAAGTATTGCAGTTGCGTATTCCCACGGCCACACTGCTTTGAAATGGCTTCGAAATTGCGCTCTGAATGTACAGTCAAAGCACTGGAGGGCCAGAACTCTGCTTTTTTCAGGTGAAATTGGTCAAATTCCTTAGGGTTAGTGCAAATTCGACAAGGGCTTGTGATATTATCCGTTGTACGATAAAATGAGGCTATTCTGAGCGAGAAAAAATAAAAAAAGGCCTAGAAAGTCATATAGGCTGGACATGCTCTCAGCCCTTCAATTATTGATACCGGTAATGAGAAATAGCGCTCATAGCAACCAACTTTGGCCTTTCTCCTCTACTATTTCTCCTTCTTCCTTATTTTTAATTTGAGTTCACTCATACGATACTATTCCCAACATCAATAATCATTGTTTCAGCACTGCAATAGTTGCTTACTGTTGGAAGAAAATGAGGACGCTGAAGTTCAAAGTTGAACACTTTAATTACAAAAAAGCAATATGGTGGAAGCATGTTATATACAGTGTGCAATGCATCATGACGCAGGTGGTACCAACATAACGGGAAGTACCAAATACACTGGAAGTGCATAGTGCTATAAGCTCACTATCATTACAAGCACGTTTTATTCTTGACTTAAAGTCAGGTCTATCACCTTAAGAAGCGATGTATTTGGATCGGGTAAACTGGGAAACGTGTTTTGGACAGAAAGCAAGAATGCAGGAAACATATGTTTCTGAGCAGTACTTTCCTGTAACGCTTTTTGTATCTTCATATTTTAGAATAATGAAATTCGGATTTTTTTTAAGGTTAAGCCTGATTTCCTGGAGTTTCCATCAAACTTGAATAACATCTCTTCGAGAAAAGTTTAATTACATAGAAGAACATTTTGCTATCTCGATCGACTGATAATCTCAAGCAACCGTTAGGATGATACGAGAAAGTTTGTCATCTCCTTTAACGTAAGTCGAAAGGAAGAGTCCATCTGCTGCACATGATATCAAAATGGCGTCCAATACTATAGCTTCAGCTGACGTCAATTCTAGACTACTTAAACCCGTTTGTGTCTTGAGCTTCATTCTCAAGACACGATAAACTAGCTTCTTACTTACCCCGCCATATCCACCAGCGGGTGGAGCCCCAAAGCCTGGATAAGCCATACCTTTATAGTACAAACTACAAACTACAAGCGGAAATGAAAGAATCTTCAACACAAGAAACTCCACAACCGAACCATGTAACCTGGCCTTACAACATCGCCCATCCCTCTCTGCCTTGCGTTACCAGTGGTTACTGTCACACGTACAATGAACACCGCTGCCCGCGCCGCTGACTCACTGGTTGGGTATTCAGACGCCGTATCAGAAAGCAGACTTCAAGTTTTTTTCTTTCCAGCCCAAGATCCGTCAGGTAAGGCTGCTTAAAATCCCAAAACTTCAATCAAGTATTAACAAAATAACAGTTTTATGGTGCACGGTTCGTTTACCCGCTCAGTGTTAAAAAAACGGTAGTCACGAGATATGGATCGAATGCAGTCGAACTTTAAGCTTACATACATATTTATCTCGTACTTTGTTGTCGCCTAGCGGCTAAATTGTCAGAGAAGAAGAAGAAAGAAGACCTCTGGGAGTCAGGGTTTAGCAAATGGGAAACGTCTGGGTTTCTGTTCCTCAGAGAAGGTTAGCTCGCGATACATGTACATGTAGCTGTCGGCAGCCGGAGTTTTTATTTGCATTTTTAATAGATACACTGTACAGCCTGCAGGACAATAGAATATCTTTTCTACTGACAAATCACCCTGATTTCATCTTGATTTTATCCCATAATTTGGTAAAGAAGAATATAACGTGTATATAGGTTTATTAGTTTGTCGTAAATTATGCTCGTATTTACTATCGGGTCACTATCACCATTCTCGATCGAGAATTTCGCAACATACCGAGCTAGGAATATGACAATTATAAAACGTACAAACCGAGTGAGCTAGGAATACAGACCTTAGCTTGGTTGAATATCATAAGCTGCACGGAAAGGCGCCAAGTAACAAAGTAAAAACAGAAACTAAGCAATTTCACAATTTTGTCGTAATTTTTGTCTGCGGTCAGCCGTGAAAAACATCAGAAAAACATTGTGATGTCGAAATCGCGGTATACACCGGACTTCACCCTGCAGCCATGCAACGTGTCGCAATAAATAATAAATAATCAAAGCAGTCCGAAATCACTAATGCTCTAATCGCCAAATTTGCAATTTGTCTAATTTGCTAAACCGTCACGCAACTCTGTTCGTCATACAGTCAAACCTCTATTCTTGGTTTTCACTGTCACGCCATAAAATTTTAAAATCGAAACGAATTAGCGAAGGAAGCCAATAATTTGTAATGTTATAAAAGAGTAACAAATAAACAACTTCGCGAAGTCTCAGATCTGTGCAATATTCCGTTGTTGAATTATTCGCCGAAGCATTCGACTCAAATTTACAGAGCTTTGTATGGAAACGCCATCCTGGAGGGACACCAAGATATAATGTTTTAGAATCGAAACTATTTAGTGAAAGAAGCCAATAATTTGTAATGTTATAAAAGAGTATCAAATAAAAAACTTCGCTAAGTCTCAGATCTGTGCAGTATCCCGTTGTTGAATTATTCGCCGAAGCACTCGACTCAAATTTACAGAGCTTTGTATGGAAAAGCCATCTTGGTGCCCCTCCGAGGGGCACCAAGATGGCCGCCGGAAATCAATAAAAACATCTGGACTTCACTTTCGCTCTGAAAGCGATTACTTTTCTCTCGTGAACTACTATTCATTCGCATAAACTGCATTCCTAATACTTTAACTGCCCAAAGTGCCAAAAATCACGAGGAGAGGCCCTTGTTTCATAGGAAAAAGCTTTGTCACGGACGCCATGTTGGTGTCACGTAGGGTGAAAAGTCAGAAATTCAAAATGCTGTATTTTCAAAACGAAAGACGCTACCGGGTTGGATACTTGTGAAAAGATTTATTTTTAAGTCATCTTCAACCTGGTGGACATATAAATTCAGAAGGCATTACAATTTATGATTTTCGAATTTGATGACGTCACGTGAAAACCAAGAATAGCGCTGTGCACTATTTCTAAAAATAGATTTCGCCACATGAGACCCCCCGCACAGACTCAGACAAACATTGCGACCCGCTACAAAGAAATGTATGAGCGTGAAGTGCGGTACCGACGGAAAAGAGCGAAAAACTTCGTCAAATTGTAGAGTTAGGTCCTAGAAAGACAAGGAATGGTTGGTACCAAACACTGTTGTTGGGGTGAGTGTAATTCCGACTCGAGATATCCCGACAGATGGCCGAAATCTCTCAAAGAGTTGAACGAATCGGGAGAGAAAGTGTTCATACCGTTCCCTAAACCAACCGGCAAAAACATTGAGAAGTGTAAGCGTTGGATAGTCGCTTGTTCAAGAGTTTTGCTTAAAGACATTAAATTATGTTCATTCCTTACTTAAGGAAAGGACTGAAGAATTTACTAGCATCCGTGAGATTTACAAAACAGCAACTATGTTGCAGATTATCTGCTGGATGCCAAATCATACGCTATGACAAAGCAACGGAGGTTCATCCTAGCTCCACTGAGACACACTACTCAACTACAGAACTAACTTAGGAGCTAAAAATTATTGCAAGAATTCATGATTTCACTGCAGTGGAATTATAGACTACGGCTTTTTGAGAGTCGGATCTAAGACGTCCACATCCGTGATACCGGAAACACTTTCTCTCAAGTCTTGCACGCCGCAGACTTTAGACATTTAATCACGGCCTGAGAAATTAAACGATCCTAGCACTTTCAAAGCGATAACAAACTTTAGCCGATAAGTATTTATCTTGCAACAAAAGTAAGCCAAAGAAACCACAATGTATGCCAATAGAGCTAGCACCGAATAACGGCATAAAGAAATAAAATAATTCTAACGGCTCTGGACAGCATGAATCCTCCTATCAATCTGAGAGATAATCCGCCGAGATCAAAAGGTTTATATCATCGAAAAGAACAAGTTCTCAACTGTGATCTAAAGGCGCGATCCTCTCTGAAGTCTTACTGGGAAAGCTTTACACTTTAGGCTTTTAAAATACTTTTTGCGACGAGTGGGAGTCGTGTTTAGCCTGTCCTTTTTTATAACACCATTTTGGATAGATTCCAACGTATAATAGTGGACGTGTCCATAGTTGAACAGCGAAGGAATGTTCTGCGACGGAAAAACGCGCCAGCCGGTCGTAGGAATAACGGGAACAGAGTTTAAGGGGCGATTTCCTTGGATCTCTGAATTTTCCTTGATGATTTTAGCAGCGAACCATTTACCATTGTCAATGCTTGGATCGAGCGTGTGGTGATTTCCGCTCTTCAAACAGTCGCGTACACGTTTCACAAGCTCGTCTCGTTTCCCGTGCAATTTCAGCCCTCTACATCTCAGCCATCGTTTTAACTGTTCCACTGTATACTCCTCCGGCTCTCTTTCGAATTTCGACCCAGGTACGCCATCCTCATCCGTTAAAACAGTAAAACATTGCTGCGTACTACTCGCCATTCGCATACATTTCCCTTACTTCTCTTACAGAATTGGACTTTGTTTGTCTGAGTCTCGGCGGGGGTCTCAAATTTCGTGACGTCATTAGTGCACAGCGCTAACACTCTCGGGAAATAGCCAACTGACCGCTTAACTAAAATTGAGCATGTAATGTGGCAAAAATTGTACTAGAACGCGAAATTGATCACAGTAACAGCAACCGTAACACAAAATGTGATCAATTAAGTAACAAGCACAAAAATGTTTTTGCTGCCTCGCACTCACGTTGAATGATAATATTGAAATTTGTTTGTTATTAATAATCGAGTGCTGAAAACTGTTACCAATACAGTCAGACGTTCGTTTCGGGGATAATACATGTTCACTGAAGTTCATGCCTGGCTATCGGTTTTTACAATGTTGTTCGTAAGGCAAGTCTTTGTTGTAAACTACATCATCAACAGTTTTGCCATCACACTCGACATGAACCCCCAAAAAATTCAGTTACCGTATTTTCTCGATTAAACGCCGGAGGCGTTTATTCAAAACTCGGCCTCGCGGACCCGGCGTTTATTCATAGCCTGGCCTTTATTAAATAGGGGCAATTTTTCATCAAAATTCATGATGACATTTTTCGTTTTTTATTCCAACTTTCTGATTTAAAAACAAGAACGAGAGGTCTCAAAGAGACTATATACCGAAATATTTCGGTAAAATATCTGTTCGGATGGAAGGTTGCCTAAAAAATTCGAAAAACATCACCGAGCGATTCCCTAGAATTTTCGAGGTTTTTCGGAAAACCATCAAGTTTCCCTAGAATTTTCGGGTTGATGTGTTCACTTTTTATAATGTCTCATAATTTTCGAATGTATTTTTTGTCCGCCTAAAATTTTCGTCAGTAGTAAAAGCTGCTAAAAATTTCGGTGAGCATCAGACGGGGGTGCTCGGCCCTGTCAAACAAAAACATACTCTCTTTATTGTCATTCACTATGCAATTTTGTTGCTGTCATAAAAGGGTGTAATTATGACAGTAATGTGATTCCGGCGATGCCTGCTGTGATCGAACAGTTTGAAATTACGAGGACAATGCAAATGGTCGGTGTGCGTGGAATTACATCGTCGTATTCTGGTAAGACGGCTTTCTTTAACCTTCTCGTTTTATTGGAGACAGTTTTTCTATCCAGAGGAATTCCTAATAGCAACTCAGTATTTTCCTTTCTTTTTTTCGACGCAGGGATTCGCGTAGCAAATATATTGTGAAGAGCTTGTGTATTATAAACTGGATGGGTTAGCACATGATTCATATCCAACGGCATCTTTGCTCAGTGGAAATTGGTAGGGATCTTCTCTTGTTTTCCGCCCTAGTATTGAGTAATGAAGTTATGCCGTTTTTTCTCGCGTTTTTTCTAGCAACAATAATTTATAATATACTCAATTGCGTAAGAATACAGCTGATAGGGCGTACCTATGGTTTTTAATACGAACCTGATAATCAGGCGCAAATGGTCACCCGAACAGTTTTCAATGTGGGCTCGTTGCATGCCTTGAAAGTGCCTCTGCTCAGCAAATTTATTAAAGTGCGTGTTTAGTCACGTCGAGCACGTCATCATCTTACAGCTACTACAGTGGAACCCCGATATAACGAATTGCCAAGGGACTCAGGTTTCGAGCGGTCGCGGACAGTGACCGTTGGAGTCTAGAATTATAAGGATCGATAAGGATTTTTATTATGGGCATTGTTACAACTGGAAATATTTAGCCGTATTTACAGTAAGTAGAACTATAAAATAAATTTATTTTTGCTATTGGTTGAATTCTGTTCTCCATCTTGATTCCTCTGGCGGTGTTAGGCGATTTTTGTATCCCTGGTACTTTCTTAAGACGCCGTCTGCTTTTGTATATCCCGAGTTTTGTGCAACAGTCATTTTTTGTACCGGCGTATTACTGTATGATTCACATTTTGAATTTCCCCATATTTTTCGGATCCCAAAAAATATTTGTGCTACCATAACGCTTGACGCCCTGAAGTTGTCTATTTTAGTTTAAAAATATGGGAATTTAGACTTCGAAAATATGATAACCCTGACCAACACTGATAACCAAAATGTTCCCGATACATTCGACACTGATTCGAGGAAAACTCACCAAGTTTCGTAGAAAACTCGGGTTAGCCGTTGAATCTACGTACAAACATTAAAAACAGAAAATTGTGCAATTTTTGACAAATTCATGCGAAATTGATCAACGACCCGTGAAACCCTCGTTTTCACCTAGATAACTTTTCTAATTTGCATACAATGTAATCCAACGTGGAGGTGAGGCATTTTCGGGCAGAAACTGCCAAATTGTACGAAATTGCCTCGCTTCTATGCCTGCAGTTGATCAATTTCTCTTTTGTAATTATAGATTGGTAAATCAAGACAAAATCGCGCAAGTTAGATAAGTGTTTGATGCTTATAATGTTTGTACTTCTGCCGAGAAAGTCTTTTAGGATATGCTCTGAGAATATAAACAATAGGTATAAACAAGGTCAAACAAACGGAACAAAGATGAATCCTGCATATGAATGCATATGAATACAGTGGAACAACTGAGTTTAGACCCCGTTGTTTGGAACCATAAGAGAAGACTCGTTTTGTCTTTAAAAGCACTAATTACGAGATCGTTAGTGCCGTTCGCTAGGGCTAGTGTATTTCCCGGCGTAGTCAATCGAACGTTCGGTAATCGAACCCAATCGAACCCAATCGGTCGATTGGGTTCGGTAATCGAACTTAATCGAACTCACCGAAAAATTTTGCCAATCGAACGCAATCGAACGTTCGGTAATCGAACGATTCAACAATCGAACTCAATCAATCGAACGTAATCGAACACTTCAACAATCGGAAATAAACTAGTTTCATCTGGTCTGAAACAAAGCGTTGCGGTCAAATAAGTTATTTATTGGCTTCTATTTCAAACACGAGTACAATAGGCAAGATGTCGGACAGGGCAAAAGAGGTCAAACTTACCATTCTGGAAGCGGTGGTAAAGTTACATTTAATGGACTGTTCTAACATTGAAAGTCCAGCTTACATTGCTTGCGTTTTGCAGCAGCTTCTGAAAAGACCACTTGCACTTTTAATAGAAATATACTTTAAGGTAATGAGAACACTTTTAGCGTTAGTGGTAACTATTTTGTACACACTGTACACTGTTGCGTGCGTCCAGATCCAGCTGCAGTGGTCGTTTTTTAGTTATCTATCCGAAACTTTAGCGACGACGGTATGAATATTTTAATAATATCCCCGTTCGGTGTTATTCCGAGCGATATAAAGTACTGAGCTGTTCATATCATGTTATATTGTGAATTAATCAATTTCGAATCACCGTAACAATAAAGATTTTAGTTAATTGAAATGTGTTAATATCTCTCACAATTGCTCCTCTAGTAAAAAATCAGTTAAAGAGTGAAATCCTTCCAATTCTACTGAGACTGAATGCTTATCAATTTTTGATTACCGTTTTGTTTTTCCACCGAACAAAATCGAACCAATCGCGTCGATTGAGTTCGATTGTGTTCGGTAATCGAACTTAATCGAACTCACCGAAAAGTTCCAGTTCGATTATGTTCGATTGCCGAACCAATCGAACTCCAATCAAACGATTGGGTTCGATTGGGTTCGATTGGTTCTTGGTTCGGATTCGTTCGATTGACTACGCCGGGTGTATTTAGGTCTGACAGAGCAGGTATAAACAAGGTCAAACAAACGGAACAAAGATGAATCCTGCATATGAATGCATATGAATACAGTGGAACATCTGAGTTTAGACCCCGTTGTTTGGAGCCATAAGAGAAGACTCGTTTTGTCTTTAAAAGCACTAATTACGAGATCGTTAGTGCCGTTCGCTAGGGCTAGTGTATTTTGGTCTGACAGAGCGTGTGATTTACGCCCCCTAACGTTTTCGGATGAATCGGTTTTACGCCTATAATATTCGGATGAGCATTTAAATTGCCTAGTATTTTCGCTAAATTACCAAACGCACACGTATAAAAAAATGTCCCCTAAAATTTTCTAATGAAAATATGGCTACTCCGTGTCCTCGAACTTTCGACAAGACCCATCAGGATAGCTAAAACTTTCGGATGAGACAAAAAAGCCCCCTAGAACTTTCGAAACGACCAAAGTTCCCCTAAGATATCCGAACAGATAAATATTTTTTAGGGCAGCTTCAAATTAACCAAACAGGCTTTTAAAGCATAGAGAAATCCATTTTAGACACTTCTGACGTATTTGGAAACATTCGGTCGTTGGGTGCCCCTGTATAGTCAATAAACTGTAACAAAATTTTAACCACAAATTCAACTGATGTTCCCTGACCTTGTTAAGACTTTTATTTGTCCTTTCATACGAACCATCAACTCGGATAAAGAAACGATGGAGCCAACCCGCGGGTGATAAAGATATTTTGATAAAGAAAGTCCCCTTGACAAAAAATCCAGCAAAATAGAGACTACATAGTGACTATTGTCATTAACCATTATTTAATAACATATTTTTCACTAAAACAAAGCATCCGGAACATATCGTTAGGTGGAATGGCTGCTGCAGTTTATTTAACTACGTATACGTTCTTTCATGGCAACAATCAGTTCAATAATAGCCAAATTTGTCCGATTTCCAATTAAAACCGTAACGCAACACCTGTTTGTTACTTGTGTCGTCACACAACGCTTATTGGTCTCCAGTGGTCTCGTATCATTAAAATGCTTGTACCGAACGTACTGAAAAAAAAGGAACAAATTATAATACCTTGCTTATCTTGAGTAACACTTTTCCAGCTTTTCTTATACAGTCTTCTTTATTTTTCAGGTTTTAACAAGGACCCATGGCTAAATCCGAAGGCGATGGCTTCTATACCGGAAAGCTGCTTACATTGAATGCTAACTCCTCGGATGATTATGTAAAGAGTATTTATGACGAATGGGCTGAGAATTATGACAAGGTACTAAACCTATTAAATGTAGGTCTTTATATCATGATACGGGCATCAGTTCTTCTGTCGCGCGTGTCGTCGTATAAAAAAAAGAGAAAAAAAAAATGCGAATTGTCCGCGCGGCAACTGGAGGCGAGGCGGAAAAGAAAAGCTGTCTTGAAGAAGCTTGGTTAGATTGAGTGTCTAGAATATGGTTTTAACCCAGGAGTATCAGTAATCTGTAACGTAATCGGCCGGGTTAGTATAGTTCTGAATAAAACTGTTGATACCGACGAAGATGACTTCCGCTCAAGTTGTCGAAGGAGATTGAGAGACCAATTGTTGCTCTGGCTGCAGAATTCGAAAAGAGAAAACACAGATCCGTTCTTTTCTTTTTTGCAGCCACTTTTATCAGACTATGAAACATGACTTGTTAGTGATGGTCTGTGGTAATAGTGTAGTGCGTGCATTATCGAAGAAAACCCCAGTAATATTTGTAACTTCATCATTAGGTTACCGGGGAAGCTGGTTACGTAGCTTACAAGACGTGCACTCCAGTATTTGACCAGCTCCTGCGAGAAACATTTGGCGACAAGCATGCAGAGTTGAGAATTCTGGACGCGGGCGCTGGGACAGGTATCGTAGGTAAAGTTCTGCAGGATCTCGGTTACACCAACCTTGATGCTCTGGATATCTCACAGAAGATGTTGGACGAGGCAAAAAAGCTGAATGTGTACAAGCAGTTCTTCTGTGCGCCGCTAAGTGCTGAGCCCATAGCGGATATCGTGACAGACCAGTACGATGCTTTGATATGTGTCGGTACCCTTACAGTTGGTCACGTCAAGCCTGTTGCTCTCGATGAAATTCTGCGAATCGTAAAACCAGGTAAGGAGTTGTACCAATATGTACAGGCGTGACATCGTTAGCCGTAATGTTGTCACGCAATGTGCGAGGAATCATGCATTCTGCATTCTAAGAATGACGGATTCGAACCTTTGATAACTTAGCATCATAATATCTCGCAAAGTTGATCGCCTGCACAAGTAAGTAAGAACTTTATTTAAGTGTCAATTTGTTTAGCCCATATGGACTAGTTGCATACAAGGGGATGCCGGGTAAGACCATCGGGTTCAACACAGTTCATTCCTCAGTAATCTGACCTGCTTGAATGTAGAGCCTTTAATGTTAGTTCTTTAATGTTCTTAGACTTTACTTTTTATTTGAAAACGGAATTTTTTTATTCAGTTTCGGTTAGGCCCTTCCGTCTTAAAAGCAAAATTTCGCTTAGCTTGTTTCCACGTTATATCCCCAAATGCCACCAAATATACGACTTAGTTGGATAAAAAGATTCTATAGAGCAAAACAAAAGCAGTAGTTTGGAGATAAAGTGCAGGATTGCAAGGATTGAAGTGGATTGCAGTCAGTCATCAAATTTAATTTAATGACAGGCGGTCAAGAAATCAAACTTGCCATTAATTCACGTGACATTTTGACTTTTCTAGCCGTTATTTTGTCAGTTTAGTTCATATTTCTTTGCTTCTATCACCTTTGGTGATGGTTTCTTCCAGTTTTAAGATAATAAAGTAAGCTTAAAGTACGCTCCTGGCCATAATCATGAAAACACGATATTTCAACCGGGACTGTGTCCCTTAACGTAAACGTCCTAAGCACGGTGTCAAGTGTGGACAATTTCAAAATCGACAGTAAAGCGTTTTCGTCTGGGCGTGGCGGCTGGGGGAAATACAATATTTATTTTATGCCTCGTTTTGTTTTAAGGTGGTATTATCGGATTTACTCTTCGAAAAGACGTCTACAACGAAACCGTTCAATGCGACATCTACAAAGAAACAACCAAGTTTGGCTACCGCGAAAAGATGAATGAGATGGAGAAGGAAAAGAAATGGAAGCTTCTACGATGTGACTTAATTGATTATCACACTACAATGGATGAATTGCGAGCAAAGTGTTACTCTCTTATGTACCAAGTGCTATGAATAAAATGTGAACATTTTCGTGCTGCTGTAATACCCCTCCATATTTGCCGTATTGAAATGGCTTCTTTTGTTCGAAACATTCTGAGCTGAGAAGGGCTTATAAAACGGGACTAAACTGGGGCGAAGTGTATAGGTTAAAATATAGGTTAGCAGCCTGTGAACATGCGCCTTTTTGGGGTATTGGGTTAAAAATGCTAAAATCAAAGGCTCCTAAAGGCCTGGCTAAACTAGGAATCATTGTTACGGAAACATTGTTGCGGAGGCAAATGGTTCCCAGTTTAGCCGCGCGGGAAACATATGTTGCGGAAACAAGTTTTGCAGCTCGGAAACAAGAAAATGTTTTTGCCTCAGATCAAAAACATTTTTGCTTCCCGGACACAAATTTTGCTTCCGAAACATGTTTCCCAGTTTAGCCACCATGAAAGCAATGTTGACTAGTTTCCAGTGCTGCTCATTAAAACATGTTTCCTAGCAACGGCGAACGGACAGGCGAGCGTACAACAATGGCTGACGGCGAAGTCGAAGTAGCAGAGCCACAAGCAGGTCATAGAAAAGGGAAGGGAATTGGAAGGACGAGGAGATAGAGTTTCTCATTACCTTGTATGAGGACAGAGCCTGTTTGTGGGATGTGGCTCATGAAGACTACATGAACAGGGACAGAAATCGATGTCAGTGTTTACATCTCCATGTATTGTGTGTAGCCCTGGGAACGAGAATATGTAAAAAATTCCCAGACTTCTTGGGAAGTCAGTTTATTATTATGCGCATGCGTGACCCTTTGTTTTCCGAAACAATGTTTCCTCGTTTAGCCACCGGGACAGCAAAACATTTTGTTTGCTTCCCGCTAATTTAGCCACCCCGGAAACATTACAGGAAACAATGTTTCCTAGTGTAGCCAGGCCTGTAGATGTTAACTTGCCTGATGTTTTCTCCGTTGCGCAGCCAAGTGGAATGGTGGTATATACTTCATGCTAACACACCATATAGGGATCCTATCATACAGGGATCCTAAAAACTCATTTTAAAATAGTAAGCTTTTATTTACTATTATGGGTAGTGATATCCATGACAGTAAATAAAAGCTAACCATTTTAAAATGAGTTTTTAGCCCTAAATAAGTGCCGGATTCTTTGATGTGCATAAATTAAAACCCACCATGAAGTACATCCCGGAATGGTCGTCGTTGTGAGATACAGTGCATCTTGCGACACGCTGTCAAAATGTAAATAAAGTAGAAACCAACAGTGAAAGGCAAAACGATAGTGAGAGCCTCGTCACAGCATTAAAATAAACAGCGGCGAGACGCGAAGAAGCATGTGTAATATTGTAACGGTTAAAGCTACGCATCAAATATCGTTTTGTATCGCAAAATGTATCTCAAATCCATTTGGCTCCGCAAAAAAGTTCAGATTCAAGAAAACAACAGGCAATTGAACATCGACCAATTTAATTCCGCAAACAGAAAAAATGCCAGGCTCGCCCTCCCCCCCCCCCCTTTTCAAGGCGTTTTGCTGCACCGTACCCCCCCCCCCCCCCCCCCCCCCCCGCGTCCAACTCCCCACCCTCCAACGCCGTTCTAACGGTAAGGCAGTCTCTATGTTTAAAAAATGGCCCTAAGGTTCATTTCTTTTCAACACAGCACCGCGGTTAGCAAGACCGTATCAGACATGATGAGCGCTCAAAACTAGAAAGTAGACGCGGACAGGTGTTTCACCCTTATATTGGAGCTTGTAAGCGCGTTGTAGCTGAAATACAACGAGACTCGGTGACATCTCACCTGTCTCAAATATGTCGCTGGTCAATCTAGGCTGTTTCGCCCTTATTGGAGCTCAGCCTTCAGCGTCTCCTTTCTAGTTTTGAGCGCTGATCATCAGTCAGATACGGTCTTGCTAACCGCGATGCTGTGTTGAAGATAACTGCTGTGCCTTAGGGCAATTTGTTTCACCTTCGTCGCGTGTGTGAACATTTCCCGCATCTTAGTCATTTCCATCATCCTCTGGCTTAACATGGCTGCGTTTCTTTCAAATAAACGATCCGACATCTGTAGCGTAACAAAATGAGGGAAGATTGTGAGGGAAAACCTAACGAAAACCTATAATGACGTTTTTCCAAAACAGTGCGACCTATAAGGCACAGCAGTTTAGTTGTATTATAATAGTTAGGTCGGGCCGGACGGGAAAATATTTGGCTCGAGGTCATGGCATACGGACCGAGCGCAGCTCCGGCCCTCTCACTCAGTCAATAAGTGCATATTAGTTAATCATTAACCACTCATGTATATTTTTTTTTGAAATTCAAATTTAAGGAGCCGTTATAGTAGTATTTTCCTTCAGTATAACCCTGGCCGTGAGAAAGGCAAATTTTCCGAAATGTTGGCCTCTAAATAAATCAGCTTAGTGCCGTAGAGCCAACCTTGCATTTAGTTGCATTCAGCATCCAGTCTTGACCCGTTTGCCATAACTCGTTCAGTGCTTTGCAGGCTTTGCTTATTGACAAGTTAGAAAGTGACGGAATTTTCAAACGTGACCAGATCGTGACGTTCAATGAACAACGCTGAGTGATCGGCTTCTCAGAAAATCAGCTGGTTGCTTGCGTGACGTGACGGACGGTTTATTAGACGCCTCACCAGAAGGCAGACTAGTTTCAAGTTTTTTTCATTTCCAGATCAAGATCAGTCAGGTAAGGCTGCTTGAAATCCCAAAACGTAAATCAAGTATTAACAAAATAACAGTTTTATGGTATACTTTTCATTTACCCGCACGAGTATTACGGTACTACACGTACTTTTCACAACCTCGTTTCCAGGTTCTTTTATCTCCCCACCCCATATGAAGCGATGGAAGAAATTTTGATCGAATTTAGCTCGTTGTTGTCGCTTGGCGAGTCCTTGGTGGCTAAATTTCGTTAGAGGAGAAAGAAGAAAGAAAATCTGCTGGGTTTCTATTCCCCAGAGAAGGTTAGCTTGCGATATGTACAGTTGCTGTCGGTGAAGTAGCCGGAGTTTTTATTTGCATTTTTAATAGATAATCAATGGCCGGACAGCCTGCAGGACCATAGGCTACTCCATGAATATCTTTTCTACTGACAAAACACACTGACGTCATCTTCATTTTATCCCTTAATTTAGGAAAGAAGAACATAACGTGTGTATAGATTTATTAGTTTGTCGTAAATGATATTTGTATTGTTACGAAATTCTCGATCTCTTTCGCAACATACCGAGCTAGGAATACCATATGGCACACTAAACGTACAAACCGAGCTAAGAATATAGTGGAGCTAAGAATATAGAGGAGCTAAGAATATAGAGGAGCTAAGAATATAGTGGAGCTAAGAATATAGTGGAGCTAAGAATATAGAGGAGCCAAGTAACAAAGTAAAAACAAAAACTAAGCACTTTCAAAATTTTTCTTGTAATTATTCTATGCGCCGTCAGCCGTAAAAACATTTGTGATGTTGAACTGAATTGCGGTATACATTCGAACCTCCTGTAAGCGGACACTCTCGGGGCCAAGAGTAAGTGTCCGTTTACGGGAGGTTAAAAAAAAAAACAGAACAAGAGCTGGTAGCCGTTGCGTTAACTTTACGTTATTGTACGTGCAATAGAACTGGCGCATTACATCGCGTTAGCCGCTGCGCGATGTTTCAAAATCGCCGAACCTGCGTGAAATCACTGTAAGATGGCAGCCAATCTCGCCTGGAGTTTGCACTTCATGATCATTAAAAATCGCTAGTGTAAACGGCCCTCAGGGATGGTTCTTGTTCCCAAGGAAAATAATGTATATCATTAAAATGCTTGTAACACACGTACTGAAAAATTTGCCTTCCTGACCATGAGAAGCTTATTCAGCTTTGTTTATTTTTTAAGGATTAACAAGAACTATGGCTAAATCCTTCTATAACGGAACGTTGCTTACCTTGAATGCTAACTCCTCGGATGAATATGTGAAGAATATTTATGAAGAATTGGCCGAGAATTATGATAAGGTACCGAAGCTAATTTGTTAGGTCTTCATAAATTATACGGCCACTCCGTCTGTTTCTCTCGCGGGACGTCGTCAGGAGAGAAAAAAATGGGGGATTGTCCGCGCGGCAACTGGAGGCGAGGCGGAAAAAGAATAACTTCCTTGAGGAAGCCATTTTCGTTCCCAGATCCACTTGGCCCTCTTAGCCATCGGAACCTGGGTCAAGCCCAAATCATACCGTCCAGACGGACGTCGGACACCTTATTGAGACTTATTTAACAGAGTAACTGGTTAGCTTTCAGTTGAGGTTAGGGGTAGCAGTTTATATAGTTAAATTTGGGACTAAGCAACTCGAGAAGCTAGGTGGTACAGTGGTACGGTAGGCTATGAAAGCCTAAGCCTAGCTGAGGTCACAGGTTCAATCCTGAGTGGGGATTTTAGATTTTCTTTTTTACACTTAAAAATTTATTGAAAATAAAATTCTACGTGTCGACATTACGTTATATAAGTCTCAATAAGGTGCCCGACGTCCTTCTGGACGGTATGATTTAGGCACAACCCGGAACCTGGGCACTTGACCCTCGTGCTCAGGCTTCGGCGGTGGCTAGGGTCAAGTGGCTCTGGGAACGAGAATGTCAGGAAGGTTGCTTAGTTCGAGTGTCTAGAACAGGGTATAGAGGTTTTGCACGGCAGCCATGTTGCATGGCAGGAACAATGAAAATGTTTTGCATTAGAAAGAACATTCTTTCCCATAGGGAAAAAAAATCTATTGTTCCTGCCATGCAACATGGCTGCCGTGCAAAACCTCTATTGAATGAAAGCAGTTTGTAAATGGTTTGAACCCATGAATATCAGTAGTGTGTCGAGTTGTGATCGCCCGGGTTAGTTTAGTTCTGAATAGAACTGTTGATACTGAAGATGATTTCCGCTCAGGTTGTCGAAACTACAGCCACTGACAACAGCAACATTACTTTTCAGAACCACACTGAAACGGACGATCAAAACTCGACAGCTTGAGATTAAAGCTGCTTATAAGCAACTACTATTTGGGGAAGGGAGGAGAGGGTGTAGTAGGAAACTAGAAATGTTAGGCAGTCGTGATTGACAAGGGGAATAGAAAATATTACGTTAAAATTAAGAGGACATTCAATAAGCAAAACTAGTAGTTGATGATGGATTTTTTGTTTGCAAAGGAGAAAAGACCAGTAGAAAAGAGAAATTAATGTTAAACACAGATCCGTTCTTGTTTTCGCAACCATTTTAGTAACGATTTGTAAGGTTTGCAAGACTACGAGACATGACTTGTAAGCGATGGTCCGTGGTAACAGTGTAGTGCGTGTATTATGGACGATAGTCAAGGGCCTTTGAAATGGTGCTTTTATCTGAAAACCTTTAATATTTGCAACTTCATTATCAGATAATAGGGGAAGCTGGTTACGTAGCTCACAAGACGTGCACTCCAATATTTGATCAGCTCCTGCGAGAAACATTTGGCAACAAGCATACAGAGCTGAGAATCCTGGACGCGGGCACTGGGACGGGTATCGTGGGTAAAGTTCTGCAGGATCTCGGTTACACCAATCTTGATGCTTTGGATATCTCGCAGAAGATGTTGGACGAGGCAAAGAAGCTGAATGTGCACAAGCAGTTCTTCTGTGCTCCACTAAGTGCTGAACCCATAGCGGATATCGCGACTGACCAGTACGATGCTCTGATATGTGTTGGTACCCTTACAGTTGGTCACGTCAAGCCTGTTGCTCTCGATGAACTTCTGCGAATTGTAAAACCGGGTAAGGAGTTGGGCCAACATGTACAGGCGTGACATAATTTGACGTAATGTTGTCACGCAATGCGTGAAGAATCATGCATTCTCATTTCTGTATTCTAAGAATGAGTCGAACCTTTGCCGATAACCGGGTACCATAACATCTCTAACAGTTGGTGGCCTACTGGTAGTGGTTGCATACAAGAGATAGGTCAGACCATCGCTAGAATCATATCAAGACTAACAGTTGATTGCGGTAATCAATCAATCAATTAGGAAACCATTGTCTATGGTACTCTGACCGTGCTTGTATGTATATCAGTGTTTTACTGGGTACTGGGACGAATCTAGGTCTTTAATGTTCTTAGCCTCTACTTTTTATTTGAAAACGGAAAATTTTTTATATCGCTTAGGCCATTCCGTCTTAAATTAAACCTACCTAAACACGCTGCCCAATGTGGATAGTTTCGAAAACGATAATTAAGCGTTTTCGTGTGGGCGTGGCGACTGGGAGGAATATATATCTTATTGACCAAGCGCGAGGGCCGTACTGGGAGAATATCGGCCCGAGGTCTTGACAGTACGGGCCGAAAAGACCGAGGGCCGATATTCTCCCAGTACGGTCTCGAGCAAGCTTGGTTAATAAGAGATTTATTACACTACTCTTGCCGGCGCGAGGATCGCGCGGGATCATTCGGGACAATGCCCGGTCCAATACTTAGAGAATATTGGACCGGCAATCGAGCATTCTGATTGGTTAATTTTAGTTATTGGCCCTCTGACTGTCTTAGTCGTGTGATACCGTATTTATTTTATACCTCGTTCTGTTTTAAGGTGGTATTATCGGGTTTACTCTTCGAAAAGACGTCTACAACGAAAGTGTTGACCGCGACATCTACAAAGAAACAACCAAGTTTGGCTACCGCGAAAAGATGAATGAGATGGAGAAGGAAAAGAAATGGAAACTACTACGATATGACTTCATTGATTATCACACTACCATGGATGAATTGCGAGCAAAGTGTTACTCTCTTATGTACCAAGTGTTGTGAACCTTTTATTCAGGCAAAAAAGAGATGTGTTTTTTGAATTAATAAAGAGAGGGTTGGAGGGGGGGGGGGGGTATCCCCATAAAAAAAGCTGACTGGATGTTCGTTAGAAATTTAATAAGGAACTCTAAAAAGGTTGTACCAGAACTTCCTTTTGGGGACAAAACGTGAAAGACAAAAAAAATCAGTTGTTCCGTTCAAGACCTCGCAAACTGTTCCGAATCATTTGTACGTTTAAATGGAATACAGGCTGCGCGAAGCAATGTAAACCACCAGTGATGTATCTAGATTTGCTCAACCAATCAGAAGTAAAACCAAAACCAATCATGATTTGCTCGCACGCGTTTTCCCCCGCTTAGCACCGGCTACATGTATTAATATTTGCTTCGGCTAGTTTTGATTGGTTCATTGGATTGCCTGCCCCTGTGGTGATTAGCCAAAGTATCTAAATCGTTGTATTGTGTTTTTCGTATAGCCAACTGAACCGGAATAAGATGTTTTGCAAAGTAGAATTTGGCATTTTTGTTATAATTTTTCAGATTTATTTTGAGCTCATTTATCAAATCTATGCAGAGAAAGTCAGAAATTATTTTTAAAGCTCACAAATACAATTTTTTTTCAATGCATAAACTCAAAGAATTATATAATGTTTACAGATGGTCGCGCCATGGACACTGGGATCATTTGTGCACACAAAAGTGACAGGAAAAATTTTAAATGGTGATGAAATAGAACCTGGACTCAGTTGCTGAAAGCAAGATGTCACACTCACTCGAACAAACGCACGGACATGTGCACGGGTCTTTTAGTACAAAATGAGTTGCTTGCAGGAGGCGTCAATTAGAAACTTAATGACCATAATGCAAGTCACGCACATAGAAATAACTGAATAATATGAATAAAGATTCCCCATAAAATCCTGAGGAATTATAGTTATTTTGACCATTCAATAAGTGACTGTGAATCTGGCAACAATTTTATATGACATTTTATTGATCACGTGACTTGATGTTTCCATGGGAACAAGATTTTGACAGCAATGTTTTTCGAAATTTGCATATTTTTACCTCTGAAAGAAGAAAAACAATGTTTATTGGTATAACTTTTACATTTTTACGTCATTTAGCGTTTATTTATTGGTTTTGATTAATTTTGAGTCAATTTGGACGGTTTTTAAAAGGTTTTGAAAATTTTCAGAAATCCAAGATGGCGGCCGTATAACTAATTACCTAATAACTACGTCATATGAAGTCATCGTTCCATTATGCGGACCGCAAAGGAGAAATTTTTGGACGTACTATGTAACCTGTAGGTTTCATTGTCATAGCCCCCAGGCTTAAGAACTCAAAAAAAGCCCAGGCTAAATAGGGTTAAGCATACCCTGGCCAAGGTAAAAAGTTATCCTAGGATTTTGTTTCTATTATTGAAAGCATTTTTCGTTAAATTTCAGTTTTAAAATGGCAGACTATACAACACGCCGGAACTTCGAATTGCTTTGTGTAAATCAAACCTACAACTTGCTGCTTACAACAAGAAAAACACAACAAGAAAAACTGCGTGGACGCTAATACAGTTTGAGCTTTTTCGGTTCTCTCTTAACCGAATATTTCATTTTTTTTTCGATGTGTTGGGTGCTCCTATAATAGTCGCTTGGAACAGTCGTAAGTTTAAAATCGTACCATTTAAAGGGGCTATGTTACCATTTTTTATGTTATTTTAAAAAGCTAAAATGCATTTTTATATCAGTGGAAATGCAAAAATAATGGTCCAGTTTTGTTTAAAATTGCTTTATCAGTATAATGAAACTATAAACAAGTGTCTGACTAAAGATGGTCAAGATGGAAATGGTTTGCAACTTGAAAAAATTGGCCAATTTTTTCAACTCGTTCAATGTGTTTTGGAAAATTTGCTAAAAACTGATTATGGTTTATTGTTTCTACAAGAATTTACTTGATATCTTGTTCTTGGTGTTCTAAGAGCATTTCGTGTTTAAAGTAAGATGCTCAGTTTTCATTCTAGCAAAGTCTGAGACAAAAACATAAAACCGCCATCACATAGCCCCTTTAAATTGGCCTTTACACAGTCAAAATACACGACAAAAAGAATGTATCTTATTAGCTGTTTTTTTAAGTTAATTAATTCTAAGTGCTAATATTGGATTATCGTAATTCTGCTATGAGCAACCGTGACCTTTTTAAATTAATATCATTTGGACCCCCCATTTTCTTTCCGCAACATCTTAAACATGATGTCATCATGTAAGATACATAAGCTGTCTTGCTGACTGCAAAAAATACCAGACATCCTAACGCTTTACTGATCTAATGACGTTCCTATCTCCCCGACGTTTCTGAATAGCCCATTTCCGAGTTGCTCTTAGCCTCCTTTTCAAACCGAAGCCAAGTGCAAAACCATTCATATGGATATAAGTTTTATTTACATGTGAAAGAAAACTCATTTTCATATGAATGGTTTTGCACTTGGCCTCGGTTTGAAAAGGAGGCTAAGAGCAACTCGGAAATGGGCTACAGGTGGTTTTCACGTTACCTCACGGCAGCCATGTTGGTGCACACCCACAAAAGAATTTTAATGAACTTCTTTTGTTATGTGCACCAACATGACCGCCATGGCCTTTGTCATTTGAGTCCCACAGGACTGAAGGTCACGTGAGTGAAAACCATCTATTGGGAAATCATTTTCGTTCCCTGAGCCGGACAGCGCCACGGTTCACGGGCTCTGGCCGGTTCTATTTTGAACGTCGTTCTACGCAAACTCAGAGATAGTCCGCTCAAATCTGATTGGCCGACAATCGAAATGAGCACTTTGCACATGTTCAACAAATCGGAACCTGCTAGAAACCGTGATCCGTATCGCGGGCAAAAACGATCGCGGGTTTGGGGACGGAAATATTAAGCAGCGCACGCGCATCTTACAATTCCATCGATCAGGCCGTAGCTCTTCGTGCCCTCGCATAGATTTATATGTACACTTCATCATCCTATACATCAGTTTGGAAGAATATTTTTTCATTGTTTAGTGTTTTCTTTAAGTCTACATCAGAACAAAAGATAGCGATCCAGCAACGATTAAAAGACCCACTTGAAGGAAAAGTTGAGGAGCTCTATTGGAGTAATATACTAGTACTGGAGTTGAGTGACTTATAGCGTGACTTGTCGTCTGTGGCACACCAGTGTTACATAGATCCTCTGTGCAGCATTCAATGTCACAGGAAAGAGGCTCAGGGGTGACTGTGGCCAACACTAATTTTAATGAGTCGCAGGCATCTTTCTTGTCTACAAATAGAAAAGTTCTCTGTTAACATTCTGATTGTTATCATTAACTAGGTGACAAATAACAGACCATTCTACAATTATGTAAATCATGCTAAACAAAAACTAGTTAGCATAAAAACAGCATGATTTACATGAAATGCAGGAAGGTTTGTATCAAAACAACGTTATCTTCAGCCTCACTTCCACTCAAAGGCCAGGTCCCTAAAGAGACAACTGTACATTTTGCCACAACAGGACTCTGTAAGGCCTTTGTACAACCTCGTTCCCAGGGCATTCTCCTTTCTTTAAATTTGAGAAGGCAAAAGTACGATGAAATACAATGAAACAGAAACGGAGACGGCATTGCAAAACACGTTGACGGCAAAGGGCAGATTTATTAATGGCCAATATTTCGACTAATAGTATTAGACTTCCTCAGGGCCAGGGCTATACTGAAAGAAAATATTGTAACGGCTCCTCAAATTTGAAATTTACATGTTTATAAATGATTGGCTAATACATGACATGTAGACAGCGCACTTATAAATATAAGATAAAAATTATATATGACATATATAGTGTATGATACAAAACTAAGTTCAGCGTTCGTTCCTTCGGTTAATGCCTTCTGGTGACAAAATGTTCCCTCTATGAATTAAAAAGGCCTCGCGTGCTTTTCGACGGGAAGCATTGATGGTAGGTTTCAGTTCAAGCGGGATGAGTCTCATGTCCGCGAAAGAGTGGTCTGGTAAATTGAAATGTGTAGGGACCGCTGCTGTGGAGTTGGCGTGATGTGGGTTGTTTGTCCCTTGTCTGTGTTCTGTGAAGCGTTCACGAATCGTGCGTTTGGTTTCCCCTATATACTGTTTTTTACATTTTTTAACATTCTATCATATATGTGAGGTTACTAGAATTACAGGTTAAATGTTGTTTTATTTGTCTAATTTCCCCGGTGTTGCTAAAAGTATACGAAGTTCTACCATTGTCAATGTAAGGGCAGGTGAGACATCCATGAGTCATACACTATATATGTCATATATTATTTTTATCTTATGTTTATAAGTGCGCTGTCTACATGTCATGTATTAGCCAATCATTTATAACCATGTAAATTTCAAAATTGAGGAGCCGTTACAATATTTTCTTTCAGTATAGCCCTGGCCCTGAGGAAGACTAATACTATTAGTCGAAATATTGGCCATTAATAAATCTGCCCTTTGCCGTAGTGCCAGCCTTGCATTCAGTTTTGTTCTTTCAAGTGACGCCTGGCACGATATCTTTCACAAGGAAGATCCAGCAATTACCAGCACGTTTAATTTCTGCGTGTGGACCTCTGCATTCAAAGGTTTTTCCTTTCATAGAAGAAACACTGCATCTCTTTACTAAACCCTTGAAATAAACTGACGGAACGATATCCATGGAAAAACATCAAGTGTTACCACTATTGATGTTAACCAAACAAT
This sequence comes from Dendrophyllia cribrosa, assembly GCA_024195265.1. Classification (NCBI taxonomy): domain Eukaryota; kingdom Metazoa; phylum Cnidaria; class Anthozoa; order Scleractinia; family Dendrophylliidae; genus Dendrophyllia; species Dendrophyllia cribrosa. Next base: position 27,988,778 of record JAJLRJ010000007.1, on the reverse strand, counting down.
AATATTCTTTATAGACTGCAAAACAGTCGGTTTTTTTCCGCTGGCTCGCTCGCAAAGGCGCGAAGCGCCGAAAACATCTGAAGCATGGATACCCGCGCGTTTCGCGCGCGAGCCTGACACGCCCACTCTCCATATTCACACTCGCTCCAGATCTTTCGTTCAAAGACCGCACGCATTCGTATGACCAACGCAAAAAATACGACTGTTTTGCAGTCTATATTCTTTATAATTAAGTTTACGTTGTGATACACCGCACATCAGGCACGCAAACAGCGAGTGCTTTTCTTTGCGGCCTTCATAACGCTTCTCCGGTGACTTTTAACGAACGTTGACGCTTAGTGACAATGATAACAAACCAACTGATGCGACTGTAAATTTATTAGAGTATCACGATTCTCAGATACTTTTGCTTGCTTTTGAGACGTCAATATAAAGTCGTATTGACGTCTCAATAGACAATGTTTCATCGTGATACAAAACTAATTTCGATTTTGAGGCGTCAATACTGCATTATATTGACGGCGTTGGAAGTAAATATATTCCGTATTGGGCTCCGTCGCGAATATTTTTCTCCCAACTAGCCGTCAATATAATGCATTATAATATGACCGTACGGCCCCGCTGACGCAATCCTACAGAAAATAGAATCGCAAGGTGACGTGAGCGGGTCCGGACGGGTTGACGTGAGCCGGTCCGGAAAAAGCCGTCCGGCCCCGCTCGAGTTCAAGCGACCTCGTACTGCACGACTATTCTTGTACTTTCTAGTCATATTATAAAATACTTATTGACTGAGTTAGGTCGGGCCGGAAGGGAAAATATTTGGCTCTCGGTCATGGCGCACGGACCTCGCTGCGCTCGGTCCGTACGCCATGACCTCGAGCCAAATATTTTCCCGTCCGGCCCTCCCACTCAGTCAATAAGTGCATAGTATTGATGCCTTAAAATCGAAATTAGTTTATAATAGTGGCTGTCATGTCTAGTTGACTTACATCCCTGATACATGTAATGACAAAGGAAAAACAAAAGAAGCGTTTTTGGTTAACATTTGAGAAGATTGAAGCCGATAAAGTGGGGTTGCAACCGTGGATAGCTGTTTCGTTCTATTGGAACTCGTCAGCACGGTGTAGCGAACTAAATACGACTGTAAGAATGCAGGTGCAAATAGATTACAAGGAGCCCCAAATGTCACAAAGGTGTCTCGCAAAAAAATGTAGATGGACAAAGCCAATCTGAACATTTTAAAATCGCATGGACAAAACCATGCTGAAAGAAAACCATCGGATCTGTAAAGACCTACGGTCCCAAAATATATAGAAATAAAAGTAAAATCTGCAAAGGATCGCAAACGCTAATGCTGCTAACGGAATACATTGGATCTACAAGAGACCTAATCAGCCAAAACCTAAACTGCAAGGCTGATTTGACTACGTAAAAAAGTAAATCTATTTGCGCCTGCATTCTTGCAGTCGTATTTTTACGTAGTCAGATATGCATGAGGAGTGCCTTGTCCCATTGGTTAGCGAGATATCTGCGTCCAATGTGGGATCATTGAGTAGCTGTGAGGGTAGATGAAAACATACAAGCCTTTTTGCGTAAATGATCGCCACGGAAAAAGTTCCGAAAATTCGTCAAATTCAAAATCGACATATTATTCTACCAAACATCAAGTTTCGCTCGTAAAGTTTCGTAAACGTGTGTTAAAGGGAACCTCAATTGTATTACAAATTGACGTTAAATTGTTGGAAACAAAGTCTAAATTTCAATTCTTTTAATAACAAATAGAAAGGAAATTTCAGTGTACAAAAAAAGGACATGAATATCGCCTATTTTGTTTTTAAAGTTCCCGCGCGCCGCCATTTTGAATTTTTATGACGTGTTATGGTTGCCGCTATTGTTAAGAATCGACGTTCTTTTGTTTGGAACAATAGATCGTTTTTACGTGACATCACGACAGATCCGCCGCCATATTGGTGTACCACTTTCGAATGCGTAATAGCAGTTAATAGCGTACAAATGCAAGTCATATATATCTACAGTAGTCGCATTTTAGAAATGAATACTTCGGGATGTGAAGCAAAGTCTGGGGAAAATCTAGTTTGACTTGTTCTTTTCCCATTTCGAAATATGCTTAGAAGTTGGAATCGCGAGTTAAGCAGCGTTATTTCGAGATAATCTCGGCAATTAGAATCTATCCCATGTTGAAATTTCTTTGAGCCGGACTCTTGTCTCCTATTCAAACAGTTTAATCAACAGTCTTTCACACCCACCAGCAGTTTAAAGCTTTCCGAAGTCTAAACTAGGAGCTTATCATAAAATAGTGTCCTTATTTATATCTAGCGTACTACAAAGCCAAATCATAGCTTCAAACAAGTTTGTTTAGCGAAGGTGAGACATTTTTAGCATATGAATGACTCAAAACCTCGATTTTAATCAACACGGAAAGAGAAGGGACAGTTTCGTCTGCTCATTGCCTTGGTTGTAAGGCTGGGCAAGCAGAATCCTGTTCAAATTGTGTGGCTAGTGTTCGTTTGGAACTGACCAAGAAGCATAGACAAAACTAAATGATAAACTTAGTCATGTACACAATTACAAGTTGTATACATGCGAGTGAGGAATTTTTAAAGATCAGTTTGAAAGATAGACTACTGGGCAGCACTTGCGGCGCGCGGGAAATTTAAAAGCGAAAATAGGCGATATTCATATCCAATTTTTGCGCACACTAAAATTATATTTCCACTGGTTATTTTCATAATTAAAATTTAAACGTTATTTCAACAATTTAACGTCTATTTCTCATAATAGTGGAGGTTCCCTTCGTCAAGTACAATAGAATAGAATTAACCGGAAATTCAGCAAGTTCTCACAATCGCTGAAGTGCTAACCTGCGTACAGACGTCTCCTATTCCCTTGCTTCACGCAGGCTACGTAAGTGCGCGCTTAGTCTGGTTGCTTGTATATTTTTTAGCTAGACTGTACAGCTTGTTGTTAAGACCAGTGTTTTTTAATACTGAAATATTAGATTTTAAGCATTTACTATTATCATTATTATTGGAAATTTTTCACAGGGTTTTTTCCCTGGGGCAATATTTCCAGTCAGGTCCTTAGACTTCCATCACTTTCCTTAGGATATGTGCCGATCCAAGGAGAGCCGATTTTTGCATTGTTCTTATTCTGTTCTTTATTCCTATTTGCTCTAAATGGCCCGCCAACTTCTTTGATACTGATCCTAACGCTCCTACAACCACAGGTACCACTTTTGTCCTTGTTTTCCATATCCTTTTGATCTCTCTTTGTTTATTATTATTACTATTACTATTATTATTATTATTATTACTATTATTATAATATAGGGTCATCTCCTCGCCGGGAAGGGTATCACTTTGAAAAGCCAAAAAACATATTTGTTTCAATGGAAACCTTAAAATAATGGTTCAGTTTTGTTAACAAATACTCTATCACTGCACAGAAACTAGTATTCGTTATCTTTGGCTGCGGATGGCTGCGGATGGAAATGGATTGCAACTTGAAAAAATTGGCCAATTTTTTCAAGTTCCTCCCAAGAGTCGTGGAAAAATCGCAGAAAAACTTATTATGGTTTATTCTTCCTTGAAGAAATCACTTGATATTATCTTCTTGGTGTTCTAAAAGCAATTTTATGTTTGAGCAAAGGTACTTTGTCATATATTTAGTGTATTTTGACCAAAACACAGCAAAATTTGCGTGACAATGCCCCTTTAACTGGATCCTAATTGATCCCAAACATGTATTGCTAACTATGCATCAGACCGGGACCGCAAATAGTTCACTGAGATGGACCGCAAATCTTCCCCACAATTGACCGCAGAAGATCCCAAAGTGAACCGCAAAGGTTTTTCCAAAGTTGACCGCAAATGATCCCATAATTGGATCGCAACGGGACCTAAACTTGTACCGCCAATTATCGATCCACGGGAGACCACAAATGATCTGGCCCCAAAGTGGAATGATCTCCCAAACAAGCACCGCCAATTTCCACTAAATGAGCCGCAAATTACCCCAAGATAAATTACAAATCACATTTTTAAAAAACACAAAGTCTCTTATAAGTGAAAGCCTGTGTACTCCCTACACCCGGTGTCTATTCACACAGAGCAATGTAAATAACCTCCTCACCTGAACAGGCGATGCATCCCCTAGCCACCACTTCTCGAATTGCACTGCCATTGTTGTATTTTCCGCTTACAGAGAAGCAATGAGTGTTCCCTAATAGTGAAGGGTCGCTACATGTCGTCTTGATTTGTTTTTGTTGGCAATCTTTCCAGTTGCTTTCAATACAGTGATAACATCTAATTGCAACTATAGATAACAAAAAAAGGCGTTATTAGGAATGTAGGAATGGTGTGTTCTGGATGACCTCCGCGCGAGATAAGCGGCTGGTAAAGGTAAGGTCCACAATTCAAGTATTAAACATATTATTTAACGTTACAATTGTATTAAAGCCCATCCCTCTACACTGTACCCCGTCTACGAGCTCACACCCTCAAAAAGGAGGTTCACTGTCGCAAGTGCTTGTCGCACAGGAAGGGCAAATCCGCTCCAAGATCAAAGGAACACCGGGTCGGAAAAATCCGTCTATATCATTATTAAGGGGCTCATGAAGCAGTCTGTACACCCACGAGTACCTCCTGTTATAGAGATTTCGCGCGTTAAGAACAGTAAAAGAAATTCTAGGAAGCCCCCCCAAAAAACTGGAGATTGAAGAGTATTCCGTGTGTTTTTTATTCTTTTTTTATATTTACTACATTTTCTGTTATGTGACCGTACCAGGGGCCTTTTTTTTCAAGCTCTGTCGACTAAACATCCGGCTAAAGAGTATTTCGCATTCCGCGTTGTGGCTTCCATCGAAAATCCATATTCAAACTTAAAAGTTGGCGGTTGTGAACATCGCTAAAAACATCCGCAATTTACCGATACTGGCATTATTTTTTCAAAGTATTTTTCTGATGTTCTTTTGTGTCATTATTTTTCCAAAGTGTTTTTTCGATGTTCTTTCGTGCCAACACAAGTTTACAAAAACAGTGAAGGCGCCTCAGTATGAAGTTCCCTCCTTGGAATGTCTCAAAACACGAGACAAACTGAAGAGAGCGGTAAGTTCTGAGGCCTGTGTGCAGATTACCGCCGGAAGCTCGGCAGATATATAGTATTATTTCTTGACACAAGCCAGTTTGACATTTCCTTGAGGAAGTGAATGGAAAGCAAAATGGAACTGAGCAAAATCGGTTTTCCTAAATGTAAACGTTTTGGGCGTAGATAATAGTTACCCTTATTTTCCAGGTGATCTATTTATAATAAATAGGAATGAAAATCCGAAATGGTTGGGAAGTGAATGAAATAAAGAGAGCATCGGAGGAGAGGCCAGCTGCGACATTTATTAATCGTATGCAATCTCTCAGGCATGTTGCAAATGAGGCTAAAATATTATTTGTCAAAAAGCTTTTAGCAATCAGCAAATTGTGTCCATTAAAGTAAATGTGTGTTATGAAGGTTAAGCTAAGGTCTCCTTGCTAATTGCGGAGATAACAGAGTATTCATTTCATTCATTGAATATTGTCTTGGCAGTGCCTTATCGCGAACGCCGTAGCAAATATGTTTTAACTTCGATCCAGCATACCTTCGATGAAATAGCAAGTACCGTGTATGAGCTTTTTCTGGCAACTAATAAATGAAAAAAGGAGCAAAAGAAATTGTGACAAAGGGGATGTTTAAAAAGATTATAATTAATAACGAGTTGTTGGAAAGATATAGCGATTTCAATGCAGCCCACATTTTGCGACATATTTAAAATAGCTTGCACAGCGACCGCAAACTCGACGACAGTCATTTCCTAAAAGGCACATCTTGTTTTAGAACCTTGTTTAGCTTTTAGAAATACAAGAAGCTTACTAACCTGACAAAACAGATGCATTCAAAACCAAGCAGGCCACAAGAAACACTGAATTCATGTCAAAACGTATATGATATGGCGAGTTTTGTATTGATTCACATGATCTCACTGTCGCTGGCTTTCTTGGCGTCTCCGTTCACGCCTCGCGTGACCTCAACACGTGGTTATTAAAATGAAATCGCTGACCGTTTGGTGATGTTTTACGCGATTTTTAAGATAACAAAATCGACAGTGCTGTGATTATTACTCAATTGTCGGCAAATTGGCCTCTCTATACGTGCCCTCTAAAGGAATTAAGATGCCCTTTATCAGTCAACGCTCGAGGGATCCATTTCAAGATCTCGTGAACTAATACGCTGCTGCTCTGAAGAGATTGCTTTTGTGGTTTATAAATTTTTAAGCGTGTGACCATTCGATTAATTGAATTGTCAGAATATAATTAAACAGCACTTTTCTTCCTGTGGTAATGTTTGTCTTTCTATTTTCTCCATGTCAAAACTTGCCTTAGGCTCCAGACATATCTATCAAATTTGTACCTTTGGCATGAAAAAGGAATAAAAACAGTAATTATTTTCAAGGTTTAAATTTTCTGAAAAAGAAAAAACTGTGACAATTCGTGACAAAAACAGCAACAAATTAATACAAATCGGCAAAAACACGAACAGACTCAGTTGTGTGAGATACTGAATAAATATTTGCAAAACAGCGCCCACAATCTAAGGGATATGTCGCATCAGTTCTTCCCGGCTGAAAACGCAATATTTTGACGGACAAGGCAGACCCGCCTGTTATGATAAATCATCATGTCGAGCCCCCATGATCATGATGAGTGAAATAAGCCCTTGGCTAATACAGCTTTGGCTTGAGTTTTATTCGGCAGATATTAAACTGTAAATTAAGTTGTTGAATACACACAGTAGAAGCTAGAAAAAAAGATGGATTAAACTGAGGTCGTAATTTGTATGTGTATAGGTCAAGAGTCGTGTTAATTCTTTGCCGATATCTGTTTGAAATAAGGTGCGTTTTGCCTTCTAGGCCGGACAAAGATTTTTAAAAGTCACGTATTTTGTAGTCTGCGAATACAACCGCCGGGAGCGACGAGAGGCGGCTGTATTCGCAGGCTACGTATTTTGGGCTACGGCCTCCAACTCCTGTCCGATTTTCCCCGTATATTAAAGCCCCCCGGAGGAGTTTCCACGCTCGCAAACTAGCACTAGGCCGCTTTCCCCGGACACGGTATGGCTCGACCCTTGGCAGTGTAGTAATCCAGTCGTTTCGCATTTTTTATGTTAACGAAACCGGAGGTACACGACGCCGGTAACAGAAGTGGGAAAAATGTCGTTTACGTGATAGTTAGGCGATAATTAAATACATTAATTAATTTGTTGCTTAAAGAGGTAATTGAAACCTTGTGGTAATTAAACTTGGTCGAGGCATTTAAAGAGTGCGCGCGAGGGGATGAGAGGGTGCAGCTGAGCAGGGGGAGCGTGACTAGGGATTGTTAAGAGAACTGTTTATGTTTTCTTGGTTTTATCCACAGTACGTTTCTCAGAAAATGAAATAGTCATCCGGGAGGGATGTGACATCGAGGAAAAGATCATACAGTTATCATCATAATTGAATCACAGAATTGTCCTGCACGTTTATTCGAGCGTTATTCGAGTATTTAGTTGCTATGAAAATATGTAAAAGCTTAACATCTAAAGTATTCATCAGATTTTCTCTATATAAAACTGCTGATGACGTCAGTCTGTAGTACTTAAGGGACGGACCATTAGAAAAGTGACGGTGGGGGGGGGGGGGGGGTAAGGGGGGGGCAAGGGGGGGGGCAAGGGGGGGGCAAGGGGGGGGGGCAGGGGTGGGGGATTTTCAGCTTGCACGAATTTTTTTTTTCGCCCATTGCTTGTGCAGGATTTTTTTTTGCAGGTGAAACCCTCTGCACGAATTTTTTTTCAGACAAATATTGCTTTGTTTTTCATTTACTAATTAAAAAAGAGGTGTAATACTTAAAAACCATTTTTGACCATTACGTATATTTGAAAAATATATATTAGGAATAGTCCGCTACGTTGCACAAGACTATATCCTATTATGGAACGCATGAAGCAAACACAACTTGACACCAGAATTACACGCCTGTTGTTGAAAAAATATGCAGTGTATCTTGAATTCATTGAGACATACACGAGACCTCCTCTCTACAACACTAAAAGAACTGTTCTTTGTGTCAGAAAATATCATACATGCTATGAAATTAAGAATAAAGCCTCAGAAAGAAACACAACTTAACGTCGGATCGAAACTACACCAATGCCATTGGTTCAATTAAACGAGCCAATGAGAAAACAGAACATTCGATCCTTCGAAAGAGTACAAAAGCGGCAAACATTTCATGTACAACGAAATAATTTCATATTATTCCGCGAGACAGTTACTGATGGGAGCAACTGATGAGGTTCACCTAAGAACCGAAACTCGAGTCTTGCTTAAGAAAAACGTAAGAATTCACTAGCGTCCGTGAGATTTTCAATACAGATCACCATATCTGTTCAAGCCATGTCGGGATGCAATAACGCCATGATGAAACAACGGAGGTTCTTCAAGCTCCAAGAAACACTTCTCAGAAACAGAACTATATATAAAACAAGGAGCTAAAACAGAGACGGATCCAGGGATTTCTGAAACGGGGGCCGATCCGGGTTCATGCCTGCCCGGAAATTTTTCCAATTTTACCCTCTGAAACGCCATTCCCAGCACTCCTGAAACTCGAAAAGCGTTTGTTAAGTCAAAAAATTGACAATCAGTCAATTGGTGGAGGTGAAACAACTACGTATAAAACAATTTTATTCTATTATTTTTATGAACCACAAGGGAGACACAGGTCTGAAAGGGGGGGTCCGAACCCCCCCTCCCTCCCCCCTCCCCACCGACCCTCCCCCTGGATCCGCCACTGTAAAACATAAACTGCAAGAAGTCATGATTCCAATAGAGACACGGCAGCTTCAGACTTTGATCTTAGACGCCTACATCCGTGATAAAGATCCACTTTCTCACAAGTCTTGCACACCGCAGACTTTGACACTAAATCACGGCAGGGGCGTAGCCAGGAATTTTTCAGAGGTATGCACAATCAATTTCCAAACACTCCCCCTACCTCCTCCCCCACCCTCAAGTCCCGAATCTGTCTTTTTTCCCGACTTTTTCAGGTACGCACGTGCGTACGTGCGTACAGGTAGCTACGTCCCTGCACGGGCTGAGAGATTGACTGATCCTAGCATATTCATAACAATAACAAAAACTGCAGCCGATCACTACATATCTTGCAACAAAGGTTAGCCAAAGAAGCCCTAACATATGCCAAGAGAGCTAGCATAACGAAGGCATAGAGAAACAATAATTCCATAAATGGCTACACAGCATGAAAATCTCCTGTCACTTAAGAGATTTTTATCCCAAAGATCATCAAAGAGTCATACAATACATATCGAGCATGCAAAACTGAGACAGAGATAATAGTGACTAGTCACAATTCTATATTGGTGATCTAAAGGGAACAAATATCTCGTAGACCTTCTTGGGAAAGCATTTCTTAAGGCTTCTTTATACATTTTGCGACTAGCGGGAGTCGTGTTTGGCCTGTCACCTTTATAATACTATTTATAAATAATAGTATAGGAAGGCCCCAAGAATGTTTTGAATTTTTGAAACGCCAAGAGCGCTATTTTCAACAGGCACTTTGGTAGCTTTTATATATTAAATAACAACCACAATAGGACTTCTCCTTCTGCATGAATTTTTTTCTTTGCCTTGAACTTTGCATTTTCCCTTGCACGAATTTTTTTTGTTTTTTTCCCCACCCCCCCCCCCCCCCCCCCCCCCCCCCCCCCCCATCACTTTTCTAATGGTCCGTCCCTAACACCAGGATGATCAGGGACTTTCCAATACGGAACAGACCGACATCACTGTTGACGTTTTGACGCGTTGTTGTCTGAGGAGGAAGAGAATCGTTCGCATTTTTCTCGCAGGAACAAACACATCACTCCGACCCACTCCAGTACTGAAAGAACTTAATGGACACTTTGGCTCATAGCTTCCTGTTTTTTCTTCTTTAAAATAACTACAATCCAGTCCGTTCGCTGCGCTCTCAACCTTTCATTTCTACAAATCCCAACAGTTTCGACAAGCAGCTACTTATGGCAAATGTGCTTTTTCCTTTTATGCAGCTGTGAAAATCTGGAAAGATTTAATACCATTATTTATCAAATCCTCCGAATCTGTATTTATTTTTTAAAGTCATATCGTTACTTTAAAAGTCAAATCATACTTTCAATACGTGATTATTATTGAATAACCTCTTCAATAAGTTATTTTCCTTGGGAAGTATCCCGTTCAAATGGAAGCAAGCAGATGTCGTGCCAAATGATCACAAAAACTATCGACCAATATCCCTCGCCTCTGCGTTTGTAAAGTTTGTGAGAAACTGGTGCGAGAGAAATTAGTAAATTTCTGGAAATCCAACTCTGTCATCTCTCCGGATCAATATGGTTTTATGGAAGGCAAGTCCTGCCAATCGCAACTCCTTGAGGTATTCAACGACAGGTCCTCGGCTAGAAATCAAGGTCATGCAACTAATGTCATCTGATTTTTCTTGACATATCCAAAGCATTTGACTCTGTACCACAAGAACGTCTAATGCTGAAAATCCAGGTATATGGTATTTCTGGTCATGCTCTATCTTGGTTAAGCTGATCCTTCCTTACGGATCGTTACAACGCGTTGTCATAATTAGAGGCACTATTTCATTGTGGACATGTACACAAGTGACGTCACAAGTGAAATCTGGAGTACCGCAGGGAACAGTGTTAGGGCCAGTATTATTCCTAATCTTTATCAATGATATTGGTAAGATGCCTGAACATCGTCTTAAAAAGCTGATCGCTGATGACATGAAAGTAATTTACCGAGAGCTTAAATGTTTAAAAGAAGACACGGCAAGTCTCCAATGTGACAAAAAATAGGTGGCCTGGAGCAGTAATCGGATTGGAACTTAACAAGTGTAAGGTAATGCATGCGGATAACCCATAACAAAGATACTTCTAAACCACAGTACAGTATGCTAAATCAGCCTTTAAGATCTGTGCGTGATACAAAGGATTTAGGAATTTATCTGACATCAAATCTTTCATGGTCTTTGCAAATCTTGGTCTTTGAGAAAAGTGTAAATAAGCCAATTTCGTTCTTGGCTTTTTAAAGAAGATGGTTGGTACCAAAAGTTCAAAGATATTCTCCAAACTGTACAAGTGTATGGTTCGCCCAATCCTTGAATACTGTGCACCAGTATGGAGTCCGCACCTAACTGGACATTGCTACACTTGAAAAGGTACAAAACGTGCATCAAAGTGTGCTCTAGGCGCGAAGGGAAACGACCTGTGTTATGAAGAGAGACTAGGCCTTTTAGGATGGCCAACTCTGGAGAAAAGACGCGAGTTTTTAACACTAACAGAATGCTATAAAACAGTCTATGGTTTAAATCATGGTTTGGTTCTTTATTATTTACTTACGCTAAGGACTTTCGTCCATTACGTCGACTGCCATAAATTAAAAGTTAAGTCAGCAATACTTAATTCTTATAAATATTCTTTCTTTGTTAGAATCACGAAACAATGGAATGATTTGCCTAAAGATACTGTCGAGGCAAATACTTTAAAATCTTTTAAAAGTAAGCTTAAAGGCTCACCTTCACCCAAAAGACGTCGCGGTCGTTTGTTTTTGTTTTGAAATGCTCCATTGTTCATACGCGTGAATGCACCAGCGTGAATTTCGTGTTACACGAAATTCAGCACAAAAAGTGATCACGGCGCGCACAGCATTTTGGGTGAAGGTGGGCCTTTAAGAAATACCTATTCAGTTAGGTTCATATGACGGTATATTTATATTGCATTGTATTTTATAAGTTTTCAAAATATTGTAAATAACTTAATTCCACTTATATATAACATCTTATATTTTAATAGTACCCCTATACCTATGTATATATTATTCTGTACATTTTATTCATATTTATCTATTTTATCTATTTATTTATTTATTTATTTTATTTATTATTATTTTTTTTTGGGGGAGATACCCTCGATAGGGTTAACCTCGGGTATCTTCTTTTCATTATAAAAATGTTTATATTGATATCAATGAATAAAGTATTATTATTAATAAGTTGTCATGTCAGTATTTCAGTACTTTTTTAATGTTTGTTATCTTGTAAGCGCGTTGAGATTTTTAAACTTACGCCAAGAACATTATTATAATTCTTATTAGAGGAGCTCTCACGGGCTGAAGGCCCGCTGCGGAGCCCCATACTCATAGAACCTATGCCCGTCATTTTTCATGGTCATGGCTAGCGGAAAGTTTCGCGGACGCGTTGGTCCGTGTGCCCGCCCGCCGTACGCGCCTGCCGTACGCGTTGGGCAGGGCTAACTCGCGGGCGCGTATGACGTCGCAAAACATGCGCGTATGATGCCACACAACATCCGGGATCTTAGCAATTTTGAAACCAAAGCGAGGCTTTGTTTTTCGCGCGGCTACACGGTCGATGTCACGTCGGCTCGGTAAACACTTCGATGTTTTGCTGTGTTTAGCGGAGAAAACCATTTCAAATTACAGTCGTTATTTCCCTGCATTTTTCGCGGTTTGCTACTCAAGACAGGGATCCTAATTAAGGGATACCAGAAACCCATAAGTGGGTTGAACAACCCACTTATGGGTTTATGGGGATACTCAGAAGCCGCTACAGTGGAAAAAGAAGAGCTTTCACGGATAAAGGAACTTCATACGTTTAAATCAATGCTGGAGCAATGCGGGGCTGAGATGTTTCTCACTTCGGATTTCAGAACTGAAGAAGCGGGGATGTAAAGAATTTCTTAAAGGTAAAACAAATTACATTTTTCGATGGGAATTTATGTTGATATCAATCTGTGATTGACTTTTTCTTTGTGTTCTCGTTAGTTTTGGAGAATTGTTTATAAAACTTGCTCAAATTCAGTCGTTTCATGATTTCTTTCATCGAAGACAGCTCGGTCTCGATGCGCTATAAATGGTTCGCGTTTAAACATAAACTTATGGAGATTTGAATAAACTTTTTTGAAAGAAGATTGTGTTGTCCATTTTTATGTGTTTGTTCATTCATTACATAGGTTGAAAAGCGATTTTATGTAAACAAAACAAGACTTGGATTTTATAGTTCTAACTTCACTCGCGTGACCTTATGCAAATATAAGAATTTAGTTTTATCGACTGAGTCGATAAGGTAAATTGACCACCGTAAAAAGATTCAAATAGCTGACGTTTCGAGCGCTAGCCCTTCGTCGGAGCGAATCAAGGAATTGTGGGTAGTGTGTGGTTTTATATAGTAAGCGGTGGAGCTACGCTATAGGTGGTTTTCATGTTACGTCATCGCCGCCATGCTGGTGGACATAAACAATAGTTCTCTCATTATCTCCTTTTGTTCGTCCACCAGCACTTGTTCGTTTCACTATTGTTATCTATGTCTCTAGAGATTGATTGCAAACCACCTATTGGTGGAAATTTGGTGACGTGAAAAACAAATGTAGATTAGTTGAATGAAAAGCGTTCGTTGATTCCGTGGGGTTTGAGAGTGCCGATTTGAAAGATGATTTTTTGTTCTAGGTTTTTACGGCTTTCTGTGTTACCCTGGTGTAGGGAAAGGCCGCAGATTGTCATGTGTTGTTTAGAATGGTTAGTAAGATTAAAATGGCGCGCGACTGGTTTGGATGCGTCTTTGTCATTTTTTTCAACGTCTCGGAGATGTTCACGAAAACGGTCGCCCAGTCTCCTCCCTGTTTCGCCAATGTATATCTTTTTGCAAAAAGTACATGTAATGCAGTAGATAACATTTACGGAGGTGCATGTAAAACGAACATGGTGGTCAATTTACCTTATCGACTCAGTCGATAAAACTAAATTCTCGTGTTTCATCCCCCCACCGACGCAGCACCACAGTTTCTCTAGAAACTAACCCCATTCATCTGTTGTTTATTCGCTGCGACCATTAACTTTTTACATCAATATTTCTTACTCAACAGCTTTCTCACCGAACGAACCGAAGATACGATGCCTAACCTCAAGACACTCACCAAGGAGCTACGCCAGGAAATCGTAGGTTATCTTGTTCCTTTTCCCCCCATTTCCACTAATTTAGCCTTTCGTTTAGCCACTCACATCTTTACCAAAACTAGGTTTTGTAGTCACATCAATTTCATCGGCCGTTGCCTCCAATCCAAAGTCATTCCTAAAGGGTTTCGTTCAAATTTTCACGCTTCTACATTCTCTGATTCCAATCAACAATATTTCCACGAAATTCACCATGCCCAAAATTCTTTCTCGCGTAATATTATGAGGATCACCATCAAAGCTATATACCTTAAACGTAACAATCTCGAAAAGGAAATTATCCAATACCGTTCCGAACTTTCCAAAATTTGTCCAGCTGTCTTAGTACAATCAATTCGCGCTAAAATTCAAGAACTCAATGCTAAACTGTTCAACAGCCTTAACCAAATCAAGACCCAAAAACTTGAACAGTTAATAGGTCCTCAATTATCCGGCGACCATTCATTCGATAGTCACAATGGCGTCGTTACCATTCCGGAAAATTTACCGCTTTCTAACCCAGAGAGGTCTGTTCTTAGTAAAGGTTTAAACTTTGTTCCTATAGCGAAACAAACCGACGAATTTTCAGTCAAACAAGATGTTGAAAAATTCCTTCGCCGCGTGCAATTAAGAGCTTTTTTCCACGACAAAGAAGACAATTCTAACACCTCGGAAAAAGATGTTTTTGAAACACTCAACGTTCGCAAATCAAAATGGACTCCCCCAGAGGGCCAGTTTTCTTCTCTAGATTTTTTCGTCAAAAAATGTCGTCACGATGTCCAAAAACTTAAATTTAACCGCCACACCAAAATTTCCAACCTTTCAACAGGAGAATGGGCAGCGCTCAAAAGTCTTAGCAAACGACGCGACATTGTTATCAAAGCGGCCGACAAAGGCGGGGCGGTAGTTGTTTGGCGGACCGACCTTTACCGACAAGAGGCTTTTCGGCAACTTTCTGACACCGCTTTCTATGCCAAAGTTGATAAAGATCTCACTTCTACCAACCAAAAAATTGTCAAAGAAACTATCCAAGACCTCATTACTAAACAACAATTACCAGTTACCGCCAACAATCTCATCATCACTACTCCTAGAACCTCACGCGTTTATTTCAAACCTAAAATTCATAAACCAAACAATCCGGGCCGACCCATTGTTTCCGCTTGTAGCTGTCCTACCGAACTAATTTCTAGCTATTTAGACAAAATCATGGCCCCCATTGTCAAATCACTACCCTCGTACATTAAGGACACCAATCACGCACTCGAAATTTTCCGGGATTTCAGTTTTGCCAGCGAAAACAAATTAATTTTCACTATGGACATTACCTCTTTATATACCGTCATCCCCAATGACGAAGGACTTCAAGCACTAAAATATTTTTTCGACCAGCGCTCCATTCAAAACCCAAGCTCAGAAACACTGCTCCGCTTAGCCGAATTAGTTTTGACACTTAACTGTTTTTCATTTTCCCAAAACTACTACAAACAAGTAAATGGAGTCGCCATGGGCACCAAAATGGGACCAAGCTACGCTAACCTTTTTGTAGGCCACATCGAAGACAAATTTTTTAATCAGTACCACGGAACCAAACCCGAACTCTACGGCCGCTACATCGATGATTGCATTGGCGCTACCTCTTCCAGTAAAGAGGAACTTAATCAATTCATAACTTCTGTCAATACTTTTCATCCAGCTCTAAAATATACTTGGGAAATTTCCGAAACCTCAGTCGCTTTTCTTGACATTAATATTTCAATCAACGGTAACAGTTTATCCACAAGTGTGCACTACAAACCTACAGATTCCCACAGTTATCTGTTACATTCATCCTCACATCCATCGCACGTTAAAAACGCCATTCCGTATTCTCAATTTCTCAGACTTCGACGTCTATGTAGTGATGACTCTGATTTTTTCAACAAATCAGAAGAAATGTGCCAGTTTTTCAAGAAACGTGGGTACCCTGACTCTGTTGTTAATACGGGCCAACAACGTGCACAACAGATCGACAGACAGTCAGCACTACAAACGCCACAGAAGGAAGAGAACGAGAGAATTCCATTCACCCTCACTTTCCACCCACACAACAACACAGTCAAAAGCATCATTTTAAAAAATTTCAAATTACTCCAAAACGACCCCGAAACTGGCAGAATTTTTTCACAACCCCCACTAATTTCATTCAAACGTGACAAAAACATAGGCAACTTTCTAGTTACGAGCGCACTGAAATCTGACGATGTACCGGGAACTTTCAAATGCACACGCACACGATGTAACACTTGTCCTTTCATTCACAACGCGGACAAAATAACAGGACCCAAACGATCTATTAAAATGTTATCTACTGCATTACATGTACTTTTTGCAAAAAGATATACATTGGCGAAACAGGGAGGAGACTGGGCGACCGTTTTCGTGAACATCTCCGAGACGTTGAAAAAAATGACAAAAAAAAAAAATGAAAAAAACGCATAAACTGAGCACTTAGATAATATACAAGTCTGGAAGAAGCCACGAAACTTGATTTACAATAAGAAAACTGAAAGTTTAAGCTAATCAAACTTAATTAGTGTAACCCGCATTATAGTTATTGTATGGAAAGAGATTAAGTGGCAGTCCCGCTAAAAGCGGTCCACTCGATTTCGCGACCAAAAATAGTTTCCCTTTATTTTTTGCTGATGAAAAGGCTTTGGTACACATGTATGAAATACACAATTCTTTTTTTCAAATTCTTTATTTTCGCCCTGCTACGAGCAAAAAACGAATTCAGGCCGTCTCGGCCTTTTCGACGGTGATCTGAAGACTAAAATTGATGGTTTTTGAGAGGCGCTCTACGCAGAAACAAATGCAGTTGAAGACATTTTGTTTAGGTCATGTTTCTAAGCTAAACTAGAGTAGTTTACAGACAAAGTGTAAAAAATTTCAATAAAATGTTAAGCAAGCTGAGGCAACTTAAAGACAACCCACTCTGAAGCCTATGTTCAGACACTGAAAATGGGGCAAGAACGAGGAAAAATTTCTCAAACGTTGCGGCCTAAACTTGGTTTTAAAACCACGTCACAGTAAAGTTCTTACCTTATTTTATCGAGTTATAAGCTCAAACGTGTGGGTATCCTCCGGGATCGCAAGCGAGAAGAGATTATAATCAGCCATTGACAGTGTGTTTACATAATTATCGGTCGTGCCAAAAGTCATTTGCATTACTCTTCGGCTCTTCCAAAATGTTTCTATTGAGGCTTGAATTCGATTGTAGTTCTCCAAGATAAATGTCGACAGCTTCTTTAATACTTCTGCGTCAGAATTAGATCGAGAACAGATGTAAAAGTTACAATAAGTTGAATAATCTTCATGGCGGCGACACGTTCCGGGCTCGACAAAGCAAACAACGAGGCCTTTTAGCATGTTTCGGAGAAATCTTCATTAAAATCAGTACTTGATCCAAATTCTCTGCTCCAGTAACGAGTATTAAAGGTTTTCCACGTCCCTACAATAAAAAGAAAGTCACAGTTTATTCTTATCCACAATTTTATACTGTTGAAATTCACCCGTGGTAGAAACTAAACTTGACCATGGCATGTAAATACTGTAGATATAATTTGAAAAAAAAAATCAACGACAACCAGAAATTTCACTGCGATACATGAACTACTCACCGGTGAGAGGTTGAAATATATGAATAACTTGAGTTTCAGATTCGTTTTTAAGGGCTTCTCGCCAAGCGACCGCAGAAAGTTTTCTTAGCTTCAAAATGTGCGTACCTTTGTCACGCGACCTTGATAACATTGTGTGACAAGTTATGACACAAGCCAAGTGCTCGAAGCTACACATTTTCAAGCGAAAAAACTTTTTGCTGTCGTTTGGCGAGTAGCCCTTAAAAACGAATCTTAAACTCAAGTTATTCATATATTTCAACCTCTCACCGGTGAGTAGTTCACGTATCGCAGTGAAACTTCTGGTTGTCGTTAATTTTTTTCAAATTATACGATATTTGCATGCCACGGTCAAGTTAAGATTCCGCCACGGGTGAATTTCAACAGTATAAAATCGTGGATCAGAATAAACTTTGACTTTCTTTTTATTGTAGGGACGTGGAAAACCTTAAATACTCGTTACTGGAACAGAGAATTTGGATCAAGTACTGATTTTAATGAAGATTTCTCCGAAACATGCTAAAAGGCCTCGTTGTTTGCTTTGTCGAGCCCGGAACGTGTCGCCGCCATGAAGATTATTCAACTTATTGTAACTTTTACATCTGTTCTCGATCTAATTCTGACGCAGAAGTATTAAAGAAGCTGTCGACATTTATCTTGGAGAACTACAATCGAATTCAAGCCTCAATAGAAACATTTTGGAAGAGCCGAAGAGTAATGCAAATGACTTTTGGCACGACCGATAATTATGTAAACACACTGTCAATGGCTGATTATAATCTCTTCTCGCTTGCGATCCCGGAGGATACCCACACGTTTGAGCTTATAACTCGATAAAATAAGGTAAGAACTTTATTGTGACGTGGTTTTAAAACCAAGTTTAGGCCACAACGTTTGAGAAATTTTCCCTCGTTCTTGCTCCATTTTCAGTGTCTGAATATAGGCTTCAGAGTGGGTTGTCTTTAAGTTGCCTCAGCTTGCTTAACATTTTATTGAAATTTTTTACACTTTGTCTGTAAACTACTCTAGTTTAGCTTAGAAACATGACCTAAACAAAATGTCTTCAACTGCATTTGTTTCTGCGTAGAGCGCATCTCAAAAACCATCAATTTTAGTCTTCCGATCACCGTCGAAAAGGCCGAGACGGCCTGAATTCGTTTTTTGCTTGTAGCAGGGCGAAAATAAAGAATTTGAAAAAAAGAATTGTGTATTTCATACATGTGTACCAAAGCCTTTTCACCAGCAAAAAATAAAGGGAAACTATTTTTGGTCGCGAAATCGAGTGGACCGCTTTTAGCGGGACTGCCACTTAAGATGTCAATTACATTGCCAGTATAGGGCGACCTCCCGTAGCTGTCCAAACGATGTCTGTGACTGGCGAACGATACAATTGATATATCACTTGAACAATGCCCCTATTCCTAATCCCTATCCCAGCGGGACAAATCTATTGTTTTCTTAACGAATCACAGATATCGTTAGGACAAGTGCTGGACTACCCGGGGGGCGGGGAGTCATTATTAATCCTGATGAGCATTTGAAAGATCCTTGAAAAAACACTCAATACTGCAGTGTGTTTTTGCGGACATTGTTAGCCGTAAAGCAGGCGTTTCTGTGCTCAAGGTGCTGTTCGAATATGAAGCTCTTCCTTGCTATTTTCCTTGCTGCCGTTCTTCTTGCAACAACTTGTAAGTACGGTATAACCATTATAGAAAATGACTCCATCCTTCTGTTAAATCTGGTTAAAGGCGTTTTCACTCCCTCAGTAAACGTCATGCTAAGTGGAACTATAACGTGTGAATTTGCGGGTTTCATTTATGACCTGAAATCCAAGTCAATGGAATCCTAGTATTAAGTGACCATTCCATTTTAATCTCTTAGTAGTGCTTTTATGTGGTTTAATATTTAATTTAGCAAACGAAATTCAAGATACTTTCTTAGTCTTCAACTCGGTTACGTTTGGGACGGAACTAAAAGCTCAATAACAACAAGTCGAGCCCACCAAAAACTAATGTAGCTAATTAATTACAAAATTTATGAATATTCTCTTTTCTCCGAACATGACTGAGCTTCCAGATTTAGTATATTACCGCGTAGAAGCGTGTTTAAATGAATTTAGCATCCAACGGAGCCAATAATTCAGGCTGAAGATTGAGGCCTAATTTTCACTTAGCGATAGAATCTCGTGTATACAAACCAGCTACGAACAAAAATTGCAAGCATAAAATAGTTTGTATGTAGTCTTCAATGTGCTTGAGCTTGTATCTGACATTGTGTCTCTGGTGTTTGGACACCTGCCATCAGGATGTACTGACCAAAAATGGGTAAGTCTAAGATTGGATTGAAGTTATACTGCGCGAGACTTCCATGCAGATAAAACGTGATCTATAAGACTCGAAACAGTAAAGGCATCATTTCATCAAAAAAGCAGTGGATCCCAGCAAATTCGCCAAATATCTGTTCGAGATACTCATACCGCACTCCCTCAGATTTCAGTTCGAATTACAATTAGTTGTAAACTGAAAATGTAACGTTTTTGGATCCAATAAAAACAACGTCGCCTGCATGACGTTTTCGGTTTTTGGTTCTTAGAAAGTCCAGCTAAAAAATTCGGATCGGGAGGCAAAAAGCTCCCTAATAAAGTTATTGGAAATCATACTTGAGTCGACAATACAAAGAACGGAGTGCTATTTAAAATAACAAGTTTTAAGCAAATTATTGCATCATAGTTCGCCGTTGCACGTGTGTCATTCATATTAGAGAGGTTAAGTGAAAATACATGCAACTCGTGTGTTAAACCATTCTTTGCTCAGGAGTAGGCCATTGTTTAGTGCGGACTAATCCCATAAGGCATTTACGCTTTTCTTTCGCATTGAATCGAATGGACACAATAAGAATCAGAAGAATAAGTACTCAAAACTGATCAGATAACTACATTATCCCGGGCATTATATAAATGTTAATACGTGCGCTAACATCACGGCAAATGTTGATAGGGCGAAAATACTTTTCATAGGAAATAAACGCAAAATAATTTTAAACTTAATTTTAAATTTTATTTTTTGCTTTCTTATATGTTATTTTACTCGAAGAAATTAGCTTCACAAGCTACACTTAAATTCGAGTTAAAATAAAGTTTATGTATGTATGTATGTATGTAAACGCATAAACTGAGCACTTAGATAATATGCAAGTCTGGAAGAAGCCACGAAACTTGATTTGACATCGGACTCAAAGTTTAATTTCCACGCATTGTGCCAAATTACAATAAGAAAGCTAAAAGTTTGAGCTAATCAAACTTAAGTGCTGAACCATCGACAAGTCAAGCCCATGCATTTCTTGCATGCAAAACAATAACGGCGTCACTTTATTAAGCAGTGGCACTCAGCAAATTCATTAAATATCTGTTCGAGATACTCATACTCGCCTTCCCTCAGATTTTCGGATTACAGTTAGATGAAAAGTGAAGGTTCTCAAATCGGAAATGTAAAGTGACGTTTTTGGATCCAATAAAAAAACAACGCTGCCTGCATAATGTTTTCGGTTTTTGGTTCTCAGAAAGTCCAGCTAAAAATTTCGTGAGGCAAAAAGCTCCCTTATAAAGTTTTGTGGAAATCATACTTGAGTCAACAATACAAAGAAGTGAGTGCTATTCAAAGTAACAAGTTGTAATAAAAAAAGGAAATACTGGTCTTAGCACCAGAGTCACGAAACATGACCGGTATACGGAAGGTCAAGGTCATAGGTTCGATTCCTATTCCTGCCGGGCACTTAGTTTTTTTCTTTGTCCCACGTTCGTGACGTAATGAACATGAATCTTTCTCCTTTCATTATCGAGCTTAACATGTACCATCTTTCTTTATAATTATTATTAACTTATTGATTGCTTATCACAGAAAGTGATGGTCAACATGCTTCCATTGACCGAGTTGACTCTATATCAAAAAGGCCTGGCACTAGACATAGTAAGGATAGATTCTGTCGTGAAAAGGGGTTTGTAAATTAATTAATTAATTAGTTACCTTTTGACACCCAAGAGAGTTTAAAATCAAAATTTAAGAAAAGTCACAAATTTCGTTTTGTAAAAATATTAAGAAACAACAGGCGCCCACAAAGTAGTGTAAGAATCGTATTGTAAGGAAGTATTGTATTGTAAGTAGTAAAAGTATTGTTAGTAGTGTCCGTCTTTGTTTTGTAAGTATTGTTTCTTTTGTGTGTTGCAATAAAAAAAAAAGAAGAAACAACAGGGGTCCATCAATATTGATGGCTCCTGGAAACAGACAAGTACCATCAGAAAACCATAAGTGGGTTGAAACGTGTAACGCGCGTTCACAGCTTCCGAATATTGATGTTTTGCTTAGTACCATATTTGGAAACCCCTCAAATTGAATAATCGGAAGCTTGTTTTGAAGCGTACAAGAGACAGTTGCACGTTTCAACCCACTTATGGGTATCAAGTACCATGCAAAACTACTGCCGAAGAGGTTTTATTTGAATGGTCAAAGCATAGGATTTCAACGACAGACTCAAAGTTAGAGCAGCTGCTACATAACATGTCGCCATAATTGACTTTGGGAGTGAAAATGATATAAGTGTTCTTTCTTTTAGTAGACCATTGAGTTCCACTAATTGAGGACTACGTCATCTATTGACATGTCAAAAAACATATTTGTATCGGTAGAAACTTAAAAATAATGGTCCAGTCAGTGTGTTACCATGTGTATTGATATATTTGCGATGGGTCCAAAAGTTTTGCAAAAAGGCTGTATATATATCATTATGATGGCTGATATTTTTCTCCTTGACATTGCTCTTTTAATAAAAGAACTTTTCGTATCTTCCTCGCAGCTGCTAACCCAGGAGAATGCAACCAGTGCTTTCCAAGTGTGAACGCTAGTGATAACTTGGCCTTCTGTAACAGTGAACAGAAAAACAAAAGTTGTGGCCTTGGTGACGAATACGCTATCGGTACTACACACTGTTTTACAGTTGCTTTGAGATTCAAGTGCGTGAACGGTTCCAGCGATGTCCACTCTACCGTTGCTCGAGGATGCATCAATTGTTCCAGTAAGGAAGAAGACATCAAACTGATTACCGTAAATTCCTCGAATAATAACCGTACCTCGATTTATCGCTCCCCCCATCGAATAGTCGCCCCCCCTTTGGTGGCAATATTTGTTGAAATAATCGCTTCCCTCGATTAATTTCACTTCCCTTCATTCAAGTTAAAAATTTACTTCTTGTATAGCAAGCAAGCTTTGATTTAATCGTTACAATTACAGAAAAGTTACAGAAGCACAGGTTTCAGACAGGTTTTTGATAGTGATGTTCATGTATTTGACTAATATTTATTTCTTGGAGCTCTCAATTTTAAAGCAGATAAGCACTTCCAGCAAGCAATTGCCCCTCTCGATTAATCGCCTCCCCTCGAACGATCGCCCCCTTTTGGAGTGAAAAAAGTAATAATCACCCCGGCTATTATTTGAAGAAATACGATATTTAGTCTTGGCAAATTGTTTAACCGTTTTCCCTTGCATACACCTTATTCCAAAATGGCGGGCAATTTATTATTCTTTTGTATGTATGTCAATTAGCCCTCTTTGCCTCATTTTCGCGTGAAAATTCTGTTGTATTTTGCACATGCTGACGAGGCAACAAGGGCTAATTAACATACAGATAAAAGAATAATAAAATGGCCGCCATTTTGGAATAAGGTGTATGAGGCCGCTGGCCGTACTTTCACGATTCAGAAGATCACACTGATTTTGATGCTCAACAACCACTCACTTAATCCTACATCTCATACATTTTTCGTAACTATTTATTCTTGCAGACAAAACAGCTGCGTGTATGGACTTCGCCAGCCGCTTCAAATCACTGACCAATTGGACCTCATTGGATTGCAACATGGAATGTTGTAACAGCGCCAATTGTAACAACCAGAACGTGACAGTACTCCCTCTTGTAACAACACTGCCTGTATCCACTACTTCCGCCATGACTGCCACCCCTACTGGCACAGCCAAAGGCAATGTCTGCCGTCACCTCCCCATCAGTGGAGTACTAGTGTTTGCAGTTATTATCTATAGCGTCTTTTCCTTGTTTTAGGAAGATTCAGAGCATCCAGAATCCTTTGCACATCCTTCCCGTGAGAGGTTGGGTGACGAGCTTAAAGAACACACTCCTGGGAGACTGTTTATTTTTTAAAAAGTAGTCAGGTTTTTCTTTGGTTTGAATTATAAATTTATTCGTGTGTATGAGTCATAAGATAAATGAAACGATTTCATTAAAAAAGGCTTACTAGTTGGGCTAATTGTGAGACACTGTTAGAGGGGGTAGCATTGGGTTGAGTTATCCCTTATCCCCCAAATAGTTGAAATCACGGAACCTGCGATTATTTCTAAAGGTATTGTGACAGTAGTTGTTGTTGTTGTTTTTCAACTGTGTTATCCCTTACTGCTATATTTATATAGTTTAGTTTGATATATAGTTTTCATAATGTTCTTTAAAATAATTTGCACTTATTTCTTATCCTTTGAACCCCAACAGCACCCGGCCGTCGTTGACATTGAAGTATTCTGGTTGACTAGGAGGTTACCAGCATTTGTATACCTCAGTTAGCCCTTCCGAATTTGAGTACATGTATTACATTTATCCAGCACTTTTTGAAACATAAATAAAAGCCCAATAATCCTGCTTAATATTTTTATTTCTTGCATCGATCTGGAAAGTAAAAGTCCTAATAGGCGCAAACAAAACTGACACTGAACACCAAATCTGGCAATTTTTCCTTTCGAAATTTATTAGGTCGTAATTCTGGACAACATTAATGTGCTAAAAATATTGTCAGGGGAAAAGAAGTTGACAAAATGTGCCATTTAAACACAGGTTTTCAATAAACACTCTCGAGTAAACAAAATTACAGTTGTCTACTTAACACTGAAATAAATTCGATTTTGCCGCGCGTTTGTTCAGTTATAGATCACAGGCGAGTTGGTCACTGTTGTTCTTGACGCATTTTGACGTCTTCTGTGATCTATAACTGAACAGACGGATGGCAAAATAGAATCTATTTGTTTTATACAATAACAGGGGAAATACTAGCCTCGAAGCACTCGACTGTGACCAAAACTGTTCAAGGCCAGTTTTTTTCCTAATTTCGGCATTTTCTGCGGCAACAAAACTTCTTTTCGCTTCGATTTCGTCTTTTTCTTACTTGTCAATAACTTCTGCTAAACATTCTTTTGATGCCTTCACTTTCCTTTTCCAGAATGATATCGCCCACATTTTCAAAACTGTCCGCGATGTTGGAAGAAACCGCGGTTTAAACAAATTCCCCACGACGTGAGCTGGCGCTGTGCGTCTGTTCTCTATTATACTAACGTAATCACTGATTATGGAGACGCGTTCGAAGAAATTTCCGGCGGAAATGAGCCCCTGAAAAAAACAATAGGGGCGGCCATTTGGAAGACCGTCTATCAAAAAATCTCAAATTTTACTGGATGTAAACCACAGGACAACCAACACGAAATTAGGATTGCGTTCTTCGAACGCGACAATGAACTGAATTCTACGCGCTCTGTGATTGGTCGTTGCCTATAATCTAACAGAGTACAGACGCACGGCTGACGTCATAGAAAAGTTGTTTGCTTTGTTTTGTCCAACATGGCGCACAGTTTTGAAAATGTTTGCGAGATTATTCTGGATTGAGCAAGTGAAAGCCTCGAAAACTGTTTAGCAGGAGCTGTTTACGAACAAGAAAAAGAAGAAACCAAGACGAAAAGTATTTTTGGCGACTTGAAAAATACCTAAACTGGAACAAATATTCGAACAGTCGAGCGCTACTAGTTCGTAATTTAACTCTTTTTACTCTTCTGGTCATTGTATAAAACAAATAGATTCCATTTGGCCGTGTGTCTGTTCAGTTATAGATTACAGAAGACGTCAAAATGTGGTCAGAACTTCAGTGACACACTCGCCTGCGGCTCGTGTGCCAATTTTTTGTTCTTACCACATTTTGACGTCATCTGTGATCTATAACTTAACAGACACACGGCCAAATGGAATCTATTTGTTAAATAGATCATAGGTAATGACCAATCAAAATGCGCGTAGAATCCGGTATATTTAACAATTAGATTACGAGCTCGAGATTTCTATCGCGCGCATAGAAATCAAGAGCGAATAATCTAATTGTTTTAGCATAAATCTACTAGACGTTCAAAACTTAACAACAAGACAGGCTCGCGTTTTTATTGAATAATGATATATAGGTCAAGCCACGCGCGGATAATCGGCTACCCACTCTACTTACTTTCTTCAACAGGATACAATCAGGATAGACTTGCCACAAGTCCCTTCCAATACTCATTTTCGCTAAGGCTGGATTTCCACTGTCGCGTAATTTTTTCGTGCGTAAATATAATAAGAGACGATGTATGAACAGCTTGCGTAAAAGTTTACGCGAGCTGTTCATACATCGTCTCTTATTTTTACTCACGCACGTAAAAATTACGCGACAGTGGAAATCCACCTTAAGTTAGGTTCTTCGTTGGAAGAGACGTCAGTTCGCGACATAACTTAATTCCGCGCGCAAATTTATCGAATAGAACTTGACTAAAAAAGCGAAAGTCGACTTGTGGCAAGTATAAGGATGGAGTAGCGTAGTCAATAAGAGAACAGCATACCTGCTGGAACGCTAGTAGATTTATACTAATGTATGATATTTGCTAATTAGCAACATTAACTACAGTAATAAGGTGTCTCTTAACCCTTTCACTCTCAAGAGTGCCAAACATCAAAATTCAAGAAAAATCGCAAATTTCATTTTGTAAAATATTGAAAAACAAATGGTACCATGCAAAAGTACTGCCGAAGAGGTTTCATTTGAATGGTCACACCATAGGATTTCATCAACAGACTCAAAAGTTAGAACTACACTACATGTCTCCATACTGATTGACTCTGGGAGTGAAAGGGTTAATTGGACCTTTCTTTGGACCTTTTCTACATTCCACGTTTTTGCTCCATGCATTGTATCGGAGAGAGCTTTTTGTACTTGGCAGTCTCGAGCCAGGAACAGACGAAGCAGATCTCAATGTCTTGGATAAAAGGCGTGGAAATTACATGAATAGCTGAAATCATGTAGCAAGTGCGCAGGCGCTCGGCCATGTACTGAAAGACTTGTACTAAAAATATTTGATAGGATCTTTGAGATTTTAATGATGGACCAATTAAACTTTCCCTTATTATTACTACATGCAGTATTACCCCCGACAGTAATCAAGACAGTAATCAATCATGGTGACATACAGTGGGATACATGACTCTCGAGAACTAACATTTACCGAAACGATTGGCTGGGTGCTCATGACATACCCAAATTAGATGAGAGTTTAGTAGCGATGTTATCAATATATGGTCATTCCAAGAGATGCATTTATGGGGCATGTGCCGGGGGGCGGGGGGACTCCCATATATGAGCTATATAGGTATGTGCCGCTGTGAAGGGTATGGTTTTCAGGCAGTTTAGTCTGGGATAGGGTATAGTAATCAGAGGTTTTTGGTCTAGAATAGGGTATCATTTTCCGCGAAACTGACCAGTTGCGTGAAGAATTTAGTCTAGACAAGGTTCTACTGGCAAATGGCATTTATAAATCGGTACGGCGGGTCTTTTACGGCATTTTTACTGACCCCTGGCATCTTAGACTATGATTGTGAACGAGTTTCTGGAAAATAGCGAGTCTGGAATAGGTCTAGGATAGGGTAGGGTTTTTCGGTGTTTAGTCTAGAATAGGGTTGCAAAATTCAGCTAAAATGGTCTAGTATAGGTTAAGGGTCTCAGAGTCCCAGCGGCACATCCCCGCCCAAAAATTTGCCGAGGGGCATGTGTCACAGAATGACTAGGTACTCCTTAAATAAATAAATAAATAAATAAATAAATAACTATGTTTAGAGAGGAAAGCCACATCAGCCGCAGCTGGTTTTCATGCAGGTCCTCTTGCCAGATCGAATTGGAATTTAGAATGTTGGTTTTTGAGGAGAGGGGAAAACCGGAGTACCCGGAGAAAAACCTCTCGGAGCAAGAAGAGAACCAACAACAAACTCAACCCACATATGACATCGGGACCGAGGATCGAACCCGGGCCACATTGGTGGGAAGCGGGTGCTCTCACCACTACACCACCCCTGCTCCCTATTTGTTTTTAAAGAAATTTCTAGTGAAAAGAAGATATCAAAATATTATAATTAATAGTTTCAGTTTTTGACATCTTGTCTCCGCATCTAACCCAAGCCTTTTAATCTTTGACACTATCTTCACGAATTTGATAAATCAGTTTTTCAAAAAAAAAAGAGTTATTCCTTTTCATTAATTAAACGCAGGAAACTTTGGTTTTAATGTTTACCTTAAGGTTTGAATAATTTCTGCTAGAATGACGACGCTGTCCTTAGCCTAGTTTTCAATAACAATTTTCTGTACTTTTAAGTTAACTAAACCTATATTCGACACCGCAAAATATAATCATTATGTTTTGCTGTTTGGTCACTTCTTTTTCAATGGAAAACTCTTATAAAAGATTGTAAACCATGTTATGTTAATTAAGTACCAAACATTTCGTGACGGCTAAGAGTCGTTTACATATAATTAAGGCTACAAAAATATTATATTCATTAAACAGTAAAGCTGTAAGAACAGTATACACTTTTCTGACTAAAAGAGTAGAAGGCAGAAGAGATTTATAAGGAAAGATAAAATGAGAAATCCTTGATGAAGTAAAGAAAGACGATAGTTTCTCATTCACTGGCAACCAGTACCGAGTTGGTTCTACTTGAGCTAGATTCTCCTCCCACATAAAGAATATGTTTCCTTTTTTACACAAGCAGGAGATCGTGTCTCGCGCCACTTCTAACCCTGGCAAGTCTTTGATGGGTTCCTTTCTTGGTTTCTGCTATCAATGGCCAGCTTATTATACGACTGTGTCTCTGGATTAACACGATTCGATAACTGTGATACGAGCTGACGCTGGAAAAGTGAAGTATCGACAATATAAGTCATTTATGTACATTATGGAGATTTTTGGGCCCAGTACGAACCCCTGAGGTACATGCACTAAATTACTAGATAGGTTAAGGAAACCATTAGATGTTAAGTCCCTCGGGAAACAGTGAATTTTGTTTCCCTCGAATCTCGATGTGTCGAGGGAAACATCAAGATTCGAGGGAAACAAAATTCACTGTTTCCCGAGGGATCAGTCATTAAGTGATTTGTTATATAGCAACACAAGGCATCATAATCATGCCACCTTTTGTCACGGTCTGATCATGTGAGCTAGCGGGCAACAGTGCGCACTGTTACCCTCTGACGTCAAAAATGTTACCCGCTCATGGATGTTTGGCGGGAAACAGTTTGTTTGTTAGCTGTCATGTGACCATGAATCAACCAATGAACGCCCTCGCTGTATTGAGAAAAACTCCAGCAATATAACAAAACCCTTTGTGCCCTGTTTGTGAGGTAAGCATTGAATCAGCCAACTTACATACAGAATCAGTACTGAATCCTAGCAAAGACAGCTTTGTCAATTTTTTGTGGTCTATGGAATCAAAAGCATCGGACACGTCCAAGAAAACATTCCAGTGAATAGGCCTTTGTCCAGGCATGCATGTTTGTGACCATCAGTGAGAAAGGTAGCACTGAGTAGAAAGCAGCGGCCGGAATCCTAACTGCCGGAGTCTGATTGATGGACAGACTACTACACTCAGAATACTACTAACTCTTTAGAAGGGTTGTCTTTCATGCACAATTGGACGCACTGAGCTGATAAGCCAGCAAGAGATCCACATAACCGGTTTCTGGCGCTCAAACTGCACTGCAGTATCTGCTGCAACTGTTTTTTATTCTTAGTTTTGTTTTTCTGGTTGGGTCTTTCCTGTCCGTTCTGTGCGCTCACTGTGCGCTTATTCATTTGACCAGAAACGCTGCCATTAATTTAGACTATCAGCTGTAGGCCGCTTTACACACTGGAATTTCGTCAGCCAAAATTGTAGGAAGTTTCGGTGGAATACAATCTGTTCGGAAGACCTTAGTCATCCTAAAAATTCGTAATTATATGCAGACTAAAAGCTAGAATTTTTCTTTTATGGTAAAATGTCGCCTCGCACTTTCACAATATCCAAAAATTTAACGTCTTTTGTTTCCGTAGGGATAAAACATATCGTTTTGGGTGCGATATAAGGTCAAATTAAAGTAGCTATTTTACTCTAATTCGAGGGATAAGATTCGTTTAATCCCTAGAATTTTCTGCCTCGGTCACAAAAGAAGCGCAGGCCTTCACTATTTATTCGCGTTACTAACATGTCGGCGCTGGCAGGCATAGCCAGCCCGCTTTAATGAAGGCAAAAATTAAAAATTTAATATTAGAACGCTGTAATTATGTATGAAATGTCGCTAAATATAAGAGTAAACAGCCTAAGTTTTTAATAACTATCATCATCAGCATCAGGTCTATAAACACGGCGGAATGAAACAAAGTTAACGCTTGATGTCTATAATGTCAAGTTTTACCACCCAAGTTTCATTAAAACCTTCCAAGGTTTTAATTAGTTTCTCCTCAGCTCGTTTGAATAGTAACTTAAAGAGTTGGTTTAAAGCAACATAAAGGTCCCATTTCTTTCAGGTAGGTTTAATAGTTCCAACTAATTTTTGAGTGTTACGGGACATTTTTCGGTAAAAAGTTAGATTTCAGTTAATTTTGAAACAGCGTAATCTTCTGCATTCGTAGGCTAGTTGTATAGGTGTTATGCACCTGCTCTTAGAACAAAGCCTTCGTGCGTGCGAGATGCGTATATATTTTTTCTTGGACGACTGCACTGGAAGGTCTGCTTTCTAATCTTGGCGAGGGCTTGTTTTGTCTTGTGTGTGGCAACTACAACCTGTGTTTGAATCAAAATACTGTCAGCTTGGTGGACCGACAGGACAAGTCTTAAAGACTCTCTATCTATCAGGATGCTTTGTGGTCGTCTGTTTATGTTTTGATTATTCTGGAAATTTAACTCTTTGCAAAACGTGGATGAATTCTTTCTTCCAGAATCTCAGTTGACTTTTTTTTTCGAAGGTTACAGCGAGAATGGCGCTACCCCGGGTTTTTTTTTTCATTTAATTTGTTGTGTAGAATATGCCGCTTCTGAAAGAAAGATTGTGACCTTTACATGTAGATGACAAACTGGCACTCATCTGAGACGAAGTCCAATAAACGTCTAACAGATAATGTTCGTCATTAAAATAGCGTTAAAACTCAAAGAGAAGACAATGTCCTCATCAAGATAAGTCAACAAACAGAGTGACAAATAAACTATAAAATCCAATAAAATTGCGTGACTGGATAAACACGATGCGGCAAAACCTTAGTCTATTTGCGGCTACCGTGTGAATATGGAATGATAAACATCTTGTGGCTGATTTTGTCCGTCATCTTTTTGATCGTGATAGAGAATGCAGAAAGGCCTAAAATTTAACAAACAATTTGACGAGTAGCTTTTGGCTCGGTGATCTATTTAGTGGCAATATAAACGACTGTAAGATTCTTCAAAGGAAGCGAGGACTGTTGCCTACTGATCAAACACCTGGCTACGTTGGAAACGGTGGAAGAAGTTCGGCAGAGCAATCTAGCTCGTCGCTGCAGGAACTCGTTACAAAGTACCAGAGGAGCAGGGTATAGTCCGGTTACGTCCCAGGAAAAAAAAAAGGCGACAGCAAGGACTCAGAGACTTTTGTGGATCTTAGCAACGTCGGTATTTAAAGAGTAAACTTCGGTAATGACACATCACACTTAACAAGCTTTGTGGCAATCTGAAGGTAATCTGAAGGCATATGCCGGATTGATGACTTAATTTACAATGCGATTGGTTGTTTTTAGATCGCCATAATGTCCCCCCTTGGGCACACTAAAGGCGCCACGCGACACATCCTGATAATCCTTAAAGATCCTTAAAGGTATTTAGGTTTCAGTTTTCGCAATAACGCTCAGTACGTTCACCTCGCTTTCCTGACCTTTGTGGTTTTCGTCTCTCTTCAATGAAACTTGAATAACTTAACATCTGCTTGCACGATCCTCCGGTAAACTGAATTTTCCTTTGGCCAATCGGCCAGAGAAAGATGCAATTATACATTTGGGAATACATTTACAACCGTCTCTTTAAAGACGGACACCAAACGGACCCAAACGGGAACGGAGCCTGCAAGTGTCCGTGTATTATAGAAGTCATGGATATGACGTCATTTAATAGTCGAGAAAAGGCCCCATTAGTACTTCTACTGAAACAGCCGCAACTCGTCTTTAGTTATTGTGAGATTAATTTTAACGTTTGTTTTGCTTTGGACAAATTATATGACTCGTATACAGCTATTTCAATGAACGTTGTCGGATGAAAGCTCAAAGCCAATACCGCAAGGTAGTATGGGTAGTTGTAAATTTTCATCCGACAACGTTAATTGAAATAGCTGTAAATCGTTGGAGTATATTGAAAATGCATGCAGCTTTTTATATTGAGCAAAAACTGGAACAATTTATTTTGTTCAATTAACAATTGAAAATAAGGACTTGTTTTAGAAATAGTTATCACTTTAGTGTTCGTGATAAAGAGGTTACATTTTTATATGAATTTAATCTCTGTGGCCGAAATTTGGTGTCCGTTGTCTGTATTATATAAATTATGTAATCTAGTTAGTGTTTTAGAATATTTTAACAATGTTTCAACCTCGTTCCTGGGAACGAGGTTGACAATGTTTATGCTTTTAATAATTATCTCTTATTATATTATGTCAATACTATCATGTAATCTTGTCAGCGCTTTGGAATTTTTAATAGTTTTTAGGGCTATATAAATGTATTTATTATTATTATTATTATTATTATATTATTTAATTATTACAGAGGGTCCGTGTTATAGAGGGTTTTTTAATAGAAAATGAAGGGCATATGAAGATTTTGCCGGAACAAACTGAACGAAATGTCCATGGACTGTATTTGTAGACTTTGAGAATGAACTGGGCACGCGGCGGTGCTTTGTTTCGATTCCGGCGAAGGTTAACTTACATTTACCCAGTAAAGTCTGTTCTTAGCATTAGCTTTTGAGTATACCGCGGATCATTTTTAATTGTGTTTATCACTGATTAATACCCAGGGCAGCCGCTGATCAGTAAAATCTTAAATGTTGGGTCTGATGAGTGATGTAGCAGCTCTCGTCAGGTCTCACAACATTGGTTCCATACCCTTCGAGAGAACAATATAACAAACAACTGAAACAATGGCTCCTAGCCCTAAAAACAGTAGCAGCCGCAAAGCCTTAAACAATGAAGCTGCTTCACTATCGGGTCTGATACCTTGTTTTTAAAATATTGGGCACATGCATAAATAATAAGGGCAAATTACCCGGGAGGTGTGAGACTCGCTTGACCGGAGAGATCTTCGGAAAGTTTAAAAGAAACCCCTAAAAGGGACCCCTAAAAGGGACTCCTAAAAGGGACCCCTAAAAGGGACCACTAAAAGGGAACCCTAAATGGTACCCCTAAAAGGGACCCCTAAAAGGGACCCCTAAAAGGGATCAGAATCCCGTTTTGTGGGAGTGGCTCATACTAATTATTACCGCCAAGAGATAACAATTCTTTCTGAAAAGTTGTTCCTATCAGCATATTTTCTGGTTTAATATCCTAAAAAGTATCAGAATGGCAAATGCAATTTGCGACTGTGTGGCGACGAAGACAATTTTGGTTCCCGCTTCGCATTCAAGCAAAATGTCTTTTTATAGTCCACATAATAAAAATTTGGTCTTAATTTATTTCTGACAAATTATGCTTTTTGATCAGGTCTACATACCACAGAGGCCCGTTATTACATGGCAAAACACGAAGTACAACCAGCAGCCTCAAATCTCCCAAATGTGTCATCTCCTGCAAGTACCATCACTCGCACACGAGGAAGACTTCGAATCGTAGTGATGGCAGCCATGTGTTTGATTGCCATAACTGGTTTGATAGTTCTTAAAACCTTGGAAACGATAAAGGCGAGGCAAAGGGCCCTCAAAATGAAGACAATGCAAACTAGCGTGAAACTAAGCATCGAGATTGCAGACCTTGTTCATAGACTGCAAATTGAACGTAGCACCAGGGTGCTGTACTTGTGTTCTAATGGAGATCAGAGTGTATGGAAAAAAGTGCTTGAGGCTGAGAAAAAGACTGACGACTTCGCCAAGAAGCTTGTTAGTTGGCCTCAAGATATAGAGCAATATCAGTTTCATAGCAAAGACACTTTCTTGTCGCTTGTCAACAATCATCGCAAATCACCAGGTGCGAGCAACTGTTCAATCGAAAAAGAGATCCGATTTTACTCGAGCATCATTGCAAACATGTTTGAATGGATATTCAAAAACAGCCAAGAGTCTGCTTTTGACAATTTACAAGACTTCATCGCCTATGAAATGCTTCTGATTGGAAAGGAGAAAACAGGGATTGAACGCGCCCTGGGGGGCTCATACTTCATTCGTGGACAGTTCAGCGAAACAAGAGAGCGGCTTTGGTTTGCGAAGCAAACCTTTCTTGGCAAGGACAAACTGCATACTTGCATGCAGTTGATGCCCAAAATGAAAGACATCTACAACAGAACCCTTGAAGCCCAAAACAGTTCGATTTTAATTGAAGTGGAAGAAATGAGGCAAGTAATATTAAACACTAACAAGCAAAATGCCTCAACAGAATCTGGTAAAAGATGGTTTCGCCTTATGAGCGCTTACATCGATGCATTACTTCAAGTTCAACACACAACTGGCTGGATCTTTAATTCTGGAAAGACTCGAAAACGATGTCACTGAAAGCGAAAATGATTTGGTCCTCAAGCTCGTCATATTTGGGTTTGTGGCTTTGCTTTTACCCTTCTTTGTGGGCAGTGTCCACACAATTCAAAGTTATGCGGCAAAACTAAATCAAACCACGAGAGAGGTCAACGAGGAAAAACAAAGAGCCGATACGCTTCTTTATCAAATGCTTCCGTACCCAGTAGCAGAGCAGTTAAAAAATGGCCAGAGAGTGACCGCAGAGCAGTTTGAAAGCGTGACGGTCTTTTTCAGCGACATCGTGAACTTTACGCAAATGTGCGCCACTATTTCTCCGATGGAGGTGACGATGATATTAAACCGGCTTTATGGAGTCTTTGACAACCACATCGACAAATATGATGTCTATAAGGTAGAGACGATTGGCGACGCTTACATGGTGGTGTCAGGGCTTCCAGAGAGAAATGGCCATGCTCACGTTGCCGAGATAGCTCTAATGGCATTACATTTGCTGGAGCTAATGGACAAAGTTCGTTCTGGTTCCATAAACGAAAGCGATCTTTGTGTGAGAATTGGCATTCACACCGGTATGTTAATAACGGATTTTTTATTTTATTTTAGAAGTTGCATACACTAAGAAAAGAAAACGCCTTTATTAGTATTAGTAGATATTAAACATAAAAAACACGATATAACATTCTATGTGAAAATATTGTTCACCGGCGAGGTTTCAAACGCCTGTCGACGATAAACTGATGTAATTATTTACTTTTGAAGGTACCGTAGTAGGTTCACCCTAAGAGATGAAAGGTACATTTATTTGATTTCATGACTAAGAAACAAAACGATCATTTACAAAGTGGTCTCTTACGGGAAGTTGTCGCTTAAGAGAGAGTTGACTGTTTATTCATTGTCATCTCTTAAAAGTACTTATCGTTGCAGTGACCAATCTGGGGCAGGGGGTAGGGGGGCTTTTGTACTCGTCCCCTCCCTTTACCCACGA
Source organism: Dendrophyllia cribrosa (assembly GCA_024195265.1). Classification (NCBI taxonomy): domain Eukaryota; kingdom Metazoa; phylum Cnidaria; class Anthozoa; order Scleractinia; family Dendrophylliidae; genus Dendrophyllia; species Dendrophyllia cribrosa. The sequence goes on along the minus strand of JAJLRJ010000007.1, from coordinate 27,953,206 downwards.
AAAAGTCAAGACCCGCAAGTGTGACCATGAATTTGGATCTGGAGTAGAAGAGTTATAAAAACTTTTAATGATGTATTCACAAATTTATGTGGTATTTACAAATTAATGATGTATTCATAAATTAAGTTCATTGACTCTTTTCATCTCCTTCCAGGCCCTTGCGCTGCAGGAGTAGTAGGGAACAAAATGCCTCGCTACTGTTTGTTTGGAGACACTGTCAATACTGCTTCCAGAATGCAAACGACCGGCATGGGTAAGTGCAGCCTACAGCGATTGTATATAATTGTATTTGAGGAGAAAAAAAACAATTTTCGCTTGATATATTTATCTTCGTCAACCCCCCTCCCCCCCTAACCCTAACCTATTTATCTTCGTCACCCCCCCCCCCCTCCCACCCCACCCCTCCCGTCCTCCAACCCCCAAGAGTATTGTACATATGATAATGAGTTTCGAAACTCAGAGGATATATGATACAGCACAATGTCATATTTCTGAGAGCACTCCAAAGAGCTGTTTAATAAGGTGCCATCATAAACGGAAAAAATGCTGACATGTTTGAGTTGTGTCCAGAAATGCAGGCAGAGGGGGTCACGCTACCCCATGACTGGCATCACAAAGTGTCCTCGCCTATAAAAGTTTACCAAAACACACAAAATTCTGTCACATATGCATATGAAGTATGCATTTCTGGACATAAGTGACATGTTCCTATCTATTATACAACCAGCATATTGCATATAATCAAAACAAAACAATTGTCAAATAAATTGAAGTCAGTACTTTTTAGTATCGATAAATTACACTTCGATATAAAAAAACAACAACAACAAAACAAAAAACGAGTCCCTACAGGCTGGCTCCCGATTGCTTTTTTACAGATAAATTCCCAATCCCATCAATGTATCTCTCATCTTCTCTTTGTAGAGAACAAGAAACTATTATATCTTAGGCTGCTATTATAAGATTAATTGTACTCTATACACGAAAAAAGCAAGTGACACACTCAAACACCAACTTCGCGGTCTGGCCAGTACCTTACGCATGCGCACAGCCATATCACCCGGGCAGTGGCAGCCATGGACAGCTGTTTCGTCCTTGTTAGGACTCACCAGCATGGCATAGCCGTCGGACCCCTACACGACCCGAAAGTCGTGTACCCGAAAGTCGTGTAGGCGGATGAAAGCATCCCTTTACGCTTGCGCTTAAAGGGATGCTTGCATCCGCCTTGGTAGTAAAGGGCATCTAAAAACGACTTACGGGTCGTGTAGGGGTCCGACGGCTATGCCATGCTGATGAGTCCTAACAAGGACGAAACAGCTGTCCATGGCTGCCACTTTTTTCGTGTTTGTACTCTATACACCCTGTACTAGTTTAAGAGCTTGAAAAACGAGTCCTTATATTGCGCGCATAATTTGGTGGGTTTTTACCATATCGTTTAGAGAACTTGACAGGTATCTATCGAAGACAAAAAAAAATAAAAAAAAATAAAATATTACAACACAGCAAAAACCCAGAGGGGGGGGGGGGGGGGGGGGGGGGGGGATGGGGGGAGTGGGGGGCTCCAACAAATACCCCCGCCCTTTGTACCATTATGGGGGTCTAAACTTTCTTGTATGTTTTCCGCTCGTTTCCCCGATGTGAACAGGGTTAAAGTCGTCAATTGTCGTCGTGGACGATTTATTTTTATTTTTTTATTTGCACAAAAACATTTACCCAGATGATCATCCTATAATCTCAATGAGTTGGTTTAATAGACAAGAAGATGTTTTTTTCAAATGGTCTGATTACCTTGGCTGGTTAAAAACTTTAATTCTCCCTTGATTCTTTCAGCTCAAAAAATTCACATAAGCAATGACACAAAGGACATGCTGAATGATCTTGGTGGGTACACCGTGGAATTCAGAGGATTTGTGGACGTCAAAGTAAGTCTAAGATCTTTTCTCTGAAAAACAAAGACGCTACCTGAAATTCCTGTTTACAGAGCAACTCCCAAACAAAACAACTGAGTTTTTATTGAGCGACAAGAAAAACATTCTGTCCATCCTGTTTGCTACATACACATAGACCCATGGATGAAAATTGTGCAAATGCGATTATTTTGCCAAGCTTTAGCGCTATTATGGCCTTTGTTATGTTGAAATAAATTCAATTATTTAAATTATTTGCCAGTATCTGACATGTATCCAGTGTATCTATAGATTTGCTTCCAAGAAATTAAATTTTAGGCCAATAAAGGGGCTATGTCACCATTTTTAGCGTAACTTTAGAAAGCCAAAGGACTTATTTATATCAGTAAAAAATCCAAAATAATGGCCCAGTTTTGTTTAAAGTTATTCTACTAGTGCTCTAAGAGTAAAAATAAATGTGTTGATCGATGCAGATGACCGGGATGGATTGCAACTGTAAACTTGTGCCTTGGAAAATTCGCTAAAAACTATTATGCTTTCTTCTCCCTTTGGAAATTGATTTAAGCACAGTCTTGACCCCAAAACAGCAAGAACATAAAATTCCCTATGACATAGCCGCTTCTACAGTATACCACCTTATTAAACCTAAAAAAGAGGTACTGATGCACTCTCAATCAATAGGAAATTCGGCATGGTTTTAATTTGTGACACTCTTAACAGTTTCGATGGCAATCAGCTATGTCAAAAAAATCGATCCATTTTTTCTTTATTTACAGGGAAAGGGTTCGATGGAGACATACTGGCTTCTCGACCACACTCCATGTATTGTGACAGATGACTCACTGAAAGGCGTTTCATGATGTACATTTAATAAATGGCTCTAAAAATTCCTGGAAAAATTCTCAACAAATTTGAATTCATCTTTTGACACATGGCCAGTCTTCTGGATGGTTTTCAATTGTTCAACAGGGATAAGCGGAATTAAGTTGATGAGCGAAATTGTTCGTAAAGACTTATATATGTGTTGTCTCCACAAGGCAATGGAGTCATCATTTCAGCATTCTCAGGCCAATGGGTGGATTCTATCCCAAAGCTTTGTTCATATGAGCAAGATACAAATAAGTGCTTTAGTGTTTAGTCTGTGACATCATGGTTTTCACTCTTGTTCTTTGATATACCATTTAAGTTATACACTCCAAACGAGACGTATTCATAGTTTATGTTCAAGGCAGAAATTCTGGATGATCCAGAAATGAACAGGCGTGATAAAATGAAATTCAATTCAACGTTATGATATGAATGCAAATTAGTATTTTGTTAGTAAATATTAGAAAGTATGTAATTTTGTAAATTTTTCAATTTTGTAAACGGTTTGAGCTTAGGATTATCAAAACTGTTACGTTGTTGTTGTTGACTGAATGAATGACGTTTCAACGAACTGAACACGGAGTGATGTGAGTTCCTTGTCTCTCTGTCTGTTCTGCATGTTGATGTCGTTTATAAGTCCTCTGATCATGAAGGATGGTAGAATAATTGCCCAACAAATGAATTCAACAGGGCAAATAATAAATTCTTAAACAGTTGTTCGAATAGCTCATCTATATTTTGTTTTTCATGTTCAGCAGCCATTTTCGGATAAGCTGTTCGGTTTCTTAAGTTAGTAAATGAAAGTAAAATATATTTTTTCTTTAAACATTTTGTGATCATGACTGCGAGGAATGCTAATGTTTCCAGAACCACTTGGCTGCATTGACTACTCGCATGCTCCATGAGATCTCCCAACTCGGAATTTTTGCCTGATTGTCAAGCAAGAGATCATATCAACTCTAGCGATGATGCAGTGCTTTTCAATTCCAATTTAAACATAATTAAAATCAAGGCTTTTCATGTGATGTGGATAGTTATCAATTGCTCTCTAGTTCTCCCTTCGACTGGTTTTCCATTTCCATGCGCGGCTTTATTTTATTTCTCCCATCTTGCTCGCATAATAGCTATTAATCTCAGGCATTGTTCTGTATTTCGCGTGGGAGTTGTTCCCCATACCATTTGTCAGAAATAAATTAACTATTCAGCTCCACTTCGGTGAATAATTGTTAAATTTACACGTTATTAAATATTGATGCCTTGTGATTTACATAATAAGTCTCTGATATCTTCTCGAAAGAATTAGATTATGGTTATGTTAGTCTAAATATAAATAACGTATAAAAGTACTGCAAGGTAATAATTCAATAGTACAACAAATGTTTTTTGCTGCGTAGCACTCACGTTGAATGATAATAGAAATTTAGTTAAGATTAAGTGCTTCAAAAACTGTTACAAAGACAGTCAGACGTTTCGGGGATAACCCCTTCATCAGTGCTTGTGCTCTCACGAGACAGACGCTCCTAAATTTCTATTACCAGGACGGTAATAATTGCATACTGATTCGCTGCTAACATTGTACAAGTGGTGGAGAAAAACCACGATGACGAACAGACATATTTTTTTGCCACCTAAAAGAAAATTCCCATTGCCCGGCTCGCTCGGCAAACCTCGGCCCATTATTTACAGGTAAGAATGCTTTGGTAAAATAGATCATTCATAGCGGAAAGGAAAAACAGTGGGTATGTATGCGAGTGCTTGTAATATTACATTATTAGAACAACTGAAGATTTTCAGCTACACAATATGAGTTTCTTCACATATACAGCTTATAACCTGATTGTCAAAGTGTAATCCTGTTGTGCATGTAAAATCTTTTTTTTGTGATAAATTTTGCAAATAATGAGATAAAAATCACTAGATTCTACATTCTTTAATTCTTTTGGTAATTGTCCATATATTTTTGTGTAATTTTAAAATGTCAACTTGTACACTTCCACTCAAGTTTATTCCATTACAACTTTGTAAATTTTGAGTGCCTGAGATTTTTTCCAAAGGTTCTACATGTAATGTTTTTACAATCTTTTCGACCGTTTTTTAGTTGGGGTTTTTCGTGTTCTATTGGGAAAACACATTTTCAGTTGGTTTGGTTGATCAACCTTTTCAACCGGCTCTGACCTTGGTTGAAATGGTTTAAAAAACTAGGGAAGCGACCGCTTGTGGCAAACGTACAAATAAAATAAACAACAAAAATGAACTACCACTTGGATACCCATTTTGAATAATAACACAACAACGCTATCAGCGCTTTTGTAATGGGAGTATCTAATTTTCGCGGGTCGCGGGTCGCGGGTAAATTGTCGCGGGTTGTGGGTGAAAAATTAATTATCACTAAGCGCTGCTCACGAAGAATTCCTTACACAGGTGTTTCGTCTAGACAGGCAACTCGCCCTCTAACGTACGTACGGTTAGCACTAACCGTACGTACGTAGCCCTTTTTGCTATCTCTCCCCAGGAACGCCTCTTGGAACGTTCGGCTGTACCCGCGACAATTTACCCGCGACCCGCGACAACTTACCCGCGACCCGCGACAATTTATCCTCGATTTAGTCTGATGAATAGTTCAGCCGATGGGACATCCTTGGAACGCTTAGCCTGCATGCGTAACAGTGGTTTTCTGGGGCGAGAGAGCATAAAGGGCTACGTACGCTAGGGACCGCTTAGACGAAAACACCTAGACGAAACACCTGTGTAAGGAATTCTTCGTAAGCAGCGCTTAGTGATTAGCTTTTCACCTACAACCCGCGACAATTTACCCGCGACCCGCGACAACTTACCCGCGACCCGCGACAATTTACCCGCGACCCGCGAAAATTAGATACTCCCTTTTGTAATCAAGTTATATATTATTCATTTATTTATTAAGTATATGCGGAAAATTGAAATACAAATCACGGCTAGGGAAGCGATGGTCACTTAAAGCCCAATTAAAATAACATGCACACTAAAACAGTTCCTAGATATTTATTACTACTGTACGATGAAATGAGCCTAATCAATGATCACAGTGTGTCCATAAACAAACTTATATGTCCCATCAACTGATTTGGTCGGATATGATAGCGTTCAGTGGCGAAACTATAAATACACACATACAACAGGTCTCAAACGAATGGAATCGATTTTTTAAAAGGCTTTTTTAAAACCAGTAGGCAAAATACAAAAACAATCTTTCTTCTGAATAACAGCAGCACGCAAAGCTTTTCTTGTTTCTTTTTTAGCTCGATGTTTTTCTCTAATTGTTAGTCTTGTACATGTATAGTTCTTTTAACCGCTACCACTCCACAAACACGAAAGGCTTTCTTTCAATCGAGTCTACGCTCTTTACTGCGCAAACTTGACGAAGACGTCACTGAGTACGAGGCTGGCTTTATTTATTTCCAGTTTCTGGTACTGAGCAAGCACACTAGTACATTAATGCATTAGGCATGCGCTAACGGATGTCGTAGATTTTACGACATCCGAAAGGCTTTGGTCTCAGAGCCTTCGTTTTTCCCGCTGACCAAACGAAACAAGGGCTCTGAGGACGAGAATGAGGATGTCACAGGAAGTTTGTTCACCAGAAGTTTGTAACAGGAAGTTGTACATGTTATCCAATACAACCACCGACACCAAAATAACAGCTGTAACAATGATGTATCTGTGTTGTTTTCTATCTTTATACAGTGTTTCTACGCAATTTGAGCGATAGTTGGCTCATCTTTCTTATCTTATCCCATTCTCGCTAATTATTTAGCGCATCGCGAAACAACCAGTCAAAATACTCTTCGGTCCTTTGGGATGCAGTTGTGCATTGTGGGCCCCACTCGCCAATCGCGGAGACGACTTATTAAAGATCGCCCCACCCTCCTCCCCTGGTGTTGGTTGACAACTCATATCCCAAGATCTATCCTCGCTGTCTACCTCTTTCCACAACAATCTCTCTTCCATAACTTAGTCTCACGTTGTGGTAAGTCGTAAACGGCGTGGTGGAATATATGTTCCATGAGACCCTTAACAATAATACGCCTGGCTATGCCATACTAATGAGTCCTATGTCCATGGCTGCCACTTAAGTTTTAAAGTAATTGGCACGAACGCAAAAAGAATCGGATAGGAAACCGTATGCAATCTTCAAAACGCTTCAATTTTGTTTTGAAAACGGATATCAAAATTCCCGGCCCGACACGGTTTTGGAGGCCACATAATCATATAACAACAAGTAGCTTTATTTGCATGACTATAAATGCTTATAGTAGTGCAAAAGCATTACAACATAACAAAATGAAATTACAACAATATAATAAAGAAAGGAAAGTACAATCAGTCTGGATTGATAATTTGATTATTGCGGAAATTTAAGCACGAAAGTATGAATTTCACTAATTGAATATTTTTAAAATAATTAATACGAGAGTTCATAACTTCTGAAGGAGATAACGGTTTTATATTTGGTAGGTGATACCCTATTTTCCTGTAAAATCCGTCCCTAAGAATTGAGTATTTAGGACAGTGAAAAAGGAAGTAAATTTCATTTTTAATTTCATTAGATCAACAAGTAGGGCACAATCTAATGCAATCGATTGTATCCGCCAAATAGTTTCATAGAGCCGGAAATGTTAGCGCGGGTAATCGCGTTTATAAACATCGGTCATTTTACGTTTGGAGTGCCGTATCATATTTACTCTGTCGACGAAATTATAATTGTATGTGTTTTTCCAGTTTTATAAGCTTTTAATTGATATATAGGTTTGGGTACTTTTATTAAAACTGAACGCTTACGGGGATTAATGCGCGACACGGTCAAACGTATACCATCCAGGACTAGCCGGAGGTTGCATTTTCCAGCGCAAAAGTGAGCATAAGTGTGAAAGGAATTTGTAGCGTTCGTGATGAAAGACATTTCTTTCTTTTCTGAAATAAGACATTTCTTGTATAAATGCGCGGCCACTCACTCCTCTACGGTGGCCCATATCTGCAAAACACAACAACAAATTCGTTAAACACAAATCAAAATTCACTAAACACAACAACGAATTCGTTAAACACAAATCAAAATTCACTAAACACAACAACGAATTTGTTAAACACAAATCAAAATTCACTAAACACAACAACGAATTTGTTAAACACAAATCAAAATTTACTAAACACAACAACAAATTCGTTGAACACAAATCAAATTTCACTAAACACAACACAGAAGTGATATAATTCATGACATTTATACAACGTGCGAACCCAACATTTGTCAACCGCTGACGCAACGCGCCTAGTAAAGGTTAACTGTTCGGTTACTGCAGTGCGAAGATGGATGGTTTTCTGAAGTGCTTGTATTGCTAAGAAGAGCTTGAGACCACGTTTGGGTTTTGTTTCAGATGTGGAGCAGCTGTCGATAAAGAGGAGGCTCTCATGCGTTATTATTTCGAGCGTGTATGTCATCACTCGGTCATTTTATAGTACCACGCATTGAAATGCCTATGTATGCGGACCTTTCACAACAGACTTCGAGAGTGTGGACTGAGAAGAAGGGATACGAATACTGACGATAGGGATTTACACCAGGCTACCCAACAAGAATTAGATTGGCCGGGTTGTATGAAGGGGGGGGGGGGGGGGGGGGGGGGGGGGGGGGGTGGGGGGGTACTCTCATATATAAGCTATATAGGTATGTGCAGCTGTGAAGGTTTTCAGGCAGTTTAGTCTGGGATAGGGTATACTAATCAGAGATTTTTTGTCTAGAACAGGGTATCATTTTCCGCGAAACTGATCAGTTGCGTGAAGAATTTAGTCAAGACAAGGTTTACTGGCAAATGGCATTTAAAAATCGGTACGGCGGGCAATACGGCATTTTCACTGACCCCTGTTAACAAATAACTGTGATAGTGAACGAGTTTCAGGAAAATAGCGAGTCTGGAATAGGTCAAGGATAGGGTAGGGTTTTTTGGTGTTTAGTCTAGAATAGGGTTGCAAAATGAAGCTAAAATGGGCTAGTATAGGTTGAGGGTCTCAGAGTCCCAGCGGCACACCCCCACCCAAACCTTTGCAGAGTACCCTGCGGGGGGTATCGAGCTATGTGGCACTGCCTTCATTCAAAATTCTCACCTAAGGCTTTCACCCCTGTGGTAGATATATTTCTTTAAAGACTTATAGTCGATAGAAGTGTAGTGAACACTGCGGATGAACTAAGCATACACATGAAACCAACGAAGGGGTCGCCAGTCAGCGACGAACCACTATAAAAGCGGACAGTTTGAGAAAGTCTAGGGTGGAGGTACCCATGTAGGTACTAAAAGCGCCGGTAATTGATGTCTGTTACATGTCCATTAACTTTTACTGGTGAAGAGAAAATAGGCCATTCCATTTAATATCCGCACCCCCCCCCCCCCCCCCCCCCCTCCCCCATTGAGGAACAATTATGAATTGTACCCCTTAGGAAAAAAGATCAAAGTGCCGACACATTTCCCCCTTTCAGAAGGGAAGATGTTTTTGATTGATAGAAGCTACCGACACAGCTACCCCCTCAGAAATGACTCTTGAACCAGGGGCGTAGCCAGGAATTTTTTAGAAGTACGCACGATCCCTGTTTTTAAACACTCCCACTACAAATCTTTCTGTTTTTCCCCCACTTTTTCAGGTACGCACATGCGTACGTGCGTACAAATAGCTACGCCCCTGTGAACCCCCCCCCCCCCCCCCCCCCCATGATTTCCCTAGTCCTCAATAGGGTGGGTGGGGGAAGGGGGTACGGACATTAAATGGAATGGCTTAATTCCATAGTATCACAAGCGCACAATGCTGTACGAGTAAAACTTTATTCAATAAACATCTTCTTGACAGGATGGCGAATTACTCAAAAAAAAATACTCTCTGCAAACATCAGAAAAAAAATACAGAGCAGCTCACTTTCTTATTTGTTTTCAAAGCATTCTTTTTTCTAACAATATGAAAATTAAATGAAATAAACAAGCGCAAACTTAATAGCGTGCCTACCTATATTTTTCGAAGTAGGACTACGTACGTAGTGCCATTAGCACTAAGTGCACGATAAACTAAGAGTTCTAGCGCAAGAATGGCTTTTCTCTACCCTCGATGTGTTTCCCAATTCACAGACATCGAGAAGACAAGAAAAAAGGCATGATTAAACGGGCATTTTTGTCCATACTCTTCGATTCCTCTCACTTGTCCGTCATTTTGAATGTTTTGAAAAAGACCATCGCCATGGTGATCATGTTATGGTTGGTGACGTAGACCATTGTTTTCGCTTTTGCCAAAACTGGCATACTCCCGGACTGCTAACACAATACATCACAATACAGTCGTCGTACACGAGCCATGACTCGTTCTTTTGCCAGTCCGGCTTTGGTTTGACATTGTTATCATGATATACTAATGAGTTATGCAAAGCCATACCCTTTGGTATTAAGAAAGGCAAACACAAGGTCCTTTCTAAATTCGTCGTAACTGGCATGAGTAACAGGTAGATATAAGTGGCAAACACAAGCATTTGCCTAAGGAAAATGTGACCTTTTGCCATCCTTTAGATCGGGCTTGTGAATAAAGGACAGTCCTAAAGCCAAACCGCACAGTGGAACTTCCCTACACCCAGAAATAAAAGATTATTATTATAAAAACTATATAACTTCCAGGGCTTGTTCGAATTCCTCTACGTCCTAAAGGAAATCATGGCTCATCCTCGGTGTAAGAACCTGTGAAACTCATGAGTGACGTAAAACAAAGAAAACAAAAGGCATAAAACAATAGAGTCAACTGGGAATGCAATACTACAAAGGTAAGAAACAAAGGAAAAAGTCACAGGTTCTTACACCGAAGTAAACCCGAAATCATTTAGCCGTCGTTTGAGGTTCAGTGGTGTTACTCTGAGTTGCCATTTCGATTTTTTCCCTACAGAAGCAGCAAAATGTTGCTGAGGATTTTATATTCCGGCCTCCGTACGACGAACAGAACATGTTTTCTCAAAAGCCACCGTAATCTTCTTCGCACTACAGTTAAATGGCGGACTTTATGAGGCGCGTTGTGTCAGCGGTTGACAAATGTTGGGTTCGCACGTTGTATAAATGTCATGAATTATATCACTTCTGTGTTGTGTTTAGTGAATTTTGATTTGTGTTTAACGAATTTGTTGTTGTGTTTAGTGAAATTTGATTTGTGTTTAACGAATTTGTTGTTGTGTTTAGTAAATTTTGATTTGTGTTTAACAAATTCGTTGTTGTGTTTAGTGAATTTTGATTTGTGTTTAACGAATTCGTTGTTGTGTTTTGCAGATATTGGCCACCGTACTCCTCTACTCCATTTCCAGCTATTTTGTGCGCCCGCATTCCTTCGTGCACACCGGCCATGCCACGGCTGGATCACTGGTCTTTCCTATTTATTTTTCGACCAAAATTTGTTAAGTAACAAATGTTGAACAGTGTATCATTCATTAAAGGGGAATTTATAGGGAATCAGTAGATTTCACGACTTTTTCTTTTACTTTTTTAATAAAAAACCTGGCCAAACCACTCCACGGATATTATTTGACAAGTGTAATAAAGTCACGCTTGGTAAACAACAGGTACTGAGAATCTTCTTTATGACGTCTTGTGCAGCGCCAAGCTCAACTAGAGGGACAACTAGAGGGACAGCAGGTCCCGAGACCACAAGATTTATTGACTGACTATCAGCTGAAACAAGGCCTACCTATACGTGACTACAATTGTAGACACGTTTGGGTCGTTTGGATTCGCGGACCGTGAGAACCAGAAGGCCATAAACCATTGGGACAAAATAGTTAATCAGACAAACGCAAGCATACCAACCGGACTGAAGTAAACCAAATACAAACTAACCAATGGAAAATTCCGAACTGTAAATGCCTTTGCCTAAATTAGCCCTGACATCCGCTCACGGGTAGGTCTCGGCCAAGGTTAAATTGAACAACCCAAACATGTCCACCGCGAGAACTACTGTTAAATGCCTTAACTACTTAGACAGTCGAGAATAACAACTGCATACTTAAGAAAATTACGTGTGGCCTAACCTTAACTAGCCTTCTCCTTTAGATCAGAAGATCAGTAAATGACAAGCAAATCAATCAAACCACAAAGAGATAATTGTTACCGGTACTGAGCATTGCAAACTTAGCGATTAGGTAATGAGCTGAAATTAATCAAACTCCATTTTGGCTTATTAACACAAGCAAAATAGGAGTTTTGATGTTTAAAAGATTTTCTCTTGTGAAGATATAAATAACCAATCAGAATATCGGAAAAGCCTGATGTCATTTTGTTGATTGCTGCCTTGTGATAAACAGAGTCGCACTTCAGTGGACATATTTAATACCCGCTAAATTCAATCGAATGACGCTCAGTCGCTCAAGGGTTTGTCAGCTTTAAGCGTTTCGCGAAAAAATCGTCGCTAAAGTTACAATTTTGTCAAAATCTACGTTTATGGATATCAAGTTGACATAGTTTCCTTGAAAACAGCACGCGTATGAACGTTTTCTCCATGCGCTAGATAACCACTTGGAAGGTGAGAAACATGTAACTATCGATTCAACGAAATCCATTGCGTTAAAATGAAATTGCGTATTACTGAGTAATTCATATAACTAAAAATTCCTTTCTATTATTTTAATGGTGTAAAATTAAGATTGACTGAACATTCAATTGTGCTCTACATAGTTCGTGTTGTTTATATCAACAAATCTCGCAAAGCCAGATGAAAATAAATATTTTTTTCACCACCTGCTAGAGAAAAATAACACTATTTAGGAAATTAAAAAAATGGCGTCCTTATTACATAATCTGGCATGAGAAGAGTTTGAGAGAATTCGAAAGCTTTTTGATGCAGCGAGCGTGTTAGGGTAGTTGCGTGACAATTTAATTTTGTCGCATTCCCCTGACACGGCAAACTTGTGTTGGCAAACTCATGTTGGCGTGTGTGAACGTGACATCAATTGTTGGTAAACTTGTGTTGGCGCGTGTGTGAACGTAGCCTGAGAAAACAGACGTCGTTTCGCGGCGACACCACTGGGGCCCCAGCGAAACTGACGTCTGAGAAATGAGCGCCAAAATCTCGTACGTGTCACGTAACCGCACCCAGATTGAGGTTTCTGTATTCCCAATGCGTCATATTTGTGTCACGAGACCGATCACGTGACACAATAGAAGACTCAAGTGCGATGTAGAAGCTGCTTTTATGATTACAAGCAGATAACATTGGCACCGTGATGATCCCAAGAAACGTCAAATTTAACTATATTTTGCCCAGCCTCCTTTCCCTGCAGAAACCATATGGGTCATTTTTTGACATGCACATTACGAGTTTCAAGGTGCAAATTATCAGGAAATGTTTGTCTCATAGAAGTTAATTATTCTGCAAGGTTTCATACTTTTATTAAAAAATTAACAATTCAGTCTAATTGTGGCTCTTAAAAGCAGGATTATCTGCCTGGGTCTGCCTTTTTTTCCTTTTAGACTTTTCAATAAAGTAATACATGTACCCCTGGAATATCTGCTGTGAAATAATGAAATAAAGAATTTTTATAGCACTTAACTGGAGCTGACTCTCTACCTACAGATCTGCAGTCCACTCTCTGTACCACTACACACAGGACAAGGTTGACAAATGGCTTCTTTGTATTATTGCTTATTAATGGTCCCAGACTCCCCTCGGCCAACATTTAATTTATGCAAAACTAAAAATAGTTTTTTTAAGAATGCCCATTTTTATTTTTGTGTTACTCTCTAACTGTAATTCCCTTTTTTCACCCAATTAACCGTAACCAAAGCTAACCATCTCAAATAACCTAGTTGAAAAATATTTCACCAGAACTTCAAAGTTAGAAAAGATTACCTAGTGAAAAAAATTAACCTAGGGAAAAATTATATTTACTTGAAAAAAAAAAATACCTGCAACATATCCATACGCTCTTGAATCAACAAAATCATTTCAAACGACTTTTTTTGTTTTCTAGTGTCTCCCAAGAAAGCCAAACCGAGATGAGCTTTATAACCTTAAAAAAGAGGAAATTACTTTTCTGGATACGTTATCATAACCGAGGAGTCCGAGCTTTTCAGGTGCTCATTGTCATCGTTGTGCTTCTAAAACTCAACTTAATGACTCCGGGCGTTTACAGTGGAAACAAGCCCTGGAGCCCATCACCGAAATGCAGGAATTCGGAGGAGGAAATAGGCCGCATGGTACAACTGACGTACAAAGTGCACGCCATCTTGGAAAGTATGGGAATCGATTGCTGGTTAATATATGGTTCCTTATGGGGGCCGTTGCGAGGTATTGAGGGTCCCCTGCCATGGGATGATGATGTTGATCTTGCAATAAATGGTGACGGGCAATTCAGCCAAATGACATTTGAAGAATTCAAAGCTTTGTTTACGGTTCTTGGACTGTCAGTGGAAAGCAGACTGTGGCAGAGTTCATTGATGGTTATTTCTGAAAATGGCCGCTGGCCATCTTTAGATTTGTTTGTGTTTTACGATTATAACGGCATGATGAGAAGATCTGGAATCGAATCATGGCTATTGCCAATCAACTACAGACTGTATCACACATTTCCTTCGAATTTGGTAGAACAACCCCTACCCAAGGCGAAGTTTGGATTTTTTAATATCTCGGTTCCGAGGAAAGGGATTGAAATCATGAAGCATTTGTATCCGTACAACTGGTGGAAAGTAGTAAAGCCTAAAGGTTGCGACGATGTAGGGGCTTAGAAGCGAAGGAGGCTTTTTTAAAAACTATTCTATATGAACTGAAAATGCCCTATCTTGCTTTAGAGTGACACAATTCATCTCCAGTGAAAAAGTGAAGAAGGAAATATGGTTTAATCTTTCATTTGTGAATGAGCTCTGTTTTATAAAGACACTTTCACAACAGATTTTATGTGTTACCAGTTCGCAGTTTGTGGGATAACCTTCAATATCCATTAATTACCATTAATTAGAAAGGTATCTGACTCAATATTTGTATTCAACAGCACAAGACAGAGTGGTCTCATTTACGTCCTCCTCCTCTGGGTGTATGTTTTTTATGCTTTGAAATCATAGAACTAATGCACAGTTGAAATGCAAAATCCTGTCCAGGGTGCACGTCTCCCCGGAAAATGTTCCGATTGTACCCTCTGAAACGCCAGCGTTCCTGAAACTCGAAAAGAGTTTGTTAAGTCAAAAAATTGACAATCAGTCAATTGGTGGAAGTGAAACAACTACGTATAAAACAATTTTATTCTATTATTTTCATGAAGGGAGACACAGGTCTGAAAGCGAGAAGCGTTGATCTCTTCTTTCATTCAGAACAGTCTTTAATAACGTGACTACCCAAGTACTTGAAGCCCGGGACTTGAAGCGGTCGACATTGGCCAACCTCACTCCATCCACGAAGAAATCTACTTCTGTTCCAACACACTGGTCTCTGTCTTGACTTTGTTGATTCAGGACCCATCTTTTTAGAGACTTCATTATATGCAGTAAGGAGCAGTTGTAGACCAGCGATATCAACCGCAAACTGTGCTTCACCTATCGAGCCGTTGAGAAGCTTGGATTTGGTCTTCAGTCTCCTCAAATCAAAGATGTTGCAATTGTCGTCATAGCGAAAGCGCACTTTGATGCTACATGTGCGCTTGATGTTCTTGAAGGCAAGGTAAAGAAGAACAGCAGTATAAATACCAAATAGTGTTGGTGCGAGCTTGCATCCCTGCTTAACTAAACGCCACAGTTGTATTCAAATGTTTGAGTAAGTTCATCATCGGCTATGAGTCGGGCTTGTACGCTAGTGCAACATAGTGGTGACGGAAAAGAAAGATGATTTGCTGCATGTTGAGAGGATTCCGAAGTGAAACCGACCGCTAATAATTCAAATTAAAACTCATCTGACCGCAAGATAATGTATGAGACATTGAAAAAATAAAAGAGGAAAACAAATCGCTCTGTACGCTTTTGTCAGCTTTAGGATGCATCTGACTTCCATTTTATTTTATTCCTATAAACTTAAAATTTGAATCTCATACATGTACCACTACTTAGTTGTAAGTCAGGGATCGATGCTAACACTTACCGGCTTTCCACTGGAAAGGTTACTGTAAGACATGGCGAGAGACATTATTTTGTTATCGTGATTACATACTACGAGACTGGAGAGTAAAGTTTTGAAATGGAAAGTAAAATTTAAAAGCTACTTTTCAAAGCGGTCTCAAACGTTAGTGTCAACTGAGCTCTGTAACTGATAAAGTGTTGTCCTTTAACGTTTTCCATATCTCGATCGAAGTCTTGTAAGCCTAGTTTTTGTTGATTGCCGAAGCATTCTGGGAAAGGCGACACATTGTTAAATCCTAGGAAAATCTTTTTCGCAGTAGAAATTTCTCGAACATTATTATTGTCAAGACAAAATTAAAAGTTTAAAAGCCTTACATAATTATAAGACACGTAAGTAAATAGAATAGGATAATAAGCCATTTTTATCTTCGCGCACTAATTCAATACATGCTCGTTCTGTGTAGTTTTTCTTTAAAACATTCAGTTCAGAAAACCATGACAGACTTCTTTTCGTTACGTTTTCTTCCATACTGAATTTAAGTATCGGTAATTTAATTCAATAAACATCCTTTCTTGCTTGGCAACAAAGTTCAGTTGTCATGACAATCGAACGCGAAAACAGGAATGTTAAGCTTCTTAACTTTTCATTTCAATTCCCAGCTGTGAAATAACACAAAGGCATTCTACAACTTGCAGGTAAGTTCACCAATTTTTATGTCTGAGTTTGTGGAGGATTTGCCTTCGAAATTATATTAACAATAGCCCAGTTTCGAATTGTTTGTGCGAGAAAGCCTGGTAACTATTTTTTAGCATTAAGTCGAGGCTGAGGGGAATAAACTAAACACGCGGGCGCTTTAATATTTTGAAAGCAACTAGAGTAACGGTAATGCATAACTTAAAAATCAGGGGAAAATGAGGTATTGTGCCATCTCTGTGTGTACAAACAATTCTAAAAAAAGGCCAGACCTTAACTTCTTCGATTTCCCGAGCGAGGGAAGGCTCAGAAGAACATGGAGCACCTTTTGCCGTCGCGCTGATAAGGAGTTTGAGTCCGTCACAAACTTGCACATATGTTCCGAGCATTTCGAGACAAAACACATCGTGAAGACCCTGTCTGGAATTAAAAAGTTAGCAAAAGGGACGGTTCCAACGATATTCCATCCACAATCAGTCCCACGAAGTCCAAGTCAACGAGAAAAACGGATGAATGCGCGAAGGAAACGACGTTCGAGCGAACACAAAGACGCAATGCTTCCCGCAAACATTTCCCGAGTGTCATCTGATGTCGCTCTGAAGGATCACGACTACGTCCCTGGGAATGACAAAGTTAATGTAACCAACACTTCTCAAACTATCCAAAACGTCAACGAAGTAAAAGACTATGTTTCTGTCTCTTGCCAAACGGACATTGACCAACAACAAATGGAAGATCTTGCTCAAAATGTAGAAAAATTAAGAACTGAGAACAAGACACTTCACAACAAACTCAATAACAAGGCAGCAATGAAACGCAAGCTTTTTATGGACAACGTGTTAAGAAACGACGAGTCCGTGAAATTTTATGTAGGAATTCCAACTTTGGCTTGTCTGATGGCAACATTTAATCTTCTGAAACCTTTGGCTGAGAAACTGAAGTACTGGGACACCAACAAAGGAAAGAAAGTAAACTTTCAAAAGAAACCCTCTGTCAAAAAGAGTGTCAAAAAGGGAAGTCTTACAATCTTTCAAGAATTTATTTTGACCTTGGTAAGACTTCGACTAGGACTACTTGTGCAACACCTGTCAGACATTTTTGCTATTTCTAAATCTTCTGTCAGTAAGGTGTTTACTACCTGGATCTGCTTTCTAGCTATAACCTTGAAAGACATCTTATTAGTTTGGCCTTTAAAGGAATCAGTAAGAAAAAACTTACCTCGGTCATTTAAAAATTACCCCTCCACCAGGGTTGTAATTGATTGCACAGAGATATTTATTCAGAAGCCCACCTCCCCTGCTGCCCAGCGCGCTACGTGGAGCGAGTATAAAGGCCATAATACTATGAAAACTTTAGTGGGAATAACTCCATCAGGATTTTTCAGTTTTGTGTCGAAACTGTAAAGTGGGAGTACTAGCGACCGAAAACTCACTCAGAAGAGTGGGATTTTGGAACTGATTGAGGAAGGAGACCACGTCATGGCAGACAGAGGCTTCACAATTAGAGACCTGCTTACAAAGCGAAAGGCCTACCTTAACATGCCCCCCTTCTCCAAAAAAGGTAACTTATATTTGCATTTTCTTCAGAACAGTGTCCTCACAACTGCAAGAATTAAGTACTTCCTCCAAAAACTAGTTTGCATGCAGTAGGTAAACATGATCACACAACCATAATTATGAGGATTTATCCTGTTCAGGGGCAGATGAGGAGAGGGGAGTTCCTTGAGTGCTTGTGCACCCCTCCTTCTTACCCCCAAATACCCCTTCTTGACGTCAGCTACAAACTTTGTATCTAAGGGTGACCCCCCCCCCCCCCCCCCCCCCCCTCCTCTAGTTATAGGTACGGCCTGAAATTCAGTTTACAAGATGAACTTCTATTTGACCAACCAGCTCTGAACACAGATTTATTTTTATTTTGTTAACTTTGCCAAATCAAGTACATATATATACACTAAAAAAATTGGAGAGGCAGGGTATCTGCAACAGCATAGCCAATTACTGTGGGCTTAAGATAAATATATAAAATTAATTTTAATTACACAATAAATAAGTAGTTATAAATCTAAAAATTAAAAGCAACAAGTAATATGGCACACTAGGGCCTTAATTAACTGGACTGCTTTTTTTTCTTGGGTCTTGATTTGACAGTGCCACTATTGTAGAAACGGTCTCAACTGAATATTTATTGAGGGATAAAATGTCAGCATGTCTTTTTTATTTTTGTTATTAAACAATAGGTAAGCAACTGTCCAGAAAGTCACTAAAAACAACAAGATCTATTGCCAGCGTCAGAATTCATGTTGAGAGAGCTATAGAAAGACTGAAAGACTTCCACATTCTTCAAGGAAATTTCCCTATACCACTTGTACCTCTTGCTGATAACATTTTAACAGTTTGTGCTGCTTTGTGTAATCTTCTACCTCCACTAGCCAAATAGGAATTCTCTAGCATGAAAGCAATGCCTCTAATTTGATATTATCAAAACAATTCACAATAACTGTATTATGCAAGAAATCTTTAGTTGCATGTTGACATTTTGTCATGTCAAATGGCTGTATTGGTTAAGAACAATGGTTGGAAATTCTTTAGTGGGATTGGTCCCCATTAGGAACAAAATTATCTACTGGCCTGAAACCTGTTTTGTGATATAGATTTAAGATAAATTGTTCTGTCAATGGTATAAACTGATTGTTTTTCTAAAAATGATTTTTTCTAGTCTATTCACAATTTATCTTAAATCTATGAACTTGTTTTAAGTGGGAAGTGATCATAAGAAGTGTACTCGAAGAGGACCCACCTTGTGGCTAGGGGGCTATGTAAGACACCATCTATCTGATGTGCTTAATTAACAACATTTATTGACCTGAAAATTTGAGATGAGACCCCCTTTAATATTCTGTGTGCATGAAACTTGCATTGCTAGTAAAACTGCACAAGGTTTGAATCTGTTGCTCAGTTTCTACTCCTGATAGAGTGACGGAGAGGCGGCTATACAAACAAGACACTGTCATTAAATATGGAAGAGGGGAGGTACACAAAGAGACCACCAGTCTTTTTGTGGAATGGTGGGTCCTGTCCGAGTACAATAGTTGTAACCATTTCCCCAAGTAAAATCTGTGTTAGGCTTTTGACAATAAGTAAACCTATTGTGTACTGATTCTCCCCTGTATCACTTTTTATTCTATGAGCAGCAAAACAAACCTAAGAATACTTCTTAGTTTGGGTGTGGTAAATGCACAACCCGTGGTTAAGCCTAATACAGTTAGGTTGTTGCTTTTGCTATTAATTGTGGAAAGGCAGAAAAAAATGTTTGCTAATAAAAAGAAACCATTCTTGTTCTATAGCAAGTTAAAATAATTTCTCACTGCTTCTGATTAACCTCTTCAAGAATCTTTCCACTGAGGAGTTCAGGCACCATGTGTTCCAAAAAGAACTTTTTTAGCCTTCCAACCATGTGCCCCCACAGTTGTTCATCAAATTGAACGGGTACTACCAAAATTCCTTTAAGCGTATAAATGATAAGATTACAATGTGTTAATCTAGCTATTGCAAGCTGTCCTTGAATTTGATAGTTCCAAGAAGTCTCTTTTTTAAGATAATATTTGCCATCCACTTTTTCAAGGTAACAGGCTGCAGCAATATGAGGTACTTTCAAAAACCTCCATACCCTTGTGTTTTGATTTACATTTCTTTATATACTCTTTTACAGCTACAATTTCCTTCTCATGGCCCCAAGAAAGCTGCTGAGGAGTATTGTCACTACTAAGAGGACAGTAATTCATTAGCAACTTCACTGTATTTTTTGGATCAGTGGTCTCTTTTAAATGGCATATTTTGTAAAAATTTGAAGCTGTTATTCTCCCTGCCCTCTGTGAAAACCAAAATTCTGTACTGTTTTGGCTCAATGATTTCTGAAATATTACCTCAGTTGCAAAATCATGCTGATTTAGAAAGTTTACAAAGTCACTACATTGCTCATCAGTTGGATTTAGTAGAGTTGTTAGATTATTTTTGGCAATAAATATGTTAGCTAACTCTTTCAGAGAATAAACTTCTACATATTCAACAATTTCCTCATGATCAATATCTTCAGATGATATCTTTTCCATGAGTTCTTTATCACTAACAGCCTGAACTGGAGGTTTTGGTAGAAATTGTAAAGCTACACACAAAGGGGTAGTTTCCATCAAAGCATCATAAAACCTATCTCTCAAAGATTGGCTGGAACTATAACAACACAAAGGGTTAAAATCAAATGGTTTTTTGCAATCCTTGGCTTCTTTCCCATACTCTGATTTTTGAATTGTAAGATCTTCCATAGGTACAGCATTTTCTGTAATTCTTTTTCATTTTACCCAAATGCAAGGAACTGAGGTGCAAGTCTCCAGTTCATTTCTCCTTATGATGGCTTCCAAATCGAACAAAGCAGCAGCAGCATGTCTGCATGCACCATCAGCTCTGAAGGAACAAAAAGAAGTGCAATGGTACTTATCCCTTTACCCAAAACGAATCATAATATAAAAAATGCATGAAAAGCAAGTTCTTACATTTCATGAAACAGATATTTTAAATCACTTACCCGCCTTTGCAAGCACAGTAAGCTGAGTAAATACTTCCGCTGTTTTCAAGTACAATAAATCTCCAGTAGAAGTCTTTTCCATCTTCTGTTTTAGACTTTTCGGTTGGTTTTACTTTGAATTGGAAATAGCAGTATCCAGTATTAGCGCATATATCGTGGTACTTCAGATCCTCCACATGTCCATCCATGTATAAGCGAAAGCCCTGAAGGCTTTTGTACGACCGTAAACAATCCTCGTCGTAGCCATCTTTTCCCACCAGATACTGATAAATATCAGGAAACCTGAAATCTGGAACATTAGAGAAGTCATGGGTCCAAAATTTGAGTGAAAGTGGATGGGGAAGTAATTTCCCTCCTGGCAATGTGATCTTGGAATTAATCAAGTCGTCACGTTCCACAATTTCATTGTCAAGTTTTGGAACCTTCATTTCGGCCGCATTCTTGCAAAGTTCTAGCAGTTCAGCCCTTTTTCTGTTTTTGCCGTCCACAGATATTTGAATATCTCTTTCCTTTTAGGAAATTTTGAAGCTCTGGAACTTTCATACTTGCAAACGTACGATTTTCATCCGCCATGTTGACGAGCTATTCCCCTCAGCCTCGACTTGATGCCATAAAGTAGTTACCAGGTTTTCTCCCACAAACAATTCGAAACTGGGCTATTGCGACCATAAAATAAGGACTGCCTTACTTACATTTCAAGGAAGGGAACAGGCAGTGGGTTCCACATTGTAGTTATTATTACCAGATTATTATAACTGTAATTCCCATTCGAAAACTCCATTAAAATTCCTGTTATTATGATCATTAGTGGAACTGCAATCAAAACACCAATGGACTGTTTCTTATTTACAGCGATAAATGACAGTGTGATCTAAAGCCACTCTGTCGTTCCAAGAATATCAAGCCAAATTTTATTAAGATTATTTTTCCATTTGTGACATTGAAGGAGATTTGCTTAACGGCGAAAAAATAATTGGGTCCGTTTCAGTTTATTCAGCTAGGACGACAAAGCCATAATAATATTAAACAGTTGTTCACAGTCCTCCATCTAGGACCTAAACTATGGAACTCCCAGCTTCTCCATGATCTTATGCAACTGACAATGCAAATTACTTTAAATTAGTTTCAAGACTTCATTAAAAAAAATACCTTATAGAGAGAGCTATAAATTAAACTCGCCTGACCATGATATGGCAGCTTACTATATCATAATTAAATACGAGGAGCCCAATTTCTACAAGCTTTTTAGCTTCCATTGGGCTTCCTTGCCACTCTACCTATTAAACTATTTTTGTAGCTCTTCCTGCTCTGTAAACTTGCAATTTTAGTAATATTTTTTTTCTTTTTGTAATATTTACTCTATGTGGCAAATGTAAAATAAATAAATAAATAAATAAAACACTGAAGCACCAGAATCGAACGAGAAAGAAAAATTAAAATTCAAGTATAACTAAGAAAACGAGAACGCTAACAAGGCATATACCTACCAATTAACAGTAGAATATGTTTTGCATTACATTTAAAGTGCAGTAAAAAGTTGCTTACTTGGACATTTTTCAATTTGTACTACTTAAACTTTACGTTGTTACCCTAGGGCATCCCAAATAAATCGGTAGAGAAACACTTAAACCTAAAGGAAATTCTGTTTTAAAAATCACATTGAAGGATCTCACTTGACAAAGTGCAAATTGCTGGTTTGCACGTGACGTCACGGCGGCCATGTTGGTGGTCAAGAACAAAAGCGTTTCTCTCCGCTGGGAACTAAACTCTATTTTCATGCAAATTATGCGACAAAAACTGTATTGTATTGACCACCAACATGGCCGCCTTGTCACGTGATTGCAAACCAAGAATACTTTGTACTCGCGACTTCATGTAAGGAAGGTATTAAGCCTGCCGCACACTTGATCAGGAAAGTGCTGAGCAAAATTCCTCGTGAAGCAGTTAGTTCAGCTGTTTCCGCAAGTGTGCGCTGGATTTTTGGTGAGTTTTTCGCCTCGCGAGGTCGTGAGGCAAATATCTGTCGTGTTTGATATTTTTTGCCTCACGAGACAAATTCCTCATCGTGTGCGGGCGCCGCGAGAATCTGGCTGAGCCAAATTAATCGATTAGCCAATAAAATTGCATGGCGAGCTCACGTGATTTCAAGCTCGACATTCAAGATGGCGGACAGGAGTGTGGTTAACGAAGTTATCCTAGAGGATAAACTTGTCGAGTTCTATGCAGCCTTGTATGTTGCATGTTTACTGTATTAAAATTTAATAAAATGCTAAATTTAAATTACACCTAATTACAATAACGTTGTCATTGAAAAATGAAAAATGGAAAAACGGAAAATGGAAAAAAGGCCAATAGGAATTAATTAGACACACAAATAACAATAGCCGCTGCACGCTTAATTTAAATTAACAATAGTCGCTGCACGCTTAATCGTGCCGCGTGTCGCTGTGAATGATGATTAAGCTAATTAATTCCTATTTGGCTGTTTTCATTTTTCATTTTCCTATGACAACATTACTGCAATTAGGTGTATATCCTAAGAATATTCTAAAAAAGTGGATATTAAAACTTTGTTTCAATATCAATTACAGCAATTGCAGTAAAACAAATGTAATATTACATTTTGTATACCCTGAGTGGACCACAAACAAACGGATAAGAAGAGCTACGACTGGAAGTTTTAACATCTCGTCGTCCGCCATCTTGAATGTCGAGCTTGAAATCACGTGAGCTTGCCATGCAATTTTATTGGCTGATCGATTAATTTGGCTCAGCCAGACTCTCGCGGCGCCCGCACACGATGAGGAATTTGTCTCGTGAGGCCAAAAATATCAAACACGTCAGATATTTGCCTCACGACCTCGCAAGGTGAAAAACTCACCAAAAATCCAGCGCACACTTGCGGAAACAGCTGAGCTAACTGCCTCGCGAGGAATTTTGCTCAGCACTTTCCTCAAGTGTGCGGCAGGCTTTAGGTTGTGCATGGAGAGGGGTGTATTTAACAGTTATAGTGCGAAAGCGAGCGCAATTTTGTCAGATACTTAGCCGACAAGGCCGCAGGCCGAGTTGGCTAAAATCAGGCGATATTGCAAAATTTGAGCACTATAACTGTCTTATAATTCAACACATTCGAGAAAAACTAATCGAGATATACAACCTTTTATTAAGTAAAAAGGCTTACTGCAATATTAACTCGCACCATTTCTTACACAACAAGGAGCGAATGAAAATTTTGCCAAACTAAAATTAAATTAGCGTAAATAAATTGAGAGTTTTATATGAAGAGCCTTTGTCTGCGTAAAGGAGACAGAGTAGTGACTGCACGAATTAAATCACAATAAAATGGCAAATAAATTGACAAATGTTTTGTGTCTTAAAAAGTTCAATTCTGAATCAAAACAAATTGAACAAACACAAGGTTACCTAAATAGAGCGGCGAAAAGTCTGAAAGAACTGCAGTGAGGTCAGTATGTGTTACAAAATTCACAGCTAAAGGACAAACACCGTAACCTTTAGTTGATTTGGCTTTTTAGTCCCTTCCATCAGCACCAAATTTCCAAACATTGAAGTACGAGCTGAATCGATTGCTGTTGTTTACAAACTTGCTCGTTTTAGTTCCTACAGCCGTAATGGCGAGATTGCTTAACTTTAATCCGCTTAAAACAAAGATCAGAAACTTTCCGAGGAAGTATCAAGTCTATATCATATTCCAGAGGTGATTTATACTATAAGGCATTTTCCGCTTCGCCAAGAAACACTGTCCAATCGTGTGAGCAATAATTTTCTCTTTTCTTTTCTTTTCTTTTTTTTTTCTTCTCCCTTTTTTATATAATAGTTCACGCATTATTTTTCCCAAAGACGCGGAATTGAAGGCAGCAGTAATTTTTACTTTCCTTCAAAATGCGAAATTTCCACCATCGCTGGATATTAATGTACGTCATGCATGTAGACCTACGGATATCGAGAGTTTTATGACCATATTTGTGGGGGCATAGAACTGTTTGGGAATAAATTTACTGTGCCCAGAATGTCAGCCTATACAGGGGTGAAGGGTGGGGGAGAAGAAAGAGAACTTATCATCAGGAAACTGATGACTGATACAACTAAGTCTCGTTCATTGAAATTGTTGGCTTCTGCTTTTTCTTTTTGTGTAGCATATGGACGCAGGACAACTATCTTCATAGAGTTAAACGCGGATCGAAGACAATATTTCCTTAAATACGGCGAAGACAGCATGCGGTACAAATTAGCAGCGCAAGCATTTGTATTGTTCGCAACGGTTGTGTGGCTTAAAATAAACTTCAATTCTCCAGGGCGTTACACTGGAAACAAGCCCTGGGGCCCGTCACCGAAATGCAAGAATTCGAAAGAGGAAATATACCGCCTCGTGCAACTCACTTACAAAGTGCACACCATCTTGGAAATAATGGAAATCGATTGCTGGTTGATGTACGGTTCCTTATGGGGGCAGTTACGAGGTGTCGAGGGCCCTCTCCCTTGGGACGACGACGTTGATCTGGCAATACATGGTGGCGGAAAGTTCAGTCAAATGAAGTTTGATGATTTCAAAGCTTTTTTTACAGCTGCTGGTCTGTCGATAGAAGCTGGTATGTTGTGGCTTAATTCAAGAATGTCCATTTTTGAGAATGACTTGTCATCTCTGGATCTGTTCGTGTTTTATGATTACAATGGAATGATGAGGAGGCCTGGTATCGAGCCATGGCTTACGCCAATCCACTATAGACTGTATCACTCTTTTCCTACGAGTTTAGTGGAACTACCGCTGCCCAAAGTAAAGTTTGGATTTTTTAATATCTCGGTTCCGAGGAAAGGAATTGAAATCATGAAACACTTGTATCCGAATAACTGGTGGAAGGTGGTAAAACCTGTAGGCTGTAATAACTAGCTATCTTTAGCTATCTCAACATCGAGACAGGGACATCTTTTTTTCGATGGAGCTTAAACTATTCATACCTGTGGGGGAGGGGTGAGAATGGAAAGTGCTGACGCCAAGTTTATCTGAATTTCATCTGGAAACATTTGAAGTGTCAAACTTTTGTTCATAACAGGTGAGGTTTCTATGGAAACCATCTTTTGGCCATCTTTTTACCGTTTAAAAGAAAAATGTTTAACGTTTCTGAAGTAAATTGTACAATTTATTATCATTTAATCATTGATAAAGTTTGATCCACGATGGTGGCCATTCGGAAACAATTCCATCAATTCAAATGGACAGACTGCAAATAACAGTAGCTGCTAAATATATATATATATATATATATATATATATATATATATATATATATATATATATATATCTGTGTCGTAACTGTTCATCAGTAGGATGCCTAAAATGTGTGCAATTCTACTATTGGTTTCGGCTCCATTAAATCCTATACCAATTGCAGAACATTTTAGGAGGAGCCACCCACAATGTGAGCACAGTCACGGACAACACAAATAAGTAAGGAAAATAATGCAAAGTGAAATTAAGACGTTATTTAACGAACTAAATGCACACGTCAAAGGAGCAAAGTTGAAAAGAATACCCACTCAAAAATAACAACAACAATCTTTTTACCGAGTCATACTTAGAATTATTACAAGAGAAGATGACAAGGAGAGGTATTAATTAATTGGAGCCTAGAGACGTGAGGTTTTCGAGTTAGTCCCAACGTGAAGTTGTTAAAGGATGCAAGAAATTTCGTACTGAAACGAGGCTTGGTGGTGAATTTTGAGCTGGTAATATAATATGACAAACATTTACATTTTAAACAATCGCGTGCTGTTTTTGGTTTTAACTTTGATTTTGGTGCAACAAAAAAAGAATGGTAAATGGATATAAATATTTTTTGTCAGTTTATTGAGGCAAATTAAAATAAAAAAGAAGAAGAGATAAATGAATAAAAAAGGAAAAGCTCAATTGATTAAAAAGATGGCTAGATATAAAGTTTTATTTCCCGCCATTTCATTAAAATGTCATGAGATTTGACAAATACACAAATTTCATATCTATCATTTACAGCTATGGTATTACGCTATCCAGGGTACGTTACTGAAGAGAGTAAATTGATGTAAGTATTCCATCTGGCTTTAAAAAAAACCTAACGTTGTTTGAATTATTTTAAGCAAAGCCGGATTTCATGAGAGTCAGATCTCGAGTCAATATCAACAAGTGATATAATTCCTTCGAAAGATATTGAAAGAGGAAAAAGGTACAAGGATCAGCAGGCGCTGTACGCAGCTCTTACAAGGTCTTCGGCTGATTTGCTGAGAAAACAATAGAACAAACAACACAACAATGGACCCTAGCCCTGAAAACAATAGAGCTGCGTGATACAGAGGTCCAATGAAATTAGAGGTTGTTCAGACCCTCGTGGTATCTGGATTAGCAGACTCACTTTTCAACGCTCCCGCCCCAATCCCCTCTCGATCCGTTTTGCCCTCGGGCGTGAGAACATTAACCTGTCACTACCGCTTTCTTTCAAACGTCAATCAGGGTGTGAAAAATACAGATGTTATTATGTGGTGTCACATTTATCACATTCAGGCTAAATACGTTTTTGAGCCGCGTGCAAACGTGGTTCTATATTTTTGTGTTATTGATCAATTCGACCACTCGGAATAGACTGCAAAACAGTCGAATTTTTTGCGTTGGTCATACGAATGCGCGCGGTCTTTGAACGAAAGGTCTGGAGCGAGTGTGAATATGGAGAGTGGGACTGGGGAGAGACGCTAAAAAATACGACTGTCGCCTTTCCATACAACGAATTCGTTCAAATTTCCCTTTTCTCCAGGAAAGGGAAATTCCCATTGGTTGAATAATGACGCTACCTGTCAAAAATATGTCATCACACCTCATCAGAAGATATTCGAAGCCGTGTCAATTTCATAGTAAAACGAGCTCTTCGCGGGAAAATGAAAGACATGGATCTGGATGCGCTTGCAAGAGATTTAGGATTTGTTTTAAAATCAGAGCAAAAGAAGGCAGTTCGTTCGCTTCTCAGTGGAAGAGATGTTTTTGGTGTGCTACCAACCGGCTTAAGTAAGAATTATTCGTTGCTTAAGATCAGTTCATTTCTCAGTCCGTGATTTAACTAGCCTCTTCCAGGCGTTTAGATGGTGGGGAGCAGCGACAAACGGCGCGCCGTGCTAGGGTCGGCGCGAGGGAAGACTCTCCCCAGCCTCCCCTCGTTTTTTTCTCCTGCGCCCGATTTTTCTTTCGCGCCCCACAAACTGAACGCCTGGAACAGGCTATGATTTAACGTGAGGGGAAGTCTGTGGTTAGCATAACTCGCGAGATAGTGTTTCTTCATCACAGCTGTAAAAAGAGTCCCAAGTCTTATGCGATAATCACGGACTATATTGGAATAGTGGCATCTTGCAATTGTTTTTAGCTCCTCAGAGAGAACCAACACTTATGTCCAGAAATGCAGGTAACTCGGACCTTGGACACTTCATATTACACACAATTATTTGTAATTTCCATATGACTTCATGTTTGACAGAATTGCTTGCGTTTTGGTGAGAATTAGGGCTAGGGGACACTTCATGATGTCTATCATAAAGAGCATGAATCTCATTAGCCTGCATTTCTGGACATACCTCAAAATAAGACATCGAGCCGTATTAAATTTACAATGTGGGTGGAGCTGTCAAGCAATTTTTGACATCTCAACGATAATTTTGAATCCCCTGATCAGAACGAATTCGTTGTATGGAAAGGTGACAGTCGTTTTTTTCTCGCCTCACACACCCTACGGGCGTGTAAGGCTCGCGCGCTTCGCGCGCGGGTATTCACTCTTCAGATGCTTTCGGCGCTTTGCGCCTTTGCGAGCGAGGCAGCGGAAAAAACAACTCTTTTGCAGTCTATATTTGAAATAATCGCCACCCCCCCTGCCCCCCCCCCCCCCTGAATAACGCATTCCCTCGAATAATCACCCCTTTATGGAGTACCGAAAAAAATACTTTCCCCGGCTATTATTCGAGGAAATACGGTATTATAAAAAACTAGAATATTTTCAATTTAGTTTGTTTCCTATTGAACTTTTCAATGTTCTACTATCTGATAATTTATATCATACTTAAACCACAAAGCACGAGTAATCCTTCGCCAGATTTTAAGGTAAACTCAACAGGGTATTCTAGAGCTGAAATGGAAATATTTTTAGATAACAAAAATAATTTATGGAATGCGAAAACAAAATGATGAATAAACGGAATAGACTTTGAAGTGCAGTGAAGTAAATCTGAAAATAGGGAATTAGCCCAAAACGGAACGGACTGCGGTGATGAATAGGGGATGGCAGCTCCAAGACATTTTGTCGTGTTTTGTTCCGTTTTTTGTTTCTTTCCTTGTTTTTGTTCGTGTCCAATTTACTTAAGGCGGGGGTCTACCTGAATTTGAGTGAAATTTGAAGAGGTTTAAAGAAGGGATAGGAGAAAGAAAATGATTTTTGGAACACCAACAGACAGTTGATACCCACGTAAGAGCACCCCAGGTTGCTAGTGGACTAACTTGGTGTCCGTCTATTAATTATTAACTACAAATTCTAATTTTAAAACTTCACTAAATCTTCAATATTTCTTATTTCTCTAAATTTTACCAATCCTTTGAGAAAAACTGTTTCCTTCCCCAAATACCCAAAAATCACCCAAAAATTTACAAAACATCCCACAACATAGATTCATGTAATGAGCGAAGGGTTTTTGGATTGCTTGAAACGTGAACGAGATATTTCCATTAAAGCCATGTTAAGTGGCGGAAACATGGCATTCAGGTAGAGCCCCGCCTTAAGGTATCAGCACCGGCAAAATTTATGCTCTCCAAATGCCTTGCAAAAATTCCTGGTTAAATGTCATGCCATGAAATATACAAATCCAAAGTTTTGGGTCAATATCTCTAATCGTTCAAAAGATATGGGCATTTGAAAATGGACTTTTTTCACCTTTTCGAGCATTCTGATTGGTCCATTAGGGTCACATGACTGATTGGCGGGAAATTCAAAATGTATTGTCTTTATCAATTTATAGAATTCAACTGGGTCATGCTAGGAACTTCAACCAAAAAAGGAATTGAATTAGAGAAGTCAGCAAATTCATTTGACAGAATTTTGGTCAGTCTGACTAAATTTTGAGGAAGATCGACAGCTGTCAATCAGAGAGAAATGTCACATAAAGAAATCACAAAAACAAGTTTTTCTCACACAGTTTTTAATATTTTTAAAATCTGTTTTCAGAAATGAGTTTTAAACACCACTTGGCACAAACGTAGTTTCAGCCCCGTAATGTACGTTAATTTATGCAAATTAACGGGAAATAAACCGAAACATGCGGTTATTTGCATTGGTTTGCATAAATTACCATAAATTACGGGGCTGAAACTACGTTTGTGCCAAGTGGTGTTTGAAACTCATTTCTTTAAACAGATTTTAAAAATATTAAAAACTGTGTGAGAAAAACTTGTTTTTGTGATTTCTTTATGTGACATTTCTCTCTGATTGACAGCTGTCGATCTTCCTCAAAATTTAGTCAGACTGACCAAAATTCTGTCAAATGAATTTGGTAACTTCTCTAATTCAATTCCTTTTTGGTTGAAGTTCCTAGAATGGCCCAGTTGAATTCTATGAATTGATAAAGACAATACATTTTGAATTTCCCGCCAATCAGTCATGTGACCCTATTGGACCAATCAGAATGCTCGAAAAGGTAAAAAAGGTCAATTTTCAAATGCTCATAACTTGTGAACAATTAGAGATATTGACCCCAAATTTTGGATTTGTATATTTCATGGCATGACATTTAACCAGGAATTTTTGCAAGGCATTTGGAGAACATAAATTTTGCCGGTGCTGATACCTTAAATGTTTTCGTATCAGTACTCAGTGAAGTAATATTTATCGAATCATTGCATTCGACGGAGGAGAATGTGAGCCTAATTACTATTGTGTTGTTGTGTGTCCCGGTGCCTTGCAACCAGAAGAAATCGCGATTGTGTAATGTTTCTCGTTGTTTGGCACCAATTTAGCTGGCCTGCTCATTTTTTAAGGGGCCTTTTGTCGACCGCAAACTGGTAATTACTTTGTCCTCGCTTTCACGCACGCATCGTGCATCGACTCGCGTGTTTTTCTTCGCTTTCACGCAAGAATCATGAATGCACTCCAAGAGTCTTTCATAAGGCGGCGGGGAGGGAGCAGATTGAGCAATGGGGTGGGGAGGGGGGGGGGGGGGGGGGGGGGGGGTCATTTTTGGACGAGCTGAGGGGAGCCTGCCATGGATCCGCCATTGATATATTAATTAACAATTAGATTATCATACCAAAAAATTGCCCCCTGAAAGAAGACATTTGCTCCGGGCGTGCGCGTTACTAAAATGAACTATTGCCTGAGCTTTGTTGAGCTCGAACGACCTGGGCGCTAGTCCGCGCAAGTCACCAACAGAAGCCAAAATGGGCTCAGTCGAAGCATATTGCACTAAAAACATGGCAAAATGACGGGGGTTTTTCGCTCCAACTAAATCATATTTCCCACCAAAATGTTTACAAGATCCCAGTCTCTTCAAAACTGAGTGTGGATGTTGACATTTCGCCTATTAAAATGAGTTATACCGCTAAAAGCGATGACCGTGCGGTTGAACTCCATACAAGCCTTTACGTGACATTGGTCACTTCAAGGTCAAAATGACGGGACTTTTTTTTTAAGTTATTAAACTATTTTGACGTTTCCAGATATAATAATAACCAAATTACTGGAATCCGCGTGTGGATTTCCGAAAAGTAATTCATAGATGGGCGAAATTTTGATTTTCCCTTCAAAAAATGGCGTTTTCGCTGTGATTTTAAGGGTCAAATTGGGGGTCTGGGACGAGTTAAAAAATTAGAGGCAAATAAAAATGTCATCCAATTTTTTGCCATAGCTCGAGATTTCTGTCGCGTGATAGTTCATGAGGGCGAAGCCCGAATCAACTATCACGCACAGAAATCATAATAATCGGCTACTCACTATATCTACAACGGAATGAGATAGTGAATAACGTAGCCAATAAGAGAACAGCATTCGTGATAGAACGCTTGTAGATTTATACTAATTAATAATAGAAACTGGCAGTTTTCCAATGTAATTATTCGACATTTGAACAGGTATGTCCAAGTTATCTGACTAAAATCGTCGTAGTACAGTGTTTCGTACCTTTTGTCTTCACGTACCAACCATGGAAACTTGTATTAATGAATCTTGCTCTTCATTGTTATATAAATCTGAATTATCTTATTGCACAGGGGAGTAAATGGCAAAGAAATGATGCCACTAATTTTAAAATCCAGCCAATTCAGTGTCGAGTCCAGGCTGGTCCAGTTTTTCCTAATACTGCCGGATTACTTACAGAAAGCAAAAAGCAACGAAGCAGAAAACGACTGCCTATTGACATTGAGAGCTTGACAGAAGCTATTTAATTTTGTTTACGTCCCGAGAAAAAAACACTCAAACATTACTCTAAACGTCGGTGTTTTCAGATATTCGTTGCCTTTATCTTTCGCCGTGCCTAATTCAGTAAACTGCAGCGTGAGCTGTCAAAGAAAACAGACAAACATGTTCAAATAAATGGTCTGCTGCGCCGCATTTATATGTAAATGCATCGGAAAGCTTTTATCGCAAAGACCTGAAGGGCGTTCTTGCATGGACGCTTCTCGACAATTTGAACGTTTCTGTGTTCTCGATAACAAGTCAGAGCGAGACATCATGCATCCCTTATAACACCTCACAACCAACCAATTAAACGTCTTGATACTTTGAAACATTAAAAACTTTCCGACTCAGCATCGAGGCTGGTTTTTGTTGATAAGTCCACTCACGCGATAGGCCCCTTAGGCCACTGCCAAATGCATAACTGTTCATAAATCATATAGACAGCATTGAAATAGCCCGCAGCCATTGCATTGGCACATGTTCAGCGAGTGGTTGAACTATGCTGCACTAAGTTTATTTAATTTCTGGTTTGTATTTAGTTTTGTTATAGCGCTGATTTCAATGAAAGTTGACATTATCGACATGGAATCGTCTTACTGACCGTTAAGGATCGTTAAGCAGTTGGGGGTCTGATCACGGCAGCTGGAGTTGGCAAAAAATAAAATAGCTATTCAACCAATTTAAGCTGTCAGCTCTGAGCCAATAAAATGTCGTGGAAGATATGGAAATGCGAGTCTATCGGATTGGTTTGAAGTTGGTTGATGTAAATTCTTAGTTAGGGTGTTCCGTTGTCAGTGGAAGACAGACCATTTGTGTCTTTGTGTGTTTGTGGCAGTTCGCTGTATTCAGTTGCTGTGTTGATCTAAGGAATATGAAGCTATTAAATGTCTTGGCCGTTTTTGCTTTCATCGCAATGGCGAAGGGTGAGTACGCTTTTGTTACTTTATAGCTATTCTGTTTATCTGTTGAACTTTTTAAAGACCAAAAGAGCTCTCGTGCGCGCCAAGAGGCGTGTTTGGCTCAATTCTAACAAGCGAAGGAAAATTCCGTGGATAGGCCATGAAGAAAAATGAATAGGTTTAAGCTGATATTTGATTGGTAACGGTCGAAATTTAATAGGCAATGGGTGAAACTGGACAGCTAATATTGAAAATTGATTACACCATGGTCGAATATCAACGACGTAACAGATAAAATAAATTAACGCAGGTCTTAATTTTGCCTCAGCTTAAGGCTTTCGATTACTGAGTTTAGCGAAAGCTCACGCATAGTTTCGATTTTGTGGAAAACATAATGCAGTTAAGCCTGGTTTTCACTAGCGACATAAACAGAAGGATATGCACAAGCGGAAGCATAACAGCGCTTATGTCAAGTGAAAACAGGTCCAACATAAGTATAAGCATAAGGCAGATCAATCTTATGCTTATGTCAATGTTCGTTTTCACTTGACACAAATTCGTATGCTTCCGCTTATGCTTACGTAGTCGCCAGTGAAAACCAGGATTTAGATAGCCTTTCTAAAGGAGTGGTCAATTATCGACAAACCTTAATGCTGTTTAGATATACTCGACCGAACGATGTAACTGTATTTATATGATACCCGCCAACATGATAACTCACTCTCACGACAAGTTATTTGTGCATGTTACGATGACAGCTGAAGGTTTCGTGTTATTCAGTCTTGGCAAAGGTACTTTGGATTCTTTAGAATGATTTGAATATCTCCAGTAAAAGATCTCTTAGACGGAATTGTTATTTGAAAGGATGACATTACTTTACACTGTTTCTTAAAGTTTATCGAAAAAGAAAATTTAAGGCTTCTTGCAAGTGTGAAACACGAGGTTATCCAATTGGAAACACAACGTAAAAACTAATTTCTCAGATAGAAATAACTTCGAGTCGGTTTATCTTAATCTTGACTCTAGCAGTGCAAAGAATGAAAACATGAAAAAGAATCGAGATGATTAAAACGTATTAGGCTTAAATATTTATAATATCACTTATTCATTAGCTTTTAGGAATTTTGAAGCTCACAAAATGGCGAATAAACGTTATTCTCGACTAAATTTAAAAACACTTAATTTTGCTTGGCAACCTAATCAATTATATTTTCTTTTCATTCTTTTGTTATCTTATTCGATCCAAGCAGAGAAACAAAACTGTGTTTTTTGTTAGCATGGTAGTTTAACTGAGGAATGCAAACTATTAAAATCTGGTCGTTTTCTGATTAATGTGGAGTTTATCCAAAAAGAAAAACCCTAAAATCGCGCGCAGAGGGTTTGGCATCAGTTCAAACATACTCATATTACTCAGCCAGTCTTTCCTCGTGACCGGTAACAATCTCAATTGCGGTTAAGACACTCCCTGTTATTCTTTTGTCATTGAACAATGCTTCAGCTGCGTTTTAGGAATATTTGCTACCTTTTGTTTTACCTCATCGTTAAAGAATGTTATAGAAACAATTGCAATTAAGTTAATTTAGTTAGTTTTATTTCGTGATATGTTTTTAACTACTGAGTTTGTGGAAAACTCCTTTATATGCACGATCATTGCTGGATGAAAGTTGAGACAGTATTTACCTGTGGTGCTGTTTTAGTCATTTACGTGCCTGATGAGCAAACCGGCACTTTCATAAATTCCGCGATCAATCAAATGAAACGGCCACCTAGAGTTCGTTGCTGTGTAGTTGTTTAGCTACTTTTCAATATCCCAATAAAACGTTTTTTGAGATTGTATTTCAGTTTCGATTTTGACTTTTAATTTCAGAAAACGAAATGCTAGGTTAAAAGTAGGTAACGCCGCCTGCTATACGTGCCCATTATTGGCTACAAACAATTTGATCCCGAAGTATGCAGTTTTAATTAATTAACCCTCAATTCTGACTCAATAACTTGCCGCAAATAAGCCGCCTTTGAAAAATAAGAAAGGCAAAACGCTGATGCAGACGGTGTGCGTCACCAGTAGGCCGTTCCAAAAACAATCGTGATAAAGTTCACGGGAAAAAGCGTGGGAAAACGTAAATCTGTAAAAGGAAAAAGGAATGTTGCCCGGGGGGAGGGCTCCCATGAGAGTGACGGTACATCTGTCATCTGTTTATGGACACAACTTCATTTAATAATATACAGGGTACCCCAGTCTTAAAGGCTGGTATCCATACAGGGGCTCGGTTTATCCTAAAATCGAAAATACAAAACATCATAAAAAATATTTTAAATTAGCAGAGCAAAAATAAGGCTTTCTATGATTATCGAGTGGCAAGGTGGTGCGCGTTAAATTTACTTACGTTCGCGCTTCAACGTTGTTCCAGTTGCACAAGCTCCTCGAGCACGCACACTTGCTGGCTCGTAACGCGTGTCTTGAACATGTCGATGAGTCAAGTTCTGATAAGTTTTTAATTGTAGAATTACACTTTTGTTTTCATAGGGGCAGTAAATCAATGCAAGTCCTGCTTACAACAAAACTTGGCAGACTGTAAAATGCATGAAGTGATGTTCAATTGTTCAAACGCCACCTTTCCCAACGTCGGTACGACTAACTGCTACACGGCTACAGCCTACTATATGAAGGATGGTAACAAGATGTCCGGGATTGCACGAGGATGCGGCAACTGCTCCGCGGCTAACGATGGTTAGTACATTGTAAATGTGTGCGTAACATTACTGCGCTTTTTACACGAACTATATCATAGCAAATGGCAAGAACAACGATCAGCAAAATGCCAAAAAGCTAAGGTCATATTTGTGGGTTGTGATTGGAGGATTTCGATCCGTGTTGTCAATTTCTATTTTCAGGGGTTCAATATTTGTCGCCATCAGAACCCTTGATGGCAGCGTTATATGTATGAGATCATGTCATTTTTGGCTAATCATTTGTCTGAAACTGACAGGGGCGTAGCCAGCAGCTTTTAGAAGAGTTGTAGGCCTGGCCATCCGGTCCGCAAGAGCCGCTTCTAGGGGAGTCCGGGGGCATACCCCCCCCCCCCCCCCACCCCACCCCCCCCCCCCCCCCCCCCACGAAAAGTTTTTCGATATTGGCCCTTGAAAATGATTTATCCTTCACTTTTTGGTGATTTTATGTGTATCTTGACAGCACTGAAATCCTAATATTTGATAAAAGAGAATGGATTTGAATTTTTCATTTCCAATTCTTAAAAATGTAACACAAGTGGGCTGAAAAATTTGTCGGGCCTATAGGCTGGCTACGCCACTCACTGAAATAAACCCTGATGCAGATCATCATATAGTTACTGAGCAGTCTTTGTCTGCATTGGAGTTTAAACAATGCCTTTTTGGTTTGTCACTCGAGTCATTTAACTACGTGGGTAAAAACGAAAGTGCTGAGTAGTACTTTCTTATGATCTTTTCGAATTGTTACAATTTGTAAAATGGATTTAAACTCGGACACTGCTGACAGTTAAAGTAATGCTAAAAATAGTGACACAGCCCCTTTAGTAACAACCTCCCGTCCCCTATTTTGATCAGTTGGAAAGGTGTTTGTGAGTCTATCCATCCCACAAAATTGGACATATTGACAACTTCTAGATTGAGTTTAGATTCGCTCATAATGTCTTAAAAAATATTTGTTAGGTTAACTACACATAACCCCACCCAGGTTTTATGAATTTTATTTTATAGCAAAGATCAAACATATCAGGTGCTGGATAGGCTTCATTTCCGTTCTTACGATGTTCTGGTGATTTTTTCTACAGCTTTCACAGAAGCGGCTAAGGTATTATTCAACCAGTCGTTCAATACAGATCAAAACGCGGTCTTGGATGTCAATTCAACTGTGATCAAGTGTTGTGATAACATGGACAACTGCAATAACCAGACTGTTTCTCTACCGGCGCCTCCAGGAATGAGCTCATCCGTTTCTCCCTCGGGTAGCACCAGTCCCGCTACGACACCTACGAGCCATGCCACCCGTCTGTTTCCTATCAGTGGAATAGTGGCCTTTGTAGCTATCATCCTTGCCGTGACTCTGTAAAAGTTGCCGTTTAAGAAAGCAAGCGTTTGTATGTCAGCCGTAATTCAAAACATTAGTCGC
The DNA here is from genome assembly GCA_024195265.1 of Dendrophyllia cribrosa. Lineage (NCBI taxonomy): Eukaryota > Metazoa > Cnidaria > Anthozoa > Scleractinia > Dendrophylliidae > Dendrophyllia > Dendrophyllia cribrosa. Next base: position 27,915,567 of record JAJLRJ010000007.1, on the reverse strand, counting down.
CCCTAGTAGTAGAGTAGTAGTGGTGCTAGTAGTAGTTGAAGTCTAGCATTCAATTAAGAAGAACAAGTGCACTTTTTGTTGACCTGAATTCAAGTTGATGAAAAGAGTTTCAAACAAGTCTAAGGGAAAACTTTTATGATGTTACTAATACTGTATTCACATCTGGACCGAAACGTGTTTGAAGTAAACATGTTTTAACGAAACACGTTTCCTGTAAACACATTGTTCACATTAGTTGTCAATTTCAAATTTTTTAATTTTGTATAATGTTTTATAACTTTATATAATTTTTCATAATATAATTTTATAATGGTTTACGAAGCAGGCATAACCATACATAAAATCTTTCTACATAATTATATTCCGGAACCGAACAAAAAAGAGCTCCAACTTTCTGTGATTTATTTTCACTTGTCAAGTCCTTCGGGAACGAAGGGCAATGCACTCGTTTTCAACAAGGAGAAGACATTTGCGCAAACGTGTTTCGTTTGGCTTAGATGCTACCTCATGAGATTGTTTCGATCACGCTCAGAGTAAACATGTTCCGATCATGATTTGCAGTGTGCTGCCTTGATGTGAACATTTTTTCATTCCTGATCAGACTAAACATGTTTCGCTCTAGTGTGAACACAGTGGTAGACCCCTAGGAAGTAATTGTAGAATGTGATAACCCTTTGTGACTTTGGGATGGCTGCTTCAGCCAATTGCAAAACTAAATGATTGACGTTTTAAACCTGACATCAGTGTTACCTTTAAACTGATAAAATAGGTTTGTAGAGTCGTGCACAAAGACTATCTGTGACAGTTGGTGACCTCAAGCTCCGAAAGTTACCAAAAAGCATCTTGTTGTTTTTTAACAGTTTTTTAAATCATTTTTTTAGTATTAAAAAAAACAGCTATAGTTTTTGCTTGATTTGTGTGCTGATATAACGATGCAACTGCTTAACTTGAAGTCTTCTTGTTTTTGTGTTACTGACAAGAAAAAAATAAAGCAATTCTTGTTAAACTACCAAATGAGGCGAGGTCTATTTTATGTAATCTATTTACAGTGGCCATGGACTTTCATCTTTTATCTGGGCTCATTTAACACTAATTCGAGATTAAAACAAGCTATAACCAAGGTATTTGTTTCATTTGTTTGAAAAGGTTTCTGCCTTAAGTGTGTAACTAAAAAAAAGATATTTTCAACCGATTAGTTCACCCCCAGGGATAATTGCATTTTGTTTCAAGAAAAGCGCGGGTCCTAAATACAGGGCTGCGATAATGTATGGTTAAAGGAGCTGCAAACTTCACTGCTTCTATCCCACCAGACATCAGTCGAGTTCGATACAGGAGCCTAAATTCGGGTGTTTCTTGGTGTTGCGGAAGCCATTGTTGGTTAGCTTTTGTGTTGTGGTGTGGGTATTGTTCAGTGTCTTTTGAATCTTTTGTTTTACGTCATTTGGTGATCACACCATCCGCAACACCAAGAAACTACCCTAAATTCGCCTCTATAATCCCTTAACACATGGCATGCGCAGCTATGGGCTACTGCAGTCCTACTTATTGTAGTCGCACTTGGCCATGACCCATTACCAGTTTTCACTTCGCCTTATATTTCGACCGCAGGTCAACCCGGAGAAGGGTGTACAGCGAAAACTGAGTATATTAACTTGTGTCAAAGTTTAATGCCGGTAGGAACAGGTCATACTATGTTACTGCTGAAATTCAATCATCTAATCCTTTTTATTATACAATTTAGCACAACTATCTCTTTTCCTTGTCGAATTTAATGAAATGTTTTAAGTCCTTTCTAATAGAAAATTAAAAGTTAACAACAAACGGGATTCGTTGACGAAGAATAATTTTCATCATGATAGTATTCAGGACGAGGATCATGAGCGTGACTATTTAATCGGGCTGGCTCCAAGCCAGCGCGATTTATAAAATGACTGTGTTTTTTTAATAGTCATAAATGGACACCCCCCCGGGGAGGGGGGGGGGGGTACTCACATATAAAAATGACGGGGGTGATCGTCGGAAATTTTCGAAAAACACCCTAAAAGGTACTTGAATCTCGACGAGCATTGCTGTCATTTTTATATGAGAGTCCCCCTCCGGCATTTTGAATGAGGATCATGGTTGTCGTTGATTCTTGCTGCGTAGGCTTATAAATTGGTTGAAAGGTTGTTTATGTAAAGAGTATTTGCTGTTTATAGTAATTTGATGCAATCATGAAACAATTTTTGAATTGATTAAGGGTTCTTGGCTTGCTTTTTATTGAACAAGAAGCTGTGCACAGCTTGAATTGTACATGGCTTTAACACATTGCACGATAGTTTTGAGTGCTTTTACGGAGAAACATAAAATTATGTCTGAAAAGTAACACTACATTCAGTAGCCGACACGATCACTAACTGAAATGCAAAGTTATATGAAACACAAATCGCGTCAATCAAACCTACGTAAGATTCAAGGGGGGGGGGGGGGGGGGGGGGGGGGGTGACTCCCATATAAAAATGACGGGGCTGCTCGTCGTACCTTTTAGGATCAAAATTTGTAGTTTGGTACCGCTTACCACAATCACGCGATGGAAATCAAGAACTCATTACACTCTCTCTCTCCCTCCCCCTCCCCCCTCCCTCTCCCCCTTCCCCTGTTTAAACTTGTTTTAGTTATGCATATTGTTAAGAATTAGTGTATAAATCGAAGTGAAGCGAAGAGAAACATCGTTACAAAATCGCGAAATTTAGTTGACGCCTTATACGCCTTGCTTTTGATTGGACAAGAACGTGTCACGTGCCATGGGTCAAAACTGTCTAAGGGCCTGGTCGCACTACATTCAAAAACAAAAATTAGCCCATACAAAATGACATAAAAACAAAAACATTCCACAAAAAGCGTGTCCCACCGGAGCGGTTTCTTTTGTTTTCCTCAATTTTTGCACAGGCTAATTTTTGTTTTTGACTGTAGTGCGACCAGGTCCTAACTCCCTCGGGCGAACAAAACTCCCTAACTCCCTAGGGAGACAACACTTATTTTAAAAGTAATGTTAAGCGTTTTTTAAGTCTGTATTTTGGATACTTTCTGTTAGTTGTTCTATTTATCTACGTTATAGTTAAATCTATTGTAAATAATACGTTAGACAGGACTCTACATTCAAACTAGCAATTACGCTTAAATTAGATATTCCTGTATAAATATTTAGTAAAATAAATAAATTAACAAACAAACAAACAACAACTTCAACTTTCGACTCGCACATGATCAGGTCGTGCGCCTTGAAACCGTGGCAAATTTGTGTGTCATTTAAAGTGCCCCTGTGATCAAATTTTTGATTTTCATTTTTTTACATTTTCGTGTACAATAAAACTTTCTTACTCATCTTGCCAAATTTCAATTCATTACGAACATCAGAAGACATTTTATTTTAACATTTATTTCCGAGAATTTACGGCCACCATTAATCAACCTTGTTCCAAGGCTTGGTTGCGAATGGGAGAAAGTGACGTCAAAGACTCAAACATACCTCACGGGTTGAAATTATAATCACATTAAGTATTGAAAATAACGCGAAAAACAACAAAAACTTTGGAATTGTTCTTCGTGCAATTTTCTATGCTGATTGTTATTATAATTTCAACCCGTGAGGTATGTTTGAGTCTTTGACGTCACTTTCTCCCATTCGCAACCAAGCCTTGGAACAAGGTTGATTAATGGCGGCCGTAAATTCTCGGAAATAAATGTTAAAATAAAATGACTTCTGATGTTCGTAATGGATTGAAATTTGGCAAGATGAGTAAGAAAGTCTAATTGTACACGAAAAGTTAAAAAAATGAAAATCAAAAATTTGATCATAGGGGCACTTTAATACGAATAAACTTGACATCTATATAATTTTTCTTTTTTTGAGCTGGGAGGTATAACAAAACACTTGATAAGCCTAGGTTGCCTCGCTCATTCAGCTCATTGAACTGAATTTTAGCGTTTTATAAGTTTTATTAGAGTTAATGCAAGACAAGAGATCATGACTTCATCCACGTTTCATTCTCTATTTCGCAAAGTAGCATTTCGTTTCCTTTCGTTTTGTTTCGCAATTAATCGCAATGTACCATGCAATGTATCTTATTACCAGCATAGGTTTTAATTCTTGAAAAAAGAACAAAATTTGGTTGAAAGATTATAATTTTTATTTAGCAAACAAAATTATTGTATTTCATGTCAGCCAAAGGGTGCAATTTCATCCGCGTTAATTACGAGTTACTTTTCAGAATATTCAAAACATAAACAAACGACCACAAAGCATCCTGGTAGACAGAAAGCTAGTCTTTAAATAGAAGCGTTATTGCCAGAATTATACTGAAAAAAAATTGCAATTTTAAGATAGTTGTAACAATTTATTTATTTAAAATTATTTAAGCGAGCTTGGAAAACTGGAGCAAAGTTTTTGCCTGAAAAATAAAAAAACATTTTGGAAAGTGTGGGATTTTTAGTGTGTACATAAACTGAGCTGCGCGTTGAGGCTGTACTGAAGGCTGTATACTATAGGCTGTACTGTATATAGGCTGTATACTATAGGTTGTACTGTATATAGGCTGTATACTATAGGCTGTACGTTCAGGCTGTAAGTTCAGGCTGTACGTTCAGGCTGTACGTTCAGGCTGTACGTTCAGGCTGTTCTGAAAGCAATCTGTCTTGAAGCGGAAGAGTGCTTGTTTCCAGTGCAAACGGGTCCGACATAAGCATAGTAGAAGCATAAGTTAAAGGCCCACCTTGACACAAAAGACGTTGCGGTCGTTTGTTTTTGATTTGAAATGCTCCATTGTTCATACGCGTAATCTGATTGGTTGCACGCATTCAAGCGTGAATTTCGTGTAACACGAAATTCAGCACAGGAAGTGATCACGGCGCGCACGGCATTTTGCATTGGGTGAAGGTGGGCCTTTAAGGATCAATCTTATGCTTATGTCAATGTTTGTTTTCACTTGACACAAATTCTTGTGCTTCCGCTTATGCTTATGCTTTTTTCGCTAGTGAAAACCAGGCTTAAAGTCATATCGATTTAGTACCTGGGAAACACAGTCTTTAGTCTTTAAAATGATGGGTTTTTATTGCGATAATTGTAGCTTCATGGCATAAAGGAGTTATAATATTTAAGTTATGAGATGCCCTTAGGGAAAAAGAGGATGATTGCTTTTCACATAAGATATATGAAGAAATTATTCATAGATGTTACAGAAGTTCTATGGACGTAATTAAAACCAGCAATAAAGATTAAAAATAAAGTGAGGACCGTTTAGGGGCCAACCCGACCACACGTGGAGAAAACAGATGTAGGAAAGCGGAATATTCTCACATGAAGCACTTTCCGGCTCATGTTTTATGTAACTTCTTAGTTCAGTTTTACTTATCAGTAGTTACAGACGTCACGTGCAATTCAGAGTAATATTAGATTCTTATCTAATTCTTGGTTTTCTTTTAGGTTTTGCCTCAATTTCTATATTATCGCTGCAGATCGTTCATCTTCTTGTATTTTTATGATGTATGGATGGTTTTCACGGTGGCCATTTTGGTGGCAGGAGCAATAGAAATAGTTTGCATAACCGTTTAGAGTTTTATTCCCAAAGCCGCCGCAAAAACCATTATTAATTTGCCAGTAGGATTTTAGTTGTTTCAACTAATTTTTCCCAGTCCTTTGGGCAATATTTCAAGCAATCGGACATATCTATATAAATCAATTGCCATTTTTAGCAAAAGTAGTGTCCTTGTGAATATAAAAAAATAAATTTAAAAGAACCATATTTTAATATTAAATAACCAAAATAAATAACAAACATGATTTCAATTTAAGTAGTAAAAATAATTCTAGCTTGCGTCTACGCAAAACATATCGTACCATGAAGGTCGATGCAGGCTAAAAACAGTTCACGTTTGCTTCAAATGTTTTCGTTAACATGTAAAACAACGAGCAGTTTTCAACACTTTCAGCTTTCAATCGGAAACGAGAACTGATTGAGACAAAGTCAGTTTCTGTCAGATAAAACATATATAGTGTTGGGGTAATAATTTGCTACGAACAGGTGGTTAAGCAAACGTCAATCCTCAAAGTTTGCAAATTTTGCGTTGCATTGTAGTTAATATAGATCAGTCGCCCTGCAAAGACAACCAAGAACTACACTGACCTAGTGAGTGTCCATGGTAAAGCTGTCAGGATGAAGTGGTACTTCGTAATCGGTTGGTTTCCGACTACGCTAGCAATAATCGGTAACGGTTTGGTGATATTTATAATAGCGAAAAAGAAGAAACTGCGGCAGACTTCCACCAACAGGTTTATTGTATCGCTTGCAGTGGCGGATTTTGCTGTTGGCTCTCTTTACTTCCCAGCAGATTTTTTGTGCGAATATCTTGAGGTTTGTGGAGACTCCCGCATAGGAAACGACATAGCGGTGTTTGCTATTTTTTCGTCTATTACCAACTTATGCGCTATGACAGTTGATCGCTACGTCGCCATAGTGAAGCCTTTAAAATACGTGCTATGGATAAATGCACGTCGTGCAGCGTTCTTAATAGCAATGGCCTGGACCTTACCATTTGTTGTGGATTTAATTCCTGCTCTCTGTGCACGAGTAGGAAGTTGTAACATAAAGGATAAAGTGACTGTGTTCATAAGACTAATTCTGTTTGTTATTATGCCTTGTATATTTTTGACGGTGACAACTACACAAATCATCCTGACTGCTCGGAGACACGCCAAACGAAACGCACGTCTTGATGCTCAGTTAAGATTTAACCAACCCGATCATCAATTTCGAAAGAGAGAATATAATTCTTCCGCGCCAGTAATAGTTACTGTCGTTGCCATATTTCTTGTTTGCTACAGCTTGGAGCTGTTCAGTTCTCTAAGGTTATTTTTTACTCCTTCAATTCCATCGCAAGAATTTAGAAACACCCTTAACTTTCTTGTGGTTGTAAATTCGGCGGCAAATCCTATAGCGTATTCACTCTTTAAAAGAGACATTAAGGCGGCATTAAAACTTTCAATTTGTGGGAGTACGCATAAAAGAAGTCACATATTTGGTGATATCTCCACTGAAATGCAGAATTTAAATAGACTATCGTATTGGGTCAACGAAACGTCGAGGAAGTAAAAGTCGATCTTAAATGGTAACCCAAACCTTAAAATGGTGTGAGAGAAACAAACAAACAAAGAACAAATAACATAAGGAGAAGGATAAGATCAAAATGGGTCTACACGCAATAGATTTCAACAATATAACTTGTAAAATAAATGTTCTTTGATTAAATAATAACTTGATAAATACCAATATTCCTTAATATTTGATTGTCTTATCATGAGTGATCTATAGGATAGGTAAATTATGTTGATTTGTATAGGTAATCATACGGTTTCAAGTTCAATTTGGGATTAATTTGCACGAGTGAGTTTTTCAAAAAGCTCAAATTGCACGAGCCGCTATTACTAATTATTACTATTAATAATTATACATGAAAAAATTTGCATCCATTTTTTTTTTGAAAAATTTTTTTTTTTTTAATTTTTTGGGAAATTTTTTTCTTTCTTTTTTTTGCAAATTCTTTTTTTTTTGCAAAACATTTTTGCATCAAATTGTTTTTTCGATTTGTAATTTGCACTGGTGTTACACTTTTTGCACTGGTGTTACACTTGAACTGCACTGGTGTTACACTTTTTGCACCGGTGTTACACTTTTTGCACTGGTGTTACACTTGAACTGCACTGCTCTTAGCCAAGCAGAATCAAGTAATTTTTTCATGTATATTATTAATTGTATAATCATATCGTTCGTCGGTAATTTTGGTTCAAAATAATTTCTTTTTGAGGTTGTTTAAAATCCAAATTGAACTCAATAACTATTAAATATGGAGTTAGGGCCTGTTTACATTGAGGGAGGGTGACCCGGGTACCAGGGTCACCCTCCCAGCCGGGCTAAAACATAGCCCGCCTTTACATGGGCGGGCTATTAGGGCGGGCTATCATATAGGTGAGCTATCTTTTTTTTTGGCGGGCTCTTAAACTGTTTTGGTGGACTTTTTTTATTGCAACGGCACGCTTTATTAAGTACGACATATTAACAAACATGGCAGCAAGAAGAAAGGCTATAGCGGTGAGTTTGCAGTTTTTATTGCTTGTTTTCACGGGTAATTTCAAGTCAAAAGAAATAGCCCGCCTAGGAGGGTGACCCTGGGGTGACCGTTTACATGTAGAAAAGATAACTTGCCTAGGATGGTTACCCTGGCAAGCAGACAGGGTGACCGGGGTAGGCGGGTGACCCTGTCTATCATGTAAACACTTCAGTGTGCTTTGTAAAGAAATGTATGAAAAGTTGGCCCTCCCAGGGTAGCCCGGCTAGGAGGGGTGACCCTCCCTCCATGTAAACAGGCCCTTACTTTGATCACTCTTAATTAATGACCTTTAGGTAACTGTACATCACAAGTAGATAATTACTCTTTCGGGTTCAAATAAATAAATTCTCCATTTTGGAGTTAAAATAACTACAAAATCTAACTTCAGTGCACGGAGAAGTTAAACTAACTGCACCAGAAACTTGAAGGGGTTGAAGAACCTCCGTGAGTTTCTGACTCCAATTAATTTAGGATTTATTTTAACTCTTTGAAAAATACTGTGCGATGTAAAGTAGGTCTTTCTTGACACGTTTTTGCTGAAAGTGGCAGAACATTTTCTTCGAAAAACGCCACAAACTTATAAAATGACTATTTTCTCAAAGCGCCGGGTATCAGCCTGTGGCCATATGTACATATGTGCATGGTTGTCTGTTGGCAGGGGCGGATACAGGGGGGGAGGGATTGGGTGACTAGCCATCCCCCGTTTACACCGTAGGTTTTAACAATCAGTTTTTTTTTAATTGCAACGATGAAAAATTTATAAACTTAGGCATATACCCGTAGCCACCGCCCTTAAAAAAATCCTGGATCCGCTCCTGGTTGGGGGTAATAAACCGAAAATCTATTCAGTACAGCTTTAACCAAACAGAGCAAAAAACCGTGACAATGCCCCTACACTTTTTCCGGAACAGAATGTGAAGATGTTCAAGTGAAGTGCCTATTTTCGAACAATGAGACTTGTCAGGGAAAACTGACGGCTTTACATCAAATTAGTTTTGGAAAACATAATTAATGAAAATTGAAATTTTCACATAAAAGTCGAACACCGAGTTGTGTCTTTAAGATTATATTTTACGGTGTACTCACTTACTGCCTTATGACTTCTTTGGACCTCAGTGCTTACAGTGTTCCAGCCTCTCAGATTTCTTTAGCTCTTCAAAAACCCTTAAAGTTCATTCATTTAATACGTTGCTAAGCCTAAAATTACACATATATATTTTAAAGTTATTTTTCTCGGTAACGCAACACTTACAGTCTTATTAGACGTTTAGATTTTCCTTGAAAGGCTTCTCACTACAGTAATATTTGATTAAACATCAAAATAATATGATGTTGCGAATGATAATAAGTTATATTTTGGCGAAATAATACCGAGATTTAGTTGTCCATAAAGGACGACGCCCTTTATTTCGATTGATTTTTTTCTCTTCAAAGTGGGCATAAAGGCACAGATTTTGCTAGAACTAATGACAGTTTGTGGGCGTTTCACATTAGAGACATAGGGGCAGAAAAATATTACGGATAACTTCCTTGACAAAAAGTAAGGAAATAAGGCATGTTTGGTATCTAAATGAGAGCTGTCCCACACGACCTCGAAAACTACTTTCCTTATTTAACGAGCGCTACAATTCTTAAGGTATACATTCTTTTCTGAGAATGAAATGATACCGAGCATATATATTTATACTCGCTGCACTTCTATGCTAACATAAAAATATCCACTGTAACGTGCCGAACAGAAAAACAAAATATGCCTATACATTTTTAGAGAACGCGAAAGTCGTACTGTAAGAAAGAATCTCAATTCGTTGAAAACTGCCATTTGCACAATAAAATTCCCCGGATACTTTTTAATCAGGCCAAATTCATCCTGCTGTGTGTAAACGGAAAAATAAATCCGGTGCCAAAAGTAAAGGATTCTCAACGATTACGGAGACCTTTGCTCTAGTGGAAAATTAGCCTTAGAAAATGTGTGGCCAGACTCAGACACGGTTGCAAGAGACTAAATGCCCGGCAATCATCAGACATTCTCACAGAATCTTCCACGGAAAGTCCCATTCACCCCCCCCCTCCCCCCCCCCTCCCCCCTGAAAGAATTCGTTCTTCGTTTGGAAATACAGTAGCCTGCGAATACAGCCGCCTCTCATCGCTCCCGGCCGCTAAGGGCGTTGCGTGCGGCCGGGAGCGATGAGAGGCGGCTGTATTCGCAGGCTAGGAAATACCAAGCGATACGAACAATTAATTGGGTTTTGTAGAATTTTCCGAGCTTGAGCAGACTATAAAATCACTATGTTCTTGACACTATCAGCTGTGTAGTCATGAATAACGGGCTACAAAAAAGTAACGATGGCTTCGAATCACTTGCCAGCTCAGTTCAATAAAAAGATAGAAAATTCTTTCAGAGTTGAACTTCTCAGAATTCGAAACCGTGCCCTTGAAACACACCACAAATCTTCCGGGTTTCGAGGACTTAGAGCTACATAGCTATGCTGCAGTCTGCTCAAGCTCGGAAAACAGTTGTGGATTACAAAACCAAAATAAATTTCAGTTATGAATCGCTTGGCATTTACAAACAAGAAGCCAATTCTTAGGTGGTTTGATTGTCCAGCATTTAATCCATTTGAAACCATACCCGCGAATCTGAGTGTCGAGTGAGTGCCTTGAGAACATAGCGATTCATGCTCAAGCTCGGAAATGTTATATATACTATATATACTGATTTTCTAGTAACTATGCTCAAGCTTGATAATTTCGTCAACAATAAAACCAAATTAATTTTTAGAATCGCTTGGCACTTCCAAACGAAGTTTGAAAACTGTTAGAAATTTTAATGAGGCTTTCTGTAGAAATTGAGACCGTTCCGCGTACATTCATGATCACAGGCAAGAGCGAGGAAGGCGTAGAATATCTTAATGCGACATGGAACAATCCCATGGACTATTCTTAGTTTTGATTCGTTCCAAGTTTCTACTATTTTCCGAATCAAAGATGGCGGCCTTACTCAGTGCACGCTTGCGCACGCCTCCCCAAAGGCACACGCCGATAACATTGCGCTGCCAGACATGGCCTGGGACCTGCTATTACAGACATTATACCGTAGGGTAAGAAAAAAAGTAAATAAAGCTCCTTCGTCCGGTAACAAAGCTTGAGTGACCGAAGAGTTTATTAGCAGTCTTTTCACCACATTGCGTTTCGTTATCCAGTGCACTGAAGACAATATTCCAGACTTCCCACTTCCTCTGTCCAGTTTTCCTGCATTTGTTTTTATCATTTAAAGCAGTAAATTAAAATGCACGAGTAAATTATTAACATATTCTGTCAACACTTCACTGGTTATTGTCTAAAATGAAAGAACTATTCATGAGGTAAGTCACACAACAATTACCTTTTATCTCCTGGCTGCGCAGTTGCCTCGTCTCGAAATCTTTCGATTAAACAGTGAAGGCAAACCGATCTTTGGCCCAAACCCTAAGGTAAGCTTGGAAAATAAACATCAATACATATACTGTAATTTGGTAAATTTAATTTGATTTTTTCTGGACGGAAATTTGTGATATAAGCCGCTCGAGTCTTCAAAGTGAGCCGAGCACGTGCTTTCGTGCTCGCCACTGCGAATGTAAAAAATCTTAAGATTTCCCCTTATTTAAGGCAGCAAAACGCAAAAAACAAACGTTTTCCATGATTCTGCCTGTTTTTTATTGTTTCTTATTTATCGGCTAAATCGTTTCAATCACATATAATTATGCTTCTGCGGTGAACAATTTTGAGGCTCTTATATCTATTGATTTCAATCGAGGCCAAGCTGAGAATGCGTGCTTTTGAAACGCTTTTGAGCCACATATTTCTAGTTCAATTGCCGATGTATTTTAAATTGCCTTATCACAAAACAGTCATTTTGCCAGACATGATACGTTTTCGTGTGCTTGTTTTGCGTGACGCGTGAATCGAAATATAAGTGATCCGTTTCGTGAATTGAAAATAAAACAAATGCAGGGTTAAAATCATCCTGTGGCAAATAGCGTTCTCTGGATGTAAAACCAACTTATTTAAACGTTTAGGTCGGTTCGCGAATTCAATGCTTATTCAATGCTTATTCGCGTAGAGGGGCGCGAAGCACGAAGGGAGCCCGATCCTATAAACCTTATTATCATCTGCACGAAAGCTAAAGATAGCCTGGTAGTAGGGTCATGTTTCTAGGTTTACTTGCTTGCCACGGGAACGAGCTGGCGAATGAAGGAACAAAAACGGGAAAAAGGGCAGTTCCAGATACACTTTTTTGCGAGCGAACCAGTACTTAGTATTCCTTTGCGAAATGTTTAGCCGCCATTGTGATTATGAGATTCCCAACTCCCCATTGAATTGTAAATCCAAGATGGCTGCTAAACACACCAAATAATTTTACATCCAGCACACTCTCGAGTGTCTGCGCGTGTTGTTTCCTTTTGTGCGTTCCCTTGAAACATCACCCACACACATGTAAGTGATCATTGACTATTTCCTCCACCCTATAAGATTAACCTAAAGTACATGTACCACGTCCAGTTGGAGTGAGATCCGAATGAACGAATATTCAACTAAAGAATACTAACAGATCAAGCTATGTGAGATTGCACATATATTCTCCTACAATGACCTATCATTTTTGCACCACTTGAGAACGGTTTGACGAAATCATCTGTAGACATTGTCAGCAATCTAGAAATGCCCCAATTAGTTTGCAGATCGAAGCTGTGTGGCATATATTTAAATAAGTATTGATTGATTGATTTATGTGTTGGTTATTTTTGGGAAAGAAAAAAAGAAAAAAGTTTGAGTGGTGGAAATCGAGCTATGAGATGGACACAAGTATTTTGACGTATTGTGGTGTATTTATAAACATTATTTCACCTTTTTTTGCATTCTCCCTATTTCAAAACTAACTAACTTGTAACTATTCTTTGGCAAGCACAGTTCTGTTCGCATGAAGGCTGTCAATCATCAGTCTTTTATTCTTTCGCTGTGCAAAAGTAATTTCCAGTCAACTGAGCCGACGCATGACTTTTCCATTGATGCGTCTGGAATTAGGATTGGTACATAAAACAGAATGATGTTATGCTTATGACCGGTTAGTTGTGTTGGGGGACTCTTCCCAGTTTGTTTGTTTATCAGTTTTTTTTTGTTCTCTTATTATATATTTGTTTCGTTTTTCTTCTCTAATCTCCTCTAAATGACTAATTTTTTTTAAGGATAATTTCTAACTATTCACCGAAGTAGAGGTGGCAAGTGGTGGATATTTACCGAGCCAGTTGTTCTTTCCTCTTAAAAAGTGCACAGCTATCGCCAGGAGGCGGTTCCCATCCGCTCGTCCCATATTAAAATCCAGTATTCTGAGTCGGCAAAGGATCCGTATAGTTCCTCGGTCGAGAATTACAACTGAATTTGCAATTCAATTTTTCTTGAACTTTGTTTCTATTTACAGAAAATCTATGAGTTTGACATACAGGCCGAGGAGATATCTCTAGGTATAGTAGTATTTTTTGTTGTGAAATACATTTCGGTGGATGGCTGATATTTTCATTTCTGTCAAGTGCACAGCTATCGCCGGGAGGCGGTTTCCAGTCCGCTCATCCCATCTCCCGCTGTGCTATATTAAAACCCGGTCTTCTGAGTTGGCAAAGGATCCAAAGTTTCTACGTCGAGAATTACGACTGGGACAAATTTGATTTCAAATTCATTTTGTATGTCCAAAATTCTTGACGTCAATGCAAACTGTTTGAATAGTTTTGCTTTATCTTCTAGGAAGACAATCAGTTGTAGAATTGGGAGAACTTGTCTTCAGGTACGCCTGTCATTTTTGTGTGCGTTATTTTGTTCTACACAGTCATTCTTTCCGCTTAGGCAGTGCACAGCTATCGTAGGGAGGCGGTTCCCAGTCCGCTCCTCCAATCTCCCGCTGTGCTGTGAATTTTGGTTTTCTGAGTCGGTAAATAATACAGTTCTTGGGTCAAGAATTACAGCTGAAACAAACTTGATTTCAGTCGCTTTTTGTAACCGCCACATTCTGGAGTAAACACCTTTTCAGTCTCTCTTGTAAACTCATCGAATATTGCTTTACTTTTTAGGGAAACAATAATCAATTAACTGAGACGCAGTGAAGATGTTCTCAGGTACGCCTTTCATTTCGTCGTACATTATGTTGCTGTACACGGTTTTCCCGTCTTTTTTCTTATCATGTATAGTTAGCCGTTCTTGACGAAACGTTTAGCCGCCATCTTGGATTCATGAAAGCAGAAGAAGATCGAGAAGAGTGGAAAATATGGCAAAGGGATGGGCGTCAGGCTTATAGCCAAAGGAGGAAGGAGGGGCAGAGGAAAGAAAAAATGTTATCTCCCGCCCCTTCTCCGCCCCATTTGACTCGTCTGAAATTACCACAGAATTCCGGAAATGACGGCTATATCCAAAAGCACTGTTAATTTTAAGACCTTGCTTCCAATCGCCGAAACTGAAACCCTTCTGAAAGTAGGGGCCACGCGAAAGTAACGGACTCGATTCCCTCCAAAGTATCAAACCTCAAGCCCGCATAATTGCACACTCAAATAAACCGCTTCTTCAAAATGCGTCTAACATAGTCTCGATTCTTTATACAAAGAGAAGATCATATCCCCCTCGAATCTAAAATTGCCTTAATTAGTTTGGAAATCGATGCTATGTGAAGTTATTTATTTTTACCACTAAAATTTTAAAGTATATTCTCACACACTGAATGCCATTTGTCTGCCACAGAATGCAACAGCACTTTATTGCGAAACGTCTAACACTTACAGAGTATGTATGAAAACTGGCTCTTACAAAACCAAAAACTTCCATGACCCTAAATACCTATGTCAAGGGCAGGGAGGGTGGGTAAGCTGTTGCACGTATGGCAAGAAACAAAAACTGAGTCACGTGTCAAAGCTTGACACCTGATATCCCGACTCGTACCAGACCCCCATTCAGTGTGTGAGAACTTCATTTCTTGCATCTTTCGCAAGCTCAGCCGGCAAGAAAACCATTTATTATTGATGTGTTTTTAACTTTTTGTCGCGACAAAGACTATTAATCTGTAAAGCGCCGTTGGATGGTGAAATAAATGGCGCTATATAAATTGTGGGTGGAAATTGAACAAAGATTTAAAATTTGAATCAATTTTGAGCCATTAGATGGACACCAAAATAGACTGCTATCATTCCGGAAACCTCTCGTTTGCGTTTGTCAATAATAATAATAATAATAATAATAATAATAATAATAATAATAATTTATTCACTTAATATAGCGCCTTTTAACATTTAAATGATCAAAAGCGCTTTACACAAATTTTATACTAATTATAATTTAATCCTAATTAATACTAATTTTACACGAGTTTTATACTAATAATAATTAATCCTGATTAATAATAATTAAATACTAAAAATGCACAATTGACCACTCCCAAAATATTACTCGTTGTAGGCTAAATTAAAAAAATATGTCTTACGTTTTTTCTTAAAAATGCTAAGTGATGTCGTTGTTCGAATATTTGCTGGAAGGCTGTTCCACAGTGTGGGGGCAGCAGCATAAAACGAACGAGCTCCTAATGTAGAAAACATACGCCCCTTGGGACGGTCCAAAAATAATGAAGAGTTCGATCTAAGGGAATAAACAAAACACGACTTCCTTTTATTCTTAAATAGTCAACCTTACGTGTTTAGATTCCATTTCCCTTATTGTTCAGCTACCATATAGTTCTATCCCACATATTTAACCAACTTAATAATTGAATTCGGTGGATTTTAATACTATAGATGACAAAGAACTGCATTGTTGCAGTTTCTAACTGAATCATTCTTTGTTATAGGCACAGTTCTGTTCGCATGAAGGCTGTCAATCATCAGTCTTTTATTCTTTCGCTGTGCAAAAGTAATTTCCAGTCAACAGAGCCGACGCATGACTTTTCCATTGATGCGTCTGGAATTAGGACTGGTACATAAATTAAAAACGTACAGAATGATGTTATGCTTATTACCGGAGATACGATGTTGGTTTTGTTGTTATGGTTGACTGAGACTTCCCAGTTTTTTGTATTTGTTTCTGTCTTCGTCTTTAAACTCCTTTAATGCCTGGTGTCCATATGATCGCTGCGATCGTGAAAAAAAGGGTTCCGGCGATCGTAATGATCATAAGGAAGCCACTATCGTAGCGATCGTAGGGATTGCAGCCGGATAACGATCACTGAGACAGATTTCAGTTCTATTTCGGCGATCGTGGCGATCATATGGAAAAACACTCTCCAGCGATCGTTGCCATCGCAGGGATAGTAGCGACCGCATAAATATTAGAATACACTGCGAATTGCAGACTCCTTGCAAGATGGAAGAAATTCAGCCATATGGCTGTTTATGTAACAAACTCTCCAAGGATTATATAGGCAATTACAAAAAAAAAAAAAAACAGTTTCAATATGGCCGATGAAAGATTTCTCTGACCCAAAATCCGGCTATGCTTGCGCTGTTTTATTTTCATTGTCTTCTCCGATGAAGCATGCAAAGCAAGAACAAGAAAATAACACGCTTCGAGCATGAATCTGCGATTCACTGCTACCATGTTGGAATTGATTTATGGCGCGAACTCCACTGCGGTCAAACGAGAGAAATTTGCCGGCAGAAGTTAAGCAAAGTACTTCAAAGTCAAGGTTGCCATTTTCACTGTTTAAAGTTAAATATATTATCAATACACTAAACGTTTTGAAAGTTTATTAAAAAAGTTCTAAGCGTTTGTTGCTCAGGCACAAAGCGTTTTGGTTAGTTTTCAACGAAAAGAAGTTCATTTTTTCGAGAAAGATGAAAAGATGGTTACATCAACTAATTATTTTATACATCCTTGCCCATGTTTCCACTTAATATTAAATGAAATCCACTAAATAAAACGAAAAACGCCTCGGACGTTTGACCGCGATGAAGGCGCGAACACGTTGTTAGACCCAGGCCCTCTCGGCATTTTTCTTTCTCAGCGATCGCAGTAATCATATGGAAACCGTTCAACGCAGCTATCGTTCAACATTTTTTTGCAGCAATCGTAGGGATCACAGCGACCCGTAGCGATCATTGGAAACCAGGCTTAAATAACTATTTAAGGGAGAAAATGAAAAACCTCTGCAGCAACGCAGCGGTTTTGCAAATTGACCTGGGCTTCATATAAATAAACCACAAGTTTACCATCCTACTATCCTATCTTTGAATTGGTTGAAGTATATTGTTTTATATTATAAAATTATAAATGGGTGAACCAATGTTATCAAACAAGCTTTCAGTTCCGTCTATACAAAACCATAATCATTTTACTACGACTACCCGGCAAAATTCATTTCGTTTTTTCGTTCATATTTAAATTTCGTCCGATGGATTCTAGTGTCCAATGACGCCAACGAGAAATTGGTCTATTAAGCACGTTACAGACGAGCAAGTTTTCTATGACAAGTGTACGTGACAAGTTTTACAAATTTTACTTGCAAGTGTGTATGAGTAACAAGTTTTCTTTGACAAGTTTTGCGTTGACAAGTTTTGCGTTGACAAGTTTTATTTGCCCGTGTGAACGAATAAACAAGTTATCTTTGACAAGTTTTCATAGCTTACATGTATTTAACAAGGTAGAAAAAGCAAGGTACTTGCTTATGGTGTTGGTTTTGCTTTGCTTATGCAATATGAGTACTCGAAGAGACACATGAATTGCAGGTGGTGGGTTCGCCCTTGGGCAACGCAAACACATCGTAAGTCTCAAGGTTTTGCAAACAATTTAGTTGAAGAACTAAGAGAAACAGATAAGGAATGTTTTCACAACTTTTTTCGGTTAGTGCAATACAGAGCGCCCGTGATTTCGCAACGATTCTTGTCAAGTTTTCCTTGTTGAGCATACAGACAAGCGAGTTTTGCTATTTGTCAAGTTTTTCTATGACAAGTTGCCGTGTTCAAAAGCTAGCATGTCAGCTTTTGAACAAGTGCACTTGACAAGGAAAATCTTGACAAGTTTTTATTTACACACGAGCAAGTAAAACTTGTACATGTCAAGGCAAAACTTGTCATAGAAAACTTGCTCGTCTGTAAAACGTGCTTTGGGGATTTCTATAACTAAATAAAATTAAATAGAACCAGATTATTTTCCTTTGTTTGTTTTGGTGATTAAGGCTGACTCGTTTATGATCATTTGGTTTGACAAAAGTCAGCAAAGCATTCAAATCAAGACGAATGACATTTTTTTTTTGGAATCCTCATTCGTGTCCGGCAATACTCCTGTTATGCTAAGTCGCTACGTAGCTTTCTGCATGGTTGTTGTTGAGTCAGCTATGCGTTTCAATGCAATCGGGTTGTTAATCATAATGACGTTAGGCGTAAGTTTGAGCCAAACACACCGACCAGGGATTGACAGCAAATTGTAGACAGATTTTGAAATACATGTTATTCTGTCCAATAATCTTCTATATTTCATTTGACTTACAGAAAATGAGAATCCCATACCACTACAACCCTTGCTCCAAGGTTATTTTCCTGAATGCCAGAGGTATGTTGCAGTCTGAAACGGTGGAACTAAACATGTTATTACCGTGTTATTACGCCTGCACTGTTTAAATGTGGAGGAAATATTCGAATTGAGTGTCACAAAAAATTCTACATTTAGACTCTACTTTAATAACGTCAATGATGTTCTTAAATTCTCTGCATATGTCTGCTTTACACTGTATTTTTGTTAAACGATGAAACTAGATCTTGATCACATTTGAAACTGATACTTACATTGTAGGTGTGCACAGCTATCGCCGGGAGGCGGTTCCCAGTCCGCTCATCCCATCTCCCGCTGTGCTACATTACAACCCAGTCTTCTGAGTCGAAACAGGATCCACTGTTCCTGGATCGAGAATTACAACTGGAACATTACAACATTAACTACTTGATTCAATTACCATTTTTAGCAGTTTCAATTTATCTTGTATTAAAGCTATCGCATTTTTCTTTACTTTACAGGAGGCCTACCAATTTGATTGAGACGTCAAGAAGGTATCCCCAGGTAAACTATTCTTCATTGTCGAAAATTCTGTTTTTGGCCGATGACTCGTGTTTTCTCTTTGTAATGTGCAAAGCTATCGCCGCTCGTCCCATCTACCGCTCTGCTACATTAGAATCCAGTCTTCTGTGTCGGCAAAGGATCCATGGTTCCATGGTCGAGAATTACAACTGGAACAGAATTGTGTGAACCAAAACATAATATAAAATAATTTGTGATTCAAACAGATCAATAGCCATTTCAATTTTTCGATTCTTGGAATTTTGTTTCATCAGTATGAAAAGTCTATGAGTTTGACGTAGATGCCGAGAAAATATTGCTAGGTATAGTGTTATTTAAATATGTTATGGTGGTGGTTCATATTTACATTTCTGTCAAGTGCGCAGCTATCGCCGGGAGGCGGTTCCCAGTCCGCTTGTCCCATCTCCCGCTGTGCTATATTAACATCCAGTCTTCTGAGTCGGCAAAGGATCCAAAGTTTCTATGTCGAGAATTACAACTGGAACAAATTTGATGTCAATTCATTTTGTAATTGTAGCTCCAAAATTATTGAAGTCAATTCATTTCAACCTATTTTTCTTTACCTTCTGGGAAGACAATCAGGTTATTGTAGAAATTGAGGACTTTTCTTTAGGTACGCCTGTCATTTGTTTGTGTTATTTTGTTCTGCGCAGTTGTTCTTTTATCTTAACAAATACACAGCTCGTCCCATCTCCCGCTATGCTATATTAGAATCCAGTCTTCTGAGTCGGCAAAGAATCTATAGTTCTTCGGTCTAGAATTGCAACTGAATCTGAGATTAAATTTTTCTTGAAATTTTTCTTTTCATTTTACAGAAACTCTATGAGTTTGACGTACAGGCCGAGGAGATATCTCTAGGTATAGTGTTATTTATTGTTCTTAAAATATGTTATGGTGGATGACTCATATTTACATTTCTGTCAACGAGTGCACAGCTATCGCCGGGAGGCGGTTTCCAGTCCGCTCATCCCATCTCCCGCTGTGCAATATTAAAATCCAGTCTTCTGAGTCGGCAAAGGATCCAAAGTTTCTATGTCGAGAATTACAACTGGAACAAATTTGATGTCAATTCATTTTGTAATTGTAGCTCCAAAATTATTCAAGTCAATTCATTTCAACCTATTTTTCTTTGCCTTCTAGGAAGACAATCAGGTTATTGTAGAAATTGAGGACTTTTCTTTAGGTACGCCTGTCATTTGTTTGTGTAATTTTGTCCTGCGCAGTTGTTCTTTTATCTTAACAAAATGCACAGCTATCGCCGGGAGGCGTTTCCCCATTCGCTTGTCCCATCTCCCGCTGTGCTATAATAAAATTCAGTCTTCTGAGTCGGCAAAGGAGACACTTCCTGGGTCGAGAATTAGAGCTGAAACAAACTTGATTGCAGTCGCCTTTAATTTTGTAACCGCCAAATTCTGCAGTAAACACCCTTTTCAGTTTATCTTGTAAGCGCACCGAATATTTGTCTCTTAAGGAAACTAATCAAGTTAGATGAGACGTAGTGGACGTTTTCTCAGGTGCGCCTTTCCTTTTGTCGTGCGCTGTTGCTTTTCACGGTTGTTCTTTCCTCTTATCGAGCAAATAGGTATCAACGGTAGGTGATACCTATTTGCTCGATAAGAGCAAAAATTCTCGCCCCACGGTTGTTGGGTCGAAAATTACAGCTGAATTTGAAGACGTCTAATTCTTTAATAGTCAATTTTTAAAGTCTATTTTGTAAACTCGTCGAGTATTATATATATATAGTATCACAAAAGAAAACTTAAAAAGATGTTATTTTTGAGCTGTCATCAATTTCAATATATATATATATATATATATATATAAGTAGAAACGTAGAGCTGGATTATTTGGTCCAAGTCATTTAATTGCTACTCAAAGTTTCATGCTCCTCACGAAGCAATCATCAGGCAACTGCCAAAAAATAACGGTTACAATCAGAGATCTTCAAAAAAAAAAAAAACAGAACAATGCACGCTAGTTGTGGCGCGTGGCGCGTGGCGCGTCAAGTAGGATCATATCGCTAATTAAGTGATGGCGGTTTTCAGCAGGAATTTTCTTGAATGTCTACAGCACGATGTGAGTTCATTTCTGTTGTTAAGCGTTGACATTTCGGGTTTACATATTATGAAATATTTCTCCCACAAACACAAATTACATTACTTAGTGACAGCAGCAGCACCGCAACGCACGCTTTTTAGTTGTTGCGAGACAAGTTGGACGAATCATTGCCTAGTGTAACAACGCCTTAACAAAGGATGTCCGATGTTCGAAGAGATAAAATCCGCAAGAAAAACTATAACCAAAAAGGCAGGTCGCTACACGTGTCGAGAAATGGTCCATTGTACCGGGTCAAACCGTTTTAACAACACTTTCTCTTTTACACTAAGTAGTACATTTTATTAAATTTTATTAAATTAAATCTCTTAAAACGTGCTGACTTGAAACTTGAGCGCGCGCATCTTTGTGTTCAAATCATCATCTTAGTAAAAGTCAAAAGGGGCTTAAAGCTCATGAAACTATTTCAGTAAGTTTGATTTCAGTTATGTAGCGCTTGTTCTTTTAAACAAAAATGCTTTTGTGAAATGATATATATGAAATAAATCATATATGAACTGCGGAAATGAAATCAAATGAAGAATGATCCTCGCAGTTATGAACGCAATTTAAGCAATTGCGAAAAGAAGCCTGAAAAAAATTCAGGACTTAAACGGGGTTCGAACCCGTGACCTCGCGATACCGGTGCGATGCTCTACCAACTGAGCTATAAAGCCACTGACGTTGGGAGCAGGTCAATTGTAGGTTCATATGTTCCCGTGAAAGGAGTGAATGTGAAGTGATATATATGAAATAAATCATATATGAACTGCGGAAATGAAATCAAATGAAGAATGATCCTCGCAGATATGAACGCAATTTAAGCAATTGCGAAAAAAAGCCTGAAAAAAATTCAGGACTTCAACGGGGTTCGAACCCGTAACCTCGCGATTGCTTAAATTGCGTTCATAACTGCGAGGATCATTCTTCATTTGATTAAAAATGCTTTTGTCGGTGTAGGCGGCACTTTTTTCGCAAAGGTGTGACTTTTTATAGCTCGAGCCTCGCGCAGATTTGAAACCTTTGCGAATCTCTACTTATCTCTGTAAAAAATAATTAAGATTAATAGACAAATAAAGTACTGAAAAAAGAATATTATCACTCTGAAGTTTATGAACACGGGCAACACACTTTTGCTTTCGTAAGTGAACCACAGATCACAAATCGATGGCGGATGCTTCAAACAACAGAATCCTGCTTAATTAACAATTATTGCGTATGGTAATTTTTATTCCTTTCAATGATCTGCTTTAAATAAACAACTACCAACTGAAAACTGTCAGAGCAAGATCTACCTAAAAAATGTCTAAACTTTATAAAGTTTCAAAAGTTTTAGCCGTAAGGTCAGTTGACGGACAGAAAGAATATAAAGTAAGAGGGAAAGGATACGGCGCCAAGGATTATAGTTAGGTAAAAGAAGAAGACTGTAACAGCGTGATAAAAAACTACACCAGATCGTCACTTATTTTCCACCTTGCTCAATTTTCTTTGTTCTTTTCAGGGGAATGTATGACATAACCCCGTTCATTACAGTGTCGGAAAAGCTGAGTGCGGCTTTGATTGTAACAGGGGAGAGGCGGGGCTGAAAACAATAACAGTACTGATAACAATAGCAAAACAAAGGATTACATATTCCCCTCGTCATATTCCCCCCAACATATTCCCTTCGCCTTAGTCCCCTCGACTTATTCCCCTCATAATAGAATAACACAAACGGAAAGACAAAATAAGGCATAACAAGGAAACACTCTAGCATCGGTCAATATTTTTGTTTACATAAAAAGATCTTATTCCTACGTAATTAACTTGCCGGTCGCGACCAAAAAGCGAAATGTCAATAATATTATTCGATGGTATCGTACCTCGATTCAGGTTTCGGGTCTTCAATAATGTATGACGCCTCGTTTTACGCTTGAACCTGAATATGTTTCCGCCGGTTTCCCTTGGAAAAACACACCGACATCTACTCCATTGATCTTCGAAAGATGAAGGCGGGCAGTTGGGCCATAGCGAGACTACGAATACTGTTCATACATTTTCTTCTCAGTCTCTCTCCCTTCTTCTACTTATAACAAAGCAACGTGCTTAATGCAAATTTGGCAAAAGCAAAGTAAAACACGTTAACCGTCTCGCTTCGTCATGTGCCGTGATCTCAATGCGGCCTTGCGGAATCATGCTTTTTTGCATTTGAATTGAACGGAATGTTACTCTCCGAAAAAATAATAGTTTCTTTGTTTTAGAAAACCTCACAAGGTGAAATATAAGCATGTTATTGACCTATCCCTCGGGGATATGTGATATATTCCCCTCGTGGCGTTCCGGTGGCGCCACGAGGGGAATATATCACATATCCCCTCGCTCCTGGTCAATAACCCTTGCAAATACTAACAAGTAGTCTTTTTTTCTTTCACTTTTCGCTGTTTCCCGCTGTTTGGCCGTTTAAAAATGAATGCGCAACAAGGTAAAAAATTTTACGCCTCTACGCATAAGGTTTTACTTCCGGTTGAATTTCAAATGTTGAAGTCCTATGACTACATTAACAAAACCAACGTTTTAATTTCAATGCATTCAACGACCAATGTCACCCAGTTTTGTTTGGTTTAGCAGGTAAAGATACGGCTGCTAAATTTCAAAGTATAACGTGATCTGATTTCGCTAAATATGAGCGATTCGTTTCCGAAAATAATCAGTATGTGTCTTGGAAGACGAAGCTATAAGCGGCCACGAATATTAAAGAAGTATGTCGCTTGCAACAGGGACGAGTATTAATTAAAGGGGAGGCAGAAATCCTAAAGAAAGCTCACGGGTGAAAAGAATATTACCCATTTTAAATAATAACAACAACAACGCTTATCAGTACTTTCGTAAGCAAGTTATATTTTCTTTATTAGGTAGTACTCTTTGCTACAACTTGAAATACAAATCTAGGGAAACGAAGGTCACTCGAAGTCCAATTAAAATAACATGAAACGAATGCAAAACAAAAATTCCTCGACATTTCTTACCACTGTTCGATGAAATAAGCCTAATCAATGACCACAGCGTGCCCATCAACAAACTTAGCTGTGCCATCAACTGAGTTTGGTCGGATATGATAGCGAAAGGCACTGTCACCAGAGCCCTTCGTTTTTTCCGCTGACCAAACGAAACGAAGGCTCTGGGGACAAGAATGCAGAATTTCGTACATCATGGCGGCCGAGCATGCGCATCGCGTCACTTCTCAGACTCAAAACAGAGTGCATAAAATAACAAAGAAAACAGTAAAAATTACCCTTACCTCGTCGACAATTGTCCTCTTGCTCCTCAGGGGTAACTCCTTTCTCTGGTCTATAAATCGAAATTTCAAAATACATTATATAAAAATACATTATATACAAATACAAAATACATACACAAAATTTGCCTTTGAACAGTATAGCTTCCAAATTCCAGCAAATTCACAGCGAGTAGCGGGTTCCCAACACATTAAAAATTTCTTTTTTTGGATGACATCCGCCATACTTCTTCTATAAATTAGTGCCGAGGTGCTGCGGCAGAACAGCGCAAAATAGATCCCAAATTGTTTGTGGTCGAGGTCTATAAATCGGATTCGATTATCCTGATAGCGAAGGGCGCCGTTTGAAGCCGAAAAATGAAGTCCACAAACCATTACCCGCGGTTCCCTGCACATTGAAAATACGAGCAAAAGTTCCTCTGCTAACTGGTGTAATTTGAAGAGGCTATTCACTGATGCACCGAAGAAATGGACGGTTTTATACAACTCAAAACAACGGCCGCCATAATCCGAAGGGCCAAGTGAAAAGCTTACATGGAATACATAATGCTCTATTGGAAAACCGCTGTTCTACAAAGATAGTAGCCTCCAATTTTCTCATTTCTCTTCGTTTGGTGTGACTGGTAACAACAAGCGTGACAAGTGCAATGTCCTCACTTGTTTACATGGAAGGAGGGTGACCCGGGTACCAGGGTCACCCTCCCAGCCGGGCTAAAACATAGCCCGCCTTTACATGGGCGGCTATTATTATACCTGGGAAATTTCCGAAACCTCAGTCGCTTTTCTTGACATTAATATTTCAATCAACGGTAACAGTTTATCCACAAGTGTGCACTACAAACCTACAGATTCCCACAGTTATCTGTTACATTCATCCTCACATCCATCGCACGTTAAAAACGCCATTCCGTATTCTCAATTTCTCAGACTTCGACGTCTATGTAGTGATGACTCTGATTTTTTCAACAAATCAGAAGAAATGTGCCAGTTTTTCAAGAAACGTGGGTACCCTGACTCTGTTGTTAATACGGGCCAACAACGTGCACAACAGATCGACAGACAGTCAGCACTACAAACGCCACAGAAGGAAGAGAACGAGAGAATTCCATTCACCCTCACTTTCCACCCACACAACAACACAGTCAAAAGCATCATTTTAAAAAATTTCAAATTACTCCAAAACGACCCCGAAACTGGCAGAATTTTTTCACAACCCCCACTAATTTCATTCAAACGTGACAAAAACATAGGCAACTTTCTAGTTACGAGCGCACTGAAATCTGACGATGTACCGGGAACTTTCAAATGCACACGCACACGATGTAACACTTGTCCTTTCATTCACAACGCGGACAAAATAACAGGACCCAAACGATCTATTAAAATCACTGATCGTTTTACATGCACCTCCGTAAATGTTACCTACTGCATTACATGTACTTTTTGCAAAAAGATATACATTGGCGAAACAGGGAGGAGACTGGGCGACCGTTTTCGTGAACATCTCCGAGACGTTGAAAAAAATGACAAAGACGCATCCAAACCAGTCGCGCGCCATTTTAATCTTACTAACCATTCTAAACAACACATGACAATCTGCGGCCTTTCCCTACACCAGGGTAACACAGAAAGCCGTAAAAACCTAGAACAAAAAATCATCTTTCAAATCGGCACTCTCAAACCCCACGGAATCAACGAACGCTTTTCATTCAACTAATCTACATTTGGTTTTCACGTCACCAAATTTCCACCAATAGCGTAGCTCCACCGCTTACTATATAAAACCACACACTACCCACAATTCCTTGATTCGCTCCGACGAAGGGCTAGCGCTCGAAACGTCAGCTATTTGAATCTTTTTACGGTGGTCAATTTACCTTATCGACTCAGTCGATAAAACTAAATTCTCGTGTTTCATCCCCCCACCGACGCAGCACCACAGTTTCTCTAGAAACTAGCCCCATTCATCTATTAGCGCATACAGGCGAGCTATCTTTTTTTGGCGGACTTTTTTGTTGCAACGGCGCACTTTATTAAGCACGACATATTAACAATACATGGCAACAAGAAGAAAGGCTATAGCAGCGAATTTTCGCTGGTAATTTCAAGTCAAAAGAAATAGCCCGCCTGGGGTGGCCGTTTACATGCAGAAAAGATAGCCCGCATAGGAGGGTGACCCTGGGGTGACCGTTTACATGCAGAAAAGATAGCCCGCCTAGGAGGGTGACCCTGGCAAGCAGACAGGGTGACCCGAGTAGGCGGGTGACCCTGTCTATCATGTAAAAACTTCTGTGTGCTTTGTAAAGAAATGTATGAAAAGTTGGCCCTCCCAGGGTAGCCCGGCTAGGAGGGTGACCCTGCAACCCGGGTCACCCTTCCTCCATGTAAACAGGCCCTTAGGCATTGCGCAACCCTTTACTTGCGGAAAGAAAGCTTTTAGTGATTGGAAATCGCCTTTGAAGTTATAAAATATACTCCTGCCAATATTTGTAAGGGAAACGAAAAACATTGTGCGCCCGCACATCGGCCGCTGACTGTCCCGGATTTCTCGCCATGTGACTTGACTTGCCGACTCAATCGTAGACATCCTCGATTATCTGGGATGGTCGGGGACAAATCGGAAAAATTGGGAGCGTTACTATTTTTCCGACGCGTCCCAGATTTCTGCGATGATCGGCGATTTTCTTGACATATCGGCAAAATCTGGGACGATCGCGAACAGCAAAATCACCGATCGTCTGGGATTTTCCCGACATATGAAAACCAGGCTTAACGCCCGGTTATTTTTTCTAATTAACACCGAAATTGTTAGTCTATGTTTTCTTTTGTGGTCTCGCCTATTTTAAACTAACACCGCATGGTTATCAATTAAATTACGATTAATTTTTTGTTTGTTTGTTTGTTTATAATTGTTTTTATTTCTGTTTTTACTTATGGATAGAACAAACGTATTGGGTAAAGACGGTAAAGTGGTAGCTGAATCCTAAGCGCGACCAGCACAGTCGCCCTGCGGTGTCATGGAAAATGGGACACCTTCGCAACACAAGCCGTGAGCTGCATCGTTTGCCCTTCCTCCACAGCAGGTGGACCTCGATTATCCTGCCCTGAGAACTGCATTCAAAGATGCGGCCTTATTCAAAGATGAGAGCAAAAAGAATGCCACCGAACTTAGTAAATACATTTGGTCCCTGAAGGATAGCAACATAGAGTTTCATACACTGTTGACGAGAGAGGACCAACCGGCCCTCTCGAAACAGAACAGTAGTGCCTATGTCACCATATTTTTCCTTTTCAAACAAATATATATATAATTATATGTATATCGAGGGGATATTACTCCAATATTCCACTTGCCTTTTCTAAGTCTCTCATATACAATCTTGATTTAGTCTCGATCAAATTCAGTGCAAAATGTATTACAACTCCATGAACACTGTTCCTTGATCTTTATTTTTTTAATTTGGAATTTCAAAGTAAAACTGTTTTACCGTTTCTACTGCCCAAGCTGACTGGCACCCCTGAGCTTATTGCGTTATAAGAATATATTGATATTAAACAAATGACCCACGCGCAAAATGTGGTGCCCTCGTTTTGTACATCAAATTTAATAACCCTGATCTTACAAAATCCCAAAGGTGTTCGCGGTCGCTTGCGAGAGTCAGGTCCCTTACGGGAGCTTTTAATTAGAATGTTCTTAGAATGTAAACAGGGTTTCGTGAAGATGGTCACTGAGAGTGATCGTAAGAAGAGCTTCAATTGTAGGGCGCGTTCAATTGACCGTATTCCAGAATACGAATAAATAGAATCATAGTCTCGGAGGATTGTTTGTTCGGGCAAACTTGCAATACAAATCTGGCAAAACATACTTAAAATGCAACAATTGGAGATGTTTTGTTTTCCAGTAGCTCCCAAATCCCAATAAACGCGATTTTTTTGTGAACATTCGTCCCATTCCAGGGCCGTAGCCAGAAAAAAAATAAGGACTGAGGCAACATCCATGGTTATTTGCTGGTAGTGTCTTACTTTCTCCTTCAAAAAAATAACGTCTTACTTTCCCGGAAAAAGAAAAGAAAAGAAAAAACGACTGAGGCAAGAGCCGATCGGTTTGCCTCATACTGGCTACGGCCCTGCATTCTTATTCCGGAATACATTCAATCGAACGCCCACTAACTGTATTTGTCCTGGAATCAACATGTTTCTCAAAATATTCGTATGTTTATTTGTGGTTGTTGTTTGCTTCCTAGTAATAAATGTTGTCGTAAATTTATAAATGGTATCACAACAATGTGTTGCTGAATAATAAATGTAGGGCGCCAGTGATATGTCTGTTTGAGACAGAATATATATAATTACACCAAGGAAATTTAAAGCTGTTCGTCGAGTATAAACATATAGGTATTTGCATGTTTTCTAGCCTGAAATATTGCTATGTTAAAATTGTATCTGATAATCCAATCATGCCCATATACACGTTCTACTTGGATTTCGAGGAAAGCATTTTTATGTTGTCGACATGATTCTAAAATCATTCAGTTGAATCTTGTCAAAAACTCAAAGATTTCTAACCGATAAAGTTTCATTGGTTTGATAAAATTTCAAGACGTTTTGGAAACCTATAAATATTTCGTAAAAATATGACTCACAGTCTTATAGCCAGTATTACTAGTGAATTATTTTAGCATCACTTCGCTTCTCAATTCTTTCTCATCAGTGCGTGTAAATTTAGATATTCCCATTTTCTTTTACAAAACACACAAAACAATAGAGTTGTTAATTCAGCAGAAGGGTTAGAAATATCAAAGTTAATACCCACACTGTTTACAGCCTTAATTTCTCGCTTTGAAAACGCAAAACGACAGATGACAAACGTGAAAAAAGACAAAACATGATCACGTGGTATATTCTGCCGTTAGCGTTTGCCGTAAACACGATGCCTAAAGGGGCTATGTCACGAAGATTTGGCGGTGTTTTTTTTTGGCCAAAACTCTGCTAAAATTACTGATAAGTACCTTCAATCATGAAAAAAATATATATTTGAGCCTCAAAAAGAAGATAACAATCCATTTCCAGTAAGCTAATATAGTAATCATTAACTAAACTAGACCGTTATTTTTAGATTCCCTTTGATACAAATATGCGTCATGCTAAACTCGGAGTCATATACGACACCGCCAAATTGTTCGTGGCTACGGTGTGTTGAAGGGTTTAAAAAAAATGCCGTACGCGACACACGTAAGCCAGTTGTAGGTTTGATTTATACGATACCATTCGTGTCGAAGGTTTATAGTAATAAATATATTTTTAATTTAGCAAGCACAATTAGGAGAAAATCAGGCAGAGAGCCTTATATTTTTCCTTCAGGATTTCCTTAGCATGTTATCCCTCTGCCCTAGCTATTTGAAGGAAAATTGTGTTTACATTTAAATAATTTTATTTCCATTGATAATACTTAGAAAACTGGAATTGATGGATTGAGACAGAAAGATGTGATACTAACCAATAACGAGAAAGCGGTTTAAGGCGATAGAAAGCGTGGATTCTGGTTTATAGCCGTACATGATGTCAGTAGCGTTTAATAAGGTGACGTTTTCCGTTCGCTTTTCATCGGCACCAAGCAATGACTTATCAGTTGCCAAAACTTTTGTACACTAGCGCATTAATAAAGTAGATGGACTATTAAAGGTTTCTCGGGGGAAGTTACAGCTATCACAACTGGGGAAGCTTTTCAGTTTCATTTTAAAAAGTATAAGTGGTTGGACGGAACAGTGTTATTAATTACCGTTTTAATTCTCAAATGTAACCTTGAATGGCAATTCATAGATTGCTTGTGTATAAAGATTCTTTTCAACTAAAGTTGTTTCAGGTATTTGGAGGTTTCATTGACCTGAGTCGGTGTGTGTTTTGGCGTGCATTTTTTGGCGGTGACATTAGCCAAAGTAAGGCAATTACTAACAACATCGATAGAGTTTGTTCAGGATTTGAAATCGATCTTTTCAAAGCATCAGTTGGTATTGCGACAAGGAGTCCATTATACATGTGGAAATTAAGTTGAAATTCTGATCTTGATAGAAACTTATTACTCTCGTTTGTGAAATGAAAGATTTTGGTGATTCCCTTTTTATACCATGACGAATAGAAGACCGATTTCCCGCCTATTTGAATCTCCAGCATCATGCAGACGTTTGACCCAAGCTGCTTTAAGAGCTTGATCAATCATTCTGAAGTCGATCATGTTAATGCCACCTTTATCTACCTTTATACCACCTTTATCCTTTATGTATGATGGTATTTCGTTTAACTTTGTCAGTTTTAAAGTTCCAAATAAATTTAAAACAATATTCAATGACTTCTTTGGAGAAGTTGGATGGCATTGTGAGTACAGACGCATTGTAAACTAGAGTTTTAACAATACAAATATTTCAAACGACTACTTGACCATTGATTCAGTATTTTCTTTAGCAGTAAGTTTGTCTGTAAAATTGATTTTGTTACTGACGGCTGGGTCGTAAGCGAAAGAAACACCTAACGCGATTACATAATTCTCTGGCCATGATATATTAATAAGAGAAAGTCTTCTGTGACATTTTAAACTGCTAAGCCACATTCCTTCTGTTTTCGTAGTGTTAAATAATTTTGAGACCTGAGCAAGCGTTGAAATCATTACAGTTGGTTTGCAGAATCGACATCGCTTATGAATTCGAAGGTAGTAATGTCATCAGCATACTTTCAAGCTAAGCTTTAATTCAATATCGTTAATTGTTCTTGTCACGTCGTATGGCTTGAGCGGCGAGCACCTCAATTGCCAAGACGAAAAGGAACCCTGATAAGGGGCACCTTGCCTAACACCTGTGAAGTAGAAAAAATCTGATGCATAGCCGCGTTATTCATGACACAGCTTGAAATATTGGAATAAAGATCTGTATCTGTTTTTGGAACATTGGACCGAATTTCATCGCTTCAAGAATTTTAAGTAAAACTTTCCATTTTCCAGAATCAAAAGCTTTTTCAAAATCTTTTAAGAGGAGCATGCCAGGTATATTTTTTCTTCTCGTATGAATCGATCTTTAATATCACAAGTTTGATCTCTTTCGACAGGATCTTTTCGCCGAATGCATTTCGTGGCAATTTTATAGTCGGTGTTTAGCAAAGAGATTGGTCGCCAGTTTTTAAGGAGGAGAGTGTCTTTATTCTTTTTCAGTAACAGTGAAATCACGCCTCGTCTTTGTGAGATTGACATTTCACCACTCTGATAGGCACCATTAAGCAGTCTAAGAACGGAGTTGCAAGATATTTCCAAAAGCATTCATAAAATTGCACAGTCAGTCCATCACAGTCGGGAGTTTTATTTTTCGCAAAGGTCTTGAGAGCGAATAAGAATTCCTCTGTAGTAATAAGACCTTCACAAATATTTTGTTGCTCTTCATTAAGTTTTGGTACATTGGCATGGTTTAAAAAAGGAGGACAAGGATCGTTGTGTTCAAATGCCTTATCTGGGATTTGGGAGGAGTAAAGCGTTTTATAAAACTCATTTCCATCTCTAGCAAAATTCTGTTTTAATCTGTCAACGTTGTTCTAAATTCACGAAATACTTGCTGCACCTTTCGCAAGTTTAACGTATTCCAATTTTGCCGTTTGAACTTGCATCACGAGGATTTTGATCAAAGCAGATCTATAATTCCCTTGACCTTTTACTTTTCGCGATTCGCATAGAGAAACGAATGCAAAATATTTTAATCTCCATTTTAATCATTTTCTAGAAGAGTTTCTTGTCTTTTGTGTCCCTATGCTTTTACAAATTTGTAACTGTATATAAAGTTTATATAAATTCTAGAAACAATAGCTGATTACAAATAACGTGATGTGGTTACTAATCTGTAAAAATATTATTACAACGAAATTAACGGAATACATATAACGCGATACGGATACAAATCTTTGAAAATATTCATAATACTGAAAGCATATAACGAAATATATGATACTAATATAAAAAAAAGTAGTGATCATTACAAAACTTAAAGTAAGAGTATTAAATTAACAGATCTTAGTAGTTTGTTTAGCGCGGATCGTTCCCATTCAATATAAAGGGCTTCTTAGTGGGAGCTGAGTCCATGTATTTGCTGGTTCTGTCACAGGGAACCCGAGTGCTTTATAGACATAAAATACCAATGCATTATGTAATAAAAAACAAAACGATTTACCCGTGTGTCCGTGTCTTTCTTTAGTCGTTTTGGTAGGGATTTGCATCAGAGCAAAGACGGTTTCTCAGTCTGTGCGGTTTTAAAATGTAATCGTTTCATGAGCGTCGGAAAGCTTGAGTCTAGCCAGTTAACGTCCCGGGGGAGGGACTCCCATACAAAAATTACGGGGTTCTCGTCGTACCTTTTAGGGGTCAAAACTTGTAGATTGGTACCGCTAAGAGTGCTAAAATCTAAAATGATCACCGTTAGAATTATCGCGGTACCTTTTAGGGTATTGAGCCGAAAAAAATATAACAGGAACTTTTTGTCAGTCAACTACTTTTTTATTGCTCTCATTCATGGTTTAAAATTGGTACCTCTTAGGGATAAAAACCCATTTGGGACACGCCCATCAAATGAGATTCTGATACCTTTCAGGGTGTTTTTAGAAAATTCGACGAGCATCCCGTCATTTTTTATATGGGAGTCCCCCCCCCCCCCCCCCCCCCCCCCCTCCCCCCGCTTATTTGTAAACTGAAAACGCTTATTTGTAAACTGCAAGTGGAATTTAAATGGTAAGTTAACATTAATAATTTTAGTGGGTTTTTTTTTTCGCTCTTTGTTTAAGGCTTCTTTGCTTAAATCGCTGCCCGCTGCTCGCAAAAGCCTGAAGCGCCGAAAGCGTGGATTCTCGCGCGTGTCTGCTAGCGAATTCTTATCATTATACCGTCAAATGACCCCTTCTCTCTTCCCTCCTCGCCCCCGCTTGTAAGTGTCAACTGCGGAAAACAAGGGTTTTTAAACGGTTTACTGCCTTGCTGGCTGAAACAATAAAATAACTATATTTAGAGAGGAAAGCCACATCAGCCGTAGCTGGTTTTCATGCAGGTCCTCTATCCAGATCGAATTGGAATTTAGAATGTTGGTTTTTGAGGAGAGGGGAAAACTGAAGTACCCGGAGAAAAACCTCTCGGAGCAAGGAGAGAACCAACATCAAACTCAACCCACATATGACGCCGGGTCCGAGGATCGAACCCGGGCCACATTGGTGGGAGGCGAGTGCTCTCACCACTACACCACCCCTGCTCCCCTAAAATGGATAATTTTTTTAAATTAAAGGATTATCAAAAGCTTTAAACTTAATTACAAAACATCAAGAACAACTAAAATTAACCTTACGTTCGTTGTGTCGTATTCACGAAATAGCTCTAAGAGCCCTTTGATTGAGTTGATGTTTATTTTTTTTAATTTACTTCTAATTAGTTACTGAAGGTATAACTATCGATTAACTTAACAAGCAATAGCACTGTTCATTTAATTTTGATCGATCTTTGCATGTTCTTGTTTGTTATGTGTCTCTTTTTATATCCACTGTACTCACATAACATATCGTAATTGTCATATCGCATTATTCACTGATTTTATGCGTGACCTCCACAGCCCTGGTTCGTGTTGAGGATTGGTACATTGCCATCACAGCATAGCATGGTAGCTGAATCGATCACTTGTCTTGCGCAGCAAGTCGGACTTGTTAATCCTACCCTGCTTCCTGGAATCCCAGCACAGCATAATTGAGTGGTGGGGCTGTATGAGGTTATTCCACAGCACATGGTCCTTGTCAATGACCTGGGCGCTACATGGCCACTGCAGCACATGGAGTTTATTACATCGTATGCGATACTCCCACAGCAGGCAGAGGTCACTCCTGGCTTCAAGGCTGGCAGCCCTTGACAGCATATCTGGGTGGCCTGATCATAGGCGTGATTTCCACAGCAAGCTGTTGCTGCTCCTGTTTTGGCGAAAACGAGACCACGACAGCAAATTTGGGTAGCTAGATTATATCCGATATTTCCACAACAGGCTGAATTTGGCCCTGATTTGAAGGAAACGAAACCACTACAGCAAATCTGGGTATCTCGATTATATTCGATGTTTCCACAACAGGCTGAATTTGGCCCTGATTTGTACACAAGGAAATTGTTGCTGCAGCATAAGGTGATGTTAGAGTCGTAGCCCATTGTTCCGCAACAGGCTGGCATTGCAAATCCTACCGCAGAAACCACGGTACTCTGATCGCAGCATAACTGGGTAGCTGCATCATATGAATGATCCGATCCACAGCAAGCTGGTCTTGATCCACGCTGGTTATGAAGGTTACTACTACAGCAGACGAGGTTAGGGGTGTTTGTATCATATGCGTCGCTTCCACAGCAGCCCATGCGTACATTTGGTGACACCGGTTTCTGGAACACGTTACCTTCACAGCATATCTGAGTTGTTGGATCATATGAGGTGTGATCGCAGCAAATAGTACTTGGAGTTAGCCTGGGTAATATGTTTTCATCGCAGCATAAACTGGTAGCGGGATTGATTGAGTCTTGGCCACAAGGGACCGTGTTGACGGCTTGGCGGCGATGTCTTGTTTCAACCTTGTTCGGTCCTGTTGAAAATAAAAATAAAAAATTAAATATCAAGAATGAAAGATCTCACAGTTACCACCACGATGTTTAGTCATTTGACAACAATTTAGCGGATTGCTAGAGGGTAAATTGTATTGTGTCTTCTCTAAAGTTAATCACGTAAAGGATGTTGGTAATCCAACGAATAATTGGCGTCAAACTATTGCAGCTTTTGTATTTAGTAACATTTGGCAATATCTAAATTCCATTTCTTGGCAATATCTAAAACGAAAGGCGTTTTTAATTAATGAGCAAATTAGAAAACATGCAACCCATCTTAAAAAAAAACTAACAAAGAAATATTTTTATTTCATATTTCTGGCAGAAGTGAAAAAGTTAGTTTCGAGATCAATACATTCTCGTTACAGGCTTCTCGACGGCTTGTTCGTTTGCGACAAGGTTCAGAAGCTTCAGTCACTTTCTTGTCAGTCTCCCACTATATCAAAACAGAGCTGGGATGGAAGGGAGAGTAGTGCAGGTTGAAAAGACAAGGTATCATGAGGGCAATGTAATTGGATTCCCTCAGCTGAAATAGTTCTTTGATTCCAATTGACTGTGCTTGGTGTCTTTGTTCGAGGAGCAAAAAATCCTGTGGTGGCCAATATAAAAGGGACATGGGTGATAGTCGTATCAGGGGTTATAATTCTTGCTGGATTTCTGAAAATCAGGTCGCTCTAGGCAAGCGTTTGGGAGTGTGTTTCTCCTTTTTTTTTTGTCCTTCAAAAAAGTCTAAAGTCCACAATATATAAACAAAAAACTGCTGCTAGTTTTTTTTTCTCTCCTTCTCGCTCCCTTTCCCTTTTATTTCTCTTGTCTGTGATTTTCAGGCTATTCGGGGTCAAAGAAAGCCTTGTTCGAGCTTGTTGTAGTGAAATTGCTGTAATTTTCATCAGTCACGTTTTTAAAAATTCAGCTATAATTAAAAATCGTCGGTTGCTTCCACTTATAGTGTTTGAATCGAAAATGACCCGCCACTGTAACGTCCGGAACGAAAATTACTGAAGGCCACAGCCCTCAAAACGGATTTCTGGTACCCTTTAAGGGTTCCTTTCAAAAATTTATGACGATCACCTCCGTCAATTTTATATGAAAGTTTCCCTCCCTCGGGGAACAAAACTACGATTGCATTTTTTCTTCTTTGGATTAGTATATGATGAAAACACGGTGGAAAACATTTCGAAGCGTTCTGTTGGTGGTAGGTAATTCATTACTGTTGAGTTAAGAAGCTACTTTTGATTATAAGCACATGCACTATCTTTAAACAAGGGTTGCATGACATTTACCCCAAATGTCAAATACGACCAGCGCTTCAACGACTTTTATTATCAGTATAAAAAAATCAATTTCAATTAATTTTTTCAATTAAGCAAATCAATTTGCTTAAAACGGGCTCTCTGTTACTGACACTATTTCTTACTTACCCGGAACGGAAGCGCTGTTGCATAAGGCAACGAACAGAACTGCACATAAACCAACTGACACAATCAACGACATCGTACACGTGGGTCTCTGGGATGCTATCTTCAGCTTGCAAAGGAGATGAATGCTCTGAGACGCTTTGTATAGCTGCCAAGGTGAACAGTTAATGATCTCTGGCTTAGATAAGTTCGATTTTTAAGGCCGCAGTAATCCTCAAATTGTTTTACAATATGTGTAATGAGTTTTCGGCAGGCGTGTATTTTTAATTGTTTCCTCCCACATTGATGACTCCGTTATCTTATCAGATAGCAAGTATTGAAATAAAAGTAAATATAGCAACTGCATTTACTCCTGTATCGCTGCATCTGGCATAAGTAATTAATGGAAAGGATGGGAAATTTAGTATGAACACCTTACCGGTAACAGTCTTTGAACAATCTTAACGTGTGAAGAAATTAATGGACTAAAAGAAATCATTTCAGTCAGCAAGAAATGAAATGAAATAAGCAGTATTTATGTCCGGCTACTGGATGGTATGCGCCAATATATAGCAATACATGGAAGGTTTTTTTTCCTATTTTTTTTTTTTTACAAAGGCTTGCTGTGCAAAGCAGTCTTTCCTGTGCAAGAAAAACGTAAAATTTGGTATTGTCATAAGAGGGTCTCAGTGGGGTGGTGGCCTTTTACGGTTAAAGGTTAAAAGTTTTGGCTTTTTTACGGCAAACGGTTAATTTCTTCGCGTGACGGTTAACAGAAATCTTAAAATTAATTTCCACTGTTTTAAAAATTAAAAATTAATTTCTATTTTAAAAACCTTAAAATTAATTCCCATTGTTGTAAAGCACATTTAAGGCCAGGTCACTTAGGACCATTCTGGCACAAGACACAAACTCACACGACAACATAACAGTCTTAACAAGAGAATTGCAAATGACAACCCGTGGCTAGAAATTTTTTTTACGGTTAACATTTTTTACGACTTACGGTTAAAATATTTCAATTTTTTACGCCTAACGACTACATTTTGGGCCGCTTTACGGACTCTCTTATAATTGACGCATTTTCAGCAGTGAACGCATAAAAAAATATCGTAATAGAAAAAAACAGCACACCGGGGTCTGTTCTCGATAAGCTGCAAATACAAATAACCGGGCATGATGAATTTAAAGCAGTTCGACGAATATAACGCACCAGGTATTTGTATGGTACTTTTTTGTGTGTATTGAAATATTGTTTTGTTTGAATTATCTTGATCAAACATTGACAATACGTTTGTATTAAACAATAGTGTGGTAATTTAGACGAATCAGTAGACTCTAGGATCCATTTCGTCAGTTAAATTTGATCGATCCTGCAGAGGAATTTGTTTTGAAGTTCTCGATCTTAGTTTATAACCCTGTTTTTAAAATGAATTTTTTGTCACTGGTATATTTGACGGATCCATCTTATTAAGTGTTACCAATGGTTTACTTGGTTTATTTAAGTTTGTTTATTTGTTTTGTTCCCGTTGCCCTGGTTACGACAAGTGTCCTATTGATGACAGCCAGCACCAGGTTTGGAACGTGCCGACTAGACTGGTTATAAATAGTTCTTCATTTTCAAGTTTAAAACTAGAAAACAAACTCGCATTACTTTTTTTTTCACGAAACAATATCACCCTTTATGATTTCATACACAGATTTTAATTAAAGTGAACGCACCACTTTGTGATAATACTATTATCGTTACCGTTTGAAACGGTAACGCTGGAAGGAATCCTCAGTGGCTTTAACGTGAATGGTCATTGTTTTTTATTCATAGCGGACTGAAAAAGGCCACTTTGTACAGCTTAATAGCTGCTAAATATCGTTCATTTTAATGGTGAAACTAGGGATACAATAGACAGAACCATCTGATACGGTTGGCATGACAGTTAAACAAGGTGACTAGAAAAGAATGCCTGGTCTGCAATACCTTACAGTTCGATGGACACTTGCGCATTCATAAAATTCACCAATGTTTATCTCTGAGATTGGTGGCACTGGATGAGTGGAGTGGAGTGAAATGTTATTTTGTTGTTATCATATCTTGATCATAAAAGGAGTATGCTGTTATATGCAAAACTGAAATATTTTAAGCGACTGACATGAAAGGCTGCTGTGTCGTGTCTTCCAAAGGCATGACTCAATAATTCCGAAACTATCAACTGATCTTACCATGAGCTCCAGGCAGAAATAGGGTATTCTCGCATCATTGATGATATCGCAACCAACATTTCATATTATCAAAAGCACGCACAGTGAAATTATATTTATTACCATATCAGGCACATTGTACATACAGTTTTAAAGCGTTTACGTTTTCCACCACAGTGGTGTCAGTACAATCACGCTGGGACTGCCTGAAAGAAGTTAGAAAGAAGGTGCTTCCTATCTAAGTATATAGCTTTAGTGACCACATGTGATCCTGTTTCCATCCATGTTGGGGATTGAAAGAGCCAACATATACATTAAGTGCAGATCCATGACAGTGATCAGTCTCGGGCATCCCCTCCCCCATGATTGAGACCAGTCGTCCAATAGCTAGAAGCCCGTTAATACGTCTGTATAAATTATAACGTTTGTTTCTCCGTCAGTCACTAGTTGCATGGTTAACGGTCTACTTGCCCTTTTAGGTGAAAACTGTATTCCGATGATAGCAAACGAGATAAAATGAGCAGATTCCCCATACATAGGCCTCTTGTAATGACACTTAGTTGAATCTATTATCACATTGTGCGGTTATAGAAATTATCGCACACGCGACACTCTAGCTGCACTGACTTCATTCAAGGCCGATAAATTAAAGTTAAGTTTGACGGATATTAGTCAAAGAAAAGCCGTTTAAACTGTTTTGAATTCTGACACGATTTTAAGACAACAGAGCCAAAAGATAGACAATTTACTCACTATATCAAAATTGAATTCCAAGCCGGTTTAAAGTAAAAGAAAAGGTATTGTTTACAGATACCGATTGATATGAAATATCGATAAAATAATACATATTGGTCAGAAAACTGTTCTTATCGGAACAAGAATTTTAATTAACATCACAGCACAGGCGCAAGTTGGGCAAAGGAAATCTGTTCCGCCTACCTGTTTTTTCTTGTAGCAGATACAAGATGAGATTTAAAAAGCTTTTTAGACCAGATTGCTATTTTCTGTGTGATCTAATTTTAGACCCAGAGAAGACTTCCGATATACTTGATTATAATAACCTCATTACGCAGTGCTTGGATATTATAGTAAGGGTGAATTTACACTTGATTACCAATATCGACGAATGTAATATACATATCGCGCTTGGATATTGAGCAAATTGTAGACTAGAGATAATTTAAAATTTTTGGACTTCCCACACTTTACCCGCTTCCCTCCGTTTTACGTTCTCTTGAACGTAGGTACACGTACGTCTTGAAATTTGCCTCTTTACATCACACAACAAAAGTTCTCAAGCCTTTATTATATTAGTTTTTATCCATTCGTTAAGGAAATGTATTAAAATGTCCATAGTTACCTATGACGTACATTGATTTTTAATATTGAGTATTCACCAGGCACGTTGTTGGCGGTGTGTCCTCGGGTAAAGACTCCAGATACTAGTTTATAGCTCCTCCATATCATCACCATTATTGTTATTATTGTTGTTGTTTTTTTTTTGCCGAGTTATAACTATTTGAAACTGACTGCAAGGAAAATTCTAAGCACCGGCTAAGTGAATCAGCCATAACTATTTGTCATGGAGAAAATCAGTATCATTGTACCGCGTGATCTGTTTCTATAATCAGATATGAGCAGTTAATAATTATTTGTTGTTGGTCTAGATATGTAGGAAAAACAGGACGCTTTTGACAGCCACCAAAAAAAGACTACTTTATGGATCGGAAAGTAACGCTGAGTGAGAAAAAGTAGTAAACGTAATCAAGAACGTGCAAACATGTATCAATACGTGCATGAAATTAATTTACTCTTGAAATAGAATGGGCTGAAATAATTTAAAACAAGGTATTGTGACACGACAGTTATTACTAGGTATTTCATGAGACGGAGGAATGGCGGAGGGAAGCATAACAAACTAAACGGCAAGCTGATCCTTACGCCAAAAAATTGAGACGGCATTAAGAAAATAAAATAGAAGAAGTAAAATATATAAAAAAAGACTTACCCGTCTCATGCTGTGTTCACACTAGGACGACACATGATCAGTCTGATCAGGAATGAAAAGCTAATGTAACATTTTTCATTGTGAAGTGTTCACATCAGATAGCACATTGCGTGAATCATGATCGAAAAATGTTTATTATATTCTGAGCGTGATCGAAACTACCTCACGAGGTAGTCTCGATCTAAGCCAGATGAAACACGTTAGCGCAAATGTCGTCTTTGTTAAACATTGTATTGCTCTTCGTTCCCGAAGAACATGAGAAGTGAGATTAAACAACAAAATCATTCAACAGCAAGTTCGAACTCTATTTGTTTCATGTCTGCTTATTAAAGCAGTACAAAGCAAAGAACCAGCAATCAAATTACAAATATGTTTGAGGAAACGTGTTTCATTGTAACACGTTTACTCTGAACATGTTTCGGTGTTGATGTGAACACGGCATCAGTTTACGAATACGCCTCTCACCGCCTCGAGTACGCGCACGGTCGGGAGCGATGAGAGGCGGTTGTATTAGCCTATATCCAGGGTTAAAAACTTAAAGATGAATTACAGCCCGTACTACTTATGCATGGTTCAATTCCTACAGTTACCATCCCCCCCCCCGGGCACACCCCCGGGAATTTGCCATTTTTTCTTCACTTGGCGTCCTATTCCCCACCCCCGGGCACAAAGAAAGAGGTAACTCCCCACCCCCGGGACACTCAACAGCAAGCTGCACCGTTTCTCAAGAAGACAAAAATATTTAATAAATAGATCCACCGAACAGTTTACAAAATAGACATGGACTGGACTAGACTCGTATGGCTACAAAGATCAGGAAGCAGCTTTCCCATTGCTCGCGTTTCTTTGGCTTTCATCGCTCCTCTCTTGCGGTTGTTTCGTGTACTGAGGATGTGTTCTTCCCATCACTTCACATCATCCACTGACAGGCAACACTCCTTCAAATACAGGCTTAACTTTGCCAAATTGTTTTCTTCTAGCCAATTACTAACAAATTGTAAGGATTTCCCAGCAAAGAAGTCCGCTTGTTGAGTCATGTCGTCCGC
This sequence comes from Dendrophyllia cribrosa, assembly GCA_024195265.1. Lineage (NCBI taxonomy): Eukaryota > Metazoa > Cnidaria > Anthozoa > Scleractinia > Dendrophylliidae > Dendrophyllia > Dendrophyllia cribrosa. The sequence goes on along the minus strand of JAJLRJ010000007.1, from coordinate 27,873,695 downwards.
CATGTGCTTCGACGAAATTTTCGCCCCACACTGTTCCTTGCGCACCTAGATTATCCCCACCACTTACCCCCGGGACAAGACTACTTGCAAAATTCCCCACCCCCGGGCCACAAGGGCCGACTTTGTCCCGGGTGTTGCCCGGGGGGGGGGATGGTAACTGTAGGAATTGAACTATGCATTAATCTCAGCTCGGCAATGTTTGTGAGACTCACAAACAAGGAACGTCAGTACTACCGAAAATGAAAATTACGGGACAAACTTACCTTTTCCTTCATTATTAACGTCAGATATCCTTGACAAACAATAATAATAAGTAAAAGAACCCCAAAGTTTTCCCAAACCGACGTTTTAGCTCATCGAGCATTCGTAAACACAACGGCCGTAATGGCGGACTGATGGTTTACTCCCATTTACTCCATGTATGCTATTACCGAAGTGTAACATATCAACAAATTCAAAACAAAAAATGAAAACAAACCCCGAGATTGCGCAGTACGGACTGTAATTCAGCTTTAAACGGGTTGCGTCACAAGGATTTGGCTGATTTTTGGTCACAACTGTGCTAAAAGTACGTTCAATTAATTATTCACAAAGTGTTCTTTGAACCTAAAAAAAAGAAGATCCAAAGTGGATTTTAAAGGGAGAGCGAACCACAGCCATTTTTTATCGATTTTTCAAAGACGCGGGAGAAGATCCATTTCCATCCTGGCCATCCGCCACAAAAGTGACTATTTCTGAGGCCTATGTCACGCAATGTTTAGAAAAGCATGGTTGGAAATAACATTTTAATTATTTATTACTTGCTTGCCTTTCCACAACGCGTGCAACGTAAGATGTCATACACACATACACAGTATTCTCCTGAACTGGTCACGAATATGACTACTTTCGAAGTCTATGTCACGCAACGGTTATGAATGGAATGCCGCAGTTGGAAGTAACATCTTCATTATTCATTACTTGCTTGCCTTTCCACAACGCGTGTGAGGTGTGTCACGCGAGTCTTCATACACAGCATCCGCCTCAGCTGGTCACGAAAGTGACTGTTTCTGAAGCCGTAAATCCATGGATTTGTCACGCAACTTACGCTCATGAGGAAGGCTGCAGCGAGGTCAACTGAGTCGGGGATGTTACTCATTCGAGCCATGCGCAAGAAATGAATTACAAGGATTGGAATCCACGTGATAATGTACACTCCGATCAACAAGAGGACAGTTTTTGCCACTTTAACCTGGAGATGGAAAACAAAAATAATGAGCGGGGAATGAGGACTAGAAATGTCCAAACTTTGCTTGAAATTTTGCAGAGCAAAGTGAATTTTGCAGCTCTCGGGACAAAATCCATCCGTCGAAATTTGTTTCAAAAGAATTTCGTTCGCTTTCTTCGAAATTCTACTTTTCACCGACTCTATTTCGGCTGGAGTGGTTTCTTTCCAATACTACCCAGTTGAAGTCGACGGAAAATGTTACAGATAAATATATGGAAAACGAAACAAAAAATTGCTCGCTTTCTGGCATAGCCACTTCCTCAAATTTGATGAGTAAAATCTTCTTACTAGTATCATAAGTTTTCAGTTCACAAATATTAGAAAACTTAATTTTACCGAATTATTTGACACTGGGTTCCCATACAACACTGCGGTATTTGGCGCACGCTTGTCCTGATTACCCATGACTCCCCAACAAGCACGACAAGTCCTCTTTTTCTACTCTTTTATATACAGTTATTTCAATAAGCCTTTATCACGCGGCGGCCATGTTGATTCCCAGGAGAATAAAATGCTTTGTTTTTGCCCGCCCAACCTCGTTTTCAACTTCTTCACTGCGAGGCTGGGCGGCGTAAATCTTTTGTTTTTATACAAAATGGCGGGGCGTGATAAAGGCCTATTAACGTTGTCGGATGAAAGCTTAAAACCAAGACCGCAAGGTAGTATGGGTAGTTGTAAAAAGCCATTGCATAAAAATCCTATACTACCTTGCGGTCTTGGCTTTTCGCTTTTTCATCCAACAACGTTGATTGAAATACAGTAGCTGTATATAGTGTGTTGGTTTTTAAGCAAGTTTGTCTACGTGTCGACACAAGCATAAAGACGTCTCTACACTGAATGAATACTTTCATGTGGGCATTTCTTTTTTCCGATTTACAACATTATTTTTCTTTAAAATCACAAAACAATCTCAGAACACGTTAACGTTATGGGTCCGCACAGACAGTTTGATTATAAAATGCTTCCTTTCTAAAATTTTTGTCAGTTTTTGCCTTCCTGTTGTTAGAATCTGTCATTTTTGTTCTGACAGCAATACCGGCTTCAATAAATAAAGAATAGATATATGTATGACAAGTCCTGCGGGTATTTTTCCGACAATCTTTTGTTAATTGCCTTGACAATTACGAGACCGGTAAAAGCCGAAATAAAACTAAATCAGCACAATTAAAATGGTATAATAGACGTTTTGAATTCAGAAGTGTTATTACTGGCATCTACTCCGTTCTGTTCCACGTTCGTAAAATAAAACATTCCAGATGAGCATGCATATTGCTTAGACAATGTTCCTTTTTTTCCTTCTAATATATTTTGATTTAGACTGATTCGATCCTTTGTCAGGATCAAAAAATCAATTAAAATACGTTACAAATGTAAACAAGATCAAGAAAATAATCCAAAAATCCAAAAATCAATAAGTATCCAAAAGTAAATAAGTAAATTAAAACTCTTATTTCGAGACTGGTCTTTCGGCCTAGGCAACAACATGTCTCGGCAGGTAACTTTGTAGAATTTCTTTTCAACATTCACGTTTCTAGGAAAAAAAGTAAATAAGTAAATTAAAACTTTTATTTCGAGCTCAGACAAGACTGGCTTCTCGCATCTATATTTTTTTTTTATTTTTTCCAGGCAACGTTTATTTATATATACATGTCTTAGTAGGTAACTAAAAAACAAAAAGGCACATAAATAAGTATATTAAAACTTTTAATTCGAGCTGCAGACAATGGCTTCTCGCATCTAAGTTTTGTTATTTTCCTTGGAAACGTTTATTTATATATTTACTGTCTCGGCAGGTAACTTTATATAATTTATTTTCAACGTCTACATTTCTAGAAAAAAGAAGTGCTTAGAAATATAATATGCGCTATTTTTGTGAAAGTTTATAAGTGTGAAAGCATACTGACTAAATGATTATTGTACACCAATTGAGTTCTCTTTTAATTCGAGAGTATGCCAATTGTTAAATTTATGGTAAAAAAATCATATTGAGGAAAAGTTTGTTTAGAATATCGAAAATCTTCACCAGTGATGTTGAGTAATAATGCATGTATCACTTTCTCTTATTTTGGGGACTCTGAAGTTTAAATAACAATTTAGCTAAAAACAAGGTCTTTTACATTTGGTTTAAAAATTAAAAGTGAGTTTGTATTCTTCACAGAATCTTCTAAAATGTTCCATTCGGCAAGTCCTTGATTATAAAATGCGTTGTTTGCCATAGTTTCTTTGAACGCTAGCAAGATGAAAATTGTTCTTATTTCGTCTATTATATGAATGGATGTTAAAATTTCTTGAAATATCAAAATTAAAATCGATCAGCCATTAACATGTTTATAAATGAAGGACGGCATAGCGATTGGGCACCCTACGTTTTGCAAGGGTTTGCTAACCAAGTGCTTCAAGGGCTTGTGTTGAAAAGGAAACAAGGGGTCAATTCAATAAAACTTTTACAAGTGTAATTTACAAGTGTGGCTATTGTTTTCAACCTCTGAAACAATGGCTACACTTGTAAATTACACTTGTATAAGTTTTATTGAATTCACCCCTGGTTAGATCGAGAATTATCTTTGCAGCCTTGTTTTGCAACAGTTGAAGATCATCCATGAGAGTGGCATTAAACTTGTCACCCCAGATGGGGTCAGCATAATTATCAAACATCAACAGGTAAAATACATTCGGTGTTTGACGTAGCTTACAAAACATCTTAGTATATACAAAGGTTTTTTTTTTCATTTCATTGCATTGAAAGGAGAACAATTAGTTCAAATCGGAAAATAAACGCCAAAACAAACGGTTTGTTTTCGTAGAAATAAAAAAAGGCCAATTTATTAAAATACCGTCTTGTTACCAAGATGAGTCCATTTGTAATCAGCATTCATACGTTTTCTGTGTTTGTTAAACTCAAGCAGTGAGTCAAAGTTCTTTCCTAAGCCAGTGAGAATTTAGATTATTTTTCATATGAATAAATAGGTTTATGTTCTCAGCTGAATCTGTGAATGGAATGATTCACTGTGCGAGCATTTGAAATATAGGCAGTCTTAGCTACGCTGTAGAAAGTGGTTCTAAATATTGAGTCTGTCGACAATATTATTTGGTCACCATTGAAATTATTGAAAGCCAATCGAGCAGTACTTACATATGATGCTGTTTGGTCCAAACGTTTTGTATCAAATTTAATAATTTTCTCTAGTTCAAAACAAGTCACCCTTAGTGATGAAAGGAAACAAACCCGAGAATACATCGTTGGCCCACTTACTTCTTTATTTAGCCTTGCATTACTTTCCGCACTCAGTGCCACAGCTAAAGATCTAACGCTATGCTCCGTCACTTGTCGTTTGCTTCTCTTCATGGCCAGGTAAATCTTTAGATAGCACCAGATCAGAACAGAAAATGGCATTCCAATAAATGCCAGCACAAGGAAAGTCGTGTACGAGTAACTGCTTCCAACAGCGATGAAACATGTCGCGCGAGAAGAGAAAAATCCGTAATGACCCCAGCCGAAGTTTGGTGGAATAGCAATTGACACAGCCAAGAACCACAGGAGGAATACCATCCCTCTTGTTCTGCGCTTGCTGAAAAATGTCGCGCTCTCGTTTGGATGAACGATCAAGAAATATCTGTTCGCGCTTATAATTGTCACTGACATAAGAGAAGCTACCAGAAACGTTAGCGTGTAGCAGCCGTTTACATGGCAAAACGTTATACCAGAAATCCACTGCCGTTTTATGAGGACACCCATTGACACTGAGAGGGTGAAGACAATACGCAGAAGATCTGAGATGCTCAGATTCACAATCAGGTAATTTGGAACTGTTTGAAGATGGCGGTGAGTGTAGACCATACCGCAAACACTAAAGTTTCCTACGAGACCAAAAACGATCAGCAGAAGGACAAAGATGACTTCAAGGACTACGAGAAATATCGGTTCTTCGTTCAAAGAAGGAAACTCAGAGGATATTTCCATCGCTACTCGATTGGGTACAACTAGGACAAGGAAATACTTGACAATGCTTGGAACTCTATTTCTCGTAAAACCTGACACGGAAGCTCAGATACAACATGACAAAAAATGCCGCCCTCTTGCCTGAATCTGATTAAAACTGAAAACTGTAACAAAGGTAATTAGAAAAAGAGAAATGGAATATCTAAAGCCAGTTAAAAGATGCTTTTAAACTGACACACGGTAATAAGACATCAATTGCATGCGAAACATCGGTGAATGTTTCAGTTGTCATACGACAAATGTAATATTTTTTCTACTTCATAGGCCCACTGACACCTGCAGGCGGCAGATCACGCTGATTATTTTCTATGACATTTCCTCTCTTCAAAGTAATACATATTTGCACAAGAAGGTAAATAGGTTAAGAGGTGACTGATGGCTACGTTTGCTAAGGCGCAATTCTGAATATAAGTTTGATCAACGATTTGAATATCGATGTGGAAAGACAATGGCTCGAATAAATTATATTCTCCTCTCGTTAAGAAAACTTGGCGAATTAATATATATATACATTTTAAGGTTAAAAAAACGAAATGAAAAAAAAAAGGCAAGGAAACGGACTTTTTTTCAATTTCAGATTTTCGAGGGCAGACGTTAAGAGGTAAACCCCCAAGCCGTTTCATAAAAGGCATCATTTTATTTTATCCGCCTCAAAACGTGCGAAATTTTACCCGCACAGGCGGCAAGATTTTTTTAAAATATTATCGTTTCGCCAGCGAGTAGAGAAAATTGCGCGTATAACCACTCTCATGCAGCGCGACAGTTCAAAAAAAAAAAACAACAGAAAAAAAGTCCCTTCAAATTGATGGAGTTGAATTTTCAGCGATAAGGTATCGCCTTATCGCGTCACCTGTTCAAAGCTGGTTACGCGAAATTTCAGAAAAGCTAACTCGTATAGGTGCGGCTTAAACGTTCTTGCAGTTAAGAAAAACAAAATATTGATCAGATCTTTGTTGAAGTCATTATAGTTGTTGATAAAAATATTACGACAGAAAAAATATACATATATTACGACAGAAAAAGCACCAAATTGCTTCCATGCACTTGATGAAAATACCAATCTCTTGATCATCTCAATGAACGCTTTTCGAGTCGCGTGCCATTTCCCAACCTAAAGCGTCTTATACATAAGTAATACAGCCAACAGATAATGGCCAAAATTTAGGTGGCAGGGAAGTGCGAGGCTGAAACTAGGTGTGCATGGGACCAGGAGTGTTGTGCCTTCCTGGGCGGAGAACAGATCATGTGGTACCGGGGTAGCCACCCTGGACTGAATGGTGCGGACTTGTCTCCAGTGGGTAAGGGAACCAGGAAGTGGTGTCCTGCCTGGGGGAGTACAGATCAGGTGGAACCCAGGGGGTACCCACCCTGGAATGGATATTTTTCCGGACCTGTCTCAAGGGCCAAGCCTTACTATGGGGTAAACTGCAACTGAGGGTTGTACTTCACTGCTTCATAAATTTATTACTTGTAAAATTAATAATCCCGATATAAAACAGCTGACAGAGCTTCGGATGGCTACCAACTGAGTAATTTATACCTATATTTATTGTATAAGGTGATCTGCCTTGTATGGTGTCTATGACTCATTTGCTGACCATCCCTTATGGCCTTACTATTCACTTTTAAATTATTATTATTATTTTTTTTTTATTTACTTATTTTTTTTCATTATTTTTTTTCCTCTCCTCTCATTTTGTAAGTATTGCCATTAAATTGTTATAAATAAAAAACTCACATGTGAGATGCCAACGAAGGTTCTAATTATGGGAGGGCGAGAGGGAATAAACTTAGATGAGTCAGTTCCAAAGCCCTTGGAAGAATCAACAGGCAAGTGCGGTATATAATTATAAGGGGGAGGGCGGAGGGGGAAGGGGGAACTGGGATGAGGCTGAATAGCTGACCGGAACCTTTGTTGAGATACATTCTGGAGTGGTTTGATTACACTGGACCTTGCTTATGGAAGATGATATTGTAGCACATAAGAAGCCTTTGTGGACTGTGAACATTCACATACATTCTATAAACTATATACTACAGATGTTCCTCGTATTGTGCGAGGATTGCGTGACAGAAGAATAGCAAGCTACAGAATAAAATCGTAAAAATTGGTGCTACTGGCATAACGTGCACAGCTGTCTGATTGTCGCAAGGATCACAAACAGTAGTTTATATTTTACAATAACATTAAACTTTAAAACTCAGAACAAGTAGAAATAGCTCTGATCCAAACAGTTCAGTTCATAAGATCAACAACAAAAGGAACACGTCAATATTTCTTAAACAACAACAACAACAACGACAACAACAATGCAAAAAAAGAAAACACCAGGAACATTTCAATTTTATTTAGTCTAAAAAAAGCTTTAAATATTATAAAATTGTTCGGAAAATGTCCATGCCGTATTACATCGATTAAACAACCCCATTTGAATTTGGAATTTTCTATAAAACATCATGCTTTTAACTATAAAGCAATCGAAAGGTGGTATGAAGTATATATACGTTATCTAGAATTCCCTGAAGACCACGTTAAATTTGTAAGTACGACAACGTCGCACTCGCTTTTGTGATCCAGGAAGCTTACTAATTAAAAACACTGTGAAGACCCTCAGATCTCTCTTTGAATTTCTGTAATACTCGAAACAAAATTTTACGGCAATAATTTAGTTACATTTACTTAAAGGAAAACACTAGCTAAATTATAAGACCGTCAAGTCCACAAGGGCGTTAAGTCAGTGTTACAAACGCATATGTAGTTAAGATGTCACGAAACAATTTTTCCCTCTGGGTACACGTGACCAATCAAGTGAAAACTGCGCATGCGGCAACTACCAAAGCTGCTCAGAAATTCATTCATTCCAACTGACAATTATTTGAGTTAGAAACCTAACTTAATATTACACGAGCCACAGAAAAGCAAATCAGTAATGAGAGCAAATGTGAATAGTTTACATTTTGGGACATTAAAATGCAACAGTTTTCAAAATGCATTCAATCATAAATAACGTCCTCATTTCTACAAATAGGATTTTTTCTTATCTTAGAAAACAAGCATCTTTAACACCTAAGATATCTAAAAAAATTATTTTCCCTACAATTCATATAAAAATACTCATTTTTATCGCATTCACTTTGCTAAATTGCTTGTCTCTATTTTTCACTATTTTAACGGCGTCAGTTTTTTTTTAAAAAGTCTTTTTCGCTTCTAAAAAAATTATCGATTGAAAATAAAAAGGCTTTCCATTTAATCCTACTCCTACTATACCTGGTCAGCATGGAAATTTCCATACTTTTATCAAAAATTAACCACCTTCCTGTTCAATTTTCGACTGACCACTTTGCAAAACGACTTCAATCATGCTTTCTGTAGAATTCCCTTTCGATTTTATAGAGCAAAGCTGCAACTGAATATATCAATAGGGTTTCAATTTTGCGTTTGAGAGAGGTCTACTCAACTCACGCTTTTCGATTCTTTCAAGAAACAGTAAGGCTTCTGTAAGTAAGTAACCCACGGGAGATATTAGAGAGCTCTCGGCAGCGAGAACGGCACGAAACAATAGGTCTCTGAAAGCAACGTCTCTTCATGTGCGTTTTATATTTTGGTACATTTCTACACCGTTCTCTGCAAAACAACAACGTCAGATCTTCACGAAGGTTAATTTCCCTTTCTCTATTTGAACTTGAATGCCATCGCTACGAATTCAGCTCCTGGACAATTCTGTTACGTCAGACAAATGAAACAAATCGGAACAATTTGCTAAGTAGTTAAAAAGAGCGTGGATTTTTTTTTTCAATTACGTTTTCCTTGGCGTTGCCGAAGTGGTTACTAAAGCTCCCTGATGACGGACGCCTCCAAGTCAGTGAGGCAGTGGTGGTCGGATAGCAATTAAAAAGGTGGTATCTAACTTTTCCTTCGAAATCAATCCATTGTCAAGTTATCCATTTCTGTAACCTTACGGAGTGAGGCCCCATCCACACTGATGCGTTTTTAAAAGTTTGCCATAAGATCGGAAACGGAAGAAAAGTTCTCCGTCCACACAATCGTTTTCAGATCTATATACCTGTTCACACGAACACGCCATATCAAAATCATAATCACGTGATCAGTCGCTTTCAAAGGTTGATGGCCTGTTCAGATAGCAGGGATCGACGGGAAGGAAAAATTGCGAGCGGAGAAAAAAAAAGCGGTAAAACTGGTGATATGGGGCACTCTCTTTCGCGCCTATCACGCCCTGTCAGCACTTGCAAAATTTTCCTTCGCGCACAGCCTATCCATCGCACCCCACTGTCTGAACGCCTGGAACACGTTAAACAAGGACACTGACTATAAAAGGAACCTTGGCCTAGCCAAGCCGCCAGTCATTTCACACTTGACACCGAACTGTCAACATCACGTGCATCCGCTCGCCAATGGAGAACCGTTACCGCGCGAGATTCAAATTTGGAAAGCTAAAATATTATATTCATGCTAAAAGGCGCATAAATTCAAATAATGTTTTTAGTTTTATTTTCGTGAAAGATAAATCCTATACAAGATTGAACTAGTGAAGGTAGAATTAGACCTATTTTTTGGGGCAACGGTCTTCCTCCGTGTTGCTCGCAGTGTCAGTCATCTTTGATTAGCCGTTGAAGCAGTGATGGTGTGACAAAGAGGGGGCGGAGCTATTCCTTTTATAGTCAGTGTCCTTGTTTAAAAGGTTTATAATTTCGCTGTCCACACGGAGGTCTTTTAACTCTGGAGAACGGTTTCAAATGTTAGGGTTTTCGATGCGTATTCGCGCAGACGGAACATCGAAACAGAATGAAGGGCTTGTGTTTTTTAAGCATCCTTGTGGATGAGACCCGGATTAGACCCCATCCACACCAACTAAACGTGTGTAGTTAAACTTCTGGGTTTTAGCCTCTTTCTTTCACGCCTTAAATGTGTAACATTCGGCAGACTACCTGACTTGGAAATAGTAGTCAATAAAGGTCCGTTTAATAAGGATTTCATTCTAAATATCGTGTTTGAAGACATTTATCTTAACCTGTTTAACTAAACCGCGTTTAAAAAAGTGCTGGTGTGAACAGGGCCCTAGCTATAGAACATCATAGAAGTGGGGAATGATTAACTTCATGAACTTCCTAGGATTAATATGCTTAAATTTTACTGAAAGTTGGCGTACAAATCAAATGAATCCAAATATTCTTGTAACGTCGTGTAGCAGAACTCATACTGCTCCTAAAGAGAGAGGAAAAATAAGACTTAGATAACAGAAGGATACGACAATCGTTCATGACGGTCTTTTTAAGTATTACCCCTTAAATAATGCCCTGTAATAAAATTTAGTACGTCTGGATCTGTCTTACTTTTTTTAATAATGACTAGTGGAGGAACCAGACTCCATTGAAGAAGGGGGGTGGGGGGGGGGGGGGGGGGGGGTGGGTGAAATGTTAGAGACTGGAAGAAACATTTCGGCCCTTCAGGCCTTATCTTTTAGTAGGGGTAAAAGAACACAGAAAGGTTCAACGGGAACGGCCAACACTGTGTTTAAAGGCTGGGGGATGTGGTGTAGCACGTGACAGCTTTTAGGAACTCGTTCAAGCGTGTAGCTATGCAAGCATTAAACAGACAAAATATAATTTCCAATTTTCAGGACCACAATAGACCTTTTTCCAGATACGGAAGCCATATTGATTTTGCGCCCTGGGTATTTCAGAATGACCACTGATTGAGAATGAATATATTCCTTAACAAATTAATTTCAACGGTCATTATGGGATGTGAGAGTCTATTACTGTTCACGAAGTTCGACAGATAGGTTGTGTCTTGAATAACCCCTTCTGCACCTTAACCATGTGAGTCCGTATCGACTACACTTGTTATGGCATCTAACGCAAAATCGACTTACCGCGGTTTGCACCATGGCGGGCCTTTGAAGTCTCATGGCTTGAACAGTTTGGAACACGTCAATCACTCCCTCAGCCTTTAAGCGCTCGATCATCATGCTGATACCACAAAACACACCTGTACGACCAACGCCGCCGCTACAAAGAAATATGATCCCATAAATACACCACGTGTAATATGAAAAGTTGCGCGCGCGGGAGAATCTTAAGGTGCGTGTTTTCCTGTTACAATTCTGGAATGAGAATGGCTAGAATAAGAAATGAGCGCGTTTTTTTAATTCCGCGTTCCGATTCAGGAATGGAAAGAGTGCCATTCCAACCATTCTTCTACCAGAAGCAGAATGGACAGAACGCTCCGAATGAAATCGCTGCCGCAGAAAAAAAAAGCAAGCTAAAACTGGCGACATAATGAATTATTACTGCTAATAACGCTAAAAGTAATAAAAGTAATAATAAAAGTACGAAGCTTTTTTTCTGATGTTTCGTACAAGAAAAAGGCAATTTGGCAAATGATTGCGGACGAAAGAAAGGTTACAGTCCCTTGGCTATAAATTGTGAGAATCGCTGGAAGTGTCTGACCTCGAACTTCAGAAAATGCGAGGACAACAATAACAAAAGTGGAAGAGAAAGAAAGGAATGCAAGTTCTACAAAGAACTGGCCGAGGTTTATGGCTGTCGGCCAAACGTTAGACCGCTCGTTACGTTAAGTAGTGCCGGCGGCACAACAGAAAGAGAAGTTGAAGCAGGGGAGTCAAGCACCACAGAACAAGAAGCAGGCGCTGACAGTGATGATAACAGCAGCAGCACTGATGTATCACCGGAAAAGGTAGACAAGCCATTGAGAAAGAAAGGGAAGCAATTTCGCAAGAGGAAATCCTCCCAAGAATCTTCCAAAGTCATTGAGTGGCTACTAGAAGGATACAATGAAGGAAGGAAAGTAGAGGAAGAGAAAAGGAGAAAAACGCAAGAACAACACCATCAGGAAAACCTGGTTGTGTTGAGCTATATGGTGGACGTTCTGAAAACTTGGAAAAAATGATTTCCTGAACTATAGAATGCCTGGCCACTTCATATTTTGTTTCAATATGCCTCGTTTTATGAGACATTGACTCATTGAGGACTCGAACCAGGCCCTCGCAACCTAGTTTTCTTCCCATTTCGGTATAGAGGTTTTGCACGGCAGCCATGTTGCATGGCAGGAACAACGAAAATGTTTTGCATTAGAAAGAACATTCTTTCCCAGAGCGAAAAGAATCTATTGTTCCTGCCATGCAACATGGCTGCCGTGCAAAACCTCTATAGGCGTTTTTCTGTATCAACCATTCTCATTCCAAAATTTGACAAAAAAACGTGCCCTTAGCGAAAAAGGTATCTTGTTGGGTGTTACACGAAAAAAGGCAATACAGAGACATGACGTCGGTTAGGCTCAGTCACCAAGTAGGACTTCAAAAAAAAGTAGCTTATTTATATATTGATTTATTAGTGATTGTTTTTCCTATTAGGCAGGTGTACAAACAATAGGACACGTAGTCCTCTTCTATGTTTACACACCCATTCCACACGTCGGTCATTGAAAAGAGCCATTCCGCATTTAATTTACATTCATTAAAGATTAAGCTATTACCTGCTACATGAATGGGGTGGGGTGGGGGGGGGGGGGGGGGGGGGAAGGATTTAACCAACTATTACCACAGAAGTCTTGAACGGAAATTGAGAATTAGAAACAACCGTAAAAAGACGTTATTATATTTTTTACACGGAGAATCATGGCTCATGCCACCACACCTGCAGTGAATGACGATAACCGTGTTTCCGCTCTGCTGTTGCCATTTCTGCACCTGCCCGATAAGATCCACAATCCCAACTCCAGAGTCCGGCAGTCCAGTATCCGGCCAATCTGTGTATTGAAACTGAGTCACAGTGCGAGATTCCTTGGCCTGAAATTCACAAAAATACCCTTTGTCTACTTTTTTTGCATCCCACCTTAGAAGTCTTAATTGTTAAAATAGTGGTGTACAGCGAATAGTTTTAAATTAAAGCTAAAGACTTTACCGTTGATAATGTTTAGCTTTAGTTTTACTGTGCATAATTTTACTTTTGTTTTTAATTCCAATACTGTAAGGAGCCATCGAATTTCTGCGAAATGGCGCGTTATAAATTATTTCATTTAATAATATTGTTATTATTATAAAAAAGGATTGCTAAGGACTACTTGAAAAAAGACGCAACTGGTAATAAAGTAACGGCTATTGATACGTCTCTGTGTAGTAACTAGGAAATAAAAACGTGTATTTACGCGATACGTGTCTATATTTTGATATTACCTCTGTGTGCGTCAGTTTAAATTTTCTGGAAATGTAATCGCCGAAGGAGCCTTCTTCTAACAATTCAACGAGAATAACACCGTACAAACGAGATCCCTCGGACGGCCAGTAATGATGGCATTTCACCTTAAAAGTAGAATACAACAACACGTTACACAGATCACATAGAGCGGTTGTCAGTTGACTGTTGTAAAGCCAAAGTTGTCACTCTGGCCAATCGTAACAGACGCAGGCAATGCGATGAACTAATCAGAACTCGAAGCAAAAACATGTACGAGAAGCGCGGGAAAACGCGTGCGAACAAATAATGATTGGACTGGTTATACTTCTGATTGGTCGAGAAAGTGGCACGAGATTTTTTAGCAAATCACAAAGCATAGCAATGCAAACCAAAGCAATCGCGGGATTACTTTTGACACTAAAATGAAAACCTCTCTAAATGTTATCCTAATTGCAGGGTCACCATCTTCATCTAATTGCCTTTTGAAGTGAATTTGTCAGGCGGGCCCGAAGTCAAATATCTGTGCAAGACGTGTCTTTGCCTACTCAAAAAGAGGAAGGGACTTCAAGGCAATATTAACAACGTCGAAAGTCAACTGGGTTTTGATCGTACCTGCACCATAAGTACGCCATCTAAAACTAGTTCGGCTGTGCCTTCATTTCCGAAAAAAAAAATCACCTATCTCAAAACAGGAACACAGCTCGTCGAATATCTTCTTGGCTTTCCGTTCGCATCACACTCGAAGCGGCAGACTTTACTATGAATTTTCATGCATTCTTGAAAACTACGGTAAAGGAAATTGCATTTTAAAATGTAGATTTACTTTGTAAGAATCATTTCATTGATACTTCATTGATATTTCATTTTGTTATCAATAGTTTTTGTGAAATATTTAGAAAACTCGGCCACATTCGGTCTAGCGATTGTACAAGAAATTCGCTTGCGTGGACAGTTTCCTAGATGCGTTATAATGTAATGCGTTTTGCTTTTGAGAGTAATCTGATAGATATTTGAATAAAACTTTCGACTGAGAGAATTTGTTATCTATTTTCTTGTGTTTGTCATTCAAGAGATTGGTCTGGAAAGCGATCTTTTGTAAACAAAACCAGATTTATATTTTGCAGCTCAAATTTCATTTGCATCGCAAAATTAAACATGTCTGCATAATTTTTGATATTTTGACTTTCAAGTTAGTTTTTCAGGCTTTTTTGATACGCCACTGATGTTTTGTATTCGAAAATCATGCAAACTAATAATACAAGACGGAGGAGATGTTGTTTTTCAAGTTTGTGTTCGCACGTGATCCACGCGTGCCGCTAGGGTAATTTGAGTAACGGTTATGCGTGACAAGTACGGGATTTTGGCGCTCATTTCGCAGACGTCCGTTTCGCAGGGACCCCAGTGGTGGCGCCGCGAAACGACGTCTGTTTTCTCAGGCTAATCGTGTGATCGACAAATTATCGTTCTTCAGGGAGAATAAAAAATTTTGACCTTATGTTTTGGCACGTGTATCTACTCATGGCCCTCACCCTTTGTGCCAAGTTTGAGCGAAATCGGTGATTTGAGTATTATGTACTATTATCACCTCCTGCCTGGTTTTCTGATCGACACCCTCTTAAAATACTAAGTTCAGTCCAGGTGTTGTTCATACCTTGCCTGCCTCTTCTTCTCTCGTCAGCATCACAACAGTTGCTGATTCCTGCTCCCAAGTCAATCGCCAAAAGTCTTCAAACGTATCGGGTACTGGCGCTTGAGTTGCTATGTAAGCTCTGGGCTGACAGTAACCCTAAATATAAACCAGTCATATGTACACTGTCACAAATCGTTCACTCGCTGCATAATCATTTTGTTATCTCGTGAATAGCGTTGAACGAGATATAGTATACGGGGACAGTGTTACTCACTCCTTCACTTATTCCATGGGCTGTAAACTTTTTTGTAATTCCCCAGTGTATTACGTCATCCACAAGTCTCGTTTCAGACAATGCATATTTATGTCACGCTAAGATGTATTCATCGTTTTAGTTATAGTATAGTCACAATAAATTTGTCACTTTAATAACTGGCCGCTTAAATGAGGGTGGCCACCTAATAGGGCTCGACTTTAAGTTTATTATCTCGTGAATACGCGAAGCGTTGAACGAGAAGTTTACGGGACAAATATGCAAACTAGCACTTGATGGCTTACTGGGATGCAAACTTTTTTTAATTCCCCATTGTATTACGACATCATTGTCTCAACAGTCTCGTTTCACGCAGCACATGTTTTGGTCGTTTTAAATCTGTTTACTCGTCAATTCTTTGACTTCAAACTCAGTATGAAAACTTAAAACCCATCTGTCGACTTCAAAGGATTTTGTATCATTTAGGGGAAATGTCGCTCGATCGCTGTCATCGCTCGCTTACTCGGCTGTAAACCTTTGTTGGTAATTCGCCAGTGTATTACGTCATCCGGTTGTCTCGTTTCACACAATGCACATTTATGTCACGCTAAGATGTTTTCATCGTTTAAAGTTATTTACCGCAGTGACGCCGCTAAAAGTCAAGTTAAGGATTATCAAAAGCTTAAAACTTAATTACGGAACATCATGAACAACTTAAATTAACCGTTCGTTGCTTCGTATTCACGAGATGACCCTTTGATTTTTACAACTAGTGCCAAATCACATTACGTGGTTTCCTTACAAACAACTTACGTCAATGAAGTTGGCATTAATGTAATCAGACCCCATCTCGCCTGGCCTCATCTTCAAATGGACTCGTGTGCTCTCGACTGTTAAAAAAACAACAGGTCAAATAGAAATCAATCAATCGAGATCGACCTATCAATCAATTAAGGGGGCATTCAAGTCAGCTATAAATGAATGAAAGAGTCAATCAATCAATACATCAATCTATCAATCACTCAATCAACCAATCAATCCCTTATTCAATCAACCAATCAATCCCTTATTCAATCAACCAATCACCCTAGCAGTCTCTCGATCAATTAATCAATCAATCACTTAATCAATCAACCAATCACTCAATCAATCAATCCATCCATCAATCAATCAATCAATTAATCACTTAATCAATCAACCAATCACTCAATCAATCAATCAATCAATCAATCACTCACTCAATCAATCAAACAATTACAGTCTGTCGATCGATCAGACAATCAATTAAGTCAACACAGCTACGACAAAGCGGCACAGGTGAAATAATTCAATTCACGTTCGACTGTTGCCGAAATCATAAATGAAGTACTTACACGGAAGAATATTCGCGTATCGATTTTTTGCAGCGTTGCAATTGAGGCTGGCGCTCTTGAAAGCTATAGGGTGATTCTCTTCTTTAGCTAACCGGCAAAACTCGTTTTCCAAGTAAGTATAACCGGTTTCCGGATCGATTTGTCGAAGTTCCCGTATGCGGGAGCCAAGGTCTTTAGCCTCGACTTCAGTCACACCACAGGTGATGGCTTCGAGAAGTGCGTCATGGATAAAAACATACTGCGCCTGGACGAAAAAAAAAGAGAATTATCTTATGCAAGGGCATGTACATAACATTCGTTACTGAGTGACAGGATGAAGACGACCGGGCAAGATTTGGAGATTGACGGATGTTACTGAACACATTTCACACAAGAATACTTGATTTCCATGTTATATCGCCAAACGCCACCAAATATACAACTAAATTAGATAAAAACATTCTACAGAACAAGACAGCACACGTGGTTTGATCATAAAGTGCAGGATTACAAGGATGGAAGTGGATTACCCAACCTCGTCCCCAGGGTCTCTCTTCTTCCCGCCCCCTCTCGCTCCAGGGGGAGGGAAGAAGAGAGACCCTGGGAACGAGGTTGGTGGATTACCGTTCTTTAAATTTGATTTCGTGACATTGAGGTGATCAAGAAATAAAAATTCCCATTTTGGTGAAACTGATTTTTTATAGCCAACATTTTGTCTCTCTAGTCATATTTTAATCTCCTGCAGTGAGTTTTTTTTCCTATTCCAAGATAATAAAGCAAGATTAAAGCAAACTCCTGGCCATATTCATGAAAATACGATATATCAGCAGGGACACTTTAGGTTATTTAAACGAAGTCTAACTTAACCGCGGGTTTAAGTCAATTATTAATGGACCTTCACATCTGTTTATAAGTGGGTCATTTTGCTTAGTGGATAAATGTTTTTCTGGACATTGTTTACAGTAAATAATGTTTAAATATCAGGGTCAGATAGATTGAAATTGGTTTAGACAGCGGTTTTGTGAAACACCGTCTGAACTTTGTTTAAATAACCGTACTTTTCCGTTTAGCGCTTTAATTGGTCCATTGTGTTTCTTGTGATTCTTGTACTCAACCAGATTGGGTTACCTTGATTTTACTTTGATTTTCATTATTACCACGATTAGTTGTCAGGAGTCCGAAAAGAGAATATGGTCACTCTTGTGACCTCAATATTTACCTCAGTTTGCACCATGAAATTTCTTTGGTATCTCATTTGACGAACAAAACCGAAAACATCCACACTGTCCTCTTGGCTAATCCTCTGCAACATGACATCCAGCGTAATAAAGGTACCAGTTCGACCAACGCCCGCGCTAACGAGAAAGTTAAGGCAACAAGAGATATACAGTCAATTACTGCAATTCACTCCTATATAGTTAAAACTTGTGTAAAACATCAGTTTGCGCGAAGTAGCTAAAGCTTTAAAGAGGTCATCAGATTGTAATATCTTTTGAAGAGTCAAAAGACATATCTGTATCAAAGAAAAATTTAAAAATGTTCCACTTTTGTTAATAGTTACTATATTAGTGCACTGAAACTATTAATGTGTGAGTTTAGGGGCGGATGGCCAGGATGGAAATGGATTGAAACTTAAAACGTTCAGGCTAAATATTGTTTCCTAGTGTCTTCGAAAAATCGAGAAAAAAGTTGCTGTGATTCGTCCTCCCTTAGGAATTCACTTTATATCCTTTTTAGGTTCAACAGAAACTTTCGGAAAATCTGAGGGAAATGGCTTAAAACGTCGTGATTAGTGTTGTTTATATAATAAACAAAGTAACATACGGCTGCTTGGAGAAATTCATATCTCCATGTATTATCTTCTTATTGCACAATATTTTGCAATACAAAAGTGCAATGAGGCGGGAACAACAAAGGAAGGGGCGCGAACTGAAAGCGGAAAGCTCAGACAAATTTCCAAACATTTCGACTTCCACTTTTTGTCCCGATTGAATTCATACATACCTACAATGTACCACCATCGGCCCCACCGATTCACGGTTAGCGCTATTGGTGTGACGCACCAGTGAAAGCAGGGGGGTGGGGTGGGAGGGTACCCCGTGGTCTGGCCAAGCTGTGAGATGGAACTGCTTGATGGTACGGTCGTCGTCTGGGTACTGAAAAGTGAGAAAGACAAACTTATATTTGAAAATCCGTTAATCAAGCCCAATGAATAATATTTTTAATTATATCGGGTAAAAAGGGATTAATTTACATCGTTTCGTAAAAAAGAGAAAGAGTAAGAAAGGATTTGTCAATATTTGTCAATATTCCTTCCATCTGAGTTCATCTTCATGCACAAAATTCTCGAACACGCACTCCGCTCTAGAACACCAACACATAGCCCCAGCTAAACCATCGGATACTTCCATCTATTGAAAGAGTTTGTTCGTTAGCAAAAAGTTGAATGAAAATATCTGAAAAGTTTTTATCCAACAAAATACACGTCAATCAATGTTCTGTTGGTTAGCCGGGCTTCAGAATGGGAGAAAAATGAAGCAATTTTCAAAGAAGGGGAAAAAACGGATGGATGTTAGTGGTTTCGAAATCGCAACATCTAAAAGTTGTTATTTGCTTACCTTCTTGTGTTTCACCACAAATTTTCTCAAAGTGTAGTGCGACATGTGAAGAGTTTCCTTTAGAGTCACTTGTATTGGACCATAACTCTTCATGCCACGTTCCGGCCAGTACTGGTCACACTTTCTCTGAGGAAAATAATTAGTTCATTGCGTGACTTGACGGAAGTGAACGTTTTTACAATGAAGGATATAGTTTTATCGCCGGCGGAACTTGCGAAAATGGGCAAGAAATGAGTTTTCACACACTAAATGGGGGTTGGTGCTGAGGTAGGATATCATTTTTACATCATGATCTGTGACTTCGGCATCCAGTGTGAGAAATACGAGAAGTTCATCACACAGAACAATCACTTCCTTGCTAGTTTTGAATGTTATGAACCTGGTTTTGTATATACTTTGTCTAGTGTGGTCAACCTGGTGAGGGTTGGCGATTGACTATCCCCACACAAATCCCGAAGACTGAGTTGTTGTAGGGAACGTACAAACGGTCGTGGGGTTATACATACAGTATTGCATAAATTGAGCACTAAACAGCTGAGACAGTTGCCAAGTCTCGCTGCAGGGTCTTTCCTTATCCCACCCCTTGGAGCACCAAAAGAGACCCAGGGAACACTGTTACCTCTATGACCTCGGTGACATAGTAAAATGAAAACGTGCACATGTGGGGAAAAATAAAAACCTACCCTTCCTCTCTCCTCTAATTTTGTCAACATGACAATCACTGACGACATCTGCTCCCACATCATGCGCCAAAAGTCATCAAACGTCTCCATCAGAGGACCTACGCAAGAACGATGGAAAAAGTAAAAAAAAAAGAAAAAATCACGAAAGAGTTGGCAATTGTTGTCACTTGGATGTACTTCGCGACGTTTCGACGCTAACTGCAAGTCTTCATAACGCCATGACGTTGACTGATTATTCTCACCGGAATAATGAGGATCGATTTCCACCAATCACAGCCGACCATTGTGATGCTAATGTTGAGGCATAATCAGTCGACCTCATGGCCTGCGATGAAGACTAGAAGTCGAAACCTCGCGATCTACATCCAAGTGACTACATCGTCAGGCACATGATAATGCACTGTATAAATTTATATATGAATATGATTTCTGATGGCAATAGAAAGCTCTACACATGGTTGCTATTCAGACGATCCCGTACCTTGTGCTGCTATGTAAGCTCTCTGTCTGTTATAACCCTAAAACAAGACAATTAGTTCGGTCAGCACTATTTGTAAGAGGCAAAATAATGTCAGAAACACTTCTAAAAAGTAATTTTTGACGAATATTGAAAATTTAAGTCACATGCGTTTAGATTGTGACGAGCGAAGGACAGGCGGCGTGCATACGAAAATATTGCGAACATAACATGAGAGATTATGTTCAAACGTGCTTAACAATAAAAGAAGAAAATCGGACGTCAAATTTTTCATGCGCCTTAGGCAGTGGCCATTAGTCCATATATAATTCATCCCACCTGCCCAACTCATGAATGACTGTTCACAGGGTTGACCACAACATTGGTCTATGGCTGTATGGCTGATGCTGTGTTCACATAAGCACTGAAACTTGTTTACAGTAAACATGTATGCAATTTCATTGTTCGCATCAGTTGTTTATTTCACCTTTCACGCTTGTTTCTATGTTGTTTCACGAAAGGCATGAGCTCACATGAAATCTTTATAATTACACACGAACCGAAAATAAAATAGAACTCGAACTTGCTGTTGCATGATTTTGTGGTTTCATCTCACTTGTCAATCTCTTCGGGAACGAAGGGAAATTCAGTGTTTAACATGGAGAGGACATTTTCACTAATGTGTTTTGTCTGGCTTTGATCGAAACTACCTCGTGAGGTAGTTTCAATCATGCTCAGAGTAAACATGTTTTGATCATGATTCGCGCACTACACCGCCTGATGTGAACATTTTTCATAGTGATTTTTCTTATTCGTGATTCGACTAAACATGTTTGGCTCTAGTGTGAACAGTGTCAGTTTTCCGTACGTGTTTAAGAGCTTTGTTTTCAAGAAAATCAGGTAGAAAAATTTGCGAGTGACTGAAATATAAAGTCTTAAACTCACATCGATGAAGTTGGCGTTAATGTAGTCCGATCCAGCAATACCTTCAATCGGGTTTAGGAGCACTCTGCTGTGATCATCTGAAAAGAAAAATCCCTTGTCAAAAAATAGAAAAATGCCAGGCCATTCTGTTTATTTTCTTCAAGAAATATACAAACTTGCAGCATGTTTGTAGGGATTAGCAAAACGTTCCATCCCGCTTGGACTAGTCAACGGGACATCGAAGACACTGTGGGGCCGATTTCGTACACCCAATGATAGTATAACGTACACAGCGACATTTTTGGACAATGACATCCCTCTGTTAAATGCTATGTAACCAGGCCTACGGTGCACTCAGTCAGTTCTGGGATAAATATGGTGGATTTACCAACTATTTCCCATAAGGAAGTTACGATTGTTATGAATTCTGGCTTCCTACGTCAATCATCATTTTGATAAATATTAAAAAAAGCACCTACATGCGACAATGTTGGCGTATCTGTTTTTATACTTGTTGGCTGGATTCAAGAATTGTTGGAACGAAAATTCGTCATCTGGTTGAACAAGCTGAAGAACAAAATAATAAGAAACGTTTTAGTAACAACCCGCAGTGTGTCACACGCGGCCCAAGTTTCAGGACATCGCTTATAGGTAAGTCCGAGATTAAAACTGAGGTAAACTGACTCATACCGCATACTCTTCCGAGAATCCATGATCCCCATCCATGTGCATTCTGTCCACATGTCTTTCAAAGTCATCTATTGGAACAGGTTGTCGCCCTGATAAATAAACAGTAAACATATAAGCCTATGTGGACCAGGTCTATGTCCGGTTGCATGAAACAACCGTAAGATAACTGAAGGTTTCATGGAAGCAAACCCTAAGTACCACAGTTATTACTCTTGCGTTTTCGAAAACCGATCAACAAGTATAAACTTCGTTAAGAAAACACAAGAAAAGAGCGATCGGGTGTATAAAACCTTCTGTTATCGTTGGGTTGTTTTATTCGAGATTTCATAAAGATGATTGCTGAAGAGAAATGGTCGCTTGCGACAGTCTCAGTTTGACTGAGAAATGTTTAAATCGAGATTTCGTAAAGATAGTCGCTAAAGAGAAATGGTCGTTTACGAGAGTCTAAATGCTGCGTTTGACTGAGAAAATTTCAACCTGTTTTTCATAAAGAAGGTCTCTGAAGGGAGATGGTCGCTTACGAGAGAGTCTAAATACAGCGTTAGACTTAGCCTGCGAGCAGGCTCACTTGTTTGGGGTATCGCGCGAGTATCTTGGCGGCGAAACCGCCAAAGCGAGCCGGCGAAGCCGGCGAGAAGAATGGGGCGAGGAAAAGTGAGCCTGCACGCGGGCTATTGATTTTTGAATTCACCGCGTTCGCCGACGAACGGGGCGATCCAATTGGTTAAAAATGACATTCTTCATGATAATATTTTGTTATCTGCCGCGAACATCTTCACGTACAACTTTCTGTCATGTTTGTTTACATTTTGCTTTGCTCCTATTGGATAGTTATCTGATACAGGTCAAATGCCGACTTGACACCTCGCAAGGGGCGGAATTCAAAAATCAATAGCCCGCGTGCAGGCTCACTTTTCCTTGCCCCATTCTTCTCGCCAGCTTCGCCGGCTCGCTTTGGCGGCTTCACCGCCAAGATACTCGCGCGACACCCCAAACAAGTGAGCCTGCTCGCAGGCTACGTTAGACTGAGAAATGTTTCAGGTATCTACACTCTACAATTACTATCGATCATTTCCAGTCTACTTCCTATGCAGTTTGCCCTTGGGCTCGTCACGTACTTCTTCCCCACGTGAGGAAGGGATGATTACGCGACGATCGCTAAGGACGTCTGCGTAGGGGGCCAGGATCATCTGCGACGATCTTATAGGAAACAGCTTTTAAGAGGTTTTTGTTTCGAAATTAATTTGGCGATTGCTTTGGTTTTGCATTGCTACGCTTCGTCATTGGCCTTCCCTCAACCAATCAGCAGTAAACCAACACTAATCGTGACTCGCTCGCACGCGTTTTCCCGCGTTTGGCGTCGGTTTTGATTGGTTCATTGGATTGTCTGCGTCTGTTGTAACTGGTCAGTAATAACTTGGTTTTGGTTTTTCGACACGCAATTGAAAACCGCTGTAACCGCTCTAAGTAAGAACAAGATGACGCCTTTCAGTTCCATTAAACCAACACCGAGGTTACACAATTTATAGCTTCTGTTATACGGTTAGAGAAGAGAGGTATATCTAAGTTTTGGCGACAAAATCGATCGATTTGCTTCTGCCTTATGCATGTGGTTTGTACGTTTTACTCAATTTTGACGTCCTCGGGTGTTTCCTATGGCTATTCAACAGTGACCGTTTACTCGTGTTTATTAACTTTGAGTAGGGTTTGCTACTAACTTCTTTGCTATTCTGTTTAATTTGCTGCACTCTGTGTATTTAGTTTAAACAGTCAGTTACTTCTACGTGAATATCACTCTGTGAAAAACCTTACTTGCTCTGCTGGCCGCCAAATCGTCCAGTGCATCCAATGACTCTGTACTACCCATCAATCTTTTCTGAAGAGACTTTCGCTTACGGCTCAGCTTTTTCATTCTTGTCGGTTGGCCGTTTGAGTAATCCTCTCTGTCATCCAGCACCCTGTCGAAATTTGTCCGCTTCCTCCTTATTGACACAATCAGAAAAAATAAACATCCTCTTTTATTCAGCTTCATAAAAAATTACAGATTTCACAAACATGTCCTGGGGAATTGCTAGCATAAATGTTCTTAACCAGTCGTATGTGAATATGGCTGAATTTAAATGCACGAGTCTAATTCTACAAAACAACGCCGTAACATCATTTAAAACCGGTTTGTTAACGAGGCTACAAGAACCTGTTAGCTGAATTTTATTCTGTCGTGTAGATAGCCCTAAAACGTTTACGCAATTCTTACCTGTCTAAATAAACAACGAAATGGAAAAAGAGTAATTTTAGAGTTCGTTATCACACTGGAATGGGAAATCGTCAGTGTCGAGTCGTCAAAAATATAGAATAATTAGTGTCTACTTTCTACCAGCTGTGTTTTTCTACAGGTTACTGGTGATTAGTGTGTGTTTTTCTGTCGCAACAAAAAACTTATTTGACGGGTTTGACTCGATTCAAAGATCAGGGCAGGGTTGTTCAAAGCACGATTAGGCTAACCCAGGATTACCGTCAATTTTGAATCCAGTCAAACAACTCAACAAATGAAAATTTTCCAAAGTGTTCTGCCCTACAGTTTCGACTTTAACTTATCTTCAATGCTAGCTACAAATGACCTTTTGAAAGCAATTTTAAACAGAGAAATGAAATCCTCGGTTAACTTTTAATCCAGGATTAGCCTTATTCGGCTTTCGAACAACCGGGCTCAGATAATTAACAAATTTACATCGGTTTTCCGTGGTGTGGACTCTTATTTACCACGATTTACGTCATCACATGGTCAAAATGTTGTGGACTCACGAGGCGCAGCCGAGTGAGTCAGCAACAAATTTTGACCATGCGATGACGTAAATCGTGGTAAATAAGAGTCCACACCACGGAAAACCGGTGTAAATTTTTTTTTTTACAACAATATTTAGAAAAAAATACAAGGAAAAATCGAAGTCTTGTTACAAAACGTGACAGCAAAGAAAGAGCAAGCGTTGTCTATAACTTTCTCGCAATCTGATTGTTTTTTTTTTTTTCAAGCGCGCGTGATGTTAGCGTCAGCACCGTTGTCTGGACTCTCATTTACCACTCACGTCGACCAATCAGATTGCGAGTTTAGCTGCAATTGTGGTAAAAAGGCCAATAGAAGCGTTCACACACACAGGAAATTTTTACGGGATTTTGTGGGGCGATGTTTGCGGTGATTAACTGCGCCTGTCACTCAAAGGTTCCCATCAGTGTGAACCAACTCGTGAATATGAAACGCTCTACTGAAATAAAAGAGTATTCACCGGCCCAAACATTCATGGTATATTGAGGAACATATCCATATTAAAGGAAAGGTATATAAAGGTATATAGAGGAAAGGTAGAAAGGTATATAAAGGTATATAGAGGGAAGGTAGAAAGGTAAATAAAGGTATATAGAGGAACATATCACTTGAGAACACATCCATATTAAACTTGACTTTGAGAGGCGTCACTGCGGTAAATAACTTTGAATGACAAAAATCGCCACAGATTTTTAAAGTCCAATGTTTTGGGTCGTAATTTTAGAAAAAAACTACTAAAATTAAGATATTCGATAAAGGTTGCCAACTTTATCAAATTTCCGCTAAAAAAAAAAGAAAGAAAAAGAAAAAGAAAAAATATTCGATTTCGAAAACGGGCCAGCGCTCCCGGTAGCTTTAAAATACTAATTGTATTATGTAATAAAAAACAAAACGATTTACCTGTGTGTCCGTCTCTTTCTTTAGTCATTTTGAAAGAGATTTGCACCAGAGCGAAGACGTTTCAAACTGGAGACGTTAACTGGCTTGACTCATGTTTTCCGACGCTCATGAAACTATCACATTTGAAAACCGCACGGACTGAGAAACCGTCTTTGCTCTGATGCAAATCCCTTCGAAAACGACTAAAGAAAGACAAGGGTACAGGTAAATCGTTTTGTTTTTTACTACATAATACATAAGTATTTTCAGTTATACCTATAAAGCGCTCGAGTTCTCTGTGACTA